>VTFQ01000002.1:61460640-62075640 GCA_036281575.1 Ancherythroculter nigrocauda
TACAATGATATTTAAACAATAACTATAATGATAACTATAAAGATAATAACTATAACAATACCTATAATGATAACAATAACTATAACGATAACTATAATGATAACAATAACTATAACGATAACAATAACTATAACAATAACGCTAACAATAACTATAACAATAACTATAACGATAACAATAACTATAACAATAACTATAACGATAACAATAACTATAACAATAACGCTAACAATAACTATAACAATAACTATAACGATAACAATAACTATAACAATAACTATAAAGATAACAATAACTATAACGATAACTATAACTATAACGCTAACAATAACTATAACAATAAAGATAACAATAACTATAACGATAACTATAAGGATAACTACAATGATATTTAAACAATAACTATAATGATAACTATAAAGATAACAATAACTATAACGATAACAATAACTATAACAATAACTATAATGCTAACAATAACTACAACAATAACTATAAAGATAACAATAACTATAACGATAACTATAAAGATAACAATAACGATAACTACAACAATACCTATAACACTAACTGTAACGATAACTATAAAGATAATAACTATAACGATGCCTACAACTAACTATAATAACAATAACTATAACTAACTATAATAACAATAACTATAACGATAACTATAACGATACCTAACACTAACTGTAACGATAAATATAAAGATAATAACTATAACGATATCTATAATGATAACAATAACTATAACGATAACTATAACTAACTATAATAACAATATTAACTATAACAATAACTATAACTACAATGATAATCAAAACAACTATGATAATAATTAGAACAATTTTCTATTTCAGTAAATGTAATGATAACTACAACAATAACTATAGCCATGCAGTTTTAATAATCACTCTAACTCTAAAAGAATAGCAAAGACCACAACTATAACGATAACGACACAGAGAAGCAATATCATTAGTTATTAATTTGAGTGATTTTTCCAGCTGATGAACGATAAAAACATTGACAGCCAATCAGAATCCATCCTGCTTTAAAGAGCTTGAGCATTTAAAGAGACAGACGACAAAACTGCAGCGCTTATAATAAACAAAACAATATCCTACAATGGTGTTGATGTTAAAGTTAATCATTATATATATTGTATAGTAATACAGTAGTACAGTTATATTAATGTTATAGTTATTATTACAACTTCAAGCTCGCTAAGGAACTTCTTAGTAGGGTTTCAAGACAACACCATCAATTTTCAAAATCAAATTAAAATCACAAGACATTTTTGTAAAATATAATCAAGCTACACTTCTAAAGTGTTTGAGAAGCAGCGTGTTCCTTTCATAAGTGTTGTGTTTCTCCGGCTCAAAGCGTCGAGCAGCGAGAGCAGACGGGTTCAGTTACACAAACACAGCAGAACCTCCAGAACCTCCAGAGATCCTCAGGAAACTCAACTATGAGAGACTGTTCTGTGCCAGAAATGTGTCTGTCATCTGCTTTTCTGCCATTTTTAATATTTTTATGAAATGAGATGAAAGTTGTGTAAAGCGTTTTCAAATTTAATAGTAAAATATATTACTTTTTCATATTAAATGCTTAATAATTATTTAAAATAATAAACAAAATAATAATATAATGTGAAAAATCCTGTTTATAAGCAGATTTTTATATTTTAAGAATATATATTTCTAATAGTTTCTTAATAAAAACAATTATAAAAATGATTATAATAGATGTGAATTATAATACATTATAAAAAATCTATTCTTGAGGAAGTTTTGTCTGTTTTCCAGTGAAAAAAAACCTTGTAAATATGTATACTGCAAAAATTACATCTATTATAAAGTTTTATTATTAAAGAACGGACTGTTTTCGAACAGGTTTTCCAAGCCTTTTTCTTGCTCAGATGGGGGCAAACACTTTTTCACAGCACTGAATTTATGGTGATTTTGAACAATTAAAACCCAAAAACTACTGAACACTGAATAACTGTACATTATGTTATGTCAAAAAGACTATGTCTATCTGTGAAGGGCTCAGTGCGTCACAGCATGTGTTCATGAACACAAATCCCATCTCAGTGTTTCATCAATGAAGGCTTTACTGCTATTTACTGTGAGGATTTACAGCGGCAGAGAAAGACACATCAGCGGCTCATAATCTCTCCATCTGATGCTGGAGCAAAAACACACGCATTTAGCCTGATCCAAAGAATCCTGTCGCTGTTACAGAAACATCTGTAGACCTCATGAACATTCACAACACAGACGTCAACGCGAAAGATTTACATGCACATATGAATGAGGCCTGAAACTGATCTGAGAATTCCAGAATCCATGTGCTTTTTTCCTGTTTACATGTTCGTAGGTCATGTCCGATCCGTGTCAAATCGGAATTGGTTCACTTGAACCATGTAATATAAATGCGGCCTAAGTAGTGTGTCTCAAACCACTTATAATAGACTCCCGACCGGAAAGATGAAAGACGAGACAGTTCATCAGTCTGAAACAAAGATATTTACCATCAAACAGGAAATCACATCCCTGCCGCGCCTCACACACACACACACACACACACACACACACACTCACACACTCGTCCTCAGCAGTATTTTCATCTCTATTCTCCCTCTCTCTCAGCGTGGCACTGACACACGCCTCAGCAGGTGTGATGCGAGCGCTGCGTCCTGCTCTCTGATTGGCTGAGACACGGCACCAGCTGTTACACATGTATGAATCGATCTATAACACTCTCATGTGTCACTAGGGGCTCTTCCTCTTTCATTAAAGACACTCTCGAGGCTCAGCGACAGAAAAACAAAGTCTTCGGGTTGAGCTAACGAACGCTAACCGTTCTTACACTGCGCTGGCCATCTGACCTTTGACCCTCAGGCCTCACAGACACAAAGAGCAGCTGAAGCTCGGCTCGCATTTAACTGCATGTAAAGCAGGGCCCAACAATAAGGATGTCCTGACGCTCCACTGCACTAAATCATACGTTTTTAGATCTCGCACGTTTCTACGGCTTACAAACTTACACATTTGGTCATATATTGAACATAACTGTGTCCAATTTTGCTTATTCAAACATGTTACCAAAGTAAAGTGACTTATTTGAGGTTTTGTTCAAATTGCAATGGTCTTAAAAGTTAGATTTGATTATATCTATCAGTGCCCTTAAACTCTACAAAACAACATATTTCCGCAGTTTTGTCTCATAATAATTGGCCTGCAATGTATCCTTCTGTCAGAATGAACAATAATCATATAAGGCCAGCCGAGCGTGTTTCCCCGGAGGCTGTCCATCAGGCCACAGTCACGCGAGGACCGACCGCTATACATTCATGAGTAACAGTTAATGTGCACTGCTTCAATGTCAAATAACCTAAAGGAAATGGAGACAGATCTGCTAAACCAACATCCGTGTCCCGCAGCGGCACGGCAGAGCATTCTCTCGCTCATTTATTAATACCGAGCCACTGCATGTCAGAGCAAAGGTCATGTATTATACATCACTGAGAGCTACAAATGCACAGATGTCACGCAAGCTGCTAAAGAAGCATGTACTGAAAGAAACAGATTCTTACCTGAGACTGAGATCTTCATGGACGCCTCCAGCGGTCTGTTGTTGTCCAGGGCTCGGCTGAGTCGGATCTCTCCTGTGCTCTGGTTCAGAATCACCAAATTCAGCTCGTTTCCAGCCTCGAAGCTGTAGTGGAGCTGATCCGAGATGTCTGGGTCGTGGGCCGGGATCCGCCCGATCACTCCCGAGGGGAAGCTGTTAGTCTTATCAGTTACGTAATTGTTAAAAATAATCTGGAAGTTCTTGAGGATGGGGATGTTGTCGTTCTTGTCAATGAGTTTGATGTGGACCGTGGCTCTGCTGACCAGGGGGGCGGACGTGGCCTGAACCACGATGACGTACTCCGAACGCGTCTCGTAGTCGAGGTCGGTCAGAGCGGTGAGCTCTCCGGAGAAGATGTCCAGTTGGAAGATCTCAGGGATGTTGCCTTCGACGATCTGGTACATGATCTGAGCGTTGCTGCCTTCATCTGGGTCTGACGCAGATATATGGGCCACCACCAGCCCAATGGGACTGTTCTCC
The DNA here is from genome assembly GCA_036281575.1 of Ancherythroculter nigrocauda. Taxonomy (NCBI): domain Eukaryota; kingdom Metazoa; phylum Chordata; class Actinopteri; order Cypriniformes; family Xenocyprididae; genus Ancherythroculter; species Ancherythroculter nigrocauda. Next base: position 61,464,763 of record VTFQ01000002.1, read on the forward strand.
TCCACAAAGATATCAAACTCATCTTTCTCAAACACAGGCGGGTTATCGTTTACATCCAAAATGGTCACCTGAATGTCAACCGGCGTCTTGAGCGCCGGAACACCTTTGTCCACCGCAAACGCTTGGAGATTATAGATGGGCGTGTTTTCTCGATCAAGACGTCGCAGGGTGCGGACGATCCCCGACGTGGACTCGATTATGAAGTCGCCGTCTCCGTCCTCTCCGCCTTGGAAGGTGTAGAAGATGCGTCCGTTGAGGCCCGAGTCGCGGTCAGTTGCCGACACCTGCAAAACGCTGGTGAACACGGGAATGTCCTCCATGACCGAGCCCAAGTAGCGGTCCCGCAGGAACACGGGCGAGTTGTCGTTCACGTCGTTCACCAGGATCTCCAGGTAGGTGGTGTCGGATTTCTGCGGGATGCCGTTGTCTCGAGCCGTGATGGCGAGCGTGTACGAAACTTGATCCTCGTAGTCCAGCTCCATTTGTGTGGTCACGGCACCACTGTCTGCGTCGATGTTAAACTGAGGGATGCTGTCGTCCATGAAGTAGGTGATCCGAGCGTTCTCACCCGTGTCCTCGTCCGTCGCGCTTATCATCACCACAGTGGTGCCGACGGGCCGGTCCTCGTTGATGTTGACGGTGTAATGGGAGCTCTGGAAAACGGGCCTGTGTGTGTTGGCGTCCGTGACGTTGACGTAAACCTTGGCCGTGTCGAAGCGTGTGCCGTCTGACGCCGTGACGGTGAGCACGTACTGTCGCTCCAACTTGTAGTCCAGCGGTAGAGCGAGTGTTATCAGGCCTCCGCCGCTCTGACTGGTGATGGAGAAGCGGTTTCTTGTATTTCCGCTGGAGATCTGATACGTCACCACGCTGTTGATATCCTGATCGACGGCGGACACGGTGACGACGCTCGTCCCCATGGCTGCGTCCTCGTTCAGACGCATGTAGTAGGCCTTCTGCGTGAACTCAGGGTTGTTGTCGTTGACGTCTAGGATAGTCATGCTGATGCTAGCGGATGAAGACATAGCCGGCGTTCCGTGGTCTCGCGCCTCCACTCCGAAGTTATAGAAGTCCACGCTTTCTCTGTCCAATTCCGATGCTACGACAATCCAGCCGGTGCTGTTGTTGATGGTGAACGGGAAGTTGGGCGTGGTCTCCGTGAGACGATATTCCAATCGGGAGTTATCTCCAGCATCAGCGTCGACAGCCTGAATGTGAATGACGGAATATCCAACCGGAACGTTCTCCAGCACTGTAGCCTGGAACGGAGTGCTGACGAATATGGGGGCGTTGTCGTTAACGTCCAGCACTTGCACCGTGACCAGGCCACTGATGTTGGAGAGCGGCGGGCGTCCACCGTCTTGCGCTCGAATGCGGAGCGTGTACTCCTTATTCATCTCGTAATCCAGCTGACTCACCAAGTCCAATTTCCCCGTCTGAGCGTCGATGTAGAACTGGCCTCTCGTGTTCCCGCTCATGATGCTGAAATGGACCACGGCGTTGCTCCCGCGGTCCTGGTCTGTCGCCGTCACCTGCAGGATTTCCGTGTTGGGCGTCAGGTCTTCGGGAACTTGAACGACGTAGCGTTTCTCGCTGAACTGCGGCGCGTTGTCGTTATCGTCCTCCACGATGATGTGGACGGTTGCCGTAGCGCTGCGAGGGCCGGGGTCGCGTCCTTGGTCGTTTGCTTCAACCAGCAGCATGTAGGATTCGACGGTTTCGCGGTCGACCAGACCTCGTGTGCGAATAACGCCAGAGCGGGAATCAATCTCGAACACGTCGTTAGTCCCATTATTGTTCAGCAAATGATAAAGGATGTTTCCGTTGACGGGAGCGTCGCCATCCGTGGCACGTACCGTCAGGACCTCGTAACCTATCTCCAGATTTTCTCGCACGCTCTCTTTATAGTCCTGCTGCTCGAAGACGGGGTCGTGATCGTTCGTGTCGCTGACCGTTACGGTGAGAGTGGCCATGGCTGTACGTCGTGGCGTTCCGTGATCCACAGCCGTGACTCTGAACACATGCGTGTCTTTTGTTTCTCTGTCTAGTATCTCCACGGTGGAAACGACTCCGCTCGCTGGGTCAACGGCGAAGAGGTTGTTGGACCGACTGTCAAACAGGGCCTCTAAGAAGTATTCCAGCCTGCCAGCTTCACCCTCGTCCGGGTCAACTGCTTTTAAAACAACAACAAAAGTCCCGGATGGTTGATTCTCCGGAACGGACACCTGATACATGGGAGGTTGAAACTGAGGGTTATTGTTGACGTTCCTCCTCCTCCTGCTCAGCAGGCCCGAGTTTGAGCGCGCGGCCCGCTGCAGTAACTTCCTCAGGTGTGCTTGTGTGAACGGGCCGCGACCCACGCGCCAGTGCGCATGCGCGACACCCGTATGTGCGCGTCCCACGCAGCGCAGTTGAAACTCTAGCAGAGAGTCTCGGGTGAAACACAGCGGAGCGGAAGTAAACAGCTGCCCGTCGGAGACGTAAAGCACTGAAGTCCCGGTTACGTTACAGTGCGTCGGGTTGCCCGGTAACACATCAAACACACGGAAAACATTGGTGCCCGCCTCAAGGCACTCTGAAGTGTCTATTAAACTTATAATTTCCACGTCCAGTTTTTCTTCCCGTTTGCGTTTATTCGTGCAGTTCTTTCCGTGGACGTGCACGCTATACTGGCTGGTTAAAAGGTGTCTAAAACCGGACGCGTTGTCCGCACAGTCCACGACCGCGTACACAGTGAACGGGTTCAAAAGAACCGAGTCGCAGTTCAAATTAGCGCCCGAGAAAGTGAGCACTCCCGCATCCGGGTGCAGAAAACTCTCCGCGAACCGGGGCAGGATGAGCTGGTCCAGCGCGCAGGAGGCGCTTCTCTCCAGATCGGCGATCGCGGTGCCCGGTCCCGCATCCTCACTCACATGAACAACGAAACAATCCACGAGCCACGGGAGTTTACACCACCCGAAAACGAAGAGCAACAAATCCCACTTCATCGCTCCTCGCTGCTGCGCTTCCACGGCGAATGAATTAAATCCAGTTTTCCCCCTCAAAGTTCGCGTGTGGAGTCTCCATGCTGATCCACGCACTGCGGTCACGCACACACCTCCGGTGAACACGGCTCGTGAATCTGGGGAGGGGATCATTAACATAAACCTGATTCAGAGCGTCGGGAGAGAAAGAGAGAAAGAGGGGGAGGTTGGGGCAGATCTTAAAAGGGCAACTGCCCCAAGACACCCTGCCGATGCTATTCAGAAAATATCTGCTCTGGAGAGGAACATCAAGTCATTTTACTGAATGAAAAACTAAAGGATAAAATGAGAGACTCAGTTATTTGTTGTCGAGAAGTTGTTCATCATTATAAAAGTGATAAATAAATTCCAGAAAAGCTATAAAGATGGAAAAAACTGAGATATCTGAGCTAACGGGGAACGTTGTGGTGAGGTTCTCTCAAAGTTACGAACAAACGTTCTTCCAGTAACGTTAATAGAATTTTCGTCAGTTATCTGGCACAATGTTTCACAGAACGTTTATTTCTGGAATATTTTAGTGAACTTTTGTCTATTTTTTTATTTATTTTAAATGTTCGTCAAATGTAAAATTTCCAATGGAATGTTTCCTTAACGTTCGCACAACTAAAATTAAAGGACATTATGAACTTTCAGAATCCATTAAATCGCCAAATAATAGGTTAATAATACAAAATAAATACAATTAGATAAAAATATGGTTTGGTTGGGTTATTATTTGTTCTGCTTAGCAACATTAAAGGGTTAGTTCACCCAAAAATGAAAATAATGTCATTAATTACTCTCCCTCATGTCGTTCCACACCCGTAAGACCTTCGTTCATCTTCAGAACACAAATTAAGATATTTTTGATGAAATCCGATGGCTCAGTGAGGCCTGAGCAATGACATTTCCTCTCTCAAGATCCATTAATGTACTAAAAACATATTTAAATCAGTTCATGTGAGTACAGTGGTTCAATATTAATATTATAAAGCCACAAGAATATTTTTGGAGCGCCAAAAAAAACGCTTCGGAGCGTTATGAATCTTTTGTGTCGAATCATGATTCGGAACGCGTGTCAAACCGCTGATTCGACACAAAAGATTCATAAAGGCCCCGGTATACATCAAAGAAATCGAAGAACAAACTGATGTGATGACATTTCGAACAAAATCAGGCCAAAACGATGTTCGTTTTGTGTTCTTTTTGGAAGTTCGAAACGGCTTGCCAAAGCGAACTTTCAGGAAAAGTTCGTTCCAGCACCAAAACACCTTCGTACTACCATTGGTCAGTGACGATAACGTAACAGGAGGTGTACGCTGAGGCTCCGCCTTCTCTCGCGTGGGACGCGTCTCTGATTCATTTCGTGTGTTTGAATTCATTGAGGTAAGTTCTCCGCGGGTGAAAACATGAACACACTGGATAGCCGCTTTATAGTACAAAATGAAGTTGTGCTTGTAAAAAATGAGGCACTAACACTGTTTTCCATGTTTGATACTGTAAAGCTGCTTGATTTTAATTAATCTATTGAATAAAGTGCTCTGTGAAGACGTGACGTGACTGGAGCGCTAATTTGCAGAGCTCGTGCTAACATACCCATGCTGTTACGATCAGATGCTTTTCTGATGCTTTCTATAATGAATGCTTGCTGTTTTCTCATTTTTGTTGTGTTTATTTTGTTACTGAGAAGAAAGTGCACGGCACATATTTACATATTCATCTAACCGTCGCTCTCAGCAGTGTGGGCGGCTTCAGATGTTCGATTACAGTATATCGCTGCTCACACATTTCGAACTTCGTTTTACCCTAAACGAAGAACGAAAAAGAACTTTGTTTGAAGTATACCGGAGCCTTAACACGCCGAAGCTTCCTGAAGCAGTGTTTTGAAATCGGCCATCACTATATAAGTCGTTATTTTGTTTTTTTGGCGCACCAAAAATATTGTTGTCGCTTTATAATATTAATATTGAACCACTGTACTCACATGAACTGATTTAAATATGTTTTTAGTACATTAATGGATCTTGAGAGAGGAAATGTCATTGCTCAGGCCTCACTGAGCCATCGGATTTCATCAAAAATATCTTAATTTGTGTTCTGAAGATTAACGAAGGTCTTACGGGTGTGGAACGACATGAGCGTGAGGAATTAATGACAGAATTTTCATTTTTGGGTGAATAACCCTTTAACATTATATAAAGGCACAAAATATAAAAATAAATAAGTTATCCATTTTAAAATTAAATAGAAATACAACCTACAAAACAACAAACACATTTGATGTCTTTTTTCAGATAAAGTATTTTGCATCACTGGCGCATTAACAAGAGCTCATGAGCTGTTAAAGTAATGCTTAAAATCAGTATCTTTTCTTTTTTAACTCCAGAAATGTTTGTTGTCTTGGCGCCCCCTGCTGTCCTGAACATGTCACCGCATGTGCATTTAGGCCTATTCTGTTTTTCCTCACAGAAAGTTAAAGTTTAAAATTTGAATGAGTGGGTTATAATAATATTTAAATACCAATGCGTTTAATATTTACATACCTGACAGACACATTTAAGTCCACAGCTGTGAAGAGCGTTTGTATTGGACCCTCATCGATAGAGGGCGCGCTGTTCTACTGGATGATGTGAAGAGAGTCAAAAATGAGTCATTCTACGAAACGAGTGCCATAACGTGTCCCAAAGTCTGTTTCCAAAGCTTAAAGTTCTTTTTAACATGATATATGATAAAATGCTTTTTTTTTTGTAGATTAGCATACTATTTTTAATCATTTTTTCATTATTACATAGCCAATTTCACATCTGTGTTAACCAACATGACATTTGCATCTAAAATATCACCATCATAAGTTTTTTTTCAAACATATAATATTTTCAGGATTATATGTGTGTCCCTGTTTACACAAGATATATTTATTCACAATGAACCATATTTTTTTGTAAATATTTTATGATTTGTGCGCGTCCCTCGGGTTGACTCACCACCGTCACACTAACTTGTTTTATCTGTAAATAATGCTCTGTTCCTTTAAATGACATCACAAAGCCGAAGTGACATCATTTGAGCCTTATAGCCACCAAAAACAAAAGCAGGCAACTTATTATTATTATTTTTTTTTTACATTGTTTATTTGTTGCTTTTTCATGTTAGGCAGGGCCCGTCAAGCTTCAACTTACCACCCCGTCACGCAAAATAGATAGGGAAAACTGTTTAGTCATTTCTTTACATTATTAATAGCCTACAAAGATAATTATATTTCAGATTGAATGCATGTATGCTAGGTGAGAAACTTGACCACATGGGAGATTTGCGGACATTTACAGATTGAAATTTACAGATCATATAGAGAAACACTTCGTGCATACAGTGAACCACCCCGTCACAGGGTCATTTTGTTAAAAGTTTATGGAAAGAAAATGAAATATTACATAAATTAATGTTGAATGATGTTCTTGTGTGGACTGATCAGATAAAAATGTAACTTTATTTAAGTGAATTCATTTTTTTTTTTTTTCAGTACAAACAATGAGGCCATTGAAACGTCAAATTCATATTTCAAGATTAAAAATCTAAGAATAAAAAATATATATATATATATTAAATTACAGACTTTCTATTGATGGTTTCCAAAAAAAAGAGACATTTTACTATTAGGAAAACATTAGATTTTAAAAATCAATTTCTTGTTTTACTACTCCATATGGCACATATTGTCCGTGACAGGGTGGTACAAGAATGGCTTCCTTGCCTGAATAAAAAGGATAATATTAATAAAGATTTTGTGGTAAAATGTTTTTTGGAGGATTGACATATCTTTCAAATTGTAGATTTGTTTAAAAAAGTTTGTTCATGAAAACTTTGAAAAATACAAAGTGGAAATGGCACCCGTTTCATAGAATGACTCCAATATCCTGCATGATCTACTGAACAGACCATTGATTAACTCTCTACCGGATATGATTTATGGTGTTAAATCGTTTGATTTAATATTTTACGCGTCGCGTCTATCTCGAACTAAAGTTCACATATTTTAGATTCTAATCTGCCCAGCAACACCTCGGCGGAGACTCGCGCGCTTTTTTCCTGAGGGGAAAATAGCCATTATCGTTTAAAAAAACTAATTACTGGAGTAATTAAAAGAAAAGAACAAGAATATGAGCATTTCAATACTAGAGTCCAAAGTTTAAACATTAAATCATGCTAAAGATTCGTCCAGACGACTGTAAAGTAAGTCTCCCATCACCAACAACACATTTACTGTGAGTATTCATTTCATTAAGATAAGATCAAATCACCAGAGTGATTTCAATCAAAGTTAATTCGTGATAATGACCGACTGATTCGACATTATCCGGTCTATTACACGTCTGATGAAATATTGATTAGCGTGTAATTGACTATTATGTGAGATGAAAGATTGTGTTGTGATACGAGACATGACTGAGAAATTTGTGTATGTTTACCAGCATTATAAAGCGATTTTGACAGTAAAAACACAACGCACAGTTAGTTTTTCCTGGTTTTATTGATGCTGGAGGCCCTAACTTAACATAAACTGTAAGCTTTACAAAAAAACAAACAAAAAAGACCAAAAGAAAAAAAAAAAAACTTGACAAATAATAATCCACCCCTTAAGAAAACAACGAAACCGTCTGACGCTCCCAGATGGACAGAGAGAGAGACGGGAGGAATATGTTTGCTGCTTGTGTTAATGAGAGATTCACACACACTCTCGCGCAGACACACACACACACTCACACACACTCATCTGTGTGGATTCAAACAGAACTTTAATATTAACAGCAAGATCAATATTAATGATAAAGGTCATAATACATACATGTGTGTATATTTATATATATATTTATATAATCACCCGCCTCTCTGGGGCTCCTCGATTATTTCTGACAGGTGGAGGGTGAGACTACTCAAACTTGTTCTTCTGATGGCGGGAGAAAAGCTCCGCCCCCACTGTGATGTCACCAATCAGACAGATCTTAATACTACATGATTAAAGACCAGAGAGACAGACAGGCGGAGAGAGAGACAGCTGAAAATACAAAAACAAAAAGCCTTTTCTCCTTTTCCATTTGTTTTCCACAGACAGACGCGAGGTGGAGAGACAGAAAGAGTGAGACAGACGGAGAGAGAGAGACGGGTAGGTGATCGTCTCTAGCTTTGCTGCTTGCGTTGGCTAAGCGCTATCATCAGGTCGTTCTTCAGAGCCTCCTGCTTCGATTTATCCGCCAGCGTCTGGACGCTCCTGAAAAACACCAAACACAGATTAGACGGGAACCACACACACACACACACACACACACACGTTCACACGCCTGTTCCACCAAAAACACATCCACCTCAGGAATCTGCACCGAGTTTAAAGGGTTAGTTCACCCAAAAATGAAAATAATGTCATTAATTACTCACCCTCATGTCGTTCCACACCCGTAAGACCTTCATTCATCTTCAGAACACAAATTAAGATATTTTTGATGAAATCCGATGACTCAGTGAGGCCTGAGCAATGACATTTCCTCTCTCAAGATCCATTAATGTACTAAAAACATATTTAAATCAGTTCATGTGAGTACAGTGGTTCAATATAAATATTATAAAGCCAAGAGAATATTTTTGGTGCGCCAAAAAAACTAAATAACGACTTATATAGTGATGGCCGATTTCAAAACACTGCTTCAGGAAGATTCGGAGCGTTATGAATCTTTTGTGTCGAATCATGATTCCACATTAATGGATCTTGAGAGAGGAAATGTCATTGCTCAGGCCTCACTGAGCCATCGGATTTCATCAAAAATATCTTAATTTGTGTTCTGAAGATGAATGAAGGTCTTACGGGTGTGGAACGACATGAGGGTGAGTAATTAATGACATTATTTTCATTTTTGGATGAACTAACCCTTTAATGGGCTTCTCACACATTAATATTGGTGAGCTCTACCCAGAATGCACCTGCATGCAGTTAGTGTGTTTGTTAAGGCAGGCAAACACACTCAAACGCCTCTGACCCTAGTCAATGTAGATCTGACGCTGGGTCAGAACCTGAGAGAGCTCCCGCTGCAACTGACGGTACTTTTGATTATCAGGAAGAGACTCGATAGATCTGGAGCCCACGAACCCAACCACAGACAGACAGAGAGAGAGAGAGAGAGAGAGAGAGAGAGAGAGAGAAAGAGAGAAAGAGAGGGAGGAATGACAAACGGTGAAAAACAGATGAGGAAACCTGGACAGGAAAGATGATGAATCTATTTGCGACCAGAATAATCAAACAAACACTGGAGGCATTTTATGGTGACATGGAGTAAACGACTCCTTAAACAAACCAAAACTGTTGTGGACGTTCATATGAGAAACATGGGTAAAAATGTGGATTTTCTGATTCATAGAAGGAAAACACGCAAATCTATTCAGTTCTCGCTGGACGCGACCAGCATAGTCTAATTCAGCACCAGATGACTCTTCTGAATCAGTTCATTCAAGACGACTCACTCAGAAGTTACCGTGTGAATCTGAACCAGGTTATTATTGTTAACTAAAACCAAAGCTGTAATTGATATAAAGCTGAAAACTAAACGAAAATTAGTTTGTTGCCTTGGCAATGAGCTGAAATAAATTTAAGTTGAAGCACTAACATTGAAATATCAATAAATTAAGCCTAAAAAGAAAATAAAATGACAAAAGCACAATGAAATGACTAAAAATTAAACAAAAATTAACATGAAAACTAAAAATATAAAAATAAGTGAATTCAAAATAATAAAACTAAAATAAAAAGTAAAATAACTCTGATCTGAACTGAATTAGGAAGTGAGTGACGACACCGATTCATGATTCACGAGTCTCAAGTACAACTGTACGAGTTGGTTCATTTTGAGTTTGAACGTGAGTGAATCAAGAACTGTCTCCAGTTCAGTGAGTCATCAGATGGATTCTCAATCAGTGAGTCGGTTCATTAAAAGAATCACTCGTTCGTGAATCGGTTCACTTTAGTTGTTGGTTCATTTTGAGTTTGAACACAAGTGAATCAAGAACTGTGACCGGTTCAGTGAGTCATCAGATGGATTCTCAACCGGTGAGTCGGTTCATTAAAAGAATCACTCGTTCATGAATCGGATCACTTTAGTTGTTGGTTCATTTTGAGTTTGAACACAAGTGAATCAAGAACCGTCTCCAGTTCAGCGAGTCATCAGATGGATTCTCAACCGGTGAGTCGGTTCATTAAAAGAATCACTCGTTCATGAATCGGATCACTTTAGTTGTTGGTTCATTTTGAGTTTGAACACAAGTGAATCAAGAACAGTCTCCAGTTCAGCGAGTCATCAGATGGATTCTCAACCGGTGAGTCGGTTCATTAAAAGAATCACTCGTTGATGAATCGGTTCACTTTAGTTGTTGGTTCATTTTGAGTTTGAACACAAGTGAATCAAGAACCGTCTCCAGTTCAGCGAGTCATCAGATGGATTCTCAACCGGTGAGTCGGTTCATTAAAAGAATCACTCGTTCGTGAATCGATTCACTCTAGCCGGTGACTCTAGCGCAACAGAACGATGAGTTGACTCTATTGTTGAGACGCTTGAGGAAACAGTATTCCCGTACGCCACAGTAAACACATGAGTGAAAGAATGCAGAAGATGCAGAAGGAAGTGAACATCATCCAGTCTACAGCACACGTACCTCAGGCCGTTGACGATGTCCTTGGTCTTGCCGAAGTAAATCTCATTGAGAGTGGAGCGGATCTTGTTCTCCATGTCCTGACACACACACACACACACACACACACACACACAGTTTCAGCATGTATGACGACACGTGTAACCTAAAGCAGCTCTGAAGCGTGTGTGAATCACCTCCACCAGGCGGCCGATGTTGGCGATGTGAGGGGAAGATTCGCCGACCGTCTCATCTTTCTCCATCTGAGAGACACACACAGAGGTCGTCAGCGCGCAGTAACCGCACACCGCGGCTATAAGCAGAGCGAGAGTGAGGGCGTTACCTGTCGGGTGAGGCTGCCGCCCAGGTTCATGGTTCCAGAGCCCGTTTTGGTGGTCTGCAGCCACAGCATGACGGTGGACGTGAGTTTGTAATGAGCCGTGCGGCCGCTGGACTTCTCCTGCAACACATTCACACTGCATCCATCACACCACAATCACAGCACAAATGATGTCACTTCCTGGACGTGTGACCCTCACCTGCACCTCCACCACGTGGATGGAGTCCCAGCAGCCCTTGATCTTCTTGGAGCCGTCGCCGGCTTTCTTGATGAGGATGACGCCGGCGAAGCCGTGATCCAGATCCCACAGGTAGACGGAGGAAACCCCGCCCTCGAAATACCTGCGGGAGGAGCACAGCGCGTCAGTCAGGCCGCTGACCAATGGCGGCGCGGCAGCTGAGGGGGCGTGTACTCACAGGTCTCTGTACTGGTCGAAGGCGTTGTTGGCCTCCACCTCCAGCTTGCGCAGACGGGCGGACGGCATGGCGCCGTCGTCGATCGGAGGCTCGTATTTATTACTCCAGGGGGATCTGACGCACACGAGATCACATGACACTCAAACACCTGACATTTTACACTACATTTTAAGCAAATGTTAGTAATCAAAAAGCATGTCTAATTAATTTAAATCATGAAACTTGTACAATTTATAAAGAGTTTAACAAAAATGACATTTTTAGGGCACTATGAAATACATTTTATTTTCCCAAATTACTTTTTAGTTTTCCTGGATTCCTTTGCTTTTTTTTTTATTCAGTTTTTATTTTTCTGGATTACATTTTTTTTCCTGTTCTGATTTTATTTTTATTCTTTTCTAATTTTCCTAAATTTCCTTTTTTCCTCAATTTTTTTTTTCTGAATTACATTATTTCGTCTTAATTCTTCTAGATTAGGTTTTAATGGTTAATTTAAAACCCAAACTACTTTTTAGTTTTCCCTGGATTTATTTTCTTATTTTATTCCGTTTTAATTTTTCTGGATTACATTTCTGAAATACATTTTCTTATATATATATATATATATATATATATATATATATATATATATATATATATATATTTATTTCCTGTTCTAATTTCTTGGATTACATTTTTTCCGTTTTAATTTTTATCCTTTTCTAATTTTCCCTAATTTTTTCTAATTTAATGGTTAAATTAAAATTTTAATAATAAAAGCATGTTTAATTAATAAAACTGTGAAACATGGAATTTAACACGCAAGTATTAATATGTATTAAAATTAACTTATGAAATGCATCTTATTTTTTCAAATTCATTTCTTTTTTCAATGGTTTAATTAAACTTGAATAACCAAACGTCATGTTTAATCAACTGAATTCAAAAATATTTGAACAACTTCATTTATTTATTTATTTTTTACACTAATGGGTCCCTATTAAAGGTTTTATTTTTTCAGAAATTGTTGTGTTTTTAATTTTTCTGGATTCAAACAGCAGCAACCAAACAACATTAGCAATTAAATTAATCTTTTAAAATTTAAACCAAATAAAATGTATTTTTTAGCAAACAAAGCGTTTCCGTGTATGTAAGCGAGCAGCGTGAGCATCGGTCTGAGCGTCTCATCTTGAGAGCGAGGGAAGGACTGTACCTGTAGGAGTCGCCGTCACGGTTGTAGTCGCAGAGCAGATAGTCTTTGCCCACGACTTTATCGCGAGCGATCTTCAGCGGCTGATCCACGGACGACAGCAGATCTTCACACAGGCTGGGCACCTACACACACACACACAGAATAAATGATTTACCCTGCCGGAGAGGAAGTGGATTCCTTCAGCAGCCTGTCAGACACTCATTACTGAACCATCAGCCGTCACACACGCTCACTTCCTGAAGGTGAAAATCACACTGGAGCAGCGATGAGAAACATGTGACCGAACCCAGAGAGCCGCTGCTCCTGCGGCGTGACTGACACCAGCGCTAATAACGGCTAACAACGCTCAGACGGACGGGAGAGCAGCACAGCGAGGAGATGTGAACGCAACGAGAGGAAACGAGTGTTTCAAACGTTCATTCAGACAAAAATGAAGCATTTACTCACAAAAGCAGATATTTAGCAGAATGTACATGATGCTCTTTTACTTATAATGAAAACAGACGGTGATCAAACTCCACAAATGGCCAAAAACAGTGTTAAAACACAATAAAAGTATCATAACTGTTGTTCACATGACTTCTGCGCTGTACTGAAAACATACTGTTCAAATTGTAACTCGAAGATTATAGGACGTTTTCAAGAAAATACAATTTCAGTCTGTCATGTTAAATTCAGTGTTACTTTCTTTGTAATTATTTGCATAATTTACTAGAGATTTCTGAGTGAAACATTTCAATGCTATGCAAATTTTTTTGTCTTCTGATGTCACATGATTAAAGTCAAATGTAAGATTTGGTCAATGATATTCGAGCGCTTCAAGGACGATCATCAGTGGAGTGTTTCGTTATAAAAAAAAAAACTTCAAATTGTTCCTTAAATGAAATAGAAAAGAAATAAAATACAAGAAATATTAGATTAAAAACGGTTTAAGTTTTTAATATGAAAAATATTTTTAAGATGAAAAAATTGTTTTTCATCTAATATTTCTTGTATTTTATTATCTATATTTCAATTGATGAATATATATATAAGTATAAAAAATAGAAATGTTGCAAACTCAATAAAATAAAACAAAAATGATTAAAACTTAAATTTAAATTAAACATTAAAAATGTTCTAAAAAAAATAAAAATGACAAAAGCAGATACAATTTTATATATATATATATATATATATATATATATATATATATATATATATATATATATATATATATATATATATATACATACACACACTAAAACTGAAATATAAATTAAAGCTAAATAGAAATATAAAAAACTAAAAACACAAAAATGAAAAAGTGCATAATATTGTTAAAACTAAAATATAAAAGTAAAAAATGACAAGCACAATACAAAATTACTAAAATTAAAATGAAAGCAAGACAAAAAATAAAATCTAATTCTAAATATTAATGGTAACACTTTATAATAAGGTTCATTAGTTAAACATTAATTAATGTATGAACTAACATGAACTAACCATGAGCAGTACATTTGTGTATTTGTTTATCTTTGTTAGCGTTAGTTAATGTAAATACAGTTATTCATAGTTTGTTCATGTTAGCTCACAGTGCATTAACTAATGCTAACAAGATTTAATAATGTATTAGTAAATGCTGAAATTAACATGAACAGATTAATAAATGCTGTAGAAGTGCAGTTCATTATTAGTTCATGTTAACTAATGAACCTTATTGTAAAGTGTTACCACATTAATAAGTGCTGTGAGCGTATATAAGCATCAGTGAATAAATGTCTCTGTTCCTCACACAAAGCATCATGTGACTTCAGAAAAGTTAAAAATATAATGCTCTCGTTCACACGGAACGACGCGGGCAGTGTAATGGGGAAAAACACAGGGTCTCGAGATGTGTTTTATAACAGTCGAACTGATTTTAACTTGAGCGCCACAGCGGTTTTGCATGTTATCTAGCGCGCGTTTACATAGAAAAACAATGGAAAAGTAGCACGTTGTAATGGAAAACGCGTTCTGTGTGAACGGCCCCTCATGGTGCATTGGAGCTTGACAGCGGAGCATCGTCTGTGTTCCTCTGAAGATAACATGACTCTTCTCAGTTCACACTGCACTGTGGGAGTGAAGGAAAGTCATGAACGAGGTGAAATCACCGGCACGACACTGACCAGGTCAATGAGGTCGCTGAGGTTCTTCTCGATCTGCTGCGGAGGCAAACGCCTCATCAGGTCCAGCGCACAGTCCAACTGCTGCTCGTTCTGAAACAACAACAGTCAGATATTATCTTCACAGGTCTGGGGTCAGTAAGAGTTTCTGTAAGAAAGGAATGCATTAATTCATCAAGGACGCATTGATCAAAAGTGACAGTAAAGATATTTATAATGTTTCAAAAGTGTTTTTGACATTAATAATAATCACAAATGTTTCTTGAGCATCAAATCATCATATCAGAATGATTTCTGAAGGATCATGTGACACTGAAGACTGGAGTAATGATGCTGAAAATTCAGCTTTGATCACAGGATATAAATTACACTTTACTATATATTCACATAGAAAACAGCTGATTTACATTATAATAATATTTCACATTTTTACTGTATTTTTGATCAAATAAACGCAGCTTTAGCGACTCTTTCAGAAACACCTTTAGAACGGGTAATGTGCGTAATACAATGAAACAATTCTTGCTTATTATGAAATGTCAGCCATACATAAAATAAAACTTTAATAACTTAAAATTATATTTTAACAATACTTCTTCCCACAATAATAAGCTTTCAACAATTACAAATGAGACATTACTGAAATTAAAATGAACACTTGTTTACGAAATCCTTCAAAACAAATGAAAAAAAGATTATTCGTTATCCATCATCATCAATTAAATCCAATAATGTCGGCAGGTTTTCAATGTAAAATACCACTTCACACAATTACAAAACTAGCTTTAACGTCAAATGATCTAATTTCCCAGCATTCAACAGTTAATCCCGACGTTTGAGTTCACTCATCTTCACGAATCCTGATTTAGGCCAAGAATAGCAAATGTCCTCAAGCGTCCGGTCCGTCATCTGGAGAACATTAACGTGACGTTTCTGGTTTCCAATCTGAGCGTAAACATGTAAAAACTCGTGAGAACAAGCTGAGAGCCGTCATGGGCCGTCCAAACAGCTTCAGCGACACCTCCTGCTCCTGACGCCGAGTTTACATGTGAGGGGTCAAAGGGCACGGACCACCACCTGCTCCGGGCCTAAATGTGGCTGATGTGAAGAGCGTCTGCTCCACTGAACTCGCTGCTGAAGCACAACCAGAGATAAACACTCGTCTGGTGAAGGGCTGAGGTTTACTCTGTTCCTGAGATAGACAGATCTTCACTTCAACCAGAAGAACCTGGTCTCTCTCTCGTTTATATATACACAACCTCAAGCCCTCAGAGCCAACAAACCCTGAACACCGCCCATTAGGCACCGTTCAGCTCAACACCCTTGTGTTGAACACAGAATGTAGCCATTGACTTCAATAGTATTTTCATTTTTGGGTGAAATATCCCTTTAATGGCAGCAAATGTGACCCGGGGGAAAATGCTGACGTGAAATAAACACTTACTTTACACGGCACTGTCAGCAGAGTTTACAAGAGACGCAAATGACTTCTGTCCCCCAACAAAACCCAACTCAAACACTAAAAGCAGATACACAAATACTAACCCTTCAAATACTGACACCAAACTCTCAAGCCCTAAACGTAACTAAGTCTTAATTCTGCTCAATTATGATTCATTCGTTTGGCTGTTCACATTGTTGTTTTAAATGTGGCCAATATCAGATGAGTGAACAGATCACGGTTCTGAACGGACCCGCACGCGCAAAAGAAAATCCACTCTATTGCTTCTCAAAACTAGTTAAAAACTAGCCTAATCACTAGGGCTGGGTATTGACAATTTTCACGATTCGACTCGATCACTATTCACATGCTTTCGATTCAATATCGATTATTTTGGATGCAGTATTTCAGAAATTTTCTAGAGGAAAAAATCTCTCAGCTAATGCTGTAAACTACACATGAGAGTCAGCTGGTACTACTATAATAATACTGAAGGTTAAATTAACTTATTTATATACAAACACTTAAATTACACTCAATGATGTTTTATTATAAATAAAGTTTAGAATTACATAATCATATTTCTACTCCAATTCATTTTTCTGATATATAAACATTTAAATCGCAGCTGATTTATTCAAACATGCATTAAATATTGAAGAACATTAAACATTATAATGAATATGTAACGGTGCATAGCTATATTTATCTTTCTAGAGCACTTTTCTAGCTGACTAATGAGTTTATGGTCACTGAATGTGTTTTTTCTGAGGTAAATGTGACGTCACATGACATTGAAGCTGTTTTATTGAGGTTGAAGCACTGATTGAGCGATTACACGAGACATGATACGGATTTCAGTAAGTTGTACTGTATATTTTAACATACCTTCAGATGTTCATGTTTATTTCGCTGTAACTGGTATTAAAGCGGAGGAGAGGATGATCACATGCTTCTCTTTAACTGAGGCGCTAAAGCGATCCGTCACGCCACATTAAACAGCGCCAAAACGGTATTTATTTTTGAATCTCATAATAAGATGGACGTCATTTGAAATCTGAGACTTTGCTTCATATCAAAAGTAACAGATTATTGCGATTTATTGGATGGGAGGAGCTACATATTCTGCTCATTCATCAGGTGAAAACAGACTAGACTAATCGATTCTTGGGATTTAAGAATCAATATCAGTTCATAAAAATGAGAATCGATTAAAATCGAGAAATCAATATTTTTTACCCAGCTCTTCTGATCACGTTCCGCGGGGGTATCCCAGTAAAAATCGTGCACCGGGGGTTAAATATGGCATTAATGCAGTCGCTTCAACCCACGGAGTTCCAAAACAACCCGCGGAAACAGTGAAGAAGTAACCCAATTCTGCTGGAAATCGTGGACTTCGCAACACACACAGCAAGTAAGTGATTATTTACAGTTTATTTACAGTGTGATCTGCCGTGGAAGTCAGTGAAATTACATGCAGGCGATATGAAAAATAAAGAATGATGTGACACGTTTATGATACGAGCCTCATGTTTTCTTGTATTATAGAGCTGTCGAGATCTGACACATCACTACCTTTCTTGATAACATTGGGTGTGTCAAATCTTTGAAAAGACTCCCATGAGCGCAGACGAACATTGATCTCGAGTGACGTAAAAATCACATGAATGCCGATATGGCCGTTCACACTGCGGTCGCATTACAAAACATCTGACCTGTGTCGGATTTAGTAGCACATATGGAAGTGACACAAATCTGAATTGAAAAGATCAGATTCCATGTGGTTCACACTGTTCACACAAGCTTCGGAGCATTATGAATCTTTTCGGATCGCGTGTCAAACTGCTGAAATCACGTGACTTTGGCGCTCCGAACCGCTGATTCGACACACTGATTCATAACGCTCTGAAGCTTCCTGAAGCAGTGTTTTGAAATCGCCCATCACTAAATAAGTCGTTATTTTGTTTTTTTGGCGCTCCAAAAATATTCTCGTGGCTTTATAATATTAATATTGAACCACTGTACTCACATGAACTGATTTAAATATGTGCCATCGGATTTCAACAAAAATACCTTATTTGTGTTCAGAAGATTAACGAAGGTCTTACAGGTGTGGAACGACATGAGGAAGAGTAATTAATGACATTATTTTCATTTTTGGGTGAACTAACCCTTTAATTTCTTTTTGACTGAAGAGAGAAAGACATGAACATCTTGGATGACATGGAGGTGAGTAAATTATCAGGAAATTTTAATTTGAAAGTGAACTAATCCTTTAAAAGCCCATCAGACAGATAATAGATAAATAATAAATAAATACTGAGCCCCTAAAAAGCATCTTAACCCTACAAAATAAATCCCAAAATTAACTAAGAATCAGACTAAAACCTGCAACACTTTACCCCAAAACTCCAGAATTAAACCCAAAGAAACAACAGAGACTAAACTCAGACACAACCCTAAAAACTAACAAAAGCCTAAAAATAACTCACTCAAACACTAAAACAACAAATATTAAACCCTCAAAACTACCAAAAACTAAAGCTCAAATACTAAATTCAAACACTAAAACCCTCTGAGAGTTAAAAACATCATAAACACAAACACTACACACTCAAACAACCCCAAAACACAACAAAACCGAATCATTCTGTCAGATAAACATAAGATTCATCAACACTGAATAAACACTGTGTGTGTGTGTGTGTGTGTGTGTGTGTGTGTGTGTGTGTGTGTGTGTGTGTGTGTGTGTTCGGCTCAGATTCTGGAGGCGCAGCGCGTCTCTTCCTAAAACGGGCATCGACCCAAAGCGCGTCGCGGGCGGCTCTCACCATGTCTGCGGCGCTCGGTCGCGTCTCTGCGGGGCTGAAGGCTGCGGCGGCGGCGGGTTCGGTTCGCTGCGCGGGTTTGTTTCAGTCTGTCTGGACGCGGTTCGGCTTCGACTCTCAGACGGAACCCAGCCCTGTCAGCGCTTCACTTCCTCATCCGGGCTCCTGCGGGGGAGGGGCGCGATGCATATCCGGGTCATTCCGCTCCGATACAGCGCGGACCAATCACAGGCGATTTAGTAAGGCATGGCCAAATATAGAAGAACAGGGGCGTGGCGGAAACTGGGAGGGCGGGGCGCGTGTGCGGGCGGTAGGGGGCGTCAGAGAGCAACGCAGTGAAAATCTGACTTTACAATATAACATTTATTTTATTCTCTCTTAAAATTAATAGATAGATAGATAGATAGATAGATCAAGTTAAAAAATAAAATCAACAAAAATATAAATGAAATATTTATAACATTTTGCATGCATTAGCATATCATTTTTAACTCTTATGAACATTAAATGTTTATTCAATTATTTATCATTTCTGGTATGTTTTTAAGTGCAGGTATGACATATTCTTCAGCTAGGATATTTTTATTATTTATTTACATTTTATTATTTAAGGATCAGGATTTAGATTTTACTGTGTTAAACAGGGCACATGCAGAAAAGATGCTAGAAAAGGCATCATTTTAGTATATTTTAACAGTGATAACGGAATTAAAATACATATTATTAATATTTCATTAATTCTTCATATTTTATAGTTTTATCAAGAGCAAAATATGACGTGAGATCCCAGTCAGAGTGCCGCTCTACATTCTCGCGTGATCTGTACAAGTCCCAGCTGCACACAGACCAGGACGCGAAACTCTCGCGATATCCGCAGAGCGGCAAGATGGCGGATGATCCGTGGGACCGCGGGCTCGCGGAAAGCGCGGTCACGACTGGTAACGGTCCACTAAACACTTACATTTATTATAAACTACATATTATATAAACAACGGCAAAAAGCTGACGAGACGTGTCTGTGAAATACTAATATTGTTGGAGCTGCAAATGACTCATCTCAAATAAATATGAATGTGGT
Organism: Ancherythroculter nigrocauda; assembly: GCA_036281575.1. Lineage (NCBI taxonomy): Eukaryota > Metazoa > Chordata > Actinopteri > Cypriniformes > Xenocyprididae > Ancherythroculter > Ancherythroculter nigrocauda. Next base: position 61,484,875 of record VTFQ01000002.1, read on the forward strand.
AATTTATTTACATAAATATATTTTAATCTATATAATAACCTAATAAATGTCAGTAGTTCGACGTTTTGCTCGCTTTTTATTGCCCTTTAGTAATTATCATACATTGGGTATCATTCAAAAGCTTAAAAACACTCAAATTTAAACTTCTATAACGTCTATATATATATATATTAAAAAAATGAAATAGGCTACTAAATAAAAATATTGTGATAATATAAAGATATTGATTTAATGAATTAATCATCACCAATATTAAAGGGTTAGTTCACCCAAAAATGAAAATAATGTCATTTATTACTCACTCTCATGTCGTTCCACACCCGTAAGACCTTCATTCATCTTCAGAACACAAATTAAGATATTTTTGATGAAATCCGATGGCTCAGTGAGGCCTGCATAGCCAGCAATGACATTTCCTCTCTTAAGATCCATTAATGTACTAAAAACATATTTAAATCAGTTCATGTGAGTACAGTGGTTCAATATTAATATTATAAAGCCACGAGAATATTTTTGGTGCGCCAAAAAAACAAAATAACGACTTATTTAGTGATGACCGATTTCAAAACACTGCTTCAGGAAGCTTCGGAGCGTTATGAATCAGCGGTTCAGAGCGCCAAAGTCACGTGATTTCAGCAGTTTGGTGGTTTGACACGCGATCCGAATCATGATTCGACAGAAAAGATTCATAACGAATTATTATTCGACACAAAAGATTCATAACGAATCATGATTCGACACAAAAGATTCATAACGCTCCGAAGCTTCCTGAAGCAGTGTTTTGAAATCGGCCATCACTAAATAAGTCATTATTTTGTTTTTTTTAGCGCTCCAAAAATAAAGGAAATGTCATTGCTGGCTATGCAGGCCTCACTGAGCCATCGGATTTCATCAAAAATATCTTAATTTGTGTTCTGAAGATTAATAAAGGTCTTACGGGTGTGGAACGGCATGAGGCTGAGTAATACATGTCATTATTTTCATTTTTGGATGAACTAACCCTTTAACCTATGCCTCCTCATAATGAAGTAATATAAATGAATGACTGTTTCCCATTCAGGGAAATTGTTTATATGAACTGAAACTATGATGTGATATTAATATATTGAACCAGAAATGCTTCCTGGCCATTTCAGGTGATGATAAACATGAATATTTTCCAGTAAAAATGTGATTGAGTGATTAATCCAGGCCCGTTTGGATTGGTGCGGCCCGTTCAGGCACGTCTGCTGTAATTAAATCCCTGAATTCCACTTTTCTCTTCAGTAACTCTGTAAAGTTGACGTCTCATGACATTGGGTTTTATCTCGTTTCTGGCACTGACGGCTTGTTATGAATGTGCTTGTCAGTCAAACTGCTGCTTTTCAAACAAACAAACTCCGCAGCTTCACCTTCAGGCCAGAAACAGACTCGACGCAGGTTTGGCTCTGTCCCGTTGTACATACTTAGTGTGCAGTAAACCGCAGTCCTCAAGGGGGCGATAGAGTTTCCTTGAGTTGTGGCGAATGATGCGACAACGCTAAGAATGCAGCGCGTTATGAATTGCGCTCATTTTGGAACACAAGCTTTGCGTTAATGTTGCCTTGCTGTGCGTTTGGTGTGTGTTGGCGTGTCGGGGTCAGATCCACACGTGTTTTTAATGTGTTTGATTTAACTTCTCTGTCCTGTACAAGATTGAATCATAAAACATCTCGAGCAAAAAGTGAAAAAAGATGGCAGACTGATAATGTGAGCTGGACGGACGGAGAAATGAAGGATTAGAGAGCAGTTTTACCCTCAGGGCCGCTGCTCGCATGTGTGTGTGTGTGTGTTTAGACTCACATTGTGCCAAACTGAACTCTTGAAGCTCTTACGCTCTGAGCTGTGGCTTCAGAGACACTCCGGCGACGCTGAAACTGCGCAAATCGCTTGGCGAATCTACAGCAGACCTGTTAAAATCGTGGTTAGCATTGTTTTATTGCATCGCCTGTTCTGATGAACTGTGCACACTGTGAGAAATAATGTTTCCCACAATGCACTGCGCTTGATGTGATGCTTTATTCCCAGTGCGATTAATTGATTCATACGGTAACATCATCTTTATTTGATCAAGAAAATTAGATTAAAAATAATATATTTATTAATGTAAGGAAGCTTGTTTCAGCCATGGAATAAAAAAAAATTAAAAAGTTTTCTCACAATTCTGAGATTATATCTCACAGTTGGGACGGTTTTGTGCAGCTCATAAACTACGAAAGAAAACAATTGCGAAATGTAAATCGCAGGTACAAGTTTATACCTTCCAGTTACAAGATATAAACTTGCAATTGTGAGAAAAAAGTCAGAATTGCGAAATGTAAACTTGCAATTTTTAAAAAAAATTCAAAATTGTGAGATATAAACTCGCAACAACGAGAAAAAACTTCTCTGGCGAAAACAAAAAACAGAATTGTGAAATGTAAACTCACAATCACGAATTTATAACTTTCACTTGTGTAATAGAAACTCACAATTGTGAGAAAAAAGTCAGAATTGCAACATGTAAACTTGCAGTTCTTTGAAAAAAGTAAAAATGTGATAAACTCGCAACTACAAGAAAGAACTAAAAAAAAATTATCCTGTGGTGCAAACAAAAAACAGAATTGTGAAATGTAAACTCACGATTACAAGTTTATAACTTTTAATTGTGTAATAGAAACTCACAATTGTGAGAAAAAAGTCAGAATTACGAAATGTAAACTTGCAGTTCTTTTTGAAAAATGTCAAAATTGCAAGATATAAACTCACAACTACAGGAAAAGACTAAAATTTCTATATCCCGTGGCAGAAACAAAAAACAAAATTGCGAAACTTTTAATTGAGTAATAGAAACTCAATTCTTCGAAAAAAGTCAAAATTGTGAGATATAAACTTAAAACTACAAGAAAAAAAGCTAAAAATGTCTTTATCCCGTGGCAATGTAAACTCACAATTACAAGTATACAACTTTCACTTGCGAGATATAAACTCGCAATTCTTCGAAAAAAAGTCAAAATTGTGAGATATAAACTTAAAAGTACAAGAAAAAAACTAAAATTTCTTTACCCCGTGGCAGAAACAAAAAACAGAATTGTGAAATGTAAACTCAATTATGAGTTTATAACTTTCACTTGTGTAATAGAAACTCACAATTGTGAGAAAAAAGTCCAAATTGCGAAATGTAAACTTGCAATTCTTCGAAAAAAGTAAAAAATGTGATAAACTCGCAACTACAAGAAAAAAAAACAGATCCTGTGGTGGAAACAAAAAACAGAATTGTGAAATGTAAACTCACGATTAAGAGTTTATAACTTTTAATTGCGTAATAGAAACTCACAATTGTGAGAAAAAAGTCAGAATTATGAAATGTAAACTTGCAGTTCTTTTTGAAAAATGTCAAAATTGCAAGATATAAACTCACAACTACAGGAAAAGACTAAAATTTATATATCCCGTGGCAGAAAAAAAAAACAAAATTGCGAAACTTTTAATTGAGTAATAGAAACTCAATTCTTTGAAAAAAAGTCAAAATTGTGAGATATAAACTTAAAACTACAAGAAAAAAAGCTAAAATTTCTTTATCCCGTGGCAATGTAAACTCACAATTACAAGTTTACAACTTTCACTTGCGAGATATAAACTCGCAATTATGAGAAAAAAAGTCAGAATTGCGAAATGTAAACTTGCAATTCCTTGAAAAAAGTTCAAATTGCGAGATAACTACAAGAAGAAAAAAATTATCCTGTGGTGGAAACAAAAAACTGAATTGTGAAATGTAAACTCAATTACGAGTTTATAACTTTCACTTGTGTAATAGAAACTCACAATTGTGAGAAAAAAGTCCAAATTGTGAAATGTGAACTTGCAATTCTTCAAAAAAAGTAAAAAATGTGATAAACTCGCAACTACAAGAAAAAACTTTAAAAAAAAAGATCCTGTGGTGGAAACAAAAAACAGAATTGTGAAATGTAAACTCACGATTACAAGTTTACCACTTTCACTTGCGAGATAGAAACTCACAATTATGAGAAAAAAGTCAGAATTGCGAAATGTGAACTTGCAATTCCTTGAAAAAAGTTAAAATTGTGAGATATAAACTTAAAACTACAAGAAACAAACTACAGTTTCTTTATTCTGTGGGAGTAACAAAAAACAGAATTGTGAAATATAAACTCACAATTACCAGTTTATAACTTTCACTTGCATAACAGAAACTCACAATTGTGAGAAAAAAAGTCAGAATTGTGTGAAAAAACTTTTTTTTAAATTAAACAAGCCTCCATATTTGTGATTATAATGACATGAAGAGGTCACGTGATGACAGAATATCACACTGCGTACTGTTTTTAAATCAAGTATGTACAGTAGTATGTCCTTGTTGATCTGAGACGCAGCCGCGAGCGGCAGATGGCGGGAGGGGCGTCTGGATCCGGCTCAGTTCTGTGGTATTTCCCTCGCTAATGAAGTCGAGGGGGATGTTGTTTGGTGTTTTGCGGTTTTGTTTGACATTTGTAAGTTGTGTAATCGGCGCAGCAGCGGGACGCCCGCGCTCAGCGTCTCTGAATCCAATTAGTGGCGCGCAGAGAGAGAGTTTCTGGGTGCGGCTCTTCTTCTCTTCATCAGTGCTGATGTTGTGGTATTCAGTAGTGCTGACATCTTTACTGAAGTTACTTCACATTTATCAAAGTACTGCATCATTAACATTTACATGCTAAATGAGGTACTTCAAATGCAAACTAGAAATGGGATTACCATCCACAAAAAGATTTTTCGTTGCTGCAAATAAATTTTTAAAGTGATTTATATGAAACGAATGCATTTATTTTTTTAATAAATACCTTCTTCTGTGTGTCGTGAGGTCACTGCTGCTGATGGACTCTTTCTGTTCATGAAAGGCGTATGGCTAACATGTGCCAATTACAGGGTTTGAGGTCAAAGGTCAGTGTTAGACCCCATGTCATTAAAACATGCTGGAGTATGTGTGTGTGAAAGTGTGTACGAGTGACTAAGTGTGTGTGTGAGAGTGCGACTCTCTACAATCCGAGTAAATCAGTCGCAAATTTCACGAGAGGCGACTAAAAATGTGGCTAGTAAACTGTACATTCAGTTGCCTACAATTGTGTTAGAGGCAACGAAAAAAAGTTTAGCGCAGATATAATTTCATTTCCTGCACCGTTGCGCGGCTGAGAGCGCCCTCTGTGGCTTTCTCTTTCTCGCTGACCGTCCCGATCGAACCGCATCGCCTTGAAAGTTGATCTTTTGCACGTGTTTTAAACCCTTGCCATTTTAAACATTCAAGGGCAAGAAGACGCGAAAGAGTAATAATGTTGGTGTCGCCTCATCTGAATCATGGAAAAAACGTCATCAGCAAACATTTCTCGTCATTGTTTTCGTTAACAAAATTAGCACTTGCGCTGAGAGCCATGATGAAGTGCTTACAGTGTGTGTTTGTGTGCTAATGAGGCTCTGAACACGAGCCAGATTCTGCACCTGCAGAGAGAGAGAGAGAAAACACTTCTGATGAAGAGATTACAGAAATCAAACGCCAGTCAGCGATATTAACGCTGCGACACGACCGCAAACACACCACCACCGCTGTGAGAGTGTGTGTGTGTGTGTGTGTGTTCACACAGCCCCCCGCTGCAGCAGAATGTGAGGAATGTTCTAGAGCGCCAGTTAGAGTCGGAGCTCAGAACTTATTACTAACAGGTGAGAGAACGGCAGCGCAGCACCAACATCTAGCGATGCCAGAGCCTCACCTGGTGAACGTGTCGCTGCCTGTCGGACAGATTCTGCTGAAGCGCGTCGTCCCGCGCACACGTCATGACAGCGCAGGAATTCAGATCCTTCATGCATCACAGCCGCTCCACACACTCTGCATGTTGAGAAACATGAACCTTCTGTCATCGTTTATTCACCCTCATGTCATTTCAAACTCACTTTGACTTTCCTTTGTGGAACATAAAAGAAGATAGTTAGCCGAATGTTCACGCTGCTCTTGTACATATAGTGAAATTGAACAGTGAGTCCAGCTAACAGGGAATATGAACAAACGTTCTTCCAGTAACATTAAAGGAGACCTATAATGCTCCTTACACAAGATGTAATATCAGTCTCTCGTGTCTCCAGAATGTGTCTGTGAAGTTTCAGCTCAAAATCCCCCACAGATCATTTATTATAGCTTGTCAAATTCGCGCTATTTGGGTGTGAGCAAAAACACGCCGTTTTTGTGTGTGTCCCTTTAAATGCAAATGAGCTGCTGCTCCCGCCCCCTTTCCAGAAGAGGGCGGAGCTTTAACAGCTCAACAACAACAAAGCTGGAGAATCTCACGCAGCCAAAATGATGAAAGTGTTCAGCCTTACATTGTTCAAACCGGAGTCGACACTGATGGAGAGACTCAGGAAGAAGTTACAACTTTTAGACGTTTCTGAATGGTTAGTGGATAAATTGATGTAGTTGCTGTGGAGTTGATTCAACTCATCCACTAGCATGTGCCGTCATGTTCATCTTTTGTGTTGAATTGACCCTCGTTTGGTGTAAAATGACGGCATGACAACAACACTCTACTACAACAACTCTTCCTCTTCTCTAAAGCAGCCCAACATGGCCCCGCCCCCTTTGTTGTGTGTTCTCGGGGGTGGGGTTTATGTAAATTTTAGGGTTTGTGATGTCACTAACCCGGGAAGAAGCTCGTTGTAGTCCCTACCAGCCATTTAAAAAGTGATTTCTGTAAAAGAAAATATCTCCTTTGCATTGAACTTTGAGCGTCGTAACTTTGCAGATGTTGTTTATGATCAAACAGCAACATTACACACTAACTAAAGTTAAAACAGTGAAATCATAATCAACCACCCCTTTAATGATGATAACCCTGGTGAACATTCAACCAAACTCCTCGTTTTGTGTTCCAAGTTATGATTCCATTTGAAACTCAACGATTGTCCTCTTGATAAAGTGCAGTGATGGTATCAGATGGTGGTTTTTGTCTCACATCCCTTTGAAAGCAGAAGATCACATACAGAGAGCTTGAGTTTGTTCTGGATGCTGGAGAAGATTCAGATCGGATTGCAGGAGATTCTGACCTGCCAAATCCACCAACATCATCATCTGCCCGCCCACACACACACACACACACACACACTCACACACACACACACCTCACGTCTGACCCGCCCCCAAACACACACTCACACTCGTGCTGGGCAGCGACTGCAGCGTACGGCTCCGCTGACGGTGTGTTTGAGAGCAGACGGACAGACACTGTGTTTCTTCTGACTGTGTGTGTGAGTGTGTGTGTGTGTTAGTGATGTAATTGTTTAACTTCAGCAGGTCATAACAGGGCGAATCGTCTGTTAATCACCATATGAGATCCGTCAGCGGGACATCAGACACAGAGACGCTCGAGAAACCGTAAGTTTGACTCACTGAAGCCTGTGGATGTGTTTGTTTGACTGCTTTAGTTCTGTTTAATTGCTCAAGTTGTTAATCAGCTTTGCTTGTTCTTCAAGTTCAAGTTGAGAAGTTGTTTTAGCGTCACACAACTACATGAGATATCTGCGTCTGTCTCTGCCTCACTTTCTGCTTCTCTTTGAAATATCGGATCCGTTGGGAATGTTATTTATGAAAACGGGGTTATTTGGTTTCTTGTGGACGTGCTGTTTTAACTGCGTCTGTTCGGTTTGGCATAAAACAGAGGAGGCATTTAAGACGCATGCTTTATTAGAGTCAGGTGGTATCAGACTCTCTCTCTCTCTCTCTCTCTCTCTCTGGTGTTCTGGACCGAGTGAACTACATTGTTCTCGTGTCTCGTTCTGTGATTGTGCGCCAGTTTCTGGCTTGATTGCTCTCCATCGGTGCGAAACCGGCCAGAGAGAGTCCAGAACATTCAGCAGAGACGCTGCACAAACAAAAACTACTAAACCAGTGAACAGGGAATGTTCTGACAAGGTTCTCTCAAAGTTATGAACAAACGTTGTTCCAGTAATGTTAATAGAATGTTCGTTCAAAGTTATCTGGTCTTTACATTTATACATCGTTCATGGAACGTTTTTCTGAAACATTGTAGTTTTTTAAAAGTTACACCTTGTTTCTGAACATTCAAAAGTAACGTTCCCATAATGTTTGAAGAATGATCAAATGGAATGTTCCCTTAACGTTCGCATAACCAAGAAAAAACATAACATTAGCAAAACGTTCTTAGAACATATTTTTGCTAGCTGGGAACACTAGATCTCTCCTAAATGAAGTTTCTCCTGATTTCAGGTTATTTGCCGCAGCTCCAGGTGTCGTGATGTGTCTGCGCGTTCTGCTGGCGTGTTTGCTGCTCGAGTTCTGCTGCGCGGCTCCACACGCTCACATCAACCGCCTCGCACTCTTCCCCGACAAGAGCGCCTGGTGCGAAGCCAAAAACATCACGCAGATCGTCGGACACACGGGCTGCACGCCACGATCCATCCAAAACAGGTCACACACACACACTCTGTTGTCCAGTTTAGGGAATTCTTGAACATTTCTCTGTGTTCGTTTGACCAAAATAAACATTAGACTATGAAATATTACAATATTTGAGCAGCAGATTATCATCTGTTCTTTATGAAACATCCTGTTGTGGGTTTGTGGAAGGTTCTGACAGCGCTGTGTTTTTCAGGGCCTGTCTGGGTCAGTGTTTCAGCTACAGTGTGCCCAACACCTTCCCACAATCCACTGAGTCTCTGGTCCACTGCGACTCCTGCATGCCGGCGCAGACGCAGTGGGAGGTGGTGAGTGTCACCAGTAAACACACTGAGTGAACTACAAACACTTTAATGAGCCAGACTTTAAAATGTGCACACCAAAGCACTGGACTGCATGCACTGCAATAGTGAGAGTTAGAGAAATACTGCATCCATATTGCCATGCCCAACCTGCTGTAGTGAAAACTGCAGAAATACTGTGTCCATATTGTCCCTTGTGTAGCAATAGTGAAAATGCCAAATTTCATATTTGTAGTAATACTGACAATGCCCAATTTCATATTTGTAGTAATACTGACAATGCCCAATTTTTTATTTGTAGTTATAGTGAAAAGGCCAAATTTCATATTTATAGTAATCGTGAAAATGCCAAATTTCATATTTATAGTAATCGTGAAAATGCCAAATTTCATATTTTTAGTAATAGCGAAAATGGCAAATTTCATATTTTTAGTAATAGCGAAAATGGCAAATTTCATGTTTGTAGTAATAGTGAAAACGCCAAATTTCATATTTGTAGTAATAGTGAAAACGCCAAATTTCATATTTGTAGTAATAGTGAGAACACCAAGTTTTATATTTGTAGTGATACTGAAAACGACAAATTTTATATTTGTAGTGATAGTGAAAACACAAATGTTATATTTGTAGCAATAGTGAAAACGGCAAATTTTATATTTGTAGTGATAGTGAAAAGGCCAAATTTCAAATTTGTAGTGATAGTGAAAACGCCAAATTTTACATTTGTAGTAATAGTGAAAACGCCAAATTTTACAATTGTAGTAATAGTGAAAATGCCAAATTTCATATTTGTAGTAATAGTGAAAACGCCAAATTTTATATTTGTAGTAATAGTGAAAATGCCAAATTTCATATTTGTAGTGATAGTGAAAACACAAATTTTTATATTTGTAGCAATAGTGAAAACGCCAAATTGTATATTTGTAGTGTTAGTGAAAACGCCAAATTTCAAATTCATAGTGATAGTGAAAACGCCAAATTTTACATTTGTAGTAATAGTGAAAACGCCAGATTTTATATTTGTAGTAATAGTGAAAACGCCAGATTTCATATTTGTAGTAATAGTGAAAACGCTAAATTTCATATTTGTAGTAATAGTGAAAATGCCAGATTTCATATTGGTAGTAATAGTGAAAACGCTAAATTTCATATTTGTAGTGATAGTGAAAATGCCAGATTTCATATTTGTAGTAATAGTGAAAATGACAAATTTCATGAGAACACCAAGTTTTATATTTGTAGTGATACTGAAAATGACAAATTTTATATTTGTAGTGATAGTGAAAACACAAATTTTATATTTGTAGCAATAGTGAAAACGCCAAATTTTATATTTGTAGTGATAGTGAAAACACCAAATTTCAAATTTGTAGTGATAGTGAAAACGCCAAATTTTACATTTGTAGTAATAGTGAAAACGCCAAATTTTACAATTGTAGTAATAGTGAAAACGGCAAATTTTATATTTGTAGTAATAGTGAAAACACCAGATTTCATATTTGTAGTAATAGTGAAAACGCCAGATTTCATATTTGTAGTAATAGTGAAAACGCCAAATTTTATATTTGTAGTAATAGTGAAAACACTAAATTTCATATTTGTAGTGATAGTGAAAATGCCAGATTTCATATTTGTAGTAATTGTGAAAACGGCAAATTTTATATTTGTAGTGATAGTGAAAACGCCAGATTTCATATTTGTAGTGATAGTGAAAACTGCAAATTTCATATTTGTAGTTAATAGTGAAAACGCCAAATTTTGTATTTTTAGTAATAGTGAAAACGCCAGATTTCATATTTGTAGTAATAGTGAAAACGCCAAATTTTATATTTGTAGTAATAGTGAAAATGCTAAATTTCATATTTGTAGTGATAGTGAAAATGCCAGATTTCATATTTGTAGTAATAGTGAAAACGCCAAATTTTATATTTGTAGTAATAGTGAAAACGCTAAATTTCATATTTGTAGTGATAGTGAAAATGCCAGATTTCATATTTGTAGTAATTGTGAAAACGGCAAATTTTATATTTGTAGTGATAGTGAAAATGCCAGATTTCATATTTGTAGTAATTGTGAAAACGGCAAATTTTATATTTGTAGTGATAGTGAAAACGCCAGATTTCATATTTGTAGTGATAGTGAAAACTGCAAATTTCGTATTTGTAGTTAATAGTGAAAACGCCAAATTTTATATTTTTAGTAATAGTGAAAACACCAGATTTCATATTTGTAGTAATAGTGAAAACGCCAGATTTCATATTTGTAGTAATAGTGAAAACGCCAAATTTTATATTTGTAGTAATAGTGAAAACGCTAAATTTCATATTTGTAGTGATAGTGAAAATGCCAGATTTCATATTTGTAGTAATTGTGAAAACGGCAAATTTTATATTTGTAGTGATAGTGAAAATGCCAGATTTCATATTTGTAGTAATTGTGAAAACGGCAAATTTTATATTTGTAGTGATAGTGAAAACGCCAGATTTCATATTTGTAGTGATAGTGAAAACTGCAAATTTCGTATTTGTAGTTAATAGTGAAAACGCCAAATTTTATATTTTTAGTAATAGTGAAAACACCAGATTTCATATTTGTAGTAATAGTGAAAACGCCAGATTTCATATTTGTAGTAATAGTGAAAACGCCAAATTTTATATTTGTAGTAATAGTGAAAACGCTAAATTTCATATTTGTAGTGATAGTGAAAATGCCAGATTTCATATTTGTAGTAATTGTGAAAATGGCAAATTTTATATTTGTAGTGATAGTGAAAACGCCAGATTTCATATTTGTAGTGATAGTGAAAACTGCAAATTTCATATTTGTAGTTAATAGTGAAAACGGCAAATTTCATATTTGTAGCAATAGTGAAAACGCCAAATTTTATATTTTTAATGATAGTGAAAATGCCAAATTTCATATTTGTAGTAATAGTGAAAACGCCAAATTTTATATTTGTAGTAATAGTGAAAACGCCAAATTTTACATTTGTAGTAATAGTGAAAATGCCAAATTTCATATTTTTAGTGATAGTGAAAATGCCAAATTTTATATTTGTAGTGATAGTGAAAACGCCAAATTTCATATTTGTAGTAATAGTGAAAATGCCTAATTTTATATTTGTACAAAATTGCCAAGTTTCATAAATATTGTGACTAAATGATCATATTTATACTGCAGTAGTGAGAATTGCATAATTACTGCATCCAAACTGTCATATTTGTGCTGCACAAGTCAAACTGCAGAAACACTTCAGAAGTACTGCCGTTTGTTTTCTCGAGTGATTTGTGGGTTGTTGTGTGTGAGTTTTTTGGCACGGCAGTGAATTCTCAAAATCAAAACATGTGGATGCATATTGGAGAACACGTCACTCGCAGCTTCTCTTTCCGCTGGAGTGATAAATGCATCCTGCCGCATGCCGCGTGTCTTGTCGTGTGGCGTGCTGTAACAGCCGAGAGCTGCGAGCAAACCACAACACCTATTTAACATCCAACCCAATGATTGATGGACTCGCGGCGAAGGCTGAGCGGCTCTTTATGAGGCATGTTGAAAGACAACAAACACACTCATCAGTCTTGTGCAGAGAACACGGCGCGTCACGCGCGAGTGTGTGTGGATTTTGTGTGTTTACAGTATTTGGCGGTGGGCTTTAGCTCTGCCCTCTAGTGTTGGAGATTATTTTGCTTTGCCTGGCAGAAGACGGGAATGTTTGACCACCAGCGATTTCGCTAGAGGAGCAGTGTGTGTGAGAGATGTCAGCATATGATAATAATCACGTTGTTTGCCCTCTTCCTCACCCGTTGAGATCTGAGAATTGCAGTATTGACGTTAACTGAACGCTGTGACGCACAAAGAATGTTGAGGTTCAGTTCGACTTGAAAAGCTTTGGCTATATTTACGCACTAACATCATGTTCTGTTTGTGAGACCTCTCTTAGCGTTAGCCGCCGACTCAAAGAGGCCGCCCTCTGCTACTTATTATGTTCTTTTATACAATCTGGCTTTAATAGAGAGCAGTTCTTGTTCGGTAAATAAAACAGACTGGGGCTTGTGTTGACAAAGACCTGCAGTAATGTGACAGCAACCTGATCTGACCCGCAGTACCACTCTCACTTACTGTAGACTAACATTACACTGTCCACTTTCCAGTGTTCTTCGAGCCAAACAGAACATGTTTGATGTTTAATTTTAGACTATTGTGATCTCGTGCATTGCCAGAACGTTCCCTGTTAGCAGGATAGTCAGTCAGTGTTGAGCAGATTAGCATACTCAGTTAACGAGCTCATTCTTCAAGCAAAAAGCATGTTTTTCTGTTGACGACCACTCAAAAAGTATAGCCATGCATTTGCACACTTTTTGTGTTAACATAAAAAGACTCAACTGTGTGCAAGAGACGTGTTTTTCTCTTCGTTTGCATTACATTTATTCATTTAGCAGAGGCTTTTATCCACATGAGGAGCATCACAAGCATTTTGTCACAGTATTGGCAGCACAGGTATGGCCTCTTTAGATGCGAATCACTGGTTTTAACGCAGAAAAAACACTATTTCTCGCCTGATGTCAGTGAACAGTGTTGCTGTGTTTAGATCAGATCCAGCTGAATGTGTGTGTGTGTGTGTGTGTGTGTGTGTTTGCAGGTGACTCTGGACTGCTCCGGCAGCGATGAAGCCCCGCGCGTGGATAAGCTAGTGGAGCGCATCCTTCACTGCAGCTGCCAGTCGTGCAGTAAAGAGAGCGGCCAGGAGGGGGCGCTGCTGCAGCTGTACCCGTCAGAGGGAGCGCTGGAGACGCCGGCGCTGTCAGACGCGACACACACGCACGCGCACCTAGACATACACGCGCCTGAGGCGGGGTGACGCGCGCTCACCGAACCTACTGAACGATCTGTCTCGCTCTGTTTGAAGCACTTTTTCACGTAGAGATCATGACATTAACTTTAGCACAATCACTGAAGCTTCAGTCAGCTCTGTGAATAAACGCACACACACACACACACACACACACACACACACACACGACTTTATATTACTGACGCATTTACACACGTCCAGATCTATATATATACGTAATGTAGCCTACAGGAACACATGCAATCAGACTGTGTCACTTATGTAATCACAATAAAATGTGAAATCACCTCATGTCTGAATGATTATTCTTCAATATATACAGGCAGATATGTCTCCCTTAAATATGGAAGCCTGTTTTTGCCACAGTTGAGTAAAAAATATGATTCAAGTCATAAAACTTTCAGATAATTATGACTTAGTATCTCATTATATTGAGAAAATCTATAATAATAATTACTTAGTTTCTCATAATAACGGAAAACTTTATTGTAAAAATTACTTATTTTCTCATAATAATGAGAAACTTTCTCATAATTATTACTTACAAGCATTTGCAAAGCAGCAGAGCAGAAGGTCGAGGCACGCTAGCGACATCTGCTGGTCAAAGCTGTGTAAATGCGAGAACACGGCAAGCATGGCACCATCTGCAAAACAGTTGTTTTCGTTATAGTTAGTGTAATCTATAATATCATTAAATAACATTAATGATGAATTATCAGAATATGAGATGGGCTTCCATACTATATAGTCTTGTATTCATTTGTGTATGAACAAGCAGAAACACCGAATGGATGGGATGATAAGAACAGGGATGATAAGACACTAAAGTAACTAAAGTTATTATTATGTATTATTATTTTCTCAATATGAGAATGTCATTATTGAGATACTGACATTTCTCGTTATTATGAGATGTTAAGTCATTATTACAAGAAAGTTTCTCGTTATTATTATACTTAGTTATTACAAGTTTCTCGTTATTATGATTATGAGATGTTAAGTCAATATTACGAGAAAGTTTCTCGTTATTATTATACTTAGTTATTACAAGTTTCTCGTTATTATGATTATGAGATGTTAAGTCAATATAACGAGCACGTTTCTCATTATTATGAGATACTTAGTCATTATTTTTAGAAAGTTTCTTGTTATTATGATACTAAGTCATTATTACGAGAAAGTTTCTCGTTATTATGAGTTATTAAGTCATGATAAGTCATTATTATGAGATACTAAGTCATTACAAGTTTCTCATTATTATGAGATGTTAAGTCATTATTACAAGAAAGTTTCTCATTATTATGAGATACTAAGTCATTACGAGAAAGTTTGTCATTATTATGAGATACTGTCATTACAAGTTTCTCATTATTATGAGATGTTAAGTCATTATTACGAGAAAGTTTGTCATTATTATGAGATACTGTCATTACGAGAAAGTTTCTCATTATTATGCGAAACTAAGTCATTATTATGAGATGTTAAGTCAATATTACGAGAAAGTTTCTCATTATGAGATACTAAGTCATTACAAGAAAGTTTCTCATTATTATGAGTTATTAAGTCATGATAAATTTTCTCAATATGAGAATGTCATTATTGAGATACTGTCATTATTACAAGAAAGTTTCTTGTTATTATTAGATGTTAAGCCATCATTACAAGAAAGTCGTTATTATGAGATGTTGAGTCATTACAAGAAGGTTTCTTATTATTACGAGATTTTTTCCCAGAATATTATAACATATTAACTTTATAATGAGATAGTTTCTCATTATTATGAGATCTACATCCTACAGCAGCATCATTTTATGGATTTGTGCATAATTATATGCAAATATATGAGAATATATTTAATTCAGTACTTAAATGTATCATCAATGTATCTTCATGTAATTCATAATGACTAATTTTATACTGATATTTTGTGTTTATTTTTGAGTTATTAGCGCGACACAGAGAGTGTTCTGAATCTTACGAGTTTCCATTTTATTTTAACTACATGTAGATAGTTCACTAGGCCTGTGGAGAGAGTTATTTATGAAGCACTGTTTACAATGCATGTCAACAAATCCTCCTTTAAAGCCCTAGTGAGCAGGACAAATGTGACTGTCGCACGGTAAGTGGTTTTGTGAGTAATAATTGATGTAGGCTATATACCGCACTGATGTAGTCACCATGCGCTGTCAGCTAGAAGACCCTCGCTCTGTCATCAGTACAGTGATTCTCAGATGAAAAGGTCATGTGGACGTGAAGTGTTTGCCATGGTTACCGTCAGGGACAGTCTGATTGGAAGCAGAAGAGAAACAGGACGCTTTCTGACCCACATTTAGAAGGAAATTACAGGAAGAACAAGAGCTTGTGTGTGTTATGAAGCCAAGAAACACACACACACACGATCGTGACGACTTTCCTCTGACTTATGTTGTTTATTTTGAGCTTTTTTTTTCAGCCTCACGCAAACATTTTGGCATTTGTCCATTTTGTACATTATTATTATATTATTATTAAATACATACTCGTACTTCTGAATGACGCCATGGCCTCAGATGACCAGCAGGTGGTGCTGTGAGCATGTGTGTGTTTCTTGTAAGCTTCTGGGTGTTTTTGAACATTACTTTTCACCTAATTTTGTCTTTTTCCATCCGCTCTGCATTTTTGCAAAAAAAAAAAACTCATGAAAAATGATTTAATTACCCATCATGCTTTGTTTGGGGTTCCTTTATCTGTCCATCCCTGATGAGCAGAGCGGATCTGTCCCGTTATCTCTGTAGCACAGGACTCTGGGAAGGGATGGAGCTCATCAATTTCATTATCAACTCATCTTTGATTAATCATTTCAGTCAGCAAGATGCTGCAGAGAGCCAAAATTAAGCTTCAGTTTTCTGTGGCGAAATGTATTATGGGGACATTTCAGATGTAGTTTGAAATTTGAAATTGTTTTGCTCATTTTTCCCTTTTTGCTTTTGTTATTAGCCGTTAGATTGCTCACTAAATGTGGTGCATTTTCTGTCAAGCTTCTTCCTCGCTGGCACACAAAGTGCTTACAAAATAAACTGTACTTGGTGAATTGTGATCAGCACTAATTAGCTTTCACTGTTAAGCAATTAGCTGCCACACGCCCAACTTAGAAAGTCACGAATCAAAGAAAATCGTGAGTTTCCCCACTGATAATTATGTTCATGTGAAGGCGGCGAGTCTTCATCTCATGTTGTGTTCTAGAGTTTATTTTGTTTTTTTTTCCTCTGAAATAAACTGACATGTAATCAAATGTAAAACAAGTGAACAAATTCTTCCAGTAATGCCAAAGGGTTATTTCAGCCAAAAACAAAAATTCTGTCATTTATTACTCACCATATCTGTAAGAGCTTCATTCATCTTCAGAACACAAATTAAGATATTTTTGATGAAGTCTGAGAGGTTTCTGTCCTTCGAGATCCAACAACTACCACTCGGATTTCATCAAAAATATCTTAATTTGTGTTCCGAAGATGAATGAAGGTCTTACGGGTGTGGAACGACATGAGGGTGAGTAATAAATGACAGAATTTTCATTTTTGGGTGAACTAACCCTTTAATAGAACATTTGTTCAAAGTTTAATAACACTTTTAAAACGTTAGCACAAAAACATTTACAAGTAATGTTGTAACATTGTTCATGGAGCATTTTTTTTCTTAAAGGTGCCATCGAACGTTTTTTTACAAGATGTAATATAAGTCTAAGGTGTCCCCTGAATGTGTCTGTGAAGTTTCAGCTCAAAATACCCCATAGATTTTTTTGGGGCATAATTAGAAAGGCTGCGGCCCCTTTAAATCGAGCGCTCTCCGCCCCCTCCTGAGCTCTCGACTCTATCACTGCATAAACAAAGTTCACACAGCTAATATAACCCTCAAAAATGGATCTTTACAAAGTGTTCGTCATGCATGATGCATGCATGGATCGGATCATGTGAGTATAGTATTTATTTGGATGTTTACATTTGATTCTGAATGAATTTGAGGCTGTGATCCGTGGCTAACGGCTAATGCTACACTGTTGGAGAGATTTATAAAGAATGAAGTTGTGTTTATGAATTATACAGACTGCAAGTGTTTAAAAATGAAAATAACGACAGTCTTGTCTCCGTGAATACAGTAATGAACGATGGTAACTTTAACCACATTTAACAGTACATTAGCAACATGCTAACGAAACATTTAGAAACACAGTTTACAAATATCACTAAAAATATCATGATATCATGGATCATGTCAGTTATTATTGCTCCATCTGCCATTTTTCGCTGTTGTTCTCGCTTGCTTACCTAGTCTGATGATTCAGCTGTGCACAGATCCAGACGTTAATACTGGCTGCCCTTGTGTAATGCCTTGATCATGGGCTGGCATATGCAAATATTGGGGGCGTACATATTAATGATCCCGACTGTTACGTAACAGTCAGTGTTATGTTGAGATTCGCCTGTTCTTCGGAGGTCTTTTAAACTCACTATATGTCATTTCCATGTACTGAACTCTTGTTATTCAACTATGCCGAGGTAAATTCAATTTTTAATTCTAGGGCACCTTTAAATGTTTTAGTTTGACGTTTCTTGAACATTCAAAAGTGAATTTCCCATAATGTCTGATGAACGATAAATGGAGTGTTCACAAGAAAAAACTTTTTTTAAAACATTAAAACAAATGATGTTTTGAACGGTCAGCATTCTGACAAAGTTTAATGGAAACATTAGCAAAACGTTATTAGAACCAATTTTTGTTTGCTGGAAAACCATCATGATCATCATCCTTACAAACTTTTACCATGGTAAACACATGGTAAAGTAGCCTACCACAGTATAGGCTTCAGTTACTGTTACTACAGTAAAACTTGATATTAACGTCACCACTGTCATGAAAATTTGAAACTTAATAAATGGATATTAAGCTTCTGAAAGAGTTTGATGAGATAACATTAATTTGTTATGATTTTACTCTAGTAACAACAGTAACTATATGGTATTTTGGAGGAAAGTAATTTGTAAAAGAAAATGTGAACCTTGTTTTAGTGATCCATCCGTGTCCTCATATAGACCGCCCGTCTCTCTCTCTCTCTCTCTCTCTCTCTCTCTCTCTCTCTGTCTCTCTCTCTCTCTTTCTCTCTCTCTCTCTCTCTCTCTCATCGTGATGTTTGTATCCTCTGGATAACGGGATAAAATCACCGCAGCTCTACAGCAGGTAAGACACTGAAAACTTCATCCTGTATTCCTGTAATATTGGAGTTTTTGTCGTTATCAAACTGTTCTTGTCATATTCGTCTTTCACTCCGACTATACGGACTCAGAGGATGTTCAGGTGTCTCAATTATGAGCATCTCGGGCTCGTTCCGATCAGTTCAACCGATTCCCAGAAATGCAGTTAACTCGGAACGCGCCAAAATAAGTAAAGCGCGCGAAAAATGTAGACTGCCTAACTAGGTTTAAAATGGAGTCGGATATTTCATTTGTGTTTATTCAGTTCTGCTATGATCCCTGAAGTGTCCATTCTGACCGGAGAAAGATATCGAGCTTAACATAATCAATCAATCAATCGATCAATGAATCGTCCTTGTTGATGAAGTGTCCAGACTGTCTGGAAAAAGATGAATGGAGCTGAAGATAATCGATCAGTCAACCAATCAGTGAATCGAGACAGTTGCACGTGCATAAACAACATCAGGTTTTAGTTTCAACCAAGAACTCTGAGTTTATATTGAAATATGATGTTTATAGAGCAATATAGAGTTTACAGTAGTGAAATAAAATTGACTTTTATGTTGTTTAGTAAGGCAACGCCCTGAAGTAAAGCTTAGATTTAATGTTTCTGAATGATATTTGAGTTATGTTGCATTAGTGTGTCATTAATAAGAAACATAACATTCAGTTCTAAAATATATGAATTTCCGTAAACGTAAAATCACTTAATCACAAATTTAATGGGTTTGACTTTATATTTTATTTTATATCTAATATCTGTGTGTACAGAAACATTGATCTGTTACTTAGTCAGCTATTGTCATAGTTCTTATCACAGTACATTGTGTTCCTTTATGTCTTTTTCAGACAGGCAGACACTTCTGACTCAAATCCATTTAGTTGTTCATAGTTTGCAAAAACCAACGTTAACATATTCAAACAACTTTAATATGTCAGGCAAGGGAGGCAGTGTCTCCTCAAAAAAAAAAAAACTGGATGAAAAAATAATCGATGTTACTAAAATATAACAACGCAAATATTTTTAACACTGTCCAACAGCGACATCCGCAGGTAAAGTTACTCTCCCCTCATTGACTTATAACAGACCAACGTTATAAGTCACGTGAGAGAAAGCAACGCCTCCATCACGCTATGATTGGATATGATCGGTTATGATTGGTTCGTGCGATAAAAAGTTTTCATACGCATTCCGCGCTTTTGCGAATCAGCCTGAATGAAGACAATGATGGCGTTAATGAGAAGACTAATTAAAAAGAAAGTAAACAACTCAGCCACTTAGATATCACCACTTACGTCAAAATCAAACTTGAAATGGCCTGAAAACATGTTTTTAGTGAGCAATCAGCTTGGGGAAATTAAAGATTATACATCTTGGTGTCTGTGACCAGTGTTTATTTAGCTTGATGACAAAATAAGTTGACTAATTATTACTAGTTATTATTTTGGAATAAATGTAAAAATGCATAAAACGCTAACTTGATGAGAAGTATACTTGGTTTTAATAAACAGAACATTACATAGTGTAAAAATACAAAACAGAGTTGTATTTGGTCTCTCTTTTTTATGTAATGTTTATTTAACCAGGAAAATTAAGTGTAACGGACATAAATTTACATTTTATATATAAAGACTTTGCCTCCTCATAAAACACCACCGCACACCACTTTTTTTCCATCATTTGGGAAATTATGTTTACATAATATTGTTCAAGTCAGTAGCATCTGCTGCTACCTACCACATTTTGACTAAACAAACAAATCTGATTTCATTACATGCAAAATTATGTATTGTAGTGTGAATGCTCAGTCTTGAAGATTGGATTTATGTAAAGTGTGAATAGACCCATAGTTAGGTGAGGCCCAGCTCCACGAGGGGGCAAAAGAGGGCATTGCCCCCTCAGATCTGATTTCTGTTTTTTAATTTCCATCCCCAAAACACAATTTAACCCCATTTAACCCTCACACTGGTGTGATTAGAATGATCAGTGCGTTACTGCAAAATCCCGTCATAGCCTGGCTGCATGCCAAGGAAATAATCGGCGTTCTATAATAATGTTTGTGTGTTCAGGATGTGTGGTATGGCGGTGCTTTTAGATGACGGCGGAGGTGATGAAGACTTTGACGTGGGCGACGAGATCCGGATGCTGCCGCCTCCTCCGGCTCAGTGTGACGGCGGGGTCTGGGGGCCGCGGCGGGGCCGCTGCGGGTGTGTGCTGTGGACGCTGGTCCTGCTGCTGTGGAACGTCCTGCTGCTGCTGCTGTGTGTGGGGCTGATGGCCCTGGTGTTCAGCCTGATTCTGCTGCCCGCCGCCCTGCTGCTGTACGCCGGCTTCCTGTGCCACTCGCGGGTAGATACACGCCCACAAACAACACACGCATGCGTCCGCGAGCACACCGTATTCTGATCTGCTCTGGTTCGGTTTCTACAGGTGGTGGCGTCGCCGGCCCCTCTCTGCCAGTACCTTGACGACAACAGTTGCTCCGCCCTCATCATCCTGGGCTTTGTCATGATGTCACCGCTTGTCGTGGTTGCTGCGGCGACGTTCTGCGCTCTTCTCAGGCGGCTCCACCTACTTTTGTATTTTCAGCCAATCGCAGGAGCCCGGTATCAAGGGCGGGGCTTGGGCTGGAGGCGGGACTTCCACGCCTGGGTTTGACAGACAGCAATCTCAGGTGACCGTTATAGGGTCAAAGGGTGAGTGACGGATAGCGACGGCGTTACACACATGTAACACGCGTAACACAATATATTGAACCACTAAAACGTAATGTTTTTCAGAGGATTCTGTGGAGGCTTGTTTCAGCCAAGTTAATCTTTTCACATGATTAAGGAATTAACAAGAAGTTCAAGTGTTACCGTGAGTTAGTAAAATTGTTACGCTGTTACATTGTATATCTACTTCTTTCTTTCAGCACATGCGGAAAAGTCTGTTTGCGTGCAAAATATGGCAGAACAATCACTCAAACATGCATCGCTATGAAAAATATTTATTTTTTTCTGAAGATAACCAATGCGTTACAGATTTAAGTGTTACCGAATTGGTGTTACAGTGGTGTACTAGTCTCGAGATGTTGATGTTGATGTTTTTATTGGTTGGTTAGTTGTGTGAGATTCATCTGTGCAGTAATGTGAATAAACCAGCTGAAATCAAACCTGTGTTTGGGCTTCATTTCCACTGCACATTTACATCGGATGTGTCCCAAAAGCCAGCAGCGCTGTAAAAATATCTCGCAATTATAAATTCATGAGGCTCAGAAATATTCCTGGTATATAGAGCACAGGAGAGGGACGTTAACTCATCAAGAAACTCCAGAAGAACCATTTGCATGAACTTCATAACTTAAAGTTGTTCTTGAAGAAGTTGGAGTTTTTTTAATCCATGTAACCGTAAGGCGATGAAGTTGATGATGTTTGAGGTCAGATTAACAGATGAACTCTTACACAGGGTCAGTTTGACCTGTACACACTCAGCCTGTGATCTGCATATGCAAAACTATTAACACCCCCCACCCAATGCACTGTGATTTATCACCATGACAACAGGCAGTGGCTGGACCTTTGCCATGGCAACATAATGGGAAGAGAGAGGGTTGAGGTAATGACAAATAATGACAGTCGGCGGAGAGACAGATGGACGAACGTATGGAGAGATCAGAAGTTCTACGTCTGAAAGAGTTTCACTCAGAGCTTAAAGCAACATGTCAATATTTAATCACCTCATGATGTTCCAAAACCAATCTTCTAATCTTCACCAAGATCCTCCTGTTCACTGGAAACAAGACTGAAATAAGCACATTAAAAGCTTCATGATATTAGTTCATGCGACTCAAGTCATTTTTGCTCTGGCGTTTTGCTTCTACAGTAAGTGTATCTTTGATTTAAGAAAAACAGAAACACTGAGGAATAAATCCGCAGGGAAACATCAGCTGCGGCTGAATGAATTTCAGTGTAACAGCAGCCTGTCAGAGACATATTATAAAATAATGATGCACAATTATGATCATTATGACACAGTAAACCTGTTGACAGTCATAATCGTCTCCGTCTCTGGAGGGTCTTCAGTGCAGCAGAACAGCTCTTAAAGGGTTAGTTCAGCCAAAAATGACATTTCTGTCATTAATTACTCTCCCTCATGTCGTTCCACACCCAAGACCTTCGTTCACCTTCAGAACACAAATTAAGATATTTTTGATGAAATCCGAGACTCGTCCATAGACAGCAATATAATCAACACTTTCAAGGTCTAGAAAGGAACTAAAGACATTGTTAAAACAGTCATGTGACTGCAGTGGATCAACCTTAATGTTATGAAGAGACGAGAATACTTTTTGTGCGCAAAAACAAAACAAAAATAAACACTTTATTCAACAATCTCTTCTCTTCTGTCCCGCATGCAACACAATTATTTTATCTTGATTATCACGTTTTCATAATCGTTGGATTCATTTGATTCATCGCACAGCCCTAATTGTTTTTCAAATGCGCATGAAAGTCACATGATAGAGTCACATGATATAATTGGGCCAGTCAGCACAGCCATAGTAGGCAGTCATTGCTGTATTTTAAGATTATTACGAGGACAAAAAAGATCACGATCTCTATGATTCACGTGAAAAGTAGTTTCTGGGTAGTTTTAGGAGTGTTGCTAGGCAGTTTTGTGTGTGGATGTCAAAGCATTGCCAATGCGACGGCTGGGTGTGTGTTTCAGTGAAAGTCTGCAGACGTGGCTCAGGCTCCTCTGTGGGGTTCTTCACCTCTTTCTGCAGATCGCACTGAATCTCCGACAACACTCAAGGGTTTTGTTGTGCCGTGACTCTCATTACTGTGAGCTGTAGAGTCTCATTCAATGATGATGATGAGCTGATCTTCATCACAGAGACACATCTGATCCTCTCTAAAGACTGACACAAACACGTTCTTTACTGGTGTCAGCATGAACCAGCATTCACATCGATTATACTTCCATTATGTGGCGCATTTCAGAGTGAAATAATAAGTGGTTGTCCATGAAATAATCCTGCAGTTCAAATATAAAACACACTGGGTTAAAATAAACCCACTTTGGGTTGTTTTCAACACAAGGGCTGGGTAAATATAGGACAGAACACATGTTGGGTTAATTTTACCCAGCAAATAGGGTTGTTTATTTAACTTAGAATAACAGGTTGATTCATTTTTATTATAATACTAGCTTATTTCGTTTTAAATTCATATATGAAATCATAAAATTTTATGCAAGGCATCAGGCGTTTCCATCACAAGAAAAGAGCAAAGCGACACTCGTTTAGGTGACTCACATTGCACCCCTGTATGTTGCTTTGCAAAAAAAAATTAAACGATATACAGAATAATAACGAATTTTTACATGAAATAAAACATTCACAAACCTGTATTTTACCGAAGACATGCACCAATTTGATGGAGCTGCACTGCTCTCTCCTAGCCTGACGTGGTCATACTCAATTCTAGTTCGAATATGAGTCTGATACTGCTCCATTGGGCTTTGATTATGGGAGCGTATTTCAACCGATCCAGGAAAGACCTCAATTGGATAGACCTACAACCAATCAGAGCTACAGAGTAAGTGACGTATGTTGAGCGACGCATAGTTGTCAACAGAACTCTTCTTAGCGACCATCGGGGCCAGCTGATAAATCAAACTTTTGCCGAATCCCGTAGGAAGGACGGCAAAGACATCTTTCCCATCGACAAATGCCTTGATCGCGGTCCTCTGTTCCTCTTTTAAAATTAATGCGCTGTCGATATCTTCTATAACGGACGCGATGGCGGAATCTTCACATGTCAGTTCTTCAACAACAGCCATCATTGTTGTAAACTAATTGACCCTTCGCAAAGACTCGCCCCCCCTTAGTTACTGTTGCTTTGTCCGACAAGCCGTGGCGCTGTCACGCCACACAGAGTGGAAAATACATCGCGGAGCAAAGAGGAAACTGACAACACGTCGACAGACAAGACAGAGCAGGTTACTTATGATATTAAACAAAGTCCCAGCTTTCAAACTGTGTAGTTATTAAAAAAATTCAAACAATAGAAACCGTTTTGTGGCTCTTTAATGTGTTGTGACCATGATCATGACAGATTGCTGTAGCGCCTCAGCTCAAGAGGCTCCTTAACCGATCATC
The DNA here is from genome assembly GCA_036281575.1 of Ancherythroculter nigrocauda. Taxonomy (NCBI): domain Eukaryota; kingdom Metazoa; phylum Chordata; class Actinopteri; order Cypriniformes; family Xenocyprididae; genus Ancherythroculter; species Ancherythroculter nigrocauda. The sequence continues at coordinate 61,509,849 of VTFQ01000002.1, forward strand.
TCTTCCTACTAGTCCATTTATAGCATCAAATAAACATGAATGAACATGAGAATGAATGTTGTTTCAAACGCGGAAAGACGTCAATATGCACAATTTTTCAAGTTTAACTCCACCGATGTTAATCTAACTCCTGACTGCTTTGTCGGACAAAATAGCGGATGCGCCGTTCTGATTGGTTAGATCGCTTGTCAATCAAACTCCCCAAGCGCTCTTTGATGACGTGGCTGATTACGTTTCTGGTGATAATCTGTCAATCATCACCCTGACAATGTGATTGGTCCGAACAGTTTCTGTTCGGGCATAATTACTCCTCTACGGATCGAGTCCAGACCGAACTCCCCGACCTCAAAATGTTGTGGGCGGGGCTAAGTTCGGCTGGCATCCAGGCTAGCTCTCTCCTGAAGAGGGCACAAAAAGCCTGCGATAAATAACTCAACCCCTGGGTTGTTACATCTGACCCAGGATCTGTGTAACACAAAAACGACCCAAACGCTGGGTTGTTATGTCCGACCCAGGAGCTGGGTAACACAAAAACGACCCAAACGCTGGGTTGTTACGTCCGACCCAGGATCTGGTAACACAAAAACTACCCAAACGCTGGGTTGTTACGCCCAACCCAGGAGCTGGGTAACACAAAAACTACCCAAACGCTGGGTTGTTACATCCGACCCAGGATCTGGTAACACAAAAACTACCCAAACGCTGGGTTGTTACGCCCAACCCAGGAGCTGGGTAACACAAAAACGACCCAAACGCTGGGCTGTTACGTCCGACCCAAGATCTGGGTAACACAAAAACGACCCAAACACTGGGCTGTTACGTCCGACCCAAGATCTGGGTTACACAAAAACGACCCAAACGCTGGGCTGTTACGTCCGACCCAAGATCTTGGTAACACAAAAACGACCCAAACGCTGGGCTGTTACGTCCGATCCAAGATCTGGGTTACACAAAAACGACCCAAACGCTGGGTTGTTACGTCCGACCCAGGATCTGGTAACACAAAAACTACCTAAACGCTGGGCTGTTACGTCCGACCCAAGATCTGGGTAACACAAAAACGACCCAAACGCTGGGCTGTTACGTCTGACCCAAGATCTGGGTAACACAAAAACGACCCAAACGCTGGGCTGTTACGTCCGACCCAAGATCTGGGTTACACAAAAACGACCCAAACGCTGGGTTGTTACGCCCAACCCAGGAGCTGGGTAACACAAAAACGACCCAAATGCTGGGCTGTTACGTCCGACCCAAGATCTGGGTAACACAAAAACGACCCAAACGCTGGGCTGTTACGTCCGACCCAGGATCTGGTAACACAAAAACTACCTAAACGCTGGGCTGTTACGTCCGACCCAAGATCTGGGTAACACAAAAACGACCCAAACGCTGGGTTGTTACATCCGACCCAGGATCTGGTAACACAAAAACTACCCAAACGCTGGGTTGTTACGCCCGACCCAGGAGCTGGGTAACACAAAAACGACCCAAACGCTGGGCTGTTACGTCTGACCCAGGATCTGGGTTACACAAAAACTACCCAAACGCTGGGTTGTTACGTCTGACCCAGGATCTGGGTTACACAAAAACGACCCAAACGCTGGGTTGTTACGTCTGACCCAGGATCTGGGTAACACAAAAACTACCCAAACGCTGGGTTGTTACGTCTGACCCAGGATCTGGGTTACACAAAAACGACCCAAACGCTGGGTTGTTACGTCTGACCCAGGATCTGGGTTACACAAAAACTACCCAAACGCTGGGTTGTTACGTCTGACCCAGGATCTGGGTAACACAAAAACTACCCAAACGCTGGGTTGTTACGTCTGACCCAGGATCTGGGTTACACAAAAACTACCCAAACGCTGGGTTGTTACGTCTGACCCAGGATCTGGGTAACACAAAAACTACCCAAACGCTGGGTTGTTACGTCTGACCCAGGATCTGGGTTACACAAAAACTACCCAAACGCTGGGTTGTTACGTCTGACCCAGGATCTGGGTAACACAAAAACTACCCAAACGCTGGGTTGTTACGTCTGACCCAGGATCTGGGTTACACAAAAACGACCCAAACGCTGGGTTGTTACGTCCGACCCAGGATCTGGGTAACACAAAAACGACCCAAACGCTGGGTTGTTACATCCGACCCCGGATCTGAGTAACACAAAAACGACCCAAACGCTGGGTTGTTACGTCCGACCCCGGATCTGAGTAACACAAAAACTACCCAAACGCTGGGTTGTTACGTCCGACCCAGGATCAGGGTAGAAAAAACCTAAGAATAACCCAAGATTTTTTTAGAGTGTATGTATATGTAAATAAATGCAAATGAGATCAGTGGTCAGACTTAATAAGTGTAATTTTGCTTCTCCAGTAAACGTATGTTGATTTAAGAATGTTCAGACACTGAGGAGTGAAACAGGAGCAGTCTGTGTGGTTAATCAGAAGCTCCAGGCTCTGCGAGCTCAAATGATCCTCTGTCCGCCCACCGCAAGCGCCTGAGAGTGTCGATGAGCTAAATGACCCTCCACAGCCGCTCTTCTCCCATAATGCACCTCTCAGTCTCTTATCATACGACCTGCCGCCAGCTCTTATCGCTGCTCGACTCTCTTCAGCTGGAAAATTGCGGCTCAGAAACGGCCAGAATTCTGATTAGAGGCGAACATTTCACCTCTTTAATGTGCTCCTCTCTGCCGTGATTAACGCCTCGCTGCCGTCGGCCCGTTTGTCACAGTTTCAGGGTGTGTGTAGATGCCGATTTGTGTGATTTATGTGTGTGTGTGTGTGTTTGTAAACTCCTGCACTGCAGTGGTTGTTTATCATAACAAAATACACACAAAACGCCCGCTGAAGTCTCACGGACTCACAGACAGTTGTGTAGTTGCGTTGTGTAGCAACACTGACTCCACTGCAGAACCGGGCTGCAGTCGCTGCTGATTTGCATGAAGTTAAACTCCGTCACCTCACTAATGGTCGCTGTCACTCAAGTCTCTTACTGAAAATCAATGATTCTGCTGGTTTTGCCGCTGCTAATCGCTGTCAGCGCGAGCGGCCCGCCGCAGAATTAAAGCCCGACTGAACCTCGGCGATCTCAGCTCTATCTGTCTGATTCTCTTTCTCTGTGCAGAAAATTGTAATAATGGAAATGTCATTTTTTCCTCACTTCTTCTGGTCTAGTATTTTCACTCTGCCATTTTCTCGTCTCAGTAAAGGTCTTTTTACGTCAGAACAGACTGACAATCGTCTCCCGCCTGAGGATCTTTTCATTTCCCATTGAAATCTTTCTCTCTTTGTGCTTCTTTAGCCATCACCCAAGATTAATTTCATCTCATTAATTGTGTGAGAAAATCCATCACTCGCCGTCTTCAACATCAGGCGCATTTAAGTGTATAGAAATGGAGCGATAGAGAATATGAACGAGCGTGTGAAGTGGGACGCAGTGAGCAGTTTGAGTCCGGCTGTGGAAAAGCATCAGCGTCTGACATTTCACTGCGGCTCAATTAGAGCTTGTCTTTGTCTCAATCAGAGCTTTGTATCTGCTCAAACTCCTTCCATTGCCTCACCGCGTGGGTTTCCAAAGAGTTTTCCAATCCTGATACAAACAGTCAGAGCTGGATCTACACAAAGAACCGCTACAAAAACACACTGGAGTTTACAGGACATGAGCGACTGCCTCTCTCTCTGTCTCTGATCAGTAACGTCTTTTTCATGCAGCACTTTTGACTTCAGCTGTGTGAAATACCCATCAAACACACCATATACACATAATCTGTTTAAAGGGGACATATCATGAAAATTTGAATTTTTCCATGTTTATGTGCTATAATAGGGTCCCCGGTGCATCTACTAACCCAGAAAACATGAAAAAGACCAACCCAGTAACTTTGTTTTGGTAGGCCTTTTTCTGCACGCATGTGAAAAAATGAACCGCTCAGATTTCGCTCCCCTTGTGACGTAGGAAGGGGATCTTATTATAATATTCCCGCCCCTTAATCTGCACGTTTTCACCCACGGTGCCGCCATTTTTTCACGAGCGACAGCGGTGTACCAGTCCTAACGTTGGAGCAAAGCATGCTAACTGTTCTGTCGTTGCTGCACAGACGAGTGCTGAACACTATTTAGAGTCTCGTTAGTTTGGATAGCCTGAAGTTGACCCTGGCAAGATTGATTGATAAAAAAGGAGCGTTTCTGTCCGAGCAATATATTGGAAAAAAATATTAGACCATTCACAGCATTTGATAGCAATCATAAACATTAGCCTGGTGTGTATGACTCTGTTTGACAAACGGTATGCTAGTATAGTGTGCGTCCAGATGGGATTTGCACAAAAGATGAACATGACGGCACATGCTAGTGGATGAGTTGAATCAACTCCACAGCAACTACATCAATTTATCCACTAACCATTCAGAAACGTCTAAAAGTTGTAACTTCTTCCTGAGTCTCTCCATCAGTGTCGACTCCGGTTTGAACAATGTAAGGCTGAACACCGTTACTGACAATCCTCATTTTGGCTGCGTGAGATTCTCCAGCTTTGTTGTTGTTGAGCTGTTAAAGCTCCGCCCTCTTCTGGAAAGCAGCAGCTCATTTGCATTTAAAGGGACACACACAAAAACGGCGTGTTTTTGCTCACACCCAAATAGAGGCAAATTTGACAAGCTATAATAAATGATCTGTGGGGGATTTTGAGCTGAAACTTCACAGACTTATATTACATCTTGTGAAAGAGGCATTATAGGTCCTCTTTAAAATACACAGTTCATCTGAATAACATCTGCCCTCTTAATGCTGTTGAACTGAATGTATGAAGAAAACGGTTTGCTGAAAATATCCACAACTTAACAACACTGAAACAGGAGCGTGCAGTTTATCTGTTAATTGTGTGTGAAAGTATATATATATATATATATAAACAAAGTTCACACAGCTAATATAACCCTCAAAATGGATCTTTACAAAGATGTTCGTCATGCATGCTGTATGCATGCTTTGAATTATGTGAGTAAAGTGTTTATTTTGATGTTTACATGATTCTGAATGAGTCTGAGGCTGTGCTCTGTGGCTAACGGCTAATGCTACACTGTTGGAGAGATTTATAAAGAATGAAGTTGTGTTTATGAATTATACAGACTGCAAGTGTTTAATAATGAAAACAGCGACGGCTCTTGTCTCCGCGAATACAGTAATAAACGATGGTAACTTTAACCACATTTAACAGTACATTAGCAACATGCTAACGAAACATTTAGAAAGACAATTTACAAATATCACTAAAAATATCATGTTATCATGGATCATGTCAGTTATTATTGCTCCATCTGCCATTTTTCGCTATTGTTCTTGCTTGCTTACCTTGTCTGATGATTCAGCTGTGCACAGATCCAGACGTTAATACTGGCTGTCCTTGTCTAATGCCTTGAACATGGGCTGGCATATGCAAATATTGGGGTCATACATATTAATGATCCCGACTGTTACGTAACAGTCAGTGTTATGTTGAGATTCGCCTGTTCTTCGGAGGTCTTTTAAACAAAAGAGATTTATATAAGAAGGAGGAAACAATGGAATTTGAGACTCACTGTATGTCATTTCCATGTACTGAACTCTTGTTATTCAACTATGCCAAGATAAATTCAATTTTCAATTCGATGACACCTTTAACAGCCTGATTAAACTGCAAATGTTGCATCTACACACAAAGTAAAGCTGCATAGGCCGAGTCCCAAAATAGGTTTATCACAAGACAACCTGTCTGTCTGCTTTCAGTTCCTGATTAACAAAACATTTTGCACAATTGCTGTTAGAACTTTTCATTTCATTTTAGATAGATAGATAGATAGATAGATAGATAGATAGATAGATAGATAGATAGATAGATAGATAGATAGACAGATAGATAGATAGATCAGAAAGCAGTTTTCACTCTGTAATACTGTGTGGTTTTTAACCTTAAGTGTTTCTTAATCATTTTGGGAATGTCTGGGCACGCAGTTTAATGTTTACTTCTCCGTCACGCCTGTCTGCAGTGACAAATGTGAGAGAAAGTGCGCGCGCTTTCAATCTTTATTGATAATAACGGGAGGGAGCGTTGTGTCGCGTCGCACGCGTGCAGTAGACGCGCTGTCAGGAGTCGTGCCTAGACATGGCAGAAGTGCAGCCGCGGTGAGAGGGCGGGAACGCGCTCATTTCTGAGGAGGCTTTAAACGGTGACTGATAAATCTGAGGAGATTTCCGCCGACAAACTCAAGAAGTGTGGTTAAACATTTGTAGATGGCGAGTGGTGGGTGGATTGAGTTAAATAAATACTGTCCTTATTAACAGGATCGTGTCAACCTACTTTAGTCTGAAGTCTTTCTCAAATGGACCCGCTCCGGTTCGTCCGGCTGCTGGCGCTGTGCGCGTGCCTGTGGCCAACCTGCACGCGCGGCTCAGGTAAGAAGCGCGTGATGGTCGAGTTTCTCTTATGATTAATTTAATTAACAGTGATGAATTTCTCTTTATTTAGTGTTTGGGGTTTCTTGAGTGGGTGAGGAAAATTAAAGAAAGAGCAACTTTATTTTAGTGAACAGTGTATTTATTCACCATAAAATATATTTTACTTAGCCTACCTGCAGGCTCAAAATGAAGTTTTATGAGTTTCAGAATTGCCTAATGAAACTTATACAAATACTTTGCGGCTGTATTTTTGTTCAAAGTCAAAAATGCTTGACGAACATGTTGATTTCAGAACGAAATCGTATATTTGATCCGTTTTGGATCTAGTAATGCATCAACACCCTCTCAGATTTTAATTTAAGCTCACTAATCATTAATTACTTTGGTTTGTTGTTAACTATGAGTAATGTGGCGGACAGTCTAATTCTTCAGGGGATTATCAGATGCCCATAAGGTACAATACTTTAATGAAGGCATTTGAATATTCATAAGCTGCTATATGAATCTCTCATGATTGGAATTAATCAATATTTCATTATAAAACACTGCTTAAAATGATGTATTTTGTCCTCTTTTCCAGTACAAATATCTAAACATTCTTAAATCACGATAAATTAACTAGGGAAGCAAAATGACATTACAGTTTTAGTGAAACCAGTGAAACATTCACTCATGTACTGAATCTCACAAGCACATTATATTCTTTACACTCAGTTTGCATATAAAACAAAATGCCAATCAGTTCTCTACATCAGACACATCATTCAAAACTAACAGCTCTTGTGTTTCATTCCCGATTAATTACACCCAACAATCATGTGTCAAAACACTTATACATAAACTCAATGTTTTCAGAAACAAATACATTTTTGATCCTTGCATTTCTGTTTATTTTGTAAATAAATATGCATACAAGTCAAGTCACCTTTATTTCTGTAGCACTTTATACTGTTTCAAAGCAGCTTCACAATAGCAACACATTCAAATTCTGCTCTAAAAATTATTTAAAAATCTTAAAAATAATCTTGTTTTCTTTTTGAATTAAGTTTATTTTTCTGACCACATTGGCAGATATTTGTTCTTGTTATGTCATTTTGCATCTTCAGTAAATGTTTAAGAATATTTAGATATCTGTAAAGAAGACTTTATGCATGGTAATTTCCTGTATAGTTTTATGTTTGGTTGTTTGTGAGGATCAAATGTTTGAAAATGTCCTCACAAATACAGTGAAACATCAAAAAGAAACTTGCGATTACATTTAAAAGAACATTTTCAAGTTTTGCTTCAGATCTAATAATGTCAACAGGTTAGTTTGAGGGTTAACTTGAATTATTATTAGGCTATCATAGTATGAGAGATGAGACTGATGTTTTCCTCTGTGTGTGTGTGTGTGTGTGGAATCAGTGATGTCATCGCACTGATATTCTCACTGTGTGTTTGTGTGTGTTCAGACATGTGTGGGACGCACAGAAATCACTGCTCATGTTTGTGTGTCTTTCACTCATTATTACACTGAAATACTTTCTACAAGCTCCAGACTGCTCAAGCAAACTCAGAACAGACGCAGGACTGCGATGCACTGTGTATTAACTTCAGTATTTATTTTTTGTAATTTATTATAAATAAAAAAATCTCATTGTTTTTTTATTGTCTTTATTATTTAACAAATAACAAATATTGTTAAACATCTTGATGAGATTCAGATTCATGACACATTTTAATTTCTCTCTCTCTAAACACGGTTGAAATGAAGCTTGAATATTTCAGTCAGATGATAATAATAACCTGCTGCGATGGAGATGCTGCATTAGCGGCGCAGTGCAAATTAATCCTTCCGTTAATTTAGAGGAAATGGAGAAAGTCATCAGTGAACAAACAGGCTTAAGGGCTCGTATCTGTCTGTCTCTCTCTAAGAGTCGGACTGCTGCGAGGGAGACGTGCTGCTCCTGCTCGACGCCTCCGGAAGCATCAAATCCTACGAGTTTTCTCGGCTGCAGAGATTCCTGTCAGAGCTTCTGCAGCCGTTTCTGCTGGGCCGCGGGCAGGTGAGGGTGGCGCTCGTGCAGGTAGGGACAGAGCCCAGACTCGAGTTCGGCCTGGACGCCTACAACACCCAGAGCAGCCTGCAGGAGGCGCTGTTGGGCATGGAGCAGCTGTGTGGAGACACCAACACAGAGCAAGCACTGCGATTGGTCCAGAGTTTGCTGAGTAACGATTCTCAGCCCGAAGCCCCGCCCAGAGTCCTCCTCTGGCTCACGGACGGGGTGGGGCCAGGAGCGGTGGACGGACCAATGGCAGCGCTGCGGCGAATGGGTGTGTCTGTACTGGCCCTTTCAACGGGAAGTGGAAACTACCAGCTGCTGAGGCGTGTGGTGACTCCGCCCATCGAGACACACCTGTATTTTGTGGACATAGATGACATCAGCTTCATCGCTGAGGACCTGAGGGAGGCCATCATAGGTGAGAGAGACACTGGGAGAGAAAACTTACACTGGGGTGGTACACTTTCAAAAGGTACCTTATTTACCTCTAAAGGGTGCATATTAGTACCTAAAGGGTGAATATCAGTATCTAAAGGGTGCATATTAGTACCTAAAGGGTGAATATCAGTATCTAAAGGGTGCATATTAGTACCTAAAGGGTGAATATCAGTATCTAAAGGGTGAATATTAGTACCTAAAGGGTGCATAATAGTACCTAAAGGGTGAATATTAGTACCTAAAGGGTGAATATTAGTACCTAAAGGGTGTATATTAGTACTTAAAGGGTGCATATTAGTACCTAAAGGGTGCATAATAGTACCTAAAGGGTGAATATTAGTACCTAAAGGGTGCATATTAGTACCTAAAGGGTGCATAATAGTACCTAAAGGGTGCATATTAGTACCTAAAGGGTGCATATTAGTACCTAAAGGGTGCATAATAGTACCTAAAGGGTGAATATTAGTACCTAAAGGGTGCATATTAGTACCTAAAGGGTGCATAATAGTACCTAAAGGGTGCATATTAGTACTTAAAGGGTGCATATTAGTACTTAAAGGGTGCATATTAGTACCTAAAGGGTGTATATTAGTACCTAAAGGGTGCATAATAGTACCTAAAGGGTGCATATTAGTACCTTAAGGGTGCATATTAGTACCTAAAGGGAGTATATTAGTACCTAAAGGGAGTATATTAGTAGCTAAAGGGTGAATATTAGTAGCTAAAGGGTGAATATTAGTACCTAAAGGGTGCATATTAGTAGCTAAAGGGTGCATAATAGTACCTAAAGGGAGTATATTAGTAGCTAAAGGGTGAATATTAGTAGCTAAAGGGTGCATATTAGTACTTAAAGGGTGCATATTAGTACCTAAAGGGTGTATATTAGTACCTAAAGGGTGCATAATAGTACCTAAAGGGTGCATATTAGTACCTTAAGGGTGCATATTAGTACCTAAAGGGTGCATATTAGTACCTTAAGGGTGCATATTAGTACCTAAAGGGTGCATATTAGTACCTAAAGGGTGCATATTAGTACCTTAAGGGTGCATATTAGTACCTAAAGGGTGCATATTAGTACCTAAAGGGTGCATATTAGTACCTTAAGGGTGCATATTAGTACCTAAAGGGAGTATATTAGTAGCTAAAGGGTGAATATTAGTAGCTAAAGGGTGAATATTAGTACCTAAAGGGTGCATATTAGTAGCTAAAGGGTGCATAATAGTACCTAAAGGGAGTATATTAGTAGCTAAAGGGTGAATATTAGTAGCTAAAGGGTGCATATTAGTAGCTAAAGGGTGCATATTAGTACCTTGTGAAAGTGTACCACCGCAGGGACAGCGTTTGAACCTTTTCTTCAGTATGACAGGTCTAGTGTGTCCCTGATCACAGTGTGTGTTTGTGTGTGTCAGAGCTGATCCGCGCCGAGCGTCTGCAGGTGCGTGACCTTCGCTCCAGCAGTGCTGTTCTGCAGTGGCGGCCGGTGCTCAGCGGAGGTCTGGGAAACTACGGCCTTCACTACAAGCCCGACCCGTCAGACGGCACGGCAGCATCCATCAGCATCGGCCCCGGCAGTAAACTCACTCTTCCAGGGGACTTGAGCTGGGCCGAACTCACCAACCTGCAGCCCGACACCAGCTACACGGCCTGGCTCGCTCCCGAGAACAACATTCGCTACATGAAAACGCTCAGCGTGAGCTTCAGGACCCTGCCCGGTGAGGAGACGCACATCTGTCTCGGGTCAGCTGATCACAAGGGACGCTTTTCTGCGTAGTGATTATTTGAACATTTTAATGGCTGATGTGATACTGATATCCACAGAGCAGGGTGGACAGAGTCCGATGTATTAATTATATTTGTGTTAATATAATATTAAATGGTTTCCATGAGCCAACAGCTCGTATGTGTCCTGAGCATTTGCACAGTTCATGTTTATAATAAAAATAAAAAATATTAATATGCACAATTAATTTAATTTAATTTATTTACAATTATTAATAAATATTTTAACAATAATGTATATAACAAAGTATTTAATTATTAAAATGTTTAATAAATATTTGAAAATTTTATAATAATTTATTTAATTCCAAAAAAATCATGTTTAACCATAATGAAATTATGACATTATTAAAAATATTAGTAAATATTTTTAACATTTTTAATAAATATTTAATTTATTACAAAACTATTTTTAAAAATCATTTTAAACCTAAAATAAATAAAGTAATTTTATATTAAAAATAAAAATATTAATATTTTAAAAGTTTATAATAATTGATTAATTGATACAAATTATTAATAAATATTTTAACAATAATGTTTATTAAAACTTTTCATGCATTATTAAACAAAACAATTTTGACAAAACATTATTGTTAAAAAGTTATTAATAAATCATTCTGACCATTTTAAATTTTATTGTACTAATTAAATTATTATAAATCAATAAATAATTTTAACTAGAATGTTTACATTAATATATAAATGATCAAAATAATTAAATGATGGCAAAATTGCTACACACAAGACATACAAAAAATTAAAAATTTCCGCAATCTTGTGTAGTAAATGGCTGAAATTAAATTAATATTTTTACTAGTTTTTTTCATATTATTAATTATTAAAATATATGTTCAAAAGTTGACCGTACTAGTATTTACTCAATAGCTACTCAAAATCCCCAAAATAAACATTTGCACCCGAGACAGATGTTAATATCAGCTGTAATCTGCTGTTATGAATGTGAGAATGTTTAAATGTAAGCCGAGTTTCACTCCTCCCAGAGCGGTTCGGTCCAGCGACCGTGATGGTGTCGGATTCGAGTCCGGATGGTTTGCGTGTGAGCTGGAGTCCGGTCCAGCCTGAGCAGGTCCAGCAGTACCGCGTGGAGTACGGAGAGATTCCCATCGGTCCGGTCCGGAATGTGACCCTGCCCTCCTACCAGAGCTCCGCCCTCCTCACTCAGCTCCTCCCAGACACTGAGTACCTGATCACCGTCACTGCGCTGCACTCCTCCGGCCACCAGAGGGCGATGTCTGTCCGAGGCTGCACACTAGAAGGTACTTCACCTGTTTGAAATTGACTCACTTCCTGTTTATGCTAATGAAGCAGCATGCTGATTAGTGAGATCGTGTGTTTCAGTTCTCCCGCCGCTCGCTGACCTGAAGTTGACCCCGGTGGGGCGGGGCTCGGTGCAGGTTGATTGGCGGGGACAGGGGGCGGGGCTTCTGGGCTACTGGGTGAGTTGGAAGGGAGAAGATCAGCCTTCGTCCCGCTCTTCCTCACTGTTCCTGCCGCCACACTCGCGGTCCACACGGCTGACGGAGCTGGGCCGCGGCAGCCGCGTGTGTGTGTCGCCGGTGTACCGCAGCGCGCGCGGGGAGGGGCTCTGCTGCACGGCGCACGCTTAAACTGAACCCAGAACCTTCAGAACAGTCCGAACTGAACTGACTGTCCTTATGCAGCTAACGAAAATAATAATTCAAATAAGTGCAAGAAATGCATGATTGACATCATGCAATCACATCCTGACACCTGAAAGCTGATTACACTATGTGTTTCTGTGTTAGATCTGTTTGTGTGTCTTTACTGCCACCTAGCGAGCGTAAACTGAACTTTCCCGCTGGATTGATTTAACTGATATCAAATGACTGAGATGAACTGCAATATTAGAACTGCAAATAAAGAACCTTTTAAACCTTCATTTGATTTCATTACTTCATATTGTATCTGTTTATTTCTCACGTCTGAATAAAATACTCTTTTTGAGGACAGGAAAAATAAATTTTTTTGTAAATATTACAAACATTTACAATGGTAATCTGCCAAAATAACTACACATGTAAACAGTATACTCACGTTAATGTTTATTTTTTATACTTTTGTGTACACTTTGACTATATACACAACTATACAGACATAACATGATGACCTCTGACTTATGTATGGGGCTGCAGAACAGTCAGGGTGCCCATAATGTTATGCCTGATTAAAGGTTTGGTTCCAAAACATTCTGGGAACGCTAGTTTATGGTTCCCAGAACGTTCCCAAAACATTTTTGGTTCCTCCACAAAACCCAAATGAGAACCATACGGGGACGTTAGAGGAACGTTCAGTGTTTGAGTTCTCTTAACAATTATTCCTGTGTTAAACCGTAATAGGATAATCTGTAAGACTGTCACAAAAATATTGATTCGTTTATTTTGTTGGAAAGAACAAGTTATCAGGTGTAGTAATAATAAGTTATAATAATAAGATTTGCTTCAAAAAACATAGTTTAACTATGGCATTTGTGTAGGGGAGAGTGGGGTAAGATGAGCCATTTTTACTTATGTGGTCCTCAAGATAAAGGAAATGAGACAGAAGTACAATAAAAGTATTTAAAGTAATTTCAGGATGTTTTCTATCATTATAAATTATTAGAATACATCTATGACAAAGGGTTCTAAAAATATGACTTCTTATAAAAAAGTGATCCTCTGGCTCAATTTACCCCAGGTTTGGGGTAAGTTGAGCCGAGTCAGTAGGTGTGTGTAAACTGACCTGAATCTGAATCAAACCCATGTTAAATTTTAAAGATAATGTATCTGTTTTAAAAGCTAATTTAATAATCAAATTTCTTTTTACAAATATTTCTTTTTTTAAAGCTAAATTAAACAACATAATCCCAACCAAATTAAGTTGAAATTTCAGTATGTTTAATTGTTTGCATTTCTGAAACAATATGTTGAACGTCAAAATTGTAACCTTCCTAAACAGAGATTTTGTTGAGTAAAATTAAATAAAAACTAAATAAGAATGAATAAATGTCACTGAAACTAATAAATATTTTAGTCAAAAGGTTCTCGACATTGTAGTTTTTCTGCAATGTCGACCATGTCAGGCCATTAGAGACTACAGGTGGAAAGATATATATGATTAAACATCCTCTGGTTCATATCAGAGAAGGATTTGGTGTACTTGTACACTGTTCCTATCAAATAAACTCGAAAATTAAGATAAACTAAACCAGTTGTGTAATATTACATTGAAATGACACCAGTTTATACTTCAGATTTAACTTCAATTCAGTGCCTTAAGGTGGGGTAAGTTAAAACGCTGGCTCAATTTACCCCACTCAATTTACGGCTCACTTTGCCCCATAGCTGCCATTTTAGGAAAAACAATCTAGCTCACCAATTCAGAATAATATTTAGCTAAATGACTTGCATGGTTTTATACGTTGCTAAATCACCAATATGCATCATAAATAGTTTTAGACCTGGAAAAATTTGCTTTAATGAAATTACATCTGTTAAAATTTTACTTTGACAAGCCAAAAACAGTTTTTAAAATAAATAAGCGACTTCCACTCCTTTTCACATTCTGGCAGAAATGACGGGTGATTTTAAAATATATGGTCACATGACAATAAAATGGTACGGTTGCCAAGATTCAGGAGGTGGGTCAACTTACCCACTGGCTCATCTTACCCCACTCTCCCCTATATTAACTATACAACGCTCACTTATGTACCCTTAAATTTGAGATGAGTGGGATTTAAACCTATTTATTAGAGTAATGTATCAGGTGGTTATATGCATTGGCTCCCTCAGTACTGCAGGTGGCGCTGTGAACCGTGTTCAACTGTATGTTTACATCCGCGTCAACATGGCGGCGGCCGCCGGACTGATCCTGCCCGGTGACGGGATCATGATCGCGGGTAAACTCTACTCGGGTGTCGCGCTCACTCTGGAGAACTGCCTGCTGCCTCCCGAGAGCGTGCACTGCAGCCCATCGCGCGCTCACGGAGTGTCCGCGCGCACGGAGGAGCAGCTACGGATCCGGATGTGCGAGATGATCCAGAACGCGGGAGTTCTTCTCCGCCTGCCTCAGGTCCGCGCGGTTCTCTGTTGCCTAGCAACTACTTGTCACCCCGATTCCCTTCTGTGAATAAAATGCTTTTGAACCGGGTTAAGATGGCTCTCAGTATGGCCAAAGCGGTCTGGCTCGGGTTTAGGTTCTTGTCAGATTAACCCAACCCTGGCCAGACCAAGACCAGCAAACCAGAGTTTCTCAGCAGAGTTGTTTTGCTAAGCACCTCAGTGGCCGGTTACATAAACGGCTTTGACTAGTCTAACAATACATAAAAGTAAGGCTTATTACACCTTGACTAACTGCTAGTAGGCACACTAGTACAGTCTAGTACACTAGTAACATAGTGACTGTAACCAGCCCCAGAACAGAACAACTACACCATGTTTAAATTAGTACGAGTTCTAAATAATACTGATTTCTGTGCTAGTTTAAGATCACGCATCCCTCATTAGCATAAAAACATAGCTGTTGGATGTTTACGACTCTTTTGTCAGGTCGCCATGGCAACGGCCCAGATCCTGTTCCACCGGTTCTTCTACTGTAAATCGTTCGTGAGACACTGCGCTGAGGTGAGACGTCTCTAAACTAGCTGTCTGCCTCTCACGCGTGACCGCATGACCTTTAACCCTCTCATATCGCAGACGGTCGCCATGGCGTGTCTTCAGCTCGCGTCTAAGATCGAAGAGGAGCCGCGGCGAGTGAGGGACGTCCTGAAAGTCTTCCACCACCTCAAGCATGCTGCGGGAAACAGGTAACGCCGCTGTTGTGCCGAATTCTGACCCCCGGCAAATTATTACCCCCCTAGTATTGGTTTAGGAGTAGGTGTGGGGGAGGGGTTAGGATTAGGGGTGGGGTTAGGATTAGTCAATCAGTTAGCGACTTCAACGAGGGGGGTAATAATTTGGCAGGGAGTCAATATTTGGCACAACGCCGCCACTCACCCTTACAGCGCGAGTCTGGAGTGTGTTCTGAAGCTGCGCTGTCTCCGTCAGGCTCGTCAGCCCCCTGCTGCTGGACGAGGTGTACGTCAGCCGCAAGAGTCACGTGATCAAAGCGGAGCGACGCGTCCTGAAGGAGCTCGGCTTCTGCGTCCACGTCAAACACCCACACAAGGTTAGACTCACGCACATTTGCTGCATTTTAGGCCAGGAACGCACTTTTCACGCAAGTATGCAAATTGACGCTCAAGTTTACGAGAGCACGCTACAGTAACACAATAATGGACATTACGTGTTTTGCGTATCGCTCAACTATGTGCGAGACGGAGCAGAACGCAAAACGCAAAGTATGTTTGGACCTTTAACGTTCATTATCGTGTTACTGTAACATGTTCTCGTAAACCTTTTAAAGTGTTGTTCAGAGACTGCGCCGAGGAGTAACGAAATAATGGACGTTAGCGGAGCAGGTACACTTGGTGTTTTGCGTCTTTCACACAGTTGAGCAATACGCAGAAAAAATGTGGTGTAGCCCAACATTTAACGTCCATTATTGCGTTACTGTAGTGTGTTCTCGCAAACCTTTTCAAAGTGTCGTCCAATGACTACGCAGATGAGTAACGCAATAACGGACATTAAAGGCCCAAGTAGTGTTTCGCATCTTTTGCAATACGGGAGAAAGCCTTTAACGTCCATTATTGCGTTACTGCGGCGGTGACAAAACTCGCGACTCAAAGAGCTGATAGTTTCCTTCAAATGTCTGTATTGTTAAACCAGATGTGTTTTGTTCAGATAGATACGAACATGTCAGAAGTTTCGTTAGCGTTAACCGCAATTCGTTTCAAATCGCTGATCCACCATTATAATAGTTGCGCTAATGCACTTTAGCGCTTCTTTCACAGCACTGCTGAGAATGTTTTTGTGTATTCAGTTAAATTCAGTTCAAGTTTTTTTGTACAGCGGTAATCACAATACATATTGTTTAAAAGCAGCTTTGCAGAAAATGCTTGTTTCAGTGTTACAGTTTAGGAGGTAAATTGTGTAAATATAAATGGAGTGATTTGTGGTGTGACACATGTTTCTGGCCTCACCCTTGTTGTCGGTGTGTACCTGTGCAGGTGATCGTGATGTATCTTCAGGTTCTGGAGTGTGAGAAGAACACCAGACTGCTTCAGATAGCCTGGTGAGATCCTGAACCAAACGTTGAGCTGAAAAACGCTCAAGCGTGTTACTGTAACGCTCCGTCCGTCTCTCTCTAGGAACTACATGAACGACAGCCTGAGGACTGATGTGTTTTTGAGATTTAGCGCTGAAACAGTCGCGTGTGCATGTATCTTTCTTTCTGCAAGAGTATTACAGGTGAATCATGTGATAATTTTGTTTTATCCCCTAACTCCATTGACATTCACACACATAGCATGTAACACAACTAGTTTAAAGAACATTAAGTTATGAAAATGTTATTTCTGAATGTTTTTTAAATGTTCAAAATGTCCATTTTTTATGTATTAAGATCGTTATGTGAATGTTAGAGCAACGTGCCATTTTATCAAGTTAAAACATTATGAGAATGTTACATTTGAACGTTCTCTCAATGTTTAAAACACACATATTTTAACATTTTTTTATCAACATTACAAGAATGTATATGAGCCATTCTACAGAATTGGTTAAAAATCCTGAAAAAATGTGCCTTTTTCTACAAATTTTGTATGTATGCAAATTGTATAATATCCAAGATTCACATTTCTAGTAATTGTGCAGTTAATTCTCATATTGTATTTTCAGAAAGTTCTGGAATATTTTTCCTCTCCCCAAAATTGTCACTACCGAAACACAATAATAAATAATTTAATAAGAAGGGTCACATTGACCTATTAAGATTTTGTTCACATCTACCTTGTTAATATATTTTTTGCTATTTCTTAAAAATCTTGTCACAGGTAAATCAATAACAATTACAATTTTGACAATATTTCAAGTGTAATTTATGAGATTTGTTGTATTTTGAATCCAATCTTTCTTTGTAAAAGTCATAAAGTTTATCAAACTGATTTCAAAGTGAAGGATTCATTAGTTTGAATAAACATTGAACCAAACACTATAATAAAATCTGAGTTGATCATTCAATATACTTTATTTTTGACAAAATCATCCCATGTTTCGGTCGTGACAGTAATGTGTTGGTAGTGACCACATCACATGACACAATTTAACTCTCATACTAAAACATTAAAATACTAATGATTTGCATAACTGTACTAAAATTTAGTTTATTTCTCCCAAATAAATGATTATGTGTTCACTTTTGTCACTACCGAAACAATGACAACATGTTTCGGTCATGACTGTTTCGGTAATGACAATTTTGAGCGCACATAAAAAATGTGAGACACATTTTTTTTATATAAAGTTTCGTGATTTACAAAGAAAATATAAAAAACATTTTTAAACACAACAATGGAATAAAATGCAAAAATTATTTAAAAATCATTTTCATAAATTTAGGGGTCAGGGTTCAGGACAGACTCCTCCCAATTGAAAGTACCCAATAAATGATGATTTTATATATATTATTCTTACTGATATTTTAAATATTATTGTGGGATTCAACAGATAATAGAAGAATCTTAGTAAACATCTAACATTTGAATACTTAAATGCTTTTTAATGTGTTTATTGGTTGTGGGACAGCAGTTTGCACCAGTCTGTAGAATGGCCCATATATTATTAATGTTATAAGAACGTTCCACAAACATTATTTTAAGAATGTTTTGTCCTAACATCTACATAACCTTTAAAAAACGTTCCCTGTTAGCTGGCTGGTCTCTCTCTGTTGTCAGATCCCTCTGCCTGACCAGCCGCCCTGGTTCTCGTTGTTCGGGATGTCAGAACAGGACCTGATTGAGATCAGCTGCTGTATCCTGCGGCTGTACACACTGCGGTGCGAGTCGCTGACGGCACTGCAGCAGCAGGTGGAGGAATCGCGTTTAAAGTTGGACACTCAATGTCACACGAGTAAACCAGGAGGGTCGGCGTCCGCGACCGACACCCCGACCCGTGATCCGGCAGCCGGTTTCTCTCCTGCGTCTAAAGCTGGTGGGTTCATATATACTCTGATGTCACCAGAATGCGTTTCTGTGCGTTCATTCTCTCGCCCTCTCTCAGCGTCTCCTGCAGAAAACCAGAAGAATCACGAATCTCCGCTGTCTCATCTCGCCCTCAAAAACGTCTGTCGGAAGATCACCAGCCGAGAAGGGTGAGCCAGACGTCTTCACGAGAGTTTCAGCGCACTTGACTTGACCTTCAAGTGATATTATTTCACGTTTCTCTCTCAGTAGGAAGCGTCTGAGTCGCAGTGATGAAAGACGAAGCATCCCTTCACCCCCCAGACGCAGGTACAGCCTCACCTGTGTCATGCGCACCTGAATATCACATGACAGAATAGCTTCACCTGTCTGTCTGTCTGTCTTCAGGCGCAGTCGTAGCGTGACCTCTCCATCGCGGTCTGTTTCTCCTGGACGCTCGAAGTCCTACAGACACCGGCAGAGGGAACGCGAACGAGAGCAGAGAAAGGGACGTTCATCTCACAGGAGATGATGTCATCAGGTGTGAGGGGGAGTGGCCCGAAACTGACCAATCAGATGAAACCGCTTATATTGATCTAAACTGCCTTGACCAAAGTATTTTGTATTGTGTATTTTTGAATCTAGTTTTGAATAAAATGGGAGAATTTTAATAACTGTGTGACTCACTGGTTTTTCTTGTAAAATTGCTAAACAGTGAAGAGTTTGTTTGGACCCTTGATATTAAGCCCTGTGGGATCGCGGTGGGCTTACTAATGAATTAGGCTGCTAACTAGTGAGTGTTTAATTGGCCCGGCGGGAATGGTTAATCCCTCGTGTGTCCTAATACACATGCATCTCTGGTGGAATCTCGCCGGCCCCTCACGGTATCTTCTCCTTCACCAGCAGGACCAAGATGGAGTGGATGTTGTGTTGGGTTGATATATATGTGGTAACTGTGGTGATGAGGGTATGAGGTCACCGAGACGTCACCGAGAGAAGCTTCATAAATGCTGGAAAAACCTCAAGCGCTTTGATCGCTCGATTGTCCAGTGATCAGGTGAATCATGGCCGCTAAAGCCCCGAGCGCCTCTCAGCGCACGCCGTCGTCTACGCTCTACATCGCCGTGTACCTCATTCTGGTGCTGCTGGGGAACGTGGGAAACACCACGGTCATCGGAGTGGTCGGCGAAAGCCTTCTGCGGGATCCGGGAGTCGTCCGGAGCTCTGACATCATTCTGGTCAACATGGCTTTCTCCAACCTGATGGTGTCGTTGGCCAGAAACTCTCTTCTGGTGATCTCCGACATGGGAATGGAGGTACGGAAGACTGACTGTATGATGGACGAATGGACTGAGTGTGTTTGAAATAATGTTGAAAAAACGCTGAAACAACTTTCAATGCTAAATGGTTGTAAAAGTGTTAACAAAACATGTATAAATCAACGTTGAGATGTAATTCATCAGCGTTTATTCTATTTGCAAATTCGAAACAAAATTCAACCATGGTCCATGATGTTCACCCATGAATAAATGATGAGATTCTGGTTGGGATTGGAAGTATTGTCATGATAAAAGTTAATAAAACTCAGAACTTTAGCTAACGTTCTGGCAAGGTTCTCTCAAAGTTATGAACAAATGTTCTTCCGGTAAAGGTAATAAAGTGTTTGTTCAGAGTTATCTGGTCTCAAAACATTAGCACAAAAATGTTATTTATACATCATTCATGGAACATTTTTTCCTGAAACAGTTTAGTTGATGTTCATCTAATGTTTCGTAAATGTTACTACTTGTTTCAGAACATTCAAAAGTAACAATGTTTGAAGAATGGAATGTTCCCTTGATGTTCGCATTGCCAAGAAAAATGTTTTTAAAACATTTTAAAAACTTTTGAAAGTTTAGAGAAGATTCAGAAATAACATTTTCATAACTTAATGGGAGCATTACCAAAATGTTTTTAGAGTATATTTTGTTTCCTGGGTACATGTGAAACATTCAATAAGACCCATCAAGACCATTGCCGTTGCCTCAAAAACCACCCAAAAATCCAGTCTTAACTGTAGGAGAAGATCTGATTCAAGTATTAGAGGGATATTACACTAGAGTTTGGGAGCTGAACCATGTAAAACCTTGAACTGGAAACCAGTGGAGAGACCTGCAATGGTGCCAAGAAGGCACTCAGAGGGCTGGCAGACGCTTTTGAATAAGTTCTAGGCAGTTCCGATGGTTCTGGGAGACGATATAAAAGTGTATTTCCCAATCTCCAGATGATGGCTGATCGTGTCGAAGGCAGAAATGAGGTCGAGCAGGAATAAAACGGCATGTCTAGGATCAGCGGTCCACAATATATATCAAAGCAGACAGTATGCTGGAAATACTGTGTGAACCTTCTCCACAACATCATGGAGAACGCTGAGACTGGCCAGAAATTTGACGCTTATGTTTTTTTCCATTTCCACTGGCACCTTCTGGACTTGAGTTTCATTATTAAGCCAGAAATGAGAGCTAGTTTTCAGTTGCATAAGTTTGGATGGAGCAACAACATCTAAAATGCATCTAAAAATTGCTACGAATTCTGCTGTCTAGTTTGATATTGTTGTGTTTTTTAATTTGCTTTTTTCGTATGAGGGTGTGATTCTGCCCTTCTTTCCTCACAGGTTTTCCTCAATAAAAACTGGTGTCGTTTCATGATGGGCATCTGGGTTTGGCTCCGCTCTGCAAACGTTTGGTCGACGTTCTTTCTGAGTGCGTTCCACTTTCAAACGCTGCGGCGGGTCGCCCCGGCCGTCACAAATGTGCACGCCCACCCCGGACCCCCCAAATCCCTCATATTCGGGCTGTGCCTCATCTGGAGCCTCAATCTGATCTACTCCATCCCAGCGTTCATCTTCTCCAAGAACGGAGACGAGAACTCCACCGAGGTCAGTCTGTGTCTTTGTTGGTCTGAATTTAACTTGTGTGTCTCGTTTCGTTTAACCCTCAACTTCTCGTCCAGTCGCTGATGTTGGTGAGCAGCACCACTCGGCCGCTGTTGGGCTGCATCTGGAGCTTTCCATCAGTCTACAGCGGCCTGGCCTTCGCCACCTCCTCCATGGTGATCCATGAAACCATTCCCATATTCCTGATGAGTGTCACTAACCTGGGCTCCCTGTTGACGCTGTACTCTCACGGACAAACAAGAAGAGCCGCCAACAAGAGTCAGGACGCACCGGTCATCACCCGGATCCCTGCGGAGCGTCGGGCGGCTAAGGTGAGATGATCTTAACCCAACTCTAACAAAATAAACTGTGAAATCAACCCTGCTGTGGGTAAAAGTCGCACCTTTATTTTCAACAATCGTTGGGATCAGATCATATATACATATAGGACGTTCTTATTTTCAAAAAATGATCCATCGCTGTGCTTCTCATGCCAGAGTCCAATATCTCTTACATGTATTTTATTAAATTATTATGTTTTAAGTTCTCTTAGGAAATTATATTACTTTTATAATTAGCCAAGTAAGCGTTAAAACGCCAACCTAGAGTAACATTTGCATCCACAAAGACCTCCCAAAATGGCTTGACAATTGCATTTTCTGTGTTGATGCACTTATCGGATAAAAAAATGGACACGCCCCCCAGTGCAAGATGATGTCATCAATAGTTGTGGTTCGTTTTCTCTACAGAGACTTTAAATAGCTAATAAAAATAAAGTTCATTCTTTTATTGGGACACTAGCATAAAGATGACCTGAATGTTCCGATGTCAATTTGGATGCCAGAAATCTAGTGTACAAATCCGACTGGTTGTTTCAGGACCAACAAGACCTACTATGCAAGACCCAAACTTTAATTATACCATGATGATGTCATTTCCTGAACTAATGATCTTCACGGATGGCCATGATTCTGTGGGAAGCGTCCCATGGGAGCTCATGCTCTGGCTGAGAGCAAGTTGGTTCATGTTTTTGGTTCTCCAGTGAGTGTTTCTACAAGAAAATGGAGTTAGGAGTTAGGCAGGAATAGATCAGGCGGTTTTTTAATCAGTATCACAGAATGACACTTCTCTTTTGTTTGCTCAGGTGATTCTGGCGCTCAATGTCCTCTTCATTTCGTCTTGGGGCACCAGCATCATCTCGGTCAACTACTTCAACTATAACCGTGGATCTTCCACAGAGTTCCTGCTCATCGTCGCTCGCATCGCGAACATCACCTTCATCGCGCTGTCGCCCATCGTCCTGGCCGTGGGACACCGGAGACTCCGAGCGTTTATAAAGTCAATCCTGTCACGTGTGGTCTGACAGACAGCTCTCTGTGGACAGATATCAAAGACAGATCACTTTATAAGAGTGTTTATGTGTGTCACATTATTTATTTTTAATAAAGTTGCATGTACTTACTCAAGAACAAAGCCTCAGCGTTGCTATTCAAATTCCAGTTACAGATTCTCTTGAGTTTGAATTGACCAATCAAACAAACAGGATGCATTGAATTTAAGGAAGCAGAATTATTAATGCACTGCATTACATTTACATTCATTCATTCAGCAGACGCTTTTATCCAAATGCATATCCAATCATATAATGCAACTGCTGTAAGAGGAGTAAGTAGCTATTAAACAAAATATTAAAAATGACTAAATAAAAATTTGTCCTGAGAGAAATCTTCCTGAATTATTTTAAGGTTTGTATTGTCTTTGTCTAGTCTATTATTGTATATTATGACACTGATGTGTCCTTATTTCTCACATTATACCTTTCTGCTGTAGGGCCGCTGTCATTAGAATACACTTGATCGCTTCTGTTATAATCAACGAAGGGTTTGCACTGTGGGCAGCTTCATTGATTATAATGGGAGTGATTTAACTGTGTCACGTCACGTCGCACCACTCGCTTCACAGGAGAGCGCCAATGTCCGACAGAGAATATGACACCAGGTAAACCTGCGTTTCTTTATTCTTGAACTAAATCATGTTTTCTTGCCATAAAACGGTTATCTTGCAACAGATTCCAGCGCTCTGAGCCGTTGCTTCTCTCCTCCTAGAACAGGTTTAAGTTTGTTTGTTTGTTTTTCCTTTCTTTGGGTTTTTCTTTTGGGTTAAATGTGTAACCCAAACTGCTGGGTTAACTCTGCAACCCAGTCATTATGACCCAGCATGTTCTCTGTCCTATATTTACCCACCAGATTGGGTTGAGTTTTTTTTAGATGGCAGAGTCTTCAAAATGGAGCCAAACAACATGAAGCGCCACACAAGATGGATGCCGTAAACAGGAACATGTAAGAAGTTCTCTTCTTGTACATTGTGTCATGAATTTCTCTGTCCCAGCGTCAGATCTGTGTTGTGAGTCATATTAACAGTGTTGATGTCTCTGCTCACACATGTGAGGGTCTGATATGTGTTTCTACTGCCACCTAGCGATCGTCAAACAGCATAATCACACTGAACGTTACCACAAGATTGATTTAACTGATAATCCTTAACCAGATTACTGAGATGTTGAAGAATGAACTTTGAAATTATATAAGAATGCCTGAGTGTTTCGTATTTAAACTCAAATTTCATTTTACACGTCTGAATGAAATGCATTTACTTCTATTTTTACATGAGGGGAGAAGATATTCTGTATTAAACCTTACCGTGATCAACTGTAGTTTCAGTCGAAACACCGTGTTTACTTCGTGATGTCCATCGGCGGGAGATTCTCTGAGGTAAATATCAGTGTCTTGACTAATTTAACAGTCGCGACGCGTTAAAGCTGATACGACGTACAGTCTCTCACAAATCAATATTTGTTTATTATTTGTATTATTTTGAAAACTTTTTAACATTTTAAAATCATACGTCGTCCCATTGTGTTTGCGTTTCATAGCAGTTTAAAGGGCGCGCGCCGTTTCACTAGCCACTTTCGCGCGCTTTCTGTGGAGCGTGCTTCATTGATTAAATTAGGAGCGCGCATCAAAATATTCCCTATTTACACAACTTTACATCGCAATGCACCCCTGTAGGCTATGTTTGTATATAAAATATGTATTATCCATCATCCATTCACCAAACCATCTGTAGGGTCGCGCATGGAAGCCCATTTATGCTATAAGAAAAAAAAACCCATGCTTTTGAAAATCATAATTATGAAATAATGTGCCTATATTATTACAGTTATTAGATGAAAAATTCTAAATGATGGCATTTAATGTCATAATTTGGAGTTATATCATATTTATGATTTATGAAAGCATGTTTTTCCCCCTTATGTGCCGGAAACGGGCATAGTTGTGGCATATATATCGTGATATATTTAATGATAACTGATTTTTGTGATGTTTAGTATGAAAATAAATGTATTTGAAATGTCTTTTTTCTCAGATTCAGATCTGTCTGTATGTCTTTAAGGGTCAGAGGTCATGGCGTGTCCTCTCCTGGATGCACAAACACTAACAGTGCGGAAGAGTAATGTAAAATGGAAGTGTCGTAATTGCCATGATTGTGTGATAGATAGATGAAAATGTGTAAAAGTATAGGCTACATTATGAAAAACACACAATTTACACAATGTACTCCGTATATATGACACTACACAGGATCAATAGTTTATATAGATCATTCTTACTAGACAGTACAAAGACCAAAACTAAAGTTGTTAAATCACAGCTCCAACAACTCCAAGTGTATTGCTGTTTTTGGACCCACACTCTGTGGAATTGTGGTGGGCTTACTAATGAATTAGGCTGCTAACTAGTGAGAGTTTAATTAACCTGGTGGGGATAGTTAATCCCTCATGCATGAAGATGCAAGTTCAGCTCATTTATCCCAAAACATCCATATCTCTGGTGGAATCTCACCTGCCATTCACGGCATCTTCACCTATGACAGCAGGACCGGGATGGAGCGGATGTTGTTTTGGGTTGATATTTGTTTGGCAACCATGATCCATAAAAGGGGCTTGCGGTCGGTGGGTGGAGAGGGAGGCGTTGGGATGGAGATATTACAACATCACTGAGACATTCTGAGAGAAGCTCCATTTATGATTGAAGTCTGAAGAAGTTTGGCGATCAGAAGAAACATGGCCCCTCAAAGAAAACCCTCAAGCATCAGTCAGCGTATCGCTTCATCTCCTTTCTACTTCGCCCTCTACGTTATTCTGGTTCTGCTGGGGAATGTGGGCAACACCACGGTCATCGGAGTGGTCGGTGAAAGCCTTCTGCGAGAGACGGGAGTCGTCCGAAGCTCTGACGTGATCCTGGTCAACATGGCTTTCTCCAACCTGATGGTGTCATTGGTGAGAAACACGGTCGTGATGGTGTCCGACCTGGGAGTGGAGGTACGGCAGAATTTCCACATGGAAGGACGTTTGGTTGGATGGATAACTGTTAATGAATGGATAGATGTTGAGGTATGGAGATGGGATTGCAGTCGGGGTTTAATCTCTACAACCAAACCACTGAAATGAGTGTAAACTCAACTCGGTGTCTTTTTGGTCCAGCTTTGTGAAGGTTTTGAGCTGTAGATTGTGTCAGATTCCTCATTCAACATGAAGAGTTTGAGAGGCTCACGGATCTATTGATTCAGTCTCCTGAGTTTAATTCGGTCATTGTTAGAGTTTGATTCAATCAAAACCAACAAGTTGGACTCTAAACCAAGTGTCATTTATTTGAAAAGAAACATGCTTTATAATCAAAACATTTGACAGCCAGGAATTTGTTGGGTTTGAAATGCTCACACTAGGATTCTCTGCACCTGGGTTTCCTTTGATAGGACAACTGCGTGGACTGTGTTCACTCTCAAAACTGCTAATGACGACTGTTTTATGCTCCGTACCAATTTTCAAACATCCATGTGTCTGTTTCCCCACAGATTTTCCTCTCTAGAGACATGTGTCACCTTATGATGGGCATCTGGGTTTGGCTCCGCTCCGCAAACGTTTGGTCGACGTTCTTTCTGAGCGCGTTCCACTTTCAGACGCTGCGTCGGGTCGCCCCACCCGTCATCAGCCTGCACGGCCCCCGCGGGCCCCCCAGATCCCTCATCCTCGGCTTCGGCCTCATCTGGAGCCTCAATCTGATATATGCCATCCCAGCGTTCATCTTCTCCAAGAACGGAGACGAAAACTCCACCGAGGTCAGTCTGCCCCTTTATGATCAGCATTTAGCTTGTGTGCGACCGCGTTTAACCTTTGACCCTTCCTGCAGACGCTGATGTTGGTGAGCAGCACCACTCGGCCTCTCATGGGCTGCATCTGGGACTTCCCGTCAGCCTACAGCGGCCTGGCCTTTGCCACCTCCTCCATGGTGATCCATGAGTCCATTCCCATCTGCCTGATGAACATCACCAACCTGGGCTCCCTGTTGACGCTGTACGCTCACGGACACACGCGGAATGGCGCCAACAAGAGTCAGGACGCACCGGTCGTCACCCGGATCCCTGCGGAGCGTCGGGCGGCTAAAGTGAGTGTTAACTGTCAGTTCATGAATGCTTTGTAATACAGATCTAAAGTTGGTTCTTTTTAAAGAGGCACTCAGCAGATTACTGCAGAAGTGAAAAAATAATGAATTTTGAGCTTTTAAGCTTTCGAATGGTGCCTAATTTATGATGATTACTTGGGAGAAATGGCAGTAGCAGGACACTGACAGTTAACAGATGAAACACTACTAACACCTTCTCTCTGTGTTTGCTCAGGTGATTCTGGCTCTGAATGTCCTCTTCATTTCTTCTTGGGGAACTAACGTCATCTCGGTCAACTACTTCAACTATAACCGCGGATCTTCCACAGAGTTCCTGCTCATCATCGCTCGCTTCGCGAACATGAGCTTCATCGCGCTGTCGCCCATCGTCCTGGCCGTGGGACACCGGAAGCTCCGAGCGTTTATAAAGTCAGTCCTGTCACATCTCTATCCGTTTGGATAGACTTCAGACATCAAAGACATGTCGCACCATTTTCTGCATCATGAAACTGTCGCATTTGAACTTTTTTTATTTGTCAGTAAACCTGAAGACATTTTGTTTGGAATCCAGGACTTTCAGTGATTTATTTGTCTTGTGTCTGTTGTTTGCGGCCGTTTGACTGATTAAACTTGTGAATGAATTAATGTTTTTCTCATAGTTTCTGTGTGTGTATGCAGTATTTAAATGAAGTCATGGTCATTATGCTACAGAAAGTAGGCAGAAAATGAACGTTTATTTAAAGGGAAGTGTGTAAATTCTGAACAGTCACTGTTGTGTTTGAAAGCATCACAGAGACACATATTACACTTTCCAGGCTACAAATCCTGCTTTACTTACACAGATTAACAACAAACCACTGACACTGTGGATCATATAAAACCATCATTTATTTGAAATCGACAGATATAGAAGATTAAACGCTAAATGAATAATGCACACATGAAACAGCAGAAATCAGAACATTCTTAAGTAGGTTTTTTTGGTACAAACCTTAAAACCAGATTGGTCCCACTTTATATTAAGTGGCCTTAACTACTATGTACTTACATCAAAAAATAAGTACAATGTACTTATTGGGTTCATATTGAATTGCAAAACACTTTTTCTGCTATTGAATTGGGATACGGGTAAGGTTAGGGAGCTTTGGTGGTATGGGTAGGGTTAGGGTTAGGTGTAAGGGTTGTGTTAACAGTGTAATTATAAATGTAATTACAGAAATTAATTACAGATGTATTTACATGCAGGTGTTTTTAAAATATAAGTACAATGTAAAAACATGTATGTACACAATAAGTGAATTGTATCAAATGATTAATTTAAATGTAAGTACATAGTAGTTAATGCCACTTAATATAAAGTGGGTCCACCAGATTTGTGTTTGAAACAAGATGTATTGCAATAAAACACTGGAACTGAACAACATTATTAAGCTCAGATTTATTCATTATTACCTGAAATTTTAAGGTCACTGCATGAATGCATGAATTATCTTAACTATGGAAGCCCATTTCTGCCACGTAAGAAAAGAATCATGCTTTGGTAAATTATAATTAAGACATAAAAAGTCAAAATTATAACGTAGTAATTCATAATTATGAGATGAAATGTTTAAATTATGGCAATATAAGTGATAATTAGGACATACATAGTGATAATTTTGACATTTTGTATCATAACTAGGACATAACTCAAAATTGTGAAATTATGGCATAAAAGGTTGAAATTATGACAAAATCTCAAAATTGTGACATTAAGTCATAAATATGAGATTAAAAAGTCAAAATTATGGCATCATAGGAATATAAGTGATAATTAGGACATACAAAGTAACATGTTTAACACTATCATAACTAGGACAAAAAAAGTCAAAATTAGGGCATAAAAAATTTAAATTATGACAAAATGTCAAAATTATGACACTTAAGTTATAATTATGAGATTAAAATTATGGCATTATAGCAATATAAGTGATACTTAGGACATACAAAGTCATAATTTTGATGATATAACTAGGACATAAAATATAAAAATTATTAGATAAAAGTCGGCATAAAAAGAGAAATTGACAAAATGACAAAACTATGAATTATAACATACATAGAAAGTCAAAATTATGACATACTAAGTTATAATTATGAGATGAAAGTCAAAATTATGAGCAGAAATTTAAATTAGGACATACTAAATCTAAAAAAAAAAAAATCAAAATTATGAGATTAAAAAGTCAAAATTGTGGCATAATGGCAATATAACTGACAAGTAGGACATTCAAAGTCATAATTTTGATATTATAACTAGGACATAAAAAGTCAAACTGACAAAAAGTCCAAATTATGAGATTTAAAAGTTATGGCCTAAGTGATAATTAGTACATACAAAGTAACAATTTTATCTCACAACTAGGACATAAAAAGTTAAAATTATGAGATAAAAAGCCATGACTGTAAATTATGATTTAGCGAAGCATCATTTTTTTCTAATGTGGGCTTCCATACTCATCACCTCATATTTGCTCCCATATATAAGCACATCTATGAATCTGTGTCCATACGTTTGAAGCGTTCGGCGCGATTCGCTCTTACCGTTTGGCGTGGGTCACTTTTTTTGTGCTCTGTGCTGTTTGCACGACCGTCTCCGCCGTCTGTCTGCTGTTGTCCGAGGGTTTCTCCTCGGGCCGTTTGATCCAGCGCGCCCACCGCTGCAGAATCCCGCCGATCTTCCGCCGCAGTTTCCCGTGTCCGAGCGCCACCACCAGCGGACTGAAGCCCACGAAGAGCGAGGCCGAGAAGTGCGCCACGGTCAGCAGTCCCTCCGCGTGCTTCCCACGGTTGTGGTTGTAGTAGGTGACGGCGGCGACCTGCAGCACCCAGCAGCCCACGAACAGCGCCACCAGAGCCATGATCACGTGACCCGCCTTCCTCTCGCTGGACACGTGCAGCTCGGCCGAGCCGCCGGCGGCCACCGCCCGGATGTGTTTGGCCAGCGCGTGCAACGTCGCCAGGTTGGTGCCCACCATCAGGATCAGCGGCATGACCTCGTTGAGCGCCAGCGACGTGGAGGCGAAGGCGTAGCCCTGCTGGTCGGTGGGAAACTCCCACACACAGCCCAGCAGGGGGCGCGTCGTGCAGCTGATCACCATCAGCTCCACCGTGGCGTTTCCGCGCACGTGAGTGGTGTAGACCAGCGCCGGGAGGGAGAAGAGCAGGTTGACGGCCCACACGGCAGCCAGGAGCACCCAGACGCGCAGGCGCTCCCGCCGCTGGCCCAGCGGACCCATGGAGACGTGCTGCCGCCGCAGGGTGGCGCAGTGGAAGCCGCTGAGGGCCAGCGTGACCCAGCAGCCCACCGCCCGCCACCACACCCACAGCAGCATGAAGACGCGGCACCAGCCGGACGACAGCCACACCTCCAGACCCAGATCTGACACGAAGATCGGCACCGTCCGGAAGACTGACGTCAGCAGGTTCGCCATGCACAGGTTGACCAGGATGGTGTCGGACGGCGGCAAGTGACGAGAGGAGCTTTCCTTAGAGCACTGAAACACCTGAACACACACAAACAGAGAAAAGAGCAGGAAAAACTCTAAGAATCTCACGTCAACACGTCCAGGGCTGCGTTTCCCAGAGGCATCATAAGCCTAGAAGCGTTGCCACCAATGGTTTCTACGATCAATTTAGGCTTAGAAACGCAGCCCAGGTCATGCGTTTCTTATTCATATGCGTTTCATACTAAGTCATAATTTCAAATTTTTGTAATGTCAGAATTTTGAATATCGGACAAACGGTCTAGGTGGAGTTCGAAAAAGTAGGTTTTGAAAGAAAATCAAAATGGCGGACAGGAAGTTTGGCAAAACTGGTATCTATGTTCTCGGCATGACCCAATGAATCTCTTAAAGGAACACTCCACTTTTTTTGAAAATAGGCTCATTTTTCAACTCCCCTAGAGTTAAACAGTTGAGTTTTACCGTTTTCAAATCCATTCAGCCAATCTCCAGGCGATAGACCGTTAGCATCTTGCTCAAAAATGACCAAAGAGTTTCGATATTTTTCCTATTTGAAACTTGACTCTTCTGTAGTTAAATCGTGTACTAAGACCGACAGAAAATGAAAAGTTGTGATTTTCTAGGCCCGAGTCAAGTTTTATATAGGAAAAATACTGAAACCCTTTGGTCATTTTTGACCGAGATGCTAACGGTCTAATCAGATTCAATGAACTATGCTAAGCTATGCTAAAAGTGCTACTGTCAGACCCGGAGATCGGCTGAATGGATTCGAAAACGGTAAAACTCAACTGTTTAACTCTAGGGGAGTTGGAAAATGAGCCTATTTTCAAAAAAAGTGCAGTGTTCCTTTAAGACCAGTTAAAATAGGCTAATTTACTCAAAAGCTATTAGTATTTTTGTAAATTTCATTATAACATTTGACCACAAGGTGGCGCTGCTCCGGAACGTTTTGAGTACTGTCAGGGCATAGTGCTGAAGACACATACTGAGTTTCGTAACAATTACGCTAATCCGTTCATAAAATACCGCATTTTATGACAAAATTCAAAATGGCTGACGCCTAAATGGCCAAAATGGAAAAGTTGGATATCTATAATTCTGACTTTTTCTCATTTTGATTTTTCATCTCATCTAAATTTTTTCTTGGTGATTCTCATTAGATTCTCTATACTTTAACACACTATTTTACTTAGTAATTTAATATTTAATGTTTTTTATTTAATTTAAAACAATTATTTAAAATAAAATCATGATGTTATTAAATTAATATTGATTTAATATTAAATATTTATTTCAAATATAATTTAAATCTGCATAATTACTTCCATGAAATTTCATGTGATGTGACTTTCACATCACTTTAATTAGAATTTAACTGTTTAATTGTCATGGAAAATTATGAAATCATGTAGAAAAAACTTAATTGTCCTAAAATGAGCCTCATGTTCTTTATGCGAGATATAAAAATCAATATTCTACATATTTTTCCTTCTGATTCTTAAATTGAAGACGGGCAAAACGCTCTTCTGTATGATTCACACTAATCATTAGTGTTCCTGGACTACACAAGTTTATCTTGAGTTTCTGATTGATGTGATAGTTTGATTCCTCTCTCTCTCTCTCACCACATAGATGACCAGAATGTTCCCTATGATGCCAGAGAAGACCAGCAGGCCGAAGAGGATGGCGTCCACCGTCAGCACCTCAGACATGTCTGTCTCTCTCACGTCCGTCTGTCCATCGTGCGCGAGGCCGCGGGTCGTTGTGTCGCGCGCGTTCACATCAGCTCTGTATATAAACGCGAACACACGCTCAGATGCGCAACCTCGCTCCATTAAACTTTGCAGTTATTCAGGCTTCTGAGGCCTTTGGGATTTTAATCTTTAATCAATTATTAAATGCCTCAGTGACGATAAACTCAGTTTAATGATAATGTGATTGTTGAACATCCAGTGAGAACTGGAGGAGATATAGAATAACCATTCTTTTATTGACTTAAATAATGATTTGATATATATTAATGTGTTTTCTTTTCATGTTTTCGTTGTTTTATGAATTGATTTCTGTTTCATAGCTGTTTTTAGCATTTAATATTTCACCGCTAACAGGGAACGTTCTGGCAATGTTCTTTCAAAGTTGAACAAACGTTCTTCCAGTAACGGTAATAGAACGTTAGTTCAAATTAGGCTATCTGGTCTAATCCGGGTATTTACTTCCATAAATAAACCCATCCTAATTTGCTGGAGTTAAAGTCTTATTAAATTATGTGAGTGTAAAGTGCTGATGAAGATGCATTGGGCTCTTATACTCAGGGGTCTGATTAAACTCTGTCTGATTCTGCATGTTCCCATCATTAGACGAAGCGCTGACTCAATCCTCAGATGAACACTTTGACCAGCTTCACAATGATGACGGGGAATATTTCATTCGCTCATTGGCCGCGCGCACGTCATTCTTACGCAGGTTTGTTCCCGCCTTTATTATTTACCTCAAGATCGTCTCATTTTACGGTGCTGATAAACTATACTTAAAGGGTTCACCCCAAAACGAAAATAATGTCATTAATTACTCGCCCTCATGCCGTTCCACACCCGTAAGACCTTCGTTCATCTTCAGAACACAAATTAAGATATTTTTGTTGAAATCTGATGGCTCTGTGAGAGCAATGACATTTCCTCCCTCAAGATCCATTAATGTACTAAAAACATATTTAAATCAGTTCATGTGAGTACAGTGGTTCAATATTAATATTATAAAGCCACGAGAATATTTTTGGTGCGCCAAAAAACAAAATAACAACTTATTTAGTGATGGTCGATTTCAAAACACTGCTTCAGGAAGCTTCGGAGCGTTATGAATCTTTTGTGTCGAATCATGATTCGGATCGCGTGTCAAACTGCTGAAATCATGTGACTTTGGCGCTCCGAACCGCTGATTCGATACACTAATTCATAACGCTCCGAAGCTTCCTGAAGCAGTGTTTTGAAATCGGCCATCACTAAATAAGTTATTTTGTTTTTTGAAACCACTGTACTCACATGAACTGATTTAAATATGTTTTTAGTACATTAATGGATCTTGAGAGAGGAAATGTCATTGCTGGCTATGCAGGAGCCGTCGGATTTCATCAAAAATATCTTAATTTGTGTTCTGAAGATGAATGAAGGACTTACAGGTGGAAGAGCATGAGGGCGAGTAATAATGACAGAATTTTCATTTTTGGGTGAACTAACCCTTTAACACTCATTTCTCTCTGTTGTCTCTGAGATGAACACTAGATGGCGTCAGGCACGTGCACACATAGACAAAAAAGGGGCTTGAGCACCTGCCCTTTTTCTTCCTGGAGAGAAAGTGCCCTTTTTTCTGGGGTGCTTTTTTTTTTTTTTTTTTAATAAATGAATATATATATTCCTGTTTGCGCACAGCTTCCCTGTCAAACAAATATATTTACTGTATAAAACAAATAAAAAAAATACTATATCAGGTCGGCTTTGTCGAGTTCAGATGCCCTCACTCCGCGACACGCCATTCATGCCCGCACGCACGCACGCGCGCCCCACCTCACCTCACCTCACCTCGAGTTTGCTGCTGGCTGAAAACTTGTGACAACTATTCCCGCGAAAATGCAACTGCTGCCTGGCGATAAGAAGCGAAAAAGAAAAAAGGCCCTAGATGGATGCATCCCGTGCATTTCTTTCAGGTAGGCTAGCCATTGTTCACAAACCTGAAAGTTTTGTCTATTTAAGGGCTATTTATACATTTAACGTTGCATTAATAGTTTGACCACAATCAACACATCTGCCTGATTTGATACTAATGAAATATATGTCATATTATAATTTAAATTATTGTATTGTGCTATGCATTGCGTTTTGAACCATGGTAAACACTTGACCGATAGGTTGGGCTGTCAATACCAGAAGAGAAGCATTCCATGGACGCACATCCATGAACCACATTATTAGACAGTTTTCTAAGGATGCATGGTTTATTAAAACCATTTAAAAATCATAATACAGCATCAGCTACATAATGCTATTCTTAAATCTACGCTTACACATGATAATACATCAATACAAGTTTAAACCCTCGCTCTGTCTTTGCATGTTTGATGTCCACATATTCTTGTTGAAGAAATTACAGTGACTGTAGCATTTCTATCATGGTTGGCTTTGATCGTGGATTTGATCATGCTGTGCTGTCTAACAACAAAAATCAGCAGGCTTTTGGCGCCTTCTGCAGGCATTTGTTATAACATATAATGTATTAACAGTTCAGGAAATTTTTTTTTGATGTGTTTAAATATGCAGATTAGCTTATTTTGGTTAATTTAGAAGAAATCTACAGATGCAAACAGATGGAGGGTAGTAGGCTTAAAACAAACTCCATCTAAATGTGTAGGGTTATGGTTAAGTTTTCTTTCCATTAGAGTAAAAGACATGGCAGCAAAAATGGACCTTAAAATTGTAAAATTGTAAAATCTTAAAATTGTCCACTTCATGAAAGAAGTATTCCAATAACACCAAAAAATTAAAACGATTTATTGATTTGTGCAAAATAAACAAATAATTAGTGAAACTATGTCCCTCTTCTTGGTGCAGTCATTTATTCTAAATATATAGCTACTTGAAAATAGTTGCTGTTGACTTCTCTTGTGATAAACCTAGTGAATACTAAAGAAGACCATGGTCTCTGTGTGAACTGATTATTTTGTAGAAATCTGTGGAGTATAAAACAATTGCATGAGTGTAAGTGAAGTCAAAGTTGTCTTAATATATTTAAGGGTTCGTTATTTTTTAAATAAATAATTATGAAAAGTGCCCTTTTTTCCACTTGAGCCCCTGCCCCCCAAAATGTCTGTGCACGTCCCTGGATGGCGTCATATTCAAACAGGCGAACAACAGAAAACACACCGTGAAGAAGGAAAGAATAAACACTAAACTAATGCTAAATTAAATACACAAAACGAGTGTTCGCGAAGCTTTCCTCGCACAGAAGAACAGATTCTGTCTGGTATTTATCTGCCACGTGGACGACATGTCATGTTATTCAGGGTAGGTTTATTTTTATTATTTTATTTTTAAGTCAAGAATTTATAAATACACGTGATGACCCGCCTATCATATGTTTTCAGGTATTTTCAGTAAAACATTGGATACAAAATTCACCAAAAACACACAAAATCAAACCAATGTTTGTGTATTTGCTTCTTCTGCTCCACTAACATCACAGAACGACCATTGTACGTGTCCAAAAACGTGAAATAAGCCTAAGCCTACATGTAAAACAGTTTATTCTTTTCGCAAATACTCAAATTTGTTACCAATAGATCTTCCCAAGCTCGATCTTTGGTTAATTTAAAATTAATTAGAATGATTAATGACAGAGCATATTTCAAAAATTATAAGTCTTTTGTAGAATTGTTGAACAAATTGTCTGGTGTGTGTGACAGAATGAATGAAAAGCGAGAGGAAGTATGATAATTAGTGATTAAACGCGCGCGCGCGCACGCACAGACACATGCGCGCTCTCGTTCGGCGGCTGCAGCGGAAGGTTTTCTCTGAGGTAATCTTTATATTTCCATCTTTATTTCCATCAAATCCTTATCAGTCTGCTTCATACTGATATTCGAGGTTGTTAAGCTCGTCTTGTGTTCAGAGATGCAGCCGTTATTGTGTATTTGAGGTCGGTGTGTGCAGCATGAGTCGGTGTTTTGAGTTCGGTTCATTCTGGGTTGTTTTTTTTTGCAGGTCGTCGCGCGCATCGGTGTGATGGCGAACGCACGCGCTCCGGTATTCTCCGCATCTGTCCGCCGTTTGTGAACATATAAGCGATAAATCAGACATGGCAGGCCATCAGGGATCGGTTGTCCTCCGCTGCTGCTTCGCTGTTCTGCTGCTTCTCAGCAGTGCTTTACCGAACCGGACCAGCAGCGATGCGCAATACAGTAATAACACCAATAAATTCGACTCTGAGCGGATACCAAAGCTACAGGACAACAGCACTACTGTGAGACGGTGGCGTGTTCTGGGTGAAGTCGGGCCGCTGTGCGCCTACCGCACTCTTGACGCCGGTGACCCCGGGCGTCTGTGCTTCCGGTACACCCTACCGGACTTCAGGTGCGCCGGTGCGTCCTGTCGACAGGTGAGCTCACCTGACGGACAACTCACTGCCAACATCCTGTCCAACGGAAGTGTGTTCATTCAGTGGACGGCTCACGCCCCACCAAAGAGCCCCGCGCCGGGGCAGGCGGGCGGCTTCAGGCTCAGCTGCTGGTGGAACGGCAGCTACACGCAGTTCGAATGCGCCGTCGTGCATTTAGGCAGCAGCTGCAGGGATTATTTACTCAACGAGCTGCACGCCAACGTGCCGTACCGCCTCTGCGTGCGGCCCTACGCCCTCGACCAGGCCGAAGCCTGCGTGGAGTTCAGCCTCCAGCCCAGCGGGATGCAGGACATCGTCATCGCCATGACAACAGTGGGCGGAGCCATCTGCGTGATGCTGGTCATCATTTGTCTGCTGGTGGCGTACATCACCGAAAACATCATGAACCCGACGCTGACGACGCAGCACTCGCACAGATCGCACCTGCACACACACCTGTGAAAAGAAACATCGCTATCATCACGCAGACACACACACACCTTACAACTCAGGATCAGAAACTAATGCAGAATTCGTGTAGAAATGCTGCGCTGCTCCTGAGAGTAACACTACTACACACAGGCTGTGTTCGGAATGGGATACTTTACTGAATTTAGTGTACGATAATTCTTCAGTAGTACACAATATCATCATGTCGCATGTGAGTGGCGTCCACTGTGTTCTAAAAACGTTGTGGGAACACTGATTTGCAACGTTTCTAATGTGGCGTAATTTGAATGTTATTTAAAAGGTGACGCAAGTATAACATTTTCTACGGACATTTTCTGTCAACATTAGGATAACATTCATCACGTACAAATATGATGTTCCAAGAGCATTGTTCTGAGGACGCATATCAAATATTTTGATATTATAACTAGGACATAAAAAGTCAAAATTAGATAAAAGTTAAAATTATGGCATAAAAAATGAAATGGACTAAATGTCAAAATTATGAAGTGATAATTATGACAAAAAAAATCAAAATTAGGACATACTAAGTCAAAATTGAGACCAAAAAAATCTAAATTATGAGATTAAAAAATCTAAATTATGGCAATATAAGTGATAATTAGGACATACAAAGTAACATTTTTTAACACTTTATCATAACTATGACACAAATAGTTAAAATTATGGCATAAAAAGTTGAAATTATGATAAAATGTAAAAACTAAATCAGAATTATGAGATTAAAAAGTCAAAAATATGGCATCATAGCAATATAAGTGATAATTAGGACATGCAAAGTCATAATTTTGATATAACTAGGACATAAATTATCAAAATTATACTAAGTGAAAAAAATTCTAAATTAGGACATACTAAGTCTAAATTATGAGATGAAAAGTTGAAATTGTGATAAAAAAAATCAAAATGAGATTAAAAAGTCAAAATGATGGCATTATAGCAATATAACTGATAATTAGGACATAACAATGTTAACATTTTATATCATAACTAGGACAGAAAAGGTCAAAATTATGGCATAAAAGTTTGAAATTATGACAAAATGTCAAAATTATGACAGTCATAATTATGAGATTAAAAAGTTATGGCATTATAGCGATATATGTGATAATTATGACATGCAAAGTAACATTTTTAACACTTTATATCATAACTAGGACACAAAAAGTCAATTATGGCATAAAAAGTTGAAATTATGACCATATGTAAAAATTATGACACTAAATCAGAATTATGAGATTAAAAATTCTAAATTATGGCATCATAGCAATATAAGTGATAATTAGGACATGCATAAGTCATAATTTTGATATTATAACTAGGTCATTAAAAAGTCAAAATTATTAATTATAATATACTAAGTGATAACTATGACAAAAAGTCAAAATTAGGACATACTAACTCATAATTATGAGATAACAGTCAAAATTATGAGCATAAATTGAATTTAGGACATACTAAATCTAAATTATGAGATGAAAAGTTGAAATTGTGATAAAAAAAATAAAAATTGAGATTAAAAAGTCATTATGTCATTATAGCAATATAAGTGGTAATTAGGACATAACAATTTTAACATTTGATCAGAAAAAATCAAAATTATGGCATAAAAGTTTGAAATTATGACTAGATATGTCATAATTATGAGATTAAAAAAGTCGAAATTATGGCATTATAGCAATATAAGTGATAATTAAGACATGCAGAGTCATAATTTTGATATAACTAGGACATAAAATATCAAAATTATGAGAAGTCAAAAGTATTTTGACAGAGATATTGACAAAATGTAAAATTATGAATTATAACACAGAAAGTCAAAATTAGTACATACTAAGTCATAATTATGAGATGAAGAGTTGAAATTGTCACATTAAAAAGTTAAACTGTGGCATAAAAAGCAAATTATGAGATTTAAAAGTTATGGCATTATAACATACAAAGTAACAATTTTGACATTTTATATCACAACTAGGACCTAAAAAGTCAACATCGTTCATCAAGTAAAATCAACATCACAAGATGTTCCAAGAACATTGTTTTCTCTCAGCATTCTCGTGAAGTTTGTAAGAAAACTAAGAACATTTTACCTAACATGTACACAACCTTCAGAAAACGTTGTGGGAACGTTGCCTGTTAGCTGGGCGGTTCTTAGAAAATACTTCTTTTAGTGGAGTTTAAAGTGTTACCGGTTCAAATAATGAGATTACTTTCATCACGCTCAACGCAGTGCATTGTGGGACACAGTATACCGCAGCAATAGTAGGAATAATATTGCAGTATGCTATTCCGAACATAGCCATACACTATATCCCGACAAGCTTTTTTCCTGTGTTTAAGTGCATTTTCATCTATAGTCTCGTTTAATAATCCCATTTACCAAATACTGTGCACTCACTGATATTTAGACTGATAGCTATAAATATTTGTTTTAGAAATGCAAGTCATTGAATCGGTCACTGCATATGATGAAACGATGAAGATTTTAAGTGATCTGACTGTAGTATTAAGGAAGAAAAGCTGCTTTCCTTTTATTAGAAGGATGCTGTAGTTTTGTACTCTGATGTTCTGTGTGTCAAACCCAATAATTTACAGTATGCCTTATCTTTACACAAAGTTATTAATATGAGTTTGTAATATTCACCAAAATAAGGACCCACTGACTGGCTGAACAGTCGTTTGAATACTGTGCTTTTTCTCTGTAATACAAACCTTTTGTGTCAATAAACGAGGGGTGAATTTAATACAGTTTTAGTGCTTTTTATATACACAAATTACACTGCCATCCAACAGCGAAGTGAAGTTTGATAAAGACATCACATAATACGTCATTGTGATTCGCTTTTGTGAGGCTCCGCCCACCGCCCCTCCCCCTATTGTGACGCCTCACTGACAGCTGCGCAGCTCATCCGCCATTTTCTCCCCCTCAGCGGATCCGTGAGGAG
Organism: Ancherythroculter nigrocauda; assembly: GCA_036281575.1. Lineage (NCBI taxonomy): Eukaryota > Metazoa > Chordata > Actinopteri > Cypriniformes > Xenocyprididae > Ancherythroculter > Ancherythroculter nigrocauda. The sequence goes on from VTFQ01000002.1 coordinate 61,550,103, forward strand.
CTGTCGAACCGAGCTCTCGTGCCGAACCGTTCCCCTCAAACTCGCTCCACTCTCCCCGGGCTTTAGCTAGCGATGCCGGCCCATCCGCTGCGTGTCGCGGTCGTGTGCTCCAGCAACCAGAACCGCAGCATGGAAGCGCACAACATTCTGAGGTAACGACGAGAAAAACGAGCCGAACTCGAGCCCAGCCGGTTTCTTGATCATTTCGTCGTTCTGTATTCTCGGATGGTCCAAAAGCGGATCGCGGTCGTCATATCGCGAGAAACGAACCGAGAATCATTACATAAACATATTTTATATTATTTTCGCTGAAGAAACGCGTCGAGAAACACGGAAGCAGACGAAGATCTTCTAAAAACGTGAAATCGAAAAAAGACAAAACGAGAGAAAGTTCTGGAACAAACTAGTCGGACCAGCGAAATTATAACAGACTTGTATTTTAATACAGGGGTAATGATGTTCCCTTACTAAAACGCAGTACTATGGTACAGTGATGGTAATACCATGGTACTGATCCATTACATGTTCATGTACCATGGTACTTCAGAGAATACGGTACCGTTTTGTTAGCCGTAGATAAAATTAGTATGGAAAATCTCAGGTGAGTCTAGAGTTTATATTCAGTGGCCGGTGGCATAAACTGCTTAAAAACATAGTCATATTATAACATTTTTCTTCAAGACTCGTCAAGTCAGTTATAATAAGGTAGATTGGTCTAATTTTAATTAGAAAAGATTTTGTCTAACTATTAGTTCACTTCAGAATTCACATTTCCTGATAATTTACTCACCTCCATGTCATCCAAGATGTTCATGTCTTTCTTTCTTCAGTGGAAAAGAAATGAAGGAAATCATTCCAGGATTATTCTCCATATAGTGGACTTCACTGGGGTTCAACGGGTTGAAGGTCCAAATGTCAGTTTCAGTGCAGCTTCAAAGAGCTCTACATGATCCCAGACGAGGAATAAGAGTCTGATCTAGAGAAACCATCGGACATTTACTAAAAAAAATAAAAATTATATACTTTTTAACCACAAATGCTCGTCTTGCACGTTCGCTTTGTAAACACTGGATCGGTACTTCAGTCTACGTCACGCGTGATCTTTCCAACATGATTACGTCATGCGTGGAGCATCACAGAGCAGTGCAAGACGAGCATTTGTGGTTAAAAAGTATATAATTTTAATTTTTTTTTTTAGTAAATGTCCGATGGTTTCTCTAGATCAGACTCTTATTCCTCGTCTGGGATCATGTAGAGCTCTTTGAAGCTGCACTGAAACTGACATTTGGACCTTCAACCCGTTGAACCCCAGTGAAGTCCACTATATGGAGAAAAATCCTGGAATGATTTCCTTCATTTCTTTTCCACTGAAGAAAGAAAGACATGAACATCTTGGATGACATGGAGGAGAGTAAATTATCAGGAAATGTGAATTCTGAAGTGAACTAATCCTTTAAGACACAATCTAGGTCGATCTAGGTGAGGTAATTGATCTCAGGTAAGTCGGTTGAACAGGATTTTTCTTCACGTCTCTTCTGTCCGCATGTGTTTGCTGTTCTGATCTGTTGTGATTTCTCACTGTCTCTCTTGTTGTTTCTCCAGCAAGCGAGGGTTTGATGTGCGTTCCTTCGGCACGGGAACCCATGTGAAACTCCCGGGACCCGCTCCGGACAAACCCAACATTTACGACTTCAAAACCACTTATGAGCAGATGTACAACGACTTGGTCCGTAAAGACAAGGAACTGTATCCCTAGCGCATACACAGAAATACACCTGACAGATCTGCACTGCAGGACCCCCCAAAAAAGAGACGAAACCCCTGATTGATTAATACACTGATTATTTGACAGGAAACATGAACACTGACGAAGCTTAAAGCGTTAGTTCAGCCGAAAATGTAATTTATTGTCATTAATTACTCACCCTCATGTCGTTCCACACCCGTAAGACCTTCATTCATCTTCAGAACACAAATTAAGATATTTTTGATGAAATCCGATGGCTCAGTGAGGCCTGAGCAATGACATTTCCTCTCTCAAGATCCATTAATGTACTAAAAACATATTTAAATCAGTTCATGTGAGTACAGTGGTTCAATATTAATATTATAAAGCCACGAGAATATTTTTGGTGCGCCAAAAAAACAAAATAACGACTTAATTAGTGATGGACGATTTCAAAACACTGCTTCAGGAAGATTTGGAGCGTTATGAATCAGTGTGTCGAATCAGCGGTTCGGAGCGCCAAAGTCACGTGATTTCAGCAGTTTGACACGCGATCCGAATCATGATTCGACACAAAAGATTCATAACGCTCCGAAGCTTCATGAAGCAGTGTTTTGAAATCGCCCATCACTATATAAGTCGTTATTTTGTTTTTTTGGCGCACCAAAAATATTCTCGTGGCTTTATAATATTAATATTGAACCACTGTACTCACATGAACTGATTTAAATATGTTTTTAGTGCATTAATGGATCTTGAGAGAGGAAATGTCATTGCTCAGGCCTCACTGAGCCATCGGATTTCATCAAAAATATCTTAATTTGTGTTCTGAAGATGAACGAAGGTCTTACGGGTGTGGAACAACATGAGGGAGAGTATTTAATGACAGAAAGTTCATTTTGGCGTGAACTAACCCTTTAAAGTGACTCAAGGCCTGTTCACACCAAGGTCAATAACGATTTTAAAAATCATTCTGAATGTAAAATAATTGAGTGCACTTCACAACTACAATGTTTAAAACGATATTGTCCGCTGGTGTGGACGCTAATATAGTCATATTTCTTGTTGTGAACAGCCCTTTATCTTAGGATCTGCAACATAATGCATGGCTTCTGTCTTTTAATAAGCTCTTTTCCATGTGGAATAATCCTCACATTACATTTACACACTCGGCAGACGCAAAGCAACATTCATTGCGTTTGATCAGTTCTTGCTTTCCCTGGGAATCGAACCCATGACCTCTGCGCTCCTACCGTTTGAAGGTACGGTAAAGGAACAGTTCATCCAAAAATTATCATTCACTCGCCCTCATGTCGTCCCAAACCTTCTGTGGAACATTAATAGAGAAGAACATCACTGGAGTCCAATATTTGGTTCTCAACGTTCTTCAGAATATCTCCTTTTGTGTTCCACAGAAGAAAGACTCATGCAGGTTTGGAACAACATGAGGGTGAGCGAGTAATGACTTTTATTTCCAATTTTTGATGAACTATCCCTTTAAATCCACCGATGACCTTTATTGTGAACACGAAGGAAAGAGTACGATCAAATTCATTGTCAAAGAGACAGGTGTGTAATACAGCGTCACTCTACTCAGTGTTTTGGTCATGTTTTGATGAAAACAGAGCGGCCTTTTCCAGAACTCTGATTCATTGGCTTCACGTGAAAGCAGATCACACAGATTTATTCGCTCGCGTCACGCATGATGAATCGGACCGGCGTGTGAAAGTAAGCCGTTTGATGATCTCTAGTCCACTGGTTTAGCCAGAACAACTCAAACTGTGAGGAGTGAGCAAACCATGGCCGTAAGCATCCCACAACTACAAACGCAATCTTATTTGTTCTTTTGCTGTTTTATAAAGTATATTTCGGCACTGTAGATGATGCAGGCACAGTTCTCCGGACGATCAGATGCAAAATAATTGTTTAGGACACTTATTTTATTTTAAAGTTATTTTTAAGCATCACTAGTACTAATGTTCGTTTATTATCTTTATTACTAGTGTTTGTGCTCCAGACATCAGTGATTCTGTTATCCTAGTATTTTTGTTATATTTTACAGTTAAAAGATCTCTAACTTGAGATTTTATTTGAGGAAGCAAAGCGTTTTACTTTGGACAGGTGTATTTTGTCTTTTTTAAACGCATTAGAAACAAAGTCTGCCAAAACACACTAGCGTTCAAGAAGACACGTCTTCATATCTCACGCACTGTTGCTTTGAGATGCGTTTAAGGATTTGTTGATATTTTTATCTAGACATAAACAACATTTTTGTTTAGACTTTTCACCTGATGAATGATAAAATGAGTTTTGTTTTAATAAACCATACTTGTATAAATACGAATGTTCCTGAAACTGCAGTGGAAAATCAACTCTTTCTCAAATCTGAAGCGTTTGATGTTTAAAATACATCATCATAATTTAATCTTTACCAGTCTCATTTTCAGCAGAGCAAAGAGAAAGCTTTATTTTTTGTTAACATGAACGACGGCAGGTTTATTTGGTGTTCCCTGACATCATTTCTGTTTGTGATCGCCCCATGAATGCTTATTTACTTTTTGTCTCTCACATTGTTTTATTCCGCAATGAAATGAAATGGATTCATCCAAATAGTGGCATAGTTGAGACTAATATGTGTCTGGACTCTGACACGCAGAAGTGATTTCCACAGGTTGGCCAGCAGATGGCGCTAGTGCACGGGTTTCCACTGTTTAACCCTTTGTAATCATGGCAGTTTGATGTGAGAATGTCTCGGTGTGTGTATGTTGTCTTCCTTGACCGCTGCTCCTCCTCAGATACACACAGAATGGCATCTTACACATGTTAGACCGCAACAAGCGCATTAAGACACGGCCCGAGCGCTTCCAGAGCTGCAAAGACCAGTTTGACCTGGTCATCACCTGCGAGGAGCGCGTGTACGACCAGGTGCTGGAGGGTGAGGAGACGTCTGAACACATCTGTTGAGTTACGTCAGCATCGTGAGCTCCTGAATAACCCGTGCGTCTCTTTCAGACCTGAACTCGCGCGAGCAGGAGACCTTTCAGCCGGTGCACGTCATCAACGTGGACATTCAGGACAACCACGAGGAGGCCACGCTGGGAGCCTTCCTCATCTGTGAACTGTGCCAGTGTGTGAGTAGAGCTCAGGCCGTTCACACCTGACTGTCCACAGCCAATCACAATCCTTCCTGCTTTAAAGAGCCTGTCATGCAGCAGACGTCAACACTGAACGCTGTCGTCCGCTGGTGTGGATGTTTATATAGTTATAGTCGTTGTAGGTGTGAGCGGCCTTTAAACGCGTGCGCTTCGTTCACTTAATGCTTAATGAAAACCTTCTACAAATTCCTTCTGCTCAGTTTTCATGGAAAAAAAACTTTTTTTTTTCTTTTTACAATTTCATGTACTTTCATAAAACCTTTCTTACACATTTTGTGCAAATTTACGTAAGAATGGTTTGATGATTGATCATGAAATCTGGGTTTATTATAGTTAAGTAAACTAAAAAAAAAAATGTTTTCGTTACTTGAAATAAAATGAACTTTAACTGAAAAGAAGAAACATTTTATTTCAGCTAGTTGCCAAGGCAACTTCTCATTTTCATTGATTTTAACTTGATGTAGAACTGAAAAAACTAATAAAACAACACAATTACTACAAATTTAATTAAAATAAAACAAAATATTATATAAAAACTGATCCAAAATATTAAAAACTTATAGTATATTACAGTATGAAATGTGTAAATTGTCGATAAAATTGCTGATGTTAATTAACTTTCATAATTTACGCAATATGGTTTTATCAGTTTACACATTTCGTGTTCATCAAGCCATTCATACACAAGTTTATGCAGTTAGCACAACATTTCTGTAAGAATAACTTTAAGAAGAATACAAGTTTCATGAACATTTGTGTAATTTTCTTACATTAAGGGCCTCATTCATGAAACTTTCATAAATGTGAGTAAATTCGGAGTATTTTGCGCACAAAACGGACCTTCGCTGATTCACAAACGCTTCGTAAACATCAGATTTGATAGTTAAATGTGAATGTTAATGAATTCCAATCATTCGTAAATAGGGCGCTCGTTCACAATTAGCATAATCCCCGCATATGAATTACAACATATGTAAATTACGTGCACAGGAACGCTGTGGAATCTTCCGCACTCCCGTCTCAGGTTTGATGCTAGTATATTGCATAAATGCAGAAGAGACTAATAAGCCATATCTGCCTAACAATAAATAGATTTAATTATCGTTAATTTACTAAATGTTAATTCATTTATTAAACCAAAGCGTTTTTAGCCAGCTGAAAAAAAAAATGCCTGGTGTTCTTCTGAAAACGTCCAGCTGGTGGCGCTTGAGAGTGATTTGAGTGATTTGATTTGCTATGATACGAACATTTTCATAAATACGAAAATTTACGTCAGAACGGTTTACGAACATTTTACGCATTCGTTCTGCTCGCGTTTCATAAAACTCTTGTGAATGATCACGTTCAGTTCACATAAAAATGATTTTAACAATTTACGTGGAATTCGTTCTGCTCGTGTTTCATGTTTGCTTGTCAAATCGTTCTTACGCAAATTTTCACAATCCAAGAACGCACTGATCTGGCTCGTTGCGTGAACCTTCATTTTTTTTAATTTTTGATGGCGTTTTTGTGTGTGATCGTTCCCAGATGAGTGTTTTGATCCGTCCGTCTCTCTCTCAGATTCAGCACACTGACGACATGGAGAACGAGATCGATGAACTTCTGCAGGAGTTTGAGGACAAAAGCCACAGACCGTTCCTTCACACCGTCTGCTTCTACTGACCCGCGCTGAACGCCGTCGTCAGGCTGGTTGCCATGGCAGCGCCCTCATTTACATGCAGAAACTCTCACGTGACGTGACGCGCACAGAGCTCGGTCAGGACTGTAACTCTGGCGCCGGCGGTCACGTGACTCTCTCTCTCATTCTGTTTACTGTCAACACAAACCTCAGCAGCGCGACCGCCCTGCGCAGCTCCGCGCAGACTCGACTCGCGGTCGTGATGTTTTGATGTGTTCATGGACACCGAATGCTGAACTGAACAGAGAGAAGGTTCTAGACACGAGCGTTCAGTTCTTGACCTGCAGCGCTGCCAACAAACCCATTAGTGACAAAACCCTCCGAGTTAATAATAATAATAAGGGTTTTCTTGCATTTAAAGGGTGTGTTGCAGCCCGACCGTATCTGATCACGTTTAAAAAGATGTTTTATTTAGAGGATGTAATGTTTAATAACTCAGATGGGCAGATGGGATGATATCTTTTGAGTTTCTCATGAATTTCTTTTACCGTTATTTAAACATGGGATTTGACACCCATTGATCATATTTTTTTTGGTTTTTTTTTGTTTTCCCTTTAATTTTGCAAATGAAAGGATGATTCTGTAATTGTACCTGAAGCAGCCCAGAGTGCCTGAAATTATTCTTGTAAATATTGCGCTATATATGAATGAATGAATGAATAAAGCGTCGATGAATCTCAGTGAACGTGTTTGTTTTTTATTATATATGGGCTGTTTTACAGAATTGGTGCAAACTGCTGTCCCACAACCAAAAAAACACATTAAAAAGCATTTAAGTATTCAAATTTTAGATGTTAACTAAGATCCTTCTATTATCTGTTGAATCCCACAATAATATTTAAAATATCACTAAGATTAATATATATATATATATATATATATATATATATATATATAAAATCATCATTTATTGGGTAATTTCAATTGGGAGATGTCTGTCCCGAACCCTGACCCCTACATTTATGAAAATGATATTGAAACAATTTTTGCAATTTTTTCCATTGCTGTTTTAAAAAAATAAGTTAAAAAAATATATATATTTTATTTTTAAATCATGAAACTTTATGTAAAAGTGTCTCTCATGTTCATGTCACTACTGAAACAGTGTGTGTTTGAGTCATTGATCTGAGACTGATTTTAACACACTTCTACATTTCTGATCAGGAGATATTCCTGTGTTCCTCCTCTCACAGCCTCTCTTTCACAGCAGATAGATCATCATTCTGAGTTAAATGTGTTCAGAAGCCTGAAAATCTGTGAGGAGCTTTAAGGAACGTCACTAACAAACACCTTTTCTGCAATTAAACACACTTTTCTGGCTGTTATTCTGTAAAATATAGTGTTTATGTGTGTAAAACTGTTCAGAACTGTGTTAGATAACCATGTGCTGATCATCATCTTTGAGCGACTCAAAAGTGTCAAAAATTGTCAAACTTCATCACATTTCAGTAGTGACAGAAGAGAACACATTATCATTTATTTGGGGGAAAAAACCTAAATTTTAGTACAGTTATGCAAATCATTAGTATTTTAATGTTTTAGTGTGTGAGTTAAATTGTGTCATGTGATGTGGTCACGACCGATGGGGATGTTTTGTCAAAAATAAAGTATATTGAATGATCAACTCTGATGTTATTATAGTGTTTGATTCAATGTTTATTCAAACTAATGAATCCTTCACTTTGAAATCAGTTTGATAAACTTTATGACTTTTACAAAGAAAGATCGGATTCAAAATACAACAAATCTCATAAATTACACTTGAAATATTGTTAAAATTGTAATTGTTATTGATTTACCTGTGAAAGCTTTCTTTAAAATAACAAAAAAATATATATTTACAAGGTAGATGTGAACAAAATCGCAATAGATCAATGTGACCCTTCTTATTAAATTATTTATTATTGTGTTTCGGTAGTGACAAATTTGGGGAGAGGAAAAATATTCAAAAACTTTCTGAAAATACAATATGAGAATTAACTGCACAATTACTAGAAATGTGAATCTTGGATATTATACAATTTTGTGGAGAAAAAAAAACAAAACAATCGACTTTGAACCAGGAATGGCGCATAAATGCTGAGGTAGATTTTAATAGGTACGGAATATTATGATGGTAAAGGCCCGCGAACACCAAAAACGATAAAGTTTGAATAATTGCGCTAGCTCTCAATATCAGAGATGTGTTTTTAATTTCAGGGTAATTTCAGCTGATTAGCGATAAAAGAATTAACAGCCAATCAGAATCCATCCGACTTTAAAGAGCGCGAGCATTTACGTCAAAACTTCAGCGCGCGCTTATAACGAATAATATCGCGCGTTGGCGCTAATATAGTATAGTCGTTGGCGTGAACGGGCCTTAAATGTTCGAATACATTAAAAAAGCCGCAGTGTAAAACATGGTATTACCATGGTATTTCTGTACGCGTCCCGCGCGGGTCTGATATTCCAGATGAGCGTGACGCAGGAGTTCCTCATTAAGCTAATGGACTGATCTGAGATCTGATACAGTCAAACTCCAGCAGATCACTTACAGATCAGATCTGGACGCGATTCTCCGCGCTCTTTCTGTTTTCTGCTATTGTGGGTGGAAATAAACACCCGCTGAAAGCGCCCGAAGCTTCTGCCGACGCGCCGCGACACTCGCGCGTTCGCGGACATGTTGTAGAAACGCATCCGAGCCGCAGGTGAGACATCTGATGCTCCGCTAAACACCTCCATCCGCGCGAACCTGCGAGGAAGATGAGGATCCGCGCACTCTGATGAAGATCTGAGCAGGATTTGATGTAGATGATGGTCAAATAATATCTCGATCTGTGTTGTTTGTGGACTGTGATGAAGATGATGTTTATGTACTGTGAGGATGAAGACGATCTCTGGACTGTGATGAAGATGATGTGTGGATGAAGATGATGTTTATGGTGGCTGGAGCCGTTCTGGTGCTGGTAAGAAGATCTGTGTGAAGATTCTGCTGAGGAATTACATAACTCTCTCACAATGACTGCAGCTCAACTTTATTGATAATTGTGTGGTTTTCTGTGGAGAAACATGTTGAAATGCATTTTTAATCGCTAATCGCTGGGAAATGGCAGTAGTTTTGGTGTTTTCCAGGCCATCGTGTGTATGTCCGACATGAACGCGCTGCTGGACCGATTTCACAACTTCATCCTACCGCGCATGCGCGGACCCGAGCGCGTGTGTCACTGCACCTGCGGCAGGTAAGATACGCTTTATTTTTATTCACTTACTAGACACATTTATAGCCAGGTACAAATGAAGGGAACAGCTTTAGCCCGCTATTATTTAAATATTAAATGTCAGATTTCTGGTTTACTAATTCCTAATTAACTTATAGTAATGTTTTGTGTATTGATTACCATTTGTATAACCACGCAAAACCTACACGAATAACTACAATAACCATGTTTTTTTGGTTTTATTCATAGTAAATACGATGCGATGCGGTCACATTTACAGCAGAAATCCGTTACGGTTCGTGTCCGGAGCGAGCGTTTTCAAATCATTTCTATGGAAGTTGAGCTTCACGCTCGCGCAGTGCATTGTGGGATTGACAGTGGACCGGAGAAAGCGCTCGAGAGCGTCAAAACGTTGGGCAGTTCTCGACTTTATGCAAATATGAAGGGAAAAACGCGATCGGCAGCCAATCACAGTGCGGTTCAGGTAGTGACGTCTGTCTTCAGCCTCTAAAAATATGCAGCTTGTGTCGTGACAAATCGGTTCCTCCCTCGAAATCAGGTCTCCCCAAACTCTCAGTTAATGATTATCCTAAATATATATACGAATGATATTAATTTGAAATGCCCATATAGCTTGTTATATGCATTTATATGAATTCACCACGTGAAAACTGCTTAAAAAAATTGACTTGAGAGCAGTGCTTCATACATCGCTACCCTATTGACTGATAAACTCGCAAAATTAATCTGAAATATCATACGTGACTGCACCTTTATACTTGGGTCAATTTTCCGTAACAGCACAGATGCTACAGTTCAATATCACTTTCGTTGTGTTTTGGCCGTTCATTTAAACGACAACGGTGTTTTGGGGGCCTGAAAACGCAAAAACGACGCTGTTATTGTCTCCGTGTAAACTACTACAACGTGAATTTGTGAAAACGGTGACGTCATGCGCATACGTATTACATGTTCAGTCTATAGTGTTCTTCTTTACAAAGTGACATCGCCATCTACTGGCCTGGCAGCAGAATACAGCGTTTTTAAACGTTTTCGCTGATCATTGTGAAAGGGATCGTTTTGACAAGGTTGTCATCTGTATGTGAAAAACACAAAGGAAAAACGTAAATTTTTAGTACATTGTTACCGTGTAAACTAACCCTAATGAGGGAAGGTGACGCCGTCGAGCTAGTAACGATTGATTCTAGGCAAGATGTTTTTTGGTGATGAAGTTCTACAAACAAGCATTTTAAAAACAACCAGTTTCTCATAAAGTTATGAACAAACGTTCTTGCAGTAACGCTAAAAGAACATTCGTTCAAATTTATCTGGTCGTTAATAATGTTCTCACAAAAACATTATTTATAGAGTACATCGTTCATAAAACTTTTTTAACTAAAACATTTTAGTTGGACGTGTTCCTACTTGTTCCCTTAATGTTCACATAACCAAGAAAAAAACATTTTAGTTCAGAGAACATTCAGAAATAACATTTTCATAACTTAATGGGAACGTTAGCCAAACGTATGTTTGTGAGGTGGGGAAACCCTGAGGAACCCGTCTGTAGTTTTCCAGTGGCGTAGGTTAGTCAGCGGTGAGGATACCTGAGCCCTAACGAGTGCGGAGGGAAAGACGGCAGTAACAGGTGATGGAGAAAGAGCTTGTTGAGCGTCAGACACCTGACCTACTGGACGTAACCTGTCAGCCTCGCGAAAACACGTCCAGCTCACGTTTCACCACAAGAATGAGATAATATTTGGCGTACGGCGAAGCGTGACATTGACATGACGGTACTGGGGTGGATCTGCAGTGAAAAGAATGAGTCTTCTCAGATGTTTCTTCTCAAACTGTACTCAGATTTACTGTCCTCGTCCCGTTTCAGCAGTAAAAGACTGCACTAAAAACCTGTTAATTGGCTAACAGTAAGTTCTCTCACTCTATACGCTGAAAATATGAAGGCATTTCATGTAATTCTACAGTAAAACGTTGAATGGAAGTGAAACAGAAACAGTCATCTTGTAATTTACAGTGAAAAAGTAAATTGACGGCAAAATTGATAAATGTTTTTTCATTGAACATAAATGGTTCTTTTAAGAAATGATCACTGAAAGGTTCTTTGGAGAGCAAAACTGGTTCTTTTTATTTTTAAAAACTTTATTTTTAAGAGTGTACCATGGTTTTTTTTTTTTTACTCGTTTGAGTCTGTTTTCTAGGAGAAACATCGTCATGATTGCGAAGGTGTACTGAAAGCGTGTTCTCCTCCGTCCCACAGGCATCATGTGGAGTACGTGATCCCGTACGAGGGCTCGGTCTCGGCCGGCTCCATCGGCTCCTCCGCGACGGGGAACAGCGTGAGCAAACAGGAGCTGGACCTGGTTCTGGGTCTCCTGATGGGCTTCTGCATCAGCTGGATCCTGCTGTGGCTGGACGGAGCGCTTCACTGCGCACTGCGCTTCTGGAGGTCCAGCAGAGCCTACGGTGAGAGCTCGCTCCGGTCAGAGGCGCGTGCGGTTCGCCGCAGCGCACTGACTGAGGTTCTGCGTGTCGTTTCAGGTGCGGACGGCGAGCTGTGGCGCTCGTGGCGCTGGGTGTCCCGCGTGTGTAACCTGAGGGAGCTGCGCAGACGCCTGCAGCCGCGCCGGACGCCGGAGGACGCCGGGAATAACGTGGTCCACGTCAAGCAGAAGCTGTACCACAACGGCCACCCGAGTCCACGCAGACTCTGACGAACTTTGCGTCCAGATGTTCCTCTGTGTTTTTCTGCTTGCTGTGTGTTTTTCACAGGTTTTGTGAGTGTTAGTTTTGTAGGGGTCTTCACGTCACCGGGGGGGTTTGCATTTTTTAGACCAATTTTTGTGTATCAGGTAACAGTGTCTGTTTTAGAAACAGGGCATGCTGGGTAATCTGTAGAAAAACGGGAGGCGTTTGATGTTTAGCTGACGTTTGAAGGCCAGAGATCTTCGTTCTCTGAGTCGATCTGCTGCTGTATTTAGTGTTTGTGTGACATTAAAGTGACTCGTTTGATGGAGCACAAATCTGTTTCAGCCCTCAACATGTTTTTTACTCATGAAAATATCAGTGTCAGTTTGTGTTTGTAGTCTTGATGCTCTCGTATTTTCAGCACACTGCAAAAAATGCTTTTCTTATTTAGTATTTTTGTTTTGTTTCCAGTCGAAATATCTAAAAATTCTTAAATCCAGATGCTTTTACTAGATTGAGCGTCACCTGCGTGTCACACCGGTCTCGTATCTCACGGAGGAGCTTGGATGTGAGGCGTCGGACTGGACAAAAGTTTAAGGTTTACTGACACACTGGTTTTTCATGAGATGGGGGGGGGGGATAAAAACAAAGTGAGTTTTTGCTTAAAACAAAAAAGGCAAAAATACTATATAAGCGAAGTTTTTTTTTTTTTTCCCAGTGCATCTTTGTCTTTCTTACAATGAGACGATAGTAATGTTAATTTTGTTTATTATTAAATTACATTTTTGCTTAATTTTGTTACTTGAATTTAATATTAAATATATTAAATGATAATAAATGTCACCCAATTTCACCACTGAGCCCAACAACTTAACTTTAAATATAAAAGTATAACATGAATCATGTTTATATGATGAAGTGTTTTTGCTTACAACAAGCAAAATTAACTGCCAATGGGGTAAGAAAAATAATCTTGTTTCTGTGACAGAAACAAGATTTCAAAAAACAAGAAACAAGATGTTTTTCTTACCCCATTGGCAGATTTAAGAATCTGGATTTAAGAATTTTTAGATATTTTGACTGGAATAAAGACAAAAATACTAAATAAGAAAAGGTTTTTTTGTTGTTTTTTGTTTTTGTTGTTTTGCAGTGCATCTTTGTTGTCTTTCTTAAAATGAGAAAATAGTAATGTTCATTTTGTTTCTTTATTATTAAATTACATTTTTGCTTAATTTTGTTACTTGAATTTAATATTAAATGATAATAAATGTCACCAAATTTCACTATTGAGCCCAACAACTTAACTTTAAATATAAAAGTATAAAATTAATCATGTTGATATTTCAAGTTTTAAGTTGAGATGTTTGATTTAATACCGACGTAATGTGTGTAGATATAAAAACACACAAATATATATATAATGTGAAAACTGGTCATGATGTGAATAAATGAGCAGAAATTTGACCAAAAACCTCAAAATAAGAGAATGCGTCTACAATAACACAAGATAAATCAATATAACAGTCAAACCTGTTTATGTTAGATGCTAATGCTGGGATAATATTTAAAGATTGTTTAGTTTTGTTTAGTTTCAGTTTATTGCTTTAGTTTTTTTTTTTTTTTTTTTTTTGTGAAATATTTATTTAAAATGTCCAAATTGTATCCCACACCAGTCCATTAACAGTCATTCCAGAAATGTACAAAAAGACAGAAGCCCTTTGAAAAACACCGATTATTATTCCGCACATTTCTACTTAATCAGCTCTTATGATGACGTGTTTGTTATTCTGTCACCTCACGACACGAAATATGAAGCATAATATTACAGTATGACACGGATGTTGTTGAATGAGGGGGCGGGAACTGTCTTTTATTTTGTGTCGCCTGCAGGCGGAAGCGGAAGTGCCGTGACGTGACGTGTTGTCGGTGGTGTTCCAGTGATGATGGCGGACACTAGCGCACTGTATGAGTCGGTGGTGTGTGTGAAGTCAGAGGTTCATGTTTACCGAATTCCGCCCAGAAGCTCCAACCGCGGATACCGGTGAGATCTGCATCAGTCACCTTTAGAGTTTAATCACGAGTTAAACTCACAACACTGATCACATGATACTGAGTTCCTTCCTCAATAAACTCACGCATTGTCAATCTGATGTTTGATTATTTGATTCTATTACTCGTCGATCACATGATCAGGTCGATAATGATTCAGATCATCTGCTGTCAACAACAGAAACTCCTCAAGAGTTGAAGACAGGGCTGATGAATAACATATGAATATTAATGAGCGAAACATGAATATTTAGTACTGTATCAAATACTGTTTGTGTGCAGATGAGTTATTATATAGTTTGTGTGTTTATCGATGTGCTTAAATTCATCATGAAAGTGAAGTTGAGTTGATCTGTGTGTCGTATATCTGAGCGAATCGCTTCTCAAACAAGAACAAATGTAGGGCGGGGCTTGATTTTGTCCGTAGGGAATTGATTGGATAGTTGTGGTTTGCTATTGAAGGATCTCATGTGAGTGACAGGTTGCCCCGCCCTCATCATCAGAGAAGAGATGTTATTCTGATTCAAGATTACGAGGAACGTGAATTTAAAATGATGAAGATGATTTATAATAAACGCTGCAGTATTAATGTTGATTTCATGGTGACTTTAATTGTGTTTCAGGGCGGCGGACTGGAAGCTGGACGAGCCGGCGTGGACCGGACGCATGAAAATCACAGCCAAAGGAACTGCAGCCTTCATTAAACTAGAGGACAAAAACACAGGTGAACGACACACACACACACACACACACGTGTGATCAGGTCATGTGAACATGCGTGTCATGCGTGTTTTGATGTGTGTCAGGCGAGCTGTTCGCTCAGGCTCCGGTGGATCAGTATCCGGGCAGCGCAGTGGAGGCCGTCACCGACTCCAGCCGATACTTCGTCATCAGGATCGAAGACGGAAACGGTCCGTGTGTGAAAACACATATATGAAGATACAGTTTCCATGTGATGAGAAATGAATATGTTTTGTGATTGTCGTTCTTTCAGGCCGTCACGCGTTCATCGGCATCGGTTTCGCTGACCGCGGCGACTCGTTCGATTTCAATGTGGCACTACAGGATCATTTCAAGTGAGTCGTTCAGTCTGACCTTTGACCTGCAGTGCGCGACGACCTCTGACGGTCTCTCTCGCTCATGTCACAGGTGGGTGAAACAGGAAAGTGAATTCGCCCGACAGGAAGCCACTCAGGATTCGGCGCCGAAGCTGGACTTGGGCTTCAAAGAGGGTCAGACCATCAAGATCAACATCGGGGTGAGCAGCTGTCGAGATCATAACATTCTGATCCACCTTTGCCATGTTTCACTTGAAGTTTGTGCTCGAAACAGCCCCGCTCACACACCAGGGTCAGAAATGAATGGGGGCTTGGAGAAAAAATGCCTCCAAAATTCAAGAAATGGGGCAAAAATGTCCTTGCTTTTGGCTTTAGATAGTTAAGCAGTATCACACGAGCAAGAGTGCTGTTTTCCTGAATATCAGCATGATTGCAAATGTGATATCAGTTTTATACAACAGTTCAATAAACAAGAAGTTAATATTCAGTGACTTACATTTTAGAGAATATTTTGCTTTATTTCGCTTTGCTTTATTTTAGTTCTAAACAAATACACAGTAGAGCCATTGTGACGTCTCCGAGCAACACCGCGATGTTTCGTTACTGAATGAATCTGCGTTTTGAACGGATCGGTCTAATGAATAAGCTTGTTCGAGATGCATCGGCGCTGCGCAGACCGATCGGCTCATGACATCAAAGTCGCGCAACGACTCCTTATGCTTTTTAATCGCTCTCGCGGTACTTTGACGTCATGCGCCGATGCATCTCACACAAGCCTAGTGACTCATCGAATCACTCGTCACTTGCTTTGTCACTGAATAAATGAGCCGTTTTAAATTAATCGTTTGACTGAATGATTCAGTTACTCGTTAAGGCAATGATTTGCCGCCACCTACTGGTGGTTTTAGCTTCATATTTAAGGGTACGTTTACACGACAACAATGTACTAAAAATGGAAAAGATGACAACATTATCAAAACGATCCCCGTTCACACGGATTTGCGAAAATGACTAAAAACGCTGTATTACACATGCCAAGCAAGTAGTTAGTGATGTCACTTTGTAAAGAAAAATTACACACCTTTTCATTTTCAATTTTTCATTTTCAGGCCACCAAAACGCCGTTGCCGTGTAAATGAATGCATAAAAAGTTTTTAGTTGAAAACGGTGTCGTAAAAACAGCCCCTAAAATTAAATAAAATATATATAATGTGTATAATTAGTGGTAGATAGAATACATTTATAAATCGACTACACTGTAAAATTCCACAGTATGCTTTCTGCAAATTTAATCACTGTAAATATTTTGTTACTGTGTTTATTATTATTACAGTAATATTACAGAATTCTTCCAGTGCACTGAAATATTTGCTTGCTAAAAAGCGAGCAAATATTTCGCTTTCTATGCGTTCATCATTAAAGTATGTCCTTGAATGTTTCCTCATCTTTGTGACTTTCCTAACTATGTATTTTAACACTTATATTTTATTATATTATAGTCACGCAAGTCAGGCAGACTCAAGAAAACTCAGATGAATATAAATCCAATACAAAGTTTAATAAATTCTGCCAAGATAATCCACAAAACAGGCAGAGTTACACACCCTAACATAATCACGAGTAACACTGAACAGAAAATGAAGGCAAAGGCACAACTTAAGTAGTAAGTACAAATAATACTAATTAATCAAACACAGCTGAAACCACATGAACTAATGACAGTTACTATAGAAACAAATGAGAATTGGGAAATTAAACAAGAAAAACAGGAACTAATGAAATACATTCTAAAAGTCATGACAAAACCAACTAAACATAATTGTGACAACTATATTATATTCCCCACAATGTAGATATGCTACCTTGTGTCTGTGGCAACATTCAAAAAATTGTTGAAGAAATACAAAAAATACTGTTAATGCGTGTATAATGGCATGTCCGTATTATGCTTCCACGAGGCGGGAATTCACTTAAAAAGGCTAGCATCTATTCTATGTAGCTGCATAGAATAGATGCTATGTAATTAACATTTACATAGAATCTATTTACAGCCGAAGGCGATCCATCGCTGCGCGTTCGGTGTGAAAGCTCCATTCATCAGTGATTTGCCACAGTTTATTGGTGTGAACGGGCCTTAAAGGTGCCCTAGAATTAAAAATTAAATTTACCTCAGCATAGTTGAATAACGAGTTCAGTACATGGAAAAGACATACATTGAGTTTCAAACTCCATTGTTTCCTCCTTCTTATATAAATCTCTTTTGTTTAAAAGACCTCTGAAGAACAGGCGGATCTCAACATAACACCGACTGTTACGTAACAGTCGGGATCATTAATATGTATGACCCCAATATTTGCATATGCCAGCCCATGATCAAGGCATTATACAAGGGCAGCCAGTATTAGCGTCTGGATCTGTGCACAGCTGAATCATCAGACTAGGTAAGCAAGCAAGAACAACAGCGAAAAATGGCAGATGGAGCGATAATAACTGACATGATCCATGATATCATGATATTTTTAGTGATATTTGTAAATTGTCTTTCTAAATGTTTCGTTAGCATGTTGCTAATGTACTGCTAAATGTGGTTAAAGTTACCATCGTTTATTACTGTATTCACGGAGACGAGAGCCGTCGCTATTTTCATTTTTAAACACTTGCAGTCTGTATAATTCATAAACACAACTTCATTCTTTATAAATCTCTCCAACAGTGTGTAATGTTAGCTTTAGCCACGAAGCACTATCAAACTCATTCAGAATCAAATGTTAACATCCAAATAAATACCATACGCACATGATCCGATGAATGCATGCATGACGAACATCTTTGTAAAGATCCATTTTGAGGGTTATATTAGCTGTGTGACCTTTGTTTATGCAATGATAGAGTCGAGAGCTCGGGAGGGGGCGGAGAGCGCGAGCAATTAAAGGGGCCGCAGCCTGAATCGGCGCATTTCTAATGATGCCCCAAAATAGGCAGTTAAAAAAATTAATTAAAAAAATGTGAGGGGTGAAAAATTTTGAGCTGAAACTTCACAGACACATTCAGGGGACACCTTAGACTTATATTACATCTTGTAAAAAACATTCGATGGCACCTTTAAGAGTAAATAAATAAATTATAGTAAATAAATAAATTAGAGTCGCAGTTGTCTTTTTTCTCATTGGGGGGGGGTGGAGCCTCCAGCTGTTTCTTTGAAACGGGCCTCCTCTGTCAGACAAACGGACAGGTGGTGATTTCTGTCTCTCTCTCTCTCAGAACATCAAGAAGAAAGACCCCAGCGGCCCGGCGAAGTCTCGTGCAGCCGGCGGATTGCTTCCTCCTCCTCCCGGTGTGAGAGCCAGCGGTCTCGTTCCTCCACCCGTAGTGCAGCAGATGACACCCGTCGCTCCGCCCAGCACAGGTGAGGCGCTCACATCCGCCGTGTTTCTAATAGTCATTGGTGGGTGTGGCTAATACAAGGCTCCTCCCCTTTAGGTACGCTGTTGGACATTGGAGACTCCGTCCCCGCCGCGGCTCCGCCCTCTCAGGACCTGTGGGGTGATTTCACCGCGGCAGGCTCTGGGTCAGTATGTCTGTCCGTCGCTCTGACCGTCCGTCCGCAGGCGTCTCACTCTCTGTGTGCTTCACAGGTCCACGCAGGACACGCGCTCGGAGTGGGTGCAGTTCTAGCGTCCCGCGGTGCTTCTGGAAAGGGAATGTGAGAATGCGACGACACACGGACGCTGTTTTTCCACGGATGTTTTCTATGCAATCGGCCTGCGGTCGCTGATATTTGCTGCATTCCAGCTGCTGTCGAGTTTGAAACACGTTTCTCGTTAGTTACTCTCACACGGCTTCAGTTAATGTGATGAATGTCGTCTCGTTTACCTGTTGATGTTAAAGCTGAAGTGTGCCATAATGACTGTTTTCAATTACTCGCCCCCATTGGTCGTCAAACAGGTAGCCCCGCCCCAAACTCACACCATTGGCTGAGCCAGACATTGACAGAACAAAACAATAAAGAGAAGTCACAGTGTTTACAGGAAGTTCATGAAGTAGTGACTTCCTCGACATCAGACTAAGTATTTGAAGATCCAAACGAATGACACACTTCAGCTTTAAATCTCTTCGATGTGGTCTGTGGAGTCGGTGAGATTTTCTTTCATTTCTGTTAGTCTCGAGTCCCTCATGTGTTTGATCTGTGCGTCATGTGATCTGTCTGACTCAAATTGCTATTTTCACTCGGATCAGGATTTGAAGAGCTGATTTTATGTGTTTATAAGCAGATGATTATTCACAGTATATATATTTTTAACTAACCCCAGACTTTATTTGCTTTATTTCCTGGTGACTACAGTTTTATTGTCAGTAATTATTAAAGTCTGAATCTTTCCTTCAAGTGCCTTTATGAAACACCTGTAGAATGTACAAATGATGGTTTATATATGAATAAACCGTTTCCTGATATGCAGTGTCAACTTATTTTGTTGCAAATATACTGAATGTACTGCTTCATTCAAGTGAATAATTCAAAATAAGTGTAAAAATGATCAGTTATAGTATTAACTATCAAACGTGCTCATTTACATAGCTAAATAAACATGATGGTTTCCATAGTTGTGTTTTGTTGTAGTTTCAGGTGTGTGAATGAGAGCCAGGTGAGTTTGTACATCAGTCACTCTATTAAATATGAATGAATATGAATAGATATATCTGTATACAGTCGCTCTCGTTCGGTGTATTCATCCGTTTCTGTATGTAAAACCCCGATTATTCCGCCTTTCGTGCCGTGATTTGGGGTCTTTTATATGCGCGGGAAGTGAGTGTGACCCCGGAAAGAGTCCAGACTGAGCATCACACACATAAACACACACACATTACCACACAAACACTTTCATTCGGAGTTTAAAGCGGATTTAATGCGGATTTGAAGCAGTTTTGCCGGTAAGATCCCGCGTGATTTCCTCCGTGTTCGGGCGTGATTGGTGCTGAACGCGTTTTCGGATGAATGAGTGAAATATTAAGCAATGTGATCGATCACTTATCATGAGTGAATTAATATCGTGTGTTTAATCATTTAATAACTGTACATGTACTGCGCCTCTTTACGCATCCGGGCGGTTTGAGTTTGTTTTTAATCGATCGATCGTTAAGCTCATACACACATAAATAAACACTCAAAATGGTGGATTAGAATATAAAGACCTGCTGATTATAAAAGCAGTGTGTATTTTTGATGTCGCGCAGTGAATGTGAAAGAAGTTTGTAGTTCCTGTTAGAGATTTAAATGCTGTAGTTCCTAAACCCGCCTCAGGGGGGCGTTTTCACATCTCGCTTTGTATTTAAAACATATTAAAATACAATTTAAACTATTAAATAGAATAATTAACACCTTGTATATTAAATATATAAACTTAGTTAAGTAGGCCCTCAGTAATAATCAACGTCTGACTGGATTTCTGCTGATGACGTGTGTGTTGATGGGCTGTTGTCATGGTGATGGGGTAGTTAGTGCATACTAAGCATGTTAAATTGCAGTAGTACATTATTAAACGTCACAAATTATAATAACAATAAAGTCATAATAAAGTAGGACTACTCGATAGTAGGCTACACGCGATGTTTTTTAATATTGTTGGAGTGGAATGATAAATGTTATTGGTATTTCTGCAGCGTTTATTCTCTTTGTTTTATTAGTTAGTAGTTTATTGCGTGTATTTTATTAGTTTATTGTCGCTGTTTCAGTTTCTCTTTTGAAACCGCTCGAGCACCTGCACGTATAATCTCCTCAATCCCATTAAAGCCTCCTGCTGTCTCTCTCTCTCCTCCTCCTCCTCTCTGTCTTTCATTCTGTCTCTCTTTCCTCAGTGTGTTCGCGGGTCTGTTCGGGAAGGGTCGGAATAACTGGATTATCATCCGTATTCGTTTATGAAGTGGATTTCTGCGCGTAAACGCATCGCTGACTGAGAGTTCACGTGATTCTTTTTTCCCGCTCTAACGGCGCGATTCTCTGATTTTAAACGGTTTATTCTATTCGAATATTGATTTGTGTCCGATTCTAATGAATCTGATCACTTCATCATGAGCGGTTCTGAAAACCCGAACGAGTCCAAACTTGAGGCGGTGATTCAGGTGTTGTTCATTTACTTATTTAACTTTATTAATTATTATCGATTGATCTGAAGAATCGCTTATTATATTCCATATTTGTGAGTCTCTTTTGATAAGATAAATCACATAATAATAAATTAATAAATGTAAGTGAATGTGTTTGCTGGTTGGTTCCGGTGACGCCGCAGGTGTGTGTTCTGATCTGATCTAAATATACAGCAGGTCACCACTGAGACCATCTGCTGCTGACACACACACACACACACACACACACACACACACAGTGGCATAATAGCGTTTGTGTGTTTCAGAGGTTGGAGGAGAGCGTTCTGTCTGAAGAAAAGCGGCTGACGGTTCGAGGATCTTCTCCAGATGAACCCGCGTCCAGTTTACCGGCCCGCGTGCGCGAGATCGTCTCCAGAAACCTGAGCGACAGCGGTGAGATTCCCGCCACAGCTCTAGCGTTCTGAGAACGTTCCCATTACGTTATGAAAACGTTATTTCTGAATTAACATTATAAACATGCAGTTTTTAAGTGTTACGCGAACGTTAAGGGAACATTCCGTTTTATCATTCTTCAAACATTATTGGAACGTTACATTTGAATGTTCTCTGGACGTTCTGAAACTAGTAACATTTAATAAACGATACATAAATAACGTTTTGAGAACTTTAAAGACCAGATAACTCTGAATGAACGTTCTATTAACGTTACTGGAAGAACGTGTGTTCAACTTTGAGAGAACCTTGCCAGAACGTTCTGAGAACGTTCTCTGTTAGCTGTGATTGAGCTCAACAGATTAAAGGTCGTTCTGTCTGTCTGTCAGCAGGAGGCATGTCGTCGGGTCTGTCGGTCCAGGAGGAGAACCGGGTTCTGCAGGCAGAACTGAGTCGTGTGGAGGATCTTCTGGCTCACAGTCGAGCAGAACGAGATGAACTGGCCATCAAATACAGCGCCATCAGCGAGAGAGTGAGAAACGCACACTAACACACATCGAAGATCATCTTATGGTCGAGATCGTGGTTCTCCAGTGTGATGAATCATAGGCAGTGCCATATTTACTGTGTTTTACACTGTGTGTGTGTGGTGAGAACACACACGCTCTGTCTTTTGTCTGCGTCTCAGCGAGGTTGACCCGTCTCCGTGGTTACGGGGAGTGGAATGAAGTGGAGTGGTATGTTGCCATGGCGACTGTAAACAGGCTCTGTGATTTTGGGGCCCATCAGGACGAATGTGATTTATTCAGACAGCTTGAACGTGAGCTGTGTTTACCTGTGGTGTAGGTTGCAAGGGAGTTGTTTTAGGGTGCTAGGGTGATCTACCAAAATTTTTCACCCCTCACATGATATATTCCTGATCGCTGGGATTCCCGTTGAAACCTGTGAGAATTTGCCAAATAAGGGTAAATGTGACCGTTCTTTAGTGCAGCTATCAAATTTATTTAAATAAATATACGCGTGGTATGCTTCAGAGTGAAGCGCGGCACTGCGTTCTTTTATATGCCAGCATAAAATCGAATCGGAATACAATTGAAATTAATTCTCAAAAGGCTGTGATTTAATAGTCTAAAGCGCTGCATGTTTCAGAGTGAAGCGCGACACTGCGTCTGTTTTCATGTGATCGACTCGCGATTCGTTTATAACGTGGAGTTGGAAACACAACATGCGGCAGCTTCACTGTTACAGCTCTGAGTTTGAGTTGCTTATAACGTGCGTTTGGAAATGCGACACGCAGCGATGATCTTCCAGAAACTCAAGAAACGCTCATAAACCGTCTGCTGTGAGCGAAAGAGAAGCTGCAGTTTTCAAAATAAAAGTTTGACGGTTTAACGTGTGAAAATGAAGAAATCAAGACAGCTAAAAATATTAGTATTGTAATGTTACAGTTGTAGTAAATAAATTGTAATAAATATTTTTTTTATAAAAACACTTAATTATTTTTATTAAATTCTCATTATTTTGTATTTTAAATATCACAATAGTAACCGTTCTTATTTTAATACTTTTGTTTAATAATAATTATTGTAGTGACAACAAAATATTAATAGTTATTATTTTACTTTATAATCATATTGATATATAATAACATTTTGGCAAACGCAAACCTGGAGCTTTTTTAAAAAATTTTAAATCATTTAAAATCATAATAACATTTCCCCCCAAATCATGCAGCACTAGTGGCTATGGTGTTGTAGATGGTTGCTAGGGTCTTCTGTGTGGTTGCTAAGGAGTTATGAGTGGATCTGATGGTCTTCTTTGTGGTTGCTAGGGTCTTCTTTGTGGTTCTTAGGGTCTTTTTAGTAGTTGCTAGGGTCTTCTGTGTGGTTGCTAAGGTGTTATGTGTAGTTGCTAGGGTCTTCTCTGAGGTTTCTATGGGTTTTTAGGTGGTTGCTAGGGTCTTCTGTGTGGTTTCTAGGGTATTTTAGGTGGTTGCTAGGGTATTCTTTGTGGTTCCTAGGGTCTTTTTAGTGGTTGCTAAGGTCTTCTGTGTGGTTTCCAGGGTCTTTTTAGTGGCTGCTAGGGTCTTCTGCATGGTTTCCAGGGTCTTTTAGGTGGTTGCTAGGGTCTTCTGTGTGGTTGCTAAGGGGTTATGTGTAGCTGCTAGGGTCTTCTGTGTGGTTTCTAGGGTCTTTTAAGTGGTCGCTAAGGGGTTATGTGTAGTTGCTAGGGTCTTTTAGATGGTTGCTAGGGTTTTCTGTGTGGTTGCTTAGGGGTTATGTGTAGTTGTTAGGGTCTTCTGTGTGGTTTCTAGGGTCTTTTAGGTGGTTGCTAGGGTCTTCTGTGTGGTTGCTAAGGTGTTATGTGTAGTTGCTAGGGTCTTCTCTGAGGTTTCTAGGGTCTTTTAGGTGGTTGCTAGGGTATTCTTTGTGGTTACTAGGGTCTTTTTAGTGGTTGCTAAGGTCTTCTGTGTGGTTTCCAGGGTCTTTTTAGGTGGTTGCTAGGGTTTTCTGTGTGGTTGCTAAGGTGTAATGTGTGGTTGCTAGGGTCTTCTGTGTGGTTTCTAGGGTCTTTTAGATGGTTGCTAGGGTCTTCTGTGTGGTTGCTAAGGGGTTATGTGTAGCTGCTAGGGTCTTCTGTGTGGTTTCTAGGGTCTTTTAAGTGGTTGCTAAGGGGTTATGTGTAGTTGCTAGGGTCTTTTAGATGGTTGCTAGGGTTTTCTGTGTGGTTGCTTAGGGTTATGTGTAGTTGCTAGGGTCTTCTGTGTGGTCTCTTAGGTCTTTTAGGTTAGGTTTGGTTGCTAAGGTCATCTGTGTGGTTGCTAGGGTCTTGTGTGTGGTTGCTAGGGTCTTCTGTGTGGTCTCTAGGGTCTTTTAGGTTAGGTTAGGTTGCTAGGGTCATCTGTGTGGTTGCTAGGGTCTTGTGTGTGGTTGCTAGGGTCATCTGTGTGGTTGTTAGGGTCTTCTGTGTGGTTTCTAGGGTCTTTTAGGTGGTTGCTAGGGTATTCTTTGTGGTTCCTATGGTCTTTTTAGTGGTTGCTAGGGTCTTCTGTGTGGTTTCCAGGGTCTTTTTAGTGGCTGCTAAGGTGTTCTGCATGGTTTCCAGGGTCTTTTAAGTGGTTGCTAGGGTTTTCTGTGTGGTTGCTAAGGTATTATGTGTGGTTGCTAAGGTCTTCTGTGTGGTTTCTAGGGTCTTTTTGATGGTTGCTAGTAGGGCCGGACAATTATGGCCTAAAATCAAAACCTCGATTAATTGAACATCTTACCTTGATTACGATTAATGAACGTTTTTTTTTTTTTTTTTTTTTTTTGCCCTCATAGTTCACTGACAAGGTTTGTACTGTAAATATGATTGACTATTAAAGGTGGGATATTTTTTTCCTATTGAAAGAGTGATCTGACGTCATAGCTCACTATCAGCAGTTATTTTATCTATGGTTCGTAACATTTCTTACAGATTTCTGCTCGTTGTAAATCAGATAAAGATAAATTAGCACAGTACCAGTACGAGTGATTGCGTGTGTGAATTAGTCATACCGTCTCTATATTAATTGTGAAGCTGTGGGTTGTAAATAGTTCCTTCAAAAGTAGAAAAATATATGCTATAATATCTTTTGAGTTTCTAAGCTACTTTAGTGATAAATCACAGGACAGCGCTGACAACTAGTTTCTGCATTCCTCTTTGTGCGCTCGATCTTCACGTTTTGCGCAGTATGAGTGTTCATGCCACAATGCAGCTGCACGAGCGCGGTAGATATAATAATACACATCCGATCGTCTAATCGCTTGAATGTCCAAACCATAAAACAAATACAACTGACACAGTTTAGTGAAGGCGCAAGGCTCACCGCTCGCGCGCCATCACTATGTGTTGAACCGGCGTTCACCTCCGTGTTGCTTTCATGCCACTGACTGGAAGGGGCGGAGTCATGTGGCTACACACGCGGTAATGTTTTTAAGGGGGAAGTATTAACAGGATTAAAAAACCGAAATAACCGACATGGGAAAATTACGTCCGTTAAAGGTTCTGAATTTCGGTTTCGATTACTTTTCGATTAATCGTCCAGCCCTAGTTGCTAGGGTCTTCTGTGTGGTTTCTAAGGTGTTATGTGTGGTTGCTAGGGTGTTCTGTGTGGTTTCTAGGGTCTTTTAGGTGGTTGCTAGGGTCATCTGTGTGGTTGCTAGGATCTTGTGTGTGGTTGCTCAGGAGCTGCAGTGCTCGTGATGATGACGGTGTTGTGTGCGCAGCTGGAGCAGGCGCTGCGGCTGGAGACGGTCGAGGACGGGCGGGACTCTCCTGACTCTCGCAGTCTGGCGCAGCAGAACGTGGATCTGCGCAGACGGCTGGACGAGGAGCAGGCGGCGTATAAGCGCAAACTCACGGCGTATCAGGAGGGGCAGCAGAGACAAGCACAGCTCGTACAGAAACTACAGGCCAAGGTACGACACTCAGCTCTGGGTTTAAATCATTAAATCACACACTGGGCCTTTTCCTCTGTAAAAGCACTGGTTTTCTGATGTGTGTGCAGGTCCTGCAGTATAAGAAGAAGTGTGGAGATCTGGAGCAGATGCTGCTGGAGAAATCTACCGTCAGTTCAACAACACCTGCTTCAATACATCCCATAATGCCTCACTGTACATGAGCTGAACGAGAAATCGGAATACAATCGAAAGCGATTATCAAAAAACAGCGATTTAATAGTGATTCGCTCATAACGTGGAATTGGAAACGCAACAACTTTGTTTTAAATGTATAAATGAGCCACAAACTGCCAAAAGCCCATTAGACTAAAACTATTACAAACTGAAAACTTTCAAACTTTAAGCTTTTAAAACTACTTCAAACTTTCTGGTCAGGCTTTCCCAAGCCAACTTCAAAGTTTGTTGACGAACTTTTTTGTTTAGTTATAATTATTATGATTTTTTTTATTTACAGTACAAAAATTCCTGAATTTTTTCACGTCACAATATATATCGCAGAATGAAAACTCACAATGTCAGTTTTTCCCGATATCAGTTTTTGGCGCCGGTTCACACCGAACGTGTTTTCCATTCCACTGCACTACTTTTCCAGTGTTTTTCAATGAAAACGCTCTAGACGGACGTCTTTAACCATTGAGTTCTAAACACGCGCCGCTAAAGTTAAAAGCATCTGACGTTTTTGTGTGAACCGACCGTTATGCAGTAGCTCATGGTTCTCGTTGTTGTAGGGCGGCAGTAACGGCCACCGGCGCGACGACGACGAGCCC
Organism: Ancherythroculter nigrocauda; assembly: GCA_036281575.1. Taxonomy (NCBI): domain Eukaryota; kingdom Metazoa; phylum Chordata; class Actinopteri; order Cypriniformes; family Xenocyprididae; genus Ancherythroculter; species Ancherythroculter nigrocauda. The sequence goes on from VTFQ01000002.1 coordinate 61,577,448, forward strand.
AGCAGCGAGCTGGAGAGCGCCCTCATCCGCCTGGAGGAGGAACAGCAGAGGTCTCGCACTCACTCACATGATCTGCACTGTTAGCCTGCAGCCGCGAGCGTGTGCTTAACGTGTTTGCGTGTGCGCAGGAGCAGCGGTCTGTCGGCGGTCAACGCTATGCTGCGAGAGCAGCTTGAACAGGCCGGACTGGCCAATGAAGCGCTCAGCCAGGACATACGCAGACTCACTGCTGATTGGACCAAAGCGAGGGAGGAGCTGGAGCAGAGGGAGTCTGATTGGAGGAGAGAGGAGGAGGTGGGTGTGGCCGCCACATCACTGTAACCCATGAAGGTCCAGAGTTTAACACGGTGCGTTCGTTCAGTCTTTCCACAGCTACTTCAGCAGCGAGCACAGCCGTCTGCTGGCGCTCTGGAGGCAGGTGGTGGGCTTCCGCAGGCACGTCTGCGAGCTGAAGAGCGCCACCGAGAGGTCAGACCGCATCACTGCAGCCGGACACACCCGCAGCCGACGCGCATTCAACACTGACGCTCTTTCTGTCTGTCCGTCAGGGATCTGTCCGAGGCGCGTAACGAGCTGGCGTGTGCGGCGCAGAGCGTGCAGCTGCAGTGTGTGAGCGCCTGCGTGACTCTGCGCAGCCGTGAGGATGGGTCTGCGCAGCTGCTGGAGAGAGAGACGGGCCAGCGGCTGCAGCTGGAGCAGCAGCTGAGAGAGACGGTGACGGAGATGATGACACTACAGGCCAAGAGTGACTCGGAGAGGGCCGAGCTCAACACACGGTCTGTTACTACATGTTTACATCTAACTCTGGCCCTCGAGGTCGACTTTCAGAGTTCAGCTCCAACCCTAATCAAACACTCCTGAATGAGCCGATCAAGGTCTTCATGATTGGTGAGTTTGATCAAGGATGGAGCTGAACTCTGCAGGAAAGTGGATCTAGAGAACTCCTGGACTAAATTAATACATGTTTAATAAATTAATTAGTTGTCTAAAGGGATAATGAGGCAGATTAAGATCTTAATTTATGCACTTTTAATGACCACCAAAAGAAGAATGTGTAAACTCAGTATTGGACTAGTCAGCCATCACTAGAAAAAAATATCGATTTCTCGATTTTTAATCGATTCTCATTTTCACGAACCGATATCGATTCTTAAATCCCAAGAATCGATTAGTCTAGTCTGTTTTCAGTTGATGAATGATCAGAATATGTAGCTCCTCCCATCCAATAAATCACAATAATCTTTGTTACTTTTGATATGAAGCAAAGTCTCAGATTTCAAATGACGTCCATCTTATTATGAGATTCAAAAAATAAATACCGTTTTGGCGCTGTTTAATGTGGCGTGACGGATCGCTTTAGCGCCTCAGTTAAAGAGAAGCATGTGATCATCCTCTCCTCCGCTTTAATACCAGTTACAGCGAAATAAACATGAACATCTGAAGGTATGTTAAAATATACAGTACAACTTACTGAAATCCGTATCATGTCTCGTGTAATCGCTCAATCAGTGCTTCAACCTCGGAAAGACTCAATAAAACAGCTTCAATGTCACGTGACGTCACATTTACCTCAGAAAAACATATTCAGTGACCATAAACTCATTAGTCAGCTAGAAAAGTGCTCTAGAAAGATAAATATAGCTATGCACCGTTACATATTCATTATCATGTTCTTCAATATTTAATGCATGTTTGAATAAATCAGTTATGACAGCCGTGATTTAAATGTTTATATTTAAAAAAAAAAACAAATTGGAGTAGAAATATGATTAATTCTAAACTGCTGAAACTGAAATACTACATCAAAAAGAATCGATATCGAATCGAATTCTGAAAATTGTGTCAATACCCAGCCCTACTAGTCAGTGACTGAAGTGTGTAATTATAGGAGCTTGTTTAAGATTATTCAGTAAATAAAGTTTAAAACGTGTGTGTGTGTGTGTGTGTGTGTGTGTGTGTCAGGCTGGTGGATGCAGTGAGAGAGCTGGAGCGTCTCAAAGCTCGTGTGGAGGACAGAGAACAGGAAGTCGCAGCACTCAACAGGAAACTGCAGGTATGCACACATGCCTCTGTCATACAGCTGTTGAGTTATTCGTCTGGACATGAGCCACATTATCATCTCATCTTCTCGTGAGGAACCGCCCACAACAGGTGAAGCGACCAATCACAGGTCAGATGTGATGAAGCTCACAAACACTAATCGTGTGACGTGTGTGTGTGTGTTATCAGGATCAGAGGAGCCTTGAGGAAACTGAAGTTCATTCACTCAGGACACACACCGCATCGCTGCAGAACACACTCAGAGACATCACACAGGTATGACACACACACTCTCACACACACACACTCACACGAGTCAATGCTTCACTGATGTGTGTGTGTGTGTGTGTGTGTAGCTGGTGTTCTCTGACAGTGACGGTGTGGACGGAAACACTGAAGAGTCTCTGCTGCCACTGCTGCGCTCTTCATCATCATCCTCATCATCATCACTACCCATCATCCCTGACAGCTGTCTGTCTGCACTGCGCTCCACTCTGAACAACAGACAGATCCAGCTGCAGGAGCTGCGTGAGCGTCTGCAGTCCGCGCAGGCGTCAGTCCAGCAGCTGCGCAGGCAGCAGACGGAGGCGGAGTCGAGCCGGCGGGAGGCGGAGCTCCGTGCGCAGACGCTGCAGGGAGAGAGAGACGAGGCTCAGAGAGAGAGAGAGACCGCTGTGAGAGAGAGAGACCGACTGAGACAGGAGAGAGACGCGCTGAGCAGGTAAGACACCTGTCAATCAAACTCAGTGATCATGTGATCAGTGACCAGACCTGCCTCTCTCATTCAGTGAGAAGGACGGCGCGGGTAAAGCAGCGCAGGCGGCGCAGACGCAGGTGCAGCTGCTGCAGCTGGAGTGCGAGAGGCTGCAGCTGTCTGTGACGTCTGCGCAGAGAGAGCAAGAGCACGAGCGAGAGGAGAGAGACGCCGCCGCGCTGGAGAGAGACCGAGCACGAGCAGAGACGGACAGAATGTGAGTGTGACGCGTCCCAAATGAGCCACGAGTGTGTGACGTGTTCTTGACGTGTGTGTGTGTGTGTGTGTGTCAGTCAGCAGCTGTGGGACGAGTCCGAGTGTCGTGCCTCTGCACTGCGAGCCGAACTGGCGGCGCTGAGAGAGTCTCTCCAGCAGGGGGCGACAGACCGACAGCTGATGGAGGCCGAGAACCGACAGCTGAGCGACGCACTCAGTCGGGTCAGACTGCGTTCTTTCACATGCACTATAATCTGAGTTTGAGTCAATTAAAAACAAACTAGTAATGAGAAGCTCTGTTGACAACAGAAGATATTTGTATTTTGATGTGCAGAGCGAGAGCAGTTGCGCCGAGCTCTCGCTAACGGTCACGAAGCTTCACTCGGAGGAGTCGTCACTCCGAGATTCTCTCGCTAAGATGAGCGCCATCAACGAGAGTCTGGCGCAGGACAAATCTGACCTCAACAGCCTCATCGTTCAGGTACAGAAACACACAATTACTCACTTGTGAAATGTTCTTCAATGGACCAATCATATTGTTTGATTGAATGATTGACAGCTGGAGGAGGAAAAGAATGCGCTGCTGTCTCAGCGAAGAGAAGCGCAACAAGAGAAGCTGACCATCAGAGACGAGCTCGTCCGCTCTGAGCAGGACCGGCTGGAGCTGGACTCTGTCCGTCTCGCTCTCCACCAATCACTGCAGGAGTCTGAGCTGACCAGGGCGGGGCTGGAGGCGGAGCTTCAGTCGCTGCAGGCAGACAGAGTCAAACTGCAAGACAGAATTACACAGGTGACTCTCTCTCTCGCTCTCCGTCTGTCTCTCAGTTCCTCATAAACAGTTTCTGATGTGCTGCTGTCAATCAAACAGCTGATTGGTGAGATGGGCGGTCTGGAGGCGGAGCTTGGTTCTATCCGCGGTGAAGGCGACAGGCAGAGCGCCGCTCTGGAGGAGGTGGGGCGTGGGAGGGCGGAGCTAGTGCGAGAGAGGGCGGGGCTTCTGGTTCAGCTGACGGCATCAGAGAGAGAGAACGCCGCCCTGACTGAGGAGATCGCCACCTTCAGGTGAGACCGAAGACATTTGTGTCACGATTAGGCATGTGACAGAATCAAATTTTCATGTTGCAATTAATTGCTGAAGCTTTTATTACGGTATACGGTATTATCACGATATTGAAATAAGTTGCAAAAAAAATGTTGTCATAGTATAACAGGTTTAAGAACTCTTTTTGTAATAACAAAAATAACTCTGAATGTTTAAATACAATAATACAATAAACAAAAATATGTAGAGTAAAATTTTGAAACAGATTAAAGTGCAAAAGAATGAGGCTATAAAGAACAACAGGAAACACTTTACAATAAAGTCTCATTATTTAATGCATTAACTAAGATTGAGCAATAGCTACATTTGTTACAGAAAGTATTATTTTTTGCTAATGTTAGTTAAGAAACACAACTGATCATAGTTAGTTTTATCTCAGGTCAATTAAATAAGTTCTTTTGATTTTAGTAATGTTATTAAACAGTAGAAATTAACATTAATTAAGAATAATTAATACTTTATAAGTATTTTTCATTGTCAGTTTGGTAATAATGAATTAACATGTTAACTAATGAAGCCGTATGTCTCAAAGTTTTACTGAACAATAACAAATAATCAGAACATTTCTAATCATTAGAGCATGTTGTAGTCCAGATTAAAATATAAAAATGTATAAGTTTGAAAATAAATAGCCTATTAAGTCTTTAAGTATTCAGTATTTGGTGCTGTGATGAACAACATTGAGATTACAAAAAAATGAATGGCTGTTTGAAGCATTAAAAACTTCACTAGCGCAGCTGCTTTGTTTGCAGTGTTTCCGGGGTAACCGCTGCATTTCTGCTGTTCCATCAGCGCCCTCTGCTGTCAGAGAGTGAACGTACACTTTCATTCAGCGCGTCTCCTTCACTCGTTCCGCCATATGTGCTTCTCATGCATGTTGGGCTTGTTTAGATCTGAGTGCGCGAAAGTATGGGGAAAGTATTCTTAAATGCATTATAAAAATTTTAATAAGTGGTAATAAATTATTATTTACTGTATTTTGAAGTGCCCACGATAACAATATTGTGCATATTCATTATCGTGATATAGCGCACCGAATGTCGGCACATGTCTAGTCACGATATTAATGTTAACACATGCATGTGTGTTTCATTGATGACTGTGTGTGTGCAGGTCGGAGAGGGAGGCTCTGGAGACGAGTCTTTACGAGCTGCAGCAGCAGATAAATCAAATCGAGTCTCGCCGTGAACAGCTGGACTCGGAGAACCAGAACCTGAGATTACGTAACGACAGCATGACAGGTACACGAGATCAGTTCATGAGAAAGAGACGGGTACATGAGAAAGAAAGACGCATTTAAGGAAGTATCAGGTACATGAATGTTAAGGCCTGTACACACCGGGATGAATATCGCACGCGTTTATCGCCAGCGTTTATCGAGATGTTTTTTGTGTTCATACCCAAGTGATTTTCACTGGCGATGCGCAGAGTGAACGTGCAAATTCACTCCCTGACAGTATGTGGCGCTTGTGCTTAACGGTAGTGCAAATAAACATATTTATGATATTAATAAAAAGTTAAAGAAGATAAAAATGCAGATATAAAATGGCATATATATATATATATATATATATATAAGTCGTGTTTTACTGTAACTTCAGCAGCTCCTTGCACGTGAACAAAAGCGCCACTCTCATTGGTCTGCCAGTTTTTAACGCGGCGCGTCAAACCAAAAAAACGAACCCGTTTTTTAAAAAATTACGTTTTTCGCATCGGTGTGCACACTCACATTGGCTCCCTTTGTTTAGTCACGAGGCGTTAAACATCAGCGATAATCGCACGCGACATTCGTCCTGGTGTGTACAGCTACACAAGAAAGAAGCATACATGAGAGAGAAAGATGGGTAAATACTGAGACTCCAGAGGCACCAGCAGCTTCAAATACCTGTTTGCTGCTCAACACTGGCTTTTTTATAGCTGCCCTTTTAATACAATTAATTTTTTTGACAGGAACTTTCATTAATAAGCCTTTATCTGACCGAGTTCTGCTGTGCTCTGTGTATCTCCATTCAGTTTCACACAATATTAGTTGTTTTCATGCCTTTTGCACAACATTGCACCATTTCATGCTTTTCATCTTAAGAAAGATCTTTCTTCGTCCTCATATTGCATGAGAACTGTGACTTGCTTAATAATGTGGAACAACCTCTTTTCCATAGACCTGGCAAATTATTTTGTCTGAGATTGATACCAGTTATCTATAAAGACATGGATAAATAAACAAACAAACATTTTCTTAGAAAAACTAAAATCTGAATGTTTATTGTACTGAAATCTTACTGATATGTCACTTGCATAATAATAATTTGGAACGCGGTGTAAGGGGAGCTGCCTTTTCATTTGTTTTTATTTAAAATAGGCCTCATTGTGACGTTTAGTTTGTCTGTGTGTTTAGCGGAGCTGAAGCGTTTGCGCGCAGAGAGAGAGACAGTTCTGTCTCAGAGTGAGAAAGAGAGAGACGCGCTGAGAGACGCGCTAGCGGCCGCTCAACATGAAGCACAGCGAGCTCTGCGCACGGCCCTGTCCGACCACCAGGAGGAGCTGGAGAGACTGACCAATCAGAAGGTTTGACCAATCAGAAATCATTGTTTATGAGATCATGTGACACAGGTAATACTGACTGAGCCTGTGAATCCTGTAGGAGGCACTGCGCTGCAGTCTGGAGGCCGAACAGGAGGGGGCGCTGCGGCGGGTCTGCGAACACCTGGAGGAGCAGATGATCCGGCTTGAGAAAGAGCGAGATGAACTTCAGGAAGAGCTTCGTTCCCTGCAGCGCGACAGAGACCAGAGTCTGTTACAGGCGGAGACGGACAAACAGCAGGTGAGACTCGCGCGGGAAGCTGACGTGCGTCTGTCGCTTCTGTCGTAACTGTCTGATGTCGCGTGCAGGCGCTGTCCATGAAGGAGGCCGAGAAGGCGCTTCTGTCGGAGAAGGTGAGCGCCCTACAGGCGGAGCTGAGCACTGCAGCACTGGAGCTGGAGAGACTGAGCCGAGAGACGGCGCTCCTCAGAGACCAGGAGCGGGTCAGAACTTAACGCTGTTTTACAACGTTAGCTGTGTTTCCGTCCAAAGTTGGGCACAAATGGATGGAAACATAGTTAATGTGTTGTTGACTTCATTGATTTATAAAGAAAGTGTTTGTTGTAGTTTTCGCTCTCTAATAAATGAGAGTGTTATCTTGTTCTTAGGCTGCAGTCGCGTCTCTAAATGCTGAACTGCAGGAACTGCGCAGTCAACTGCAGGACGCAGCCAGTGCACACGGCCGTGAGCTGCGCAGACTGCAGGAGAACTGCGCTGACCAGCAGACGCGAGCAGACACAGCGCTCAGAGAGGTTTGTGTTTGAAACCTGAATTGCAAAACGTGGCAGTAACGTGAGTTATTGCGATTAAATTATGTCCTCCCTCCCCTGTAGTTGGAGGAGTGTCGCGCACTGCTGTCATCCAGCGAGGAGAGCCGGGACAGTGCCAGAAGAGATCTTCTGGAGATGGACAAGCGTTTGTGTCAGATACGGGAGGCAGGGGAGGGGCATAGGCGAGATGGGGCGGAGCTACGGCGCTCTCTCAGTGATGTCATCAAGGAGAGGGACGCTCTCAGCCAATCCAACGCGCAGCTGAGGGAAGCCCTGAAAGCGGCAGAGAGTGAGAGAATCAGGTGACGGACGAAGACTTTAAGTATGCAAAATAGCAATCAGATGAGGTTCTTTCTGCAGTGCTGATTGGAGGGACTGTACTGTGCTTTGTGTTCAGCGTGAAGCGCGCATGTGAGGAGGAGCAGCAGAAAGCGTCTCTGCTGGAGGAGAGTCTGGCGTCTGCGCAGAAGGAGGTGTCAGATCTGCGCAGCTGTCTGCGCGAGGTGGAGAGATCCAGACTGGATGCACGCAGGGAGCTGCAGGAGCTGCGCAGACAGGTCAGACCGAGGCTGAACGCGTGAGTGTTGAGAGAGTGAGGATGAAGAGCTGTGGTGTGACGTGTGCGTGGCTCTCTGTGCCGTCAGGTGAAAGTTCTAGACGCCGAGCGCGAGCAGAAGGCCAAGCAGACGGCTGAACTGCAGATGCGTCTGTCTGCGGAGGACCAGAAGGATGAGGAGCGAGCGAGAGAACTGATCTCGCTCAAACAGAGACTCGCCGACACGGAAACTAGCAGAACCTCTCTTCAGAAAGAGGTGAGATCTCATACGATTACACAGATTTGAATTAAATTGAAAAGATGTTTCACTCACTCTGTCTGTCTCTAGCTGGCTTCTCTACAGAGGCGTCTGAGCGAGAGCGAGTTGTGTTGGCGCAGTCGTGAGCGAGAGTTGACGTCTCAGCTACAGGAAGCTCGCGGCTGTGAGAAGAAGCTTCAAGACGAGGCGCGTAACCTCTCCGTTCGCGCTCAGTCGACCTCTGATGCGTCTGCGCAGTTTCAGCTGGAGCTGAGTGAGGCACAGGGCCGTCTGGCTGCGACGGAGGCGGAGTTATCGCGTGCGGAGGCGGGGCGCAGGGATCTGGAGTTCAGGCTGTGCAGCCTGCAGTCGGCGCTCACACGTACGCTGGGCATCGGGGCCAGTGGGCGGAGCAGCAGCAGGGGGCGGAGCCCAGTAGGCTCCTCCCCTTCCTCTCTGACCTCTGGGATGATGTCTCGCCATAGGAGCGTGTCTCCGCTGCACTGCTCGCTATCGCCACCCAAAGGTTAGATTTTTTTTTTAAGAAAGTTGTGGAATTTGAGTTCTGCTTTATCTCAATCCTTTCTCTGCTCTCTGTCAGATGTGGCAGGTAACGTCACGCCGGATAACACCATCGTGCTGCGGCCGTTGTCTCCAGAGAGGACAGACGCCCCGCTGCCCGTCGCCCTGCCTGAGCTGGACCCGGAAACCCTGCGCAGCGGCCTCAGAGACTTCCTGCAGGAGCTGCGAGAGGCTCAGAGAGGCCGAGTAATGCGACTACACAGACTACAGATGCTCTAGTCACACACGAACGATAACTAGGATTGTTACGATAACTAGGACTGTTACCGTTACGATAACTAGAACTGTTACGATAACTAGAACTGTTACTGTTACGATCACTAGAACTGTTGCGATAACTAGAACTATTACGATAACTAGGACTGTTACGATCACTAGAACTGTTACTTTTACGATAACTAGGACTGTTACGATAACTAGAACTGTTACGATAACTAGGACTGTTACAATAACTAGAACTGTTACGATAACTAGGACTGTTACGATAACTAGGACTGTTACAATAACTAGGACTGTTATGATAACTAGGACTGTTACAATAACTAGAACTGTTACGATAACCAGGACTGTTACGATCACTAGGACTATTGCGATAACTAGGACTGTTGCGATAACTAGAACTGTTACGATAACTAGGACTGTTGCGATAACTAGAACTGTTAAGATAACTAGGACTGTTATGATAACTAGGACTGCTACGATAACTAGGACTGTTATGATAACTAGAACTGTTACGATAACTAGAACTGTTACGATAACTAGGACTGTTATGATAACTAGAACTGTTACGATAACTAGGACTGTTACTGTTACGATCACTAGAACTGTTGCAATAACTAGAACTATTACGATAACTAGGACTGTTACGATCACTAGAACTGTTACTTTTACGATAACTAGGACTGTTACGATAACTAGAACTGTTACGATAACTAGGACTGTTACCGTTACGATGACTAGAACTGTTACGATAACTAGAACTGTTACTGTTACGATCACTAGAACTGTTGCGATAACTAGAACTATTACGATAACTAGGACTGTTACGATCACTAGAACTGTTACTTTTACGATAACTAGGACTGTTACGATAACTAGAACTGTTACGATAACTAGGACTGTTACAATAACTAGAACTGTTACGATAACTAGGACTGTTACGATCACTAGGACTATTGCGATAACTAGGACTGTTGCGATAACTAGAACTGTTACGATAACTAGGACTGTTACGATCACTAGGACTTTTGCGATAACTAGGACTGTTACGATAACTAGGACTGTTACAATAACTAGAACTGTTACGATAACTAGGACTGTTACGATAACTAGGACTGTTACAATAACTAGAACTGTTTTACGATAACTAGGACTGTTACGATCACTAGGACTATTGCGATAACTAGGACTGTTGCGATAACTAGAACTGTTACGATAACTAGGACTGTTGCGATAACTAGAACTATTACGATAACTAGGACTGTTACGATCACTAGAACTGTTACTTTTACGATAACTAGGACTGTTACGATAACTAGAACTGTTACGATAACTAGAACTGTTACGATAACTAGGACTGTTACCGTTACGATAACTAGAACTGTTACGATAACTAGAACTGTTACTGTTACGATCACTAGAACTGTTGCGATAACTAGAACTGTTGCGATAACTAGGACTGTTACAATAACTAGAACTGTTTTACGATAACTAGGACTGTTACGATCACTAGGACTATTGCGATAACTAGGACTGTTGCGATAACTAGAACTGTTACGATAACTAGGACTGTTACGATAACTAGAACTGTTACGATAACTAGGACTGTTACGATAACTAGAACTGTTACGATAACTAGGACTGTTACTGTTACGATCACTAGAACTGTTGCGATAACTAGAACTATTACGATAACTAGGACTGTTACGATCACTAGAACTGTTACTTTTACGATAACTAGGACTGTTACAATAACTAGAACTGTTACGATAACTAGGACTGTTACGATAACTAGGACTGTTACAATCACTAGGACTATTGCGATAACTAGGACTGTTGCGATAACTAGAACTGTTACGATAACTAGGACTGTTACGATAACTAGGACTGTTACGATAACTAGGACTATTGCGATAACTAGGACTGTTACGATAACTAGGACTGTTACGATAACTAGAACTGTTACGATAACTAGAACTGATACGATAACTAGAACTATTACGATAACTAGAACTGTTACGATCACTAGAACTGTTACGATCACTAGAACTGTTACGATAACTAGAACTGATACGATAACTAGAACTGTTACGATAACTAGAACTGATACGATAACTAGAACTATTACGATAACTAGAACTGTTACGATCACTAGAACTGATACGATAACTAGAACTATTACGATAACTAGAACTGTTACGATCACTAGAACTGTTACGATAACTAGAACTGATACGATAACTAGAACTGTTACGATCACTAGAACTGTTACGATAACTAGAACTGATACGATAACTAGAACTATTACGCACTACAGATGCTTTAGTCACACACGAACGATAACTATGACTGTCCCATGTGATTCATGTGTGTGTAGGACGAGGCTCGGGGTCAACTGGGGTCACTGCAGAGAGAATTAGAGGAAATGACCACAGAGAGAGACTCCGCCCACCAGCGCCTCATTCAGCTACACACCACACTACAGGAGTGCCAGGAGGGTAATGCACATCTAACTGCTTTCATATAAAGCTCATTGTAATGACGACAGACACCCGAACTTTAAAATAAACTTGTTTTGGGTTTTTGTTCACGATTGGTCAGATTCATTCAGCTCATTTCTGGAGTGGTGTGTTGATTGTGTGTAGATAAGCGTGCTGTGGATGGAAAACTGTCGTCAGCTCAAGCTCTGCTGCATCAGCAGGATGAGTCCCTGCGGAGAGGAGAGAGAGAGCGACGAGCGTTAAACGAGCGAATCAAAGAGCTGGAGAGACTTTCACTGAACGCCGAGGCTGAGCGCAAGCGCGTGGAGGTCAGAGGCTGCTCACGTCTTAATAGATCTAAAATAATGTGGACTGGCTGTAACTCCAGTCGCCCCCTGCAGGAGCAGTGCAGTAAGCTGCGCGCTGGCGAGGCGCGTTTGGAGGCGGAGCGTCGGCGGCTGCGTGAGGCTCTGGAGGCGGCCGAGGGGCGGGGCACACGGGTGGAGCTGGGGAGGCGGAGTCTCGAGGGAGAGCTGCAGAGACTGAGACTGAGTCTGGCCGAGAGAGAGATGGAGATCCAGACGGCTCACGACCGTCACGAGAGCGCCGTCAAACAGGTACCAAACTCCCATCAGCCCCATCTCACTCACAGTATCTCTCCTCCACAATAGAGTGCGTTAGTAGCGCTGGAGATTAAGGGAAGTGGGCGGTGCTAAAAAGCTCTTTGATGCTGGAATTTTCTGCACAGCATCATGGATAATGTTAAACGTAATTGTTTTACAAATAAACCTGACTGTACCACTGATAGTTGATGATCGCTAACGCTCTGATGCGCGTCTCAGGTGGCAGAGGGCGAATCTCGCATCTCGTCTCTTCAGCGGGAGGTGGACAGACTGACGGCATTGCTGTCTAAAGCTCAGGACGGAGAGAGCGTTCAGAAAGAGCGAGCGCTCGCTCTCTCCCAGAGCCTGCAGGAAGTCACCGCCGCCCACAGTGCCACCCAGGGGCGTCTCGCTGTGCTGCAGAAGACGCTGGGACAGGCTGAGAGCGAGCGCAGACAGCTGCAGGTGAGCGCAGAGAGATCGATGTCCCGAGAGAGAGAGAGAGTTCAGTAGAAATGATTGTGTGATGTCTTGTGTCTTTCAGGAGCGCGTGGACGGACTCAGAGCGTCCTCGTCGGACGGGAAGCGAAACATCACCACCCTCACGGAGCGCGTGCAGACGCTGCAGTCGGAACTGAGCCAGAGTCAGCTGCGCAGATCTGAGCTGGAGACAGAGCTGCACAACACACAGGAGGTGAGTGAGCGTCTTCACACTTGGGTCATGTCACTTCGCGGAAATGTAGCTTTTAATGTCAATGTACCAAACACAACTTATTTTTATGTTAAAAATATAACATAGAATGTAAAAAATTTAGGTAACCCTAACGTATTTTAAATTGACTTGAACATATTTTATTTGAACTTAACAGCCTCATAAAGTGCAACTTAACTGACACCATCTCTAATGTCCAATGAGAACAGCCTCATGTTGTGTTATTATAATAAAGCTACAGTTTATTCACTTTATTTGTTTATTTGAGCTCAAAGTAAATGAAGATTCAAGGTTTTAAAATAAAAGTTAAAATGGTTAAAGCTTAAAATGCTGTCAAAAGTATGTCAGGTATATTACTATTGTAATAATATTCAAAGATTTTTTATTATTAAGAAAAATTAGTAATATCAGAATTAATATTATTATAATAATATAACAACCAACAAATTCCGATGGCAAAAATTGCAACTATTTTACTTTTTGGCAAATTGCTGTCGAATTCAAATAAATTCATATAAACTCATTCATACATTTATATACAATCTTTTTTATTATTAAAAAGTAATATATTAAAATATATAAGAAATAAAAAACTTAAGAAATAATATAATAATTAATATTATGTCGGTGACGATAGTGGGCAGCACGCTGACATATAGCGCTGTTGAGCTTCAGCGACACAAGTTTCCCGACCCTGTCCCCCTCTCTCTCCCACTTTGCTTACTGTTTGCTTACTGTCCTATCATAATAAAAGCAAAAACGTCAAAAAAAAAAAAAAAATAAAAAAAATATATATATATATATATATATATATAATTGTAATATTCAAAAAACAACCAACACATTCCAATCGCAAAAATTTAGTAAAATATTTAAAGTATTTAACCTTGCTATTCGTATGACTTCAAACGATCTCATTCATTTTCGTTCGATCTTACGCCCCACTGAGGGTTAGACCTTCATGCTTAGTTATTCCTAAAAATCGTGCATTTTCATCTGCATCAAATTGTACGAACTCATATGAAATTATGAACTCGTTAAGTAGTTACATCGGTTTGACAACTTCAGTGTGAATTAAAATTGGTCTGAGACCAAACTGCCCTGGACTAAAGAGATCTGACTTCACTTTTAATAGCAGTGCCAGTGTGAACGTAAAGAGTTCTCTTTTTGAAGTGGTCTGAGACCGATTCCTTTAAAGAGACGTGTGAAAACATGCTTACGCAGGCTCTGCGACAGAGGGCCGACAGTCTGACCGAGGCCCAGCGCAGTTTGCAGTCTGCGCAGACAGAGCGAGCGTCTGCAGAGGAGCGTCTGCGCAGCCTGCAGCGAGCCGTGGCCCTATTGGAGACCGAGAAGAGAGATGCAGAGAGACAGGCCGTCCGGCTGGAGAAAGACAAGGCTGCGCTGAGAAACACGCTGGATAAGGTGAGACGGGAGTGACGACGGCAGGATTGGACGCAACAAGCTTCTGTTGACGGTCTGTTTTGATTCCTCAGGTGGAGCGTCAGAAGCTGAAGACGGAGGAGAGCAGCATGCGTCTGTGTGCGGAAAAAGGCCGCCTGGATCGTTCGCTCAACACCGTCGAACAGGAGCTGCAGGACGCGCAGAGACAGATCGTACTGCTGCAGGTACACTTCTACAACAACCAGGGCTCCAGACTAACATCATAAGATCTGACGTGCCAGCAGCAGATCAGTAATTATTAATATTTATAATATTATGTGTTTTGTCTCTCAGAAGTGCACTTTTGACAATAGCTTCAGTTTCATTAAAAAAGCAGTAACATCTGTAAAAATGGTAACAACCTCATTTTTACAGGGTCAAATGTAAATAATTAAAATTAACCATTAGTCTTTTCTATCATACATTTGTAGATCATGATAACCACTGGTAAAACCACACATTACCATGGTAAATGTAACTATACGCATGATAAATATAACGATAACTATAATAGCATCCACACCAACGCATGATAAATATAACGATAACTATATTAGCGTCCACACCAACGCATGATAAATATAACGATAACTATATTAGCGTCCACACCAACGCACGATAACTATAACGATAGCTATATTAGCATCCACACCAATGACAATAACTATAACGATAACTATATTAGTGTCCACACCAACGCACGATAACTATAACGATAGCTATATTAGCATCCACACCAACAACGATAACTATAACGATAACTATATTAGCATCCACACCAATGACAATAACTATAACGATAACTATATTAGTGTCCACACCAACGCACGATAACTATAACGATAGCTATATTAGCATCCACACCAACAACGATAACTATAACGATAACTATATTAGCATCCACACCAATGACAATAACTATAACGATAACTATATTAGTGTCCACACCAACGCACGATAACTATAACGATAACTATATTAGAATCCACACCAATGACAATAACTATAACGATAACTATATTAGTGTCCACACCAACGGACGATAACTATAACGATAACTATATTAGCATTCACACCTACAACGATAACTATAATGATAACTATGTTAGCATCCACACCAACAATGATAACTATAACGGTAACTATATTAGCATCCACACCAATGACAATAACTATAACGATAACTATATTAGTGTCCACACCAACGGACGATAACTATAACGATAACTATATTAGCATTCACACCTACAACGATAACTATAATGATAACTATGTTAGCATCCACACCAACAATGATAACTATAACGGTAACTATATTAGCATCCACACCAATGACAATAACTATAACGATTACTATATTAGTGTCCACACCAATGGACGATAACTATAACGATAACTATATTAGCATTCACACCTACAACGATAACTATATTAGCGTCCACACCAACGACGATAACTATATTAGCATCCACACCTACAACGATAACTATAACGATAACTATATTAGCGTCCACACCAACGACGATAACTATATTAGCATCCACACCTACAACGATAACTATAATGATAACTATATTAGCGTCCACACCAATGGACGATAACTATATTAGCATCCACACCAGCGATGATAACTATAACGATAACTATATTAGCGTCCACACCAACGCACAATAACTATAATGATAACTATGTTAGCATCCAGACCAACAACGATGACTATAACGATAACTATATTAGCGTCCACACCAATGGACGATAACTATATTAGCATCCACACCAACGCACGATAACTATAACGATAATTATATTAGCATCCACATCAACAACGATAACTATAACGATAACTATATTAGCATCCACACCAATAGACGATAACTATATTAGCATCCACACCAACAACGATAACTATAACGATAACTATAGCATCCACACCAATGACAATAACTATTAACAACAACTATATTAGCATCCACACCTACAACGATAACTATATTAGCGTCCACACCAACGCACGATAACTATAATGATAACTATATTAGCATCCACACCAACGATGATAACTATATTAGCATCCAGACCACCGACGATAACTATAACGATAACTATATTAGCATCCAGACCACCGACGATAACTATAACGATAACTATTTTAGCATCCAGACCACCGACGATAACTATAGCGATAACTATGTTAGCATCCACACCAACGCACAATATAGTTCTGTTTATTCAAATTGCTGCATTTTCGTTGGCTTTAAATGCTCCAGCTCTATAAAGCAGGATGGATTCTGATTGGCTGTCAATGTTTTTATCGTTCATCAGCTGCAAAAAAAATTGTTCTTAAAGTGATTCCAACGATATCGCTCCTTTGTGTCATTATCGTTATTGTTGTTGTGTGAACTCTTATATTTAGAACGATTTTTAGAACTACATCTTTACTGTTATCTTTATAGTTATTGCTCTTGGTGTGAACGGACCTTAAATCCACGGTAAATGTTGAAAAGCCTTCTAAACTGATCGTTGTTTCTCCTGTTTCATCTGGCTTTATACTAAGTGTTTTTGTATTGGAGAACTCCAGCAAACTAGTTATACTACGAGACAGTGAGGGTCGCGAATATGATCGTTTTGTCAGTCTGGAGCCCTGCAAACACTAATGAGTGTTGATGAGCTGGATTAACGGTGTGAAGTGTGTGTGTGTGTGTGATAACTGTGTGTGTGTGTGATGTTTTCATTGCTGTGCTTGTAAGGAAGAGTTGTGCGGCGTGAAACCGAAGATTACGCTGTGTCTGGTGAGTAAGAGCCGGTCATGTTTGTGTGTTTTGCGCTTTGTAGAAACACATTCGACATGGTGTTGGGGGTTGCTATGGTTTCTGCTGTTGCTATGGTTACAGTTGATGTTCATTGGTAGTAGTTTTGGACTGTGTGAAGTGTGTGTTGTGTTTCATGTGTGTTGCGTGTTTCAGGCTCAGCTGGCCGAGCTGGAGCAGAGTCACAGCGCCAGCGAGCAGTCGGCCCGTCTGCGTGAGGACGCCCAGCGGGAGGCCGAGAGACTGCGCGTCAGTCAGAGAGAGGCCGAGCGAACGCTGGCCTCGCGCGAGAGAGCTCACCGGCAGCGCGTCAAGGGTCTGGAGGAGCAGGTGTCCACGCTGAAGGAGCAGCTGCAGCACGAGATACGCCGCAGAACGCCGTCGCTGCCGAGCTGATCCAACACTATGATTGACTGTGACTCATTAACAGTGTTTTCTGTGGTTAATGTGCACAATGGCTGTTCCTTAAAGGATTAGTTCACTTCAGAATTAAAATTTCCTGATAATTTACTCACCCCCATGTCATCCAAGATGTTCATGTCTTTCTTTCTTCAGTGGAAAAGAAATGAAGGTTTTTGAGGAAAACATTCCAGGATTTTTCTCCATATAGTGGACTTCACTGGGGTTCAACGGGTTGAAGGTCCAAATGTCAGTTTCAGTGCAGCTTCAAAGAGCTCTACATGATCCCAGACGAGGAATAAGAGTCTGATCTAGAGAAACCATCAGACATTTTCTAAAAAAAATAAAAATTATATACTTTTTAACCACAAATGCTCATCTTGCACTGCTCTGTGATGCGCATAGGGGTGAATAAATTATCAGGAAATTTTAATTCTGAAGTGAACTAATCCTTTAATGATATATGACCTTTTTAAAGCCTGTTCACACCAAGGACGTACACTATAACGATAAAGATATAGTTAAAAAAATCATTCTAAATGTGAAAGAATAGCTGGGTTCACACAACTATAATAATAACGGCACAGAGGAACTATATCGTTGGAATCACAGAATGCTGATGGCAACAACATTAATTATGTTCATAGTTATTGTTCTTGGTGTGAACGGGCCTTTAGCCATATTGAGTTTTTTGTTGTTGTTGTTGTTGTTTTTTACAGAATACTGAAAGGGTGAATCTAATATTTAATGAATAGTAATATTTACCCCAAATCCAAAATTATAAAAATGGTATTTTGCTTAAAGAAAACAAAGCTTATTTTTTGGACCAAGATTTGTTACATTGTGACACTATTATAATGACTATTAAACACATTTTATTCTCTACTGTAATGCAAAAGAAAGGTTTTCTGGACATTTTTTTATGAATATGTCCAGAAAAGTGCATACTATTTAGTATGAATATAATACTGTCTAATGAGTGAATGAAACTCCCTGAACACTGACACACGCTCGACACAAATACTTGAATATTTTACAGTAATATTTATAGTTTATGTGAATGTGACTCAGTGAAGTTATCTCTGATAACCGATTTTTTTTGTAACGCGAACATGTTTATCATTTGTAATTCAGTTTTATATTGCTATGTTTACCTCACCTGATTGCTGACAGGTCAGATGTAATCTACTAAACCTTAAATTAAATCGCCTCTGAATCCGATACATTTTACTTACGTGATTAATGTTGATCTGGAAAGTTGTCGTGTTGATTTTAGGAGTGTCCAGTTTCACACTGAGATTAATTTGTCAAGCCAAGAATTCGCGATTCTCTGAAAATGTAAATTATACGCGTCAAAATCCGTTAGATTTAGGTCACGTGCTTGACATCGGCAGCGCGCACAGAGTTTTAACGGACTCTGACAGGAATGGCGCGAATTACTGAGGTGAGATACTACAGCTATAATTTCAATAATAATACATTTTAAAGGCAATAATACATTTAAGAAAAATTGAATTTTTTTAGTTTACTCTTCTCAGTCTTTTATGTGTGAAATGCCTTTGTGTTGCTAGAATGGTTTTTATACACATTAAAATGACTTGAAATGTCTTCAGCCTATTCTTTAAAAACGTTTCACGTAAACTCATGCTATTTAAATGTACAGTACAAAAATGTTTATTAATAAAATTGCAAAACTTTGTTTGGAACAGCTAATGTTACAGTAAATGGTGAGTATATTAAAGCTGAACCCAGACTGAGTTGTCTACGTTCAGTAGCGATCCCCAGCTAACTAAAATGTTCTATAAACGTTATGCTAACGTTCCCATTAAGTTATAGAAACACTTCTGAATTATCAAAACATCCAGTTTTTTAAACGTTTTTTCTTGGTTATGTGAACGTTAAAGGAACATTCCATTTTATCATTTTGTAAACATTGTGGGAACGTTACTTTTCAATGTTCTCTGAACGTTCTGAAACTAGTAACATTAAAAAAAAAAAAAAACATTAAATGAGCGTCCAAATAACATGTTTCAGAAGAAAAAAAGTTCCAAGAACGATATATATAAATAACGTTTTTGTGTTAATGTTTTAAGAACATTATAAATGACCAGATAACTTTTAACAAACATTCTATTAACATTACTGGAATATATATATATATTTTTTTCATAACTTTGAGAGATCTTGCCAGAACGTTAGCTAAAGTTCTGAGAATGTTCCCTGTTAGCTGGGTCAGTGCTTACAGGCTTTGACCTCTGACCTGAGATCAGGTGTGAGGGTTTGAGTCTGGGTTCAGTATAACTCACCCCAAGACAAAATAAACAAGTAAACAACAACAGCACTGGACGACAAACAGTAATAATACAAAAAATGTGACATCTCTGTTCCTCCTGCACCAGTGTAACAGATACAACAGCACCAGTGGTGACATACAGGTCAAATATTCAGATTATTACAGTAAATATCAGTTTACATGAGTCCAGAAAACATCAGATGCTGCTGGAGAATATATGAGAAGAGGAAAGTGTCTGATGGATTTAGGTCTGAAACACTCTACGCAAGTACACAAAAAAAACGTTGCATCCTGAATTGGGTCAGATCGCAAGTATGTGTTGCCACAAGGGGTGCTATAGTGGATGTTAGCACAAAATGTCTTCTTCTATGGTCACTTTTCCTTTTCAGCTCAATCAAGGAGTGACAGTCTGAGAACAATCTGGGTAAGTTAGTTAAACTATCGAGATGTTTATAGTTATGTATGTATAACGGCGCTGCACACTAGCACATTGTGTTTGCATAGTTGCGTAGAAGATATTTTTGTCCTAAAGCATCTGATAGGCAGTACCAGGGCTAGTGTGTGTGTGTGTGTGTGTGTGTGTGTTTAACAGGATCCGCAGCTCTTGGCGCAGCTGCCGCCCATCGCCCCACACTGGCCACTGAGTGCAACTACACCGCAGCGTGAGAACTGATCGCGACACAGATCCGCTGCAGAGAAACAGATAACGAGTTAGTCTGCGTTCACCGAACGAGTGCAGCAAGACGACAAACACACACTCACCTCTCAGCAGCTCCTCATGGGCACACACCGTCCTCACGCAGATCTCCTTATTTATCACGTAAACCCTCCGCAGACTGAGAAACAAAGCACAAAGAGACTGTGAGTGTGTGTGTGTGTGTTTTTGAGTGTGTGTGTTTTGAGTGTGTGTCTGCTGACCTGTAGAAGCAGATGCTGTTGAGACACTGTTTACACGGCTGATGGACAGAATAGAGACGAGTGCAGGGATACTGTTCCTCACGACAGTCTGCAAACACAACAAACACATCAATGAGGTCCACGAGTCTTATTTGTCACTTTCTGCTTATGTGCTGCTCATGAAAATCAGAAATGCTGCCATGGCAACTAACTGAAATAAAATAAGCACTAAAGTTACTAAAACTAATCAAACTGAAGCTGAATAGAAATATAAAAAAATAATAATATTGGCTTAAAGGTGCCCTAGAATCAAAAAATTAATTTACCTTGGCATAGCTGAATAACAAGAGTTCAGTACATGGAAATGACATACAGTGAGTCTCAAACTCCATTGTTTCCTCCTTCTTATGTAAATCTCATTTGTTTAAAAGACCTCCGAAGAGCAGGCGATATAACATACATACATAACATAACACCGACTGTTACGTAACAGTCGGGATCATTAATATGTACGCCCCCAATATTTGCATAATGCCAGCCCATGTTCAAGGCATTACACAAGGGCAGGACGTCTGGATCTGTACACAGCTGAATCATCAGACTAGGTAAGCAAGCAAGAACAATAGCGAAAAATGGCAGATGGAGCAATAATAACTGACATGATCCATGATAACATGATATTTTTAGTGATATTTGTAAATTGTCTTACTAAATGTTTCGTTAGCATGTTGCTAATGTACTGTTAAATGTGGTTAAAGTTACCATCGTCTCTTACTGTATTCACGGAGACAAGAGAGCCGTTGCTATTTTCATTTTTAAACACTTGCTGTCTGTATAATGCATAAACACTACTTCATTCTTTGTAAATCTCTCCAACAGTGTGTAATGTTAGCTTTAGCCACGAAGCACAGCCTCAAACTCATTCAGAATCAAATGTAAACATCCAAATAAATACTATACTCACATGATCCAACGCATGCATGCAGTATGCATGACGAACATCTTGTAAAGATCCATTTGAGGGTTATATTAGCTGTGTGAACTTTGTAAATGCACTGTATTACAGTCGAGAGCTCGACTGCCTATTTTAATGATGCCCCAAAATAGGCAGTTAAAAAAACTTAAAAGAAAAAAAATCTATGGGGTATTTTGAGCTGAAACTTCACAGACACATTCAGGGGACACCTTAGACTTATATTACATCTTGTAAAAACTGGTTCTAGGGCACCTTTAAATAAGAAACTCACGATTGTGAGAAAAAAAGACAGAAATGCGAGAAATTTGCAACTGAGAGAAAATAAAGAAAAGCGAGAAACTTGCAACTGAGAGAGAAACAACGGAGATAAAAGTCAGAATTGCGAGAAACTCGCAACTGAGAGAAAAACGTCAGTTTCACTTGCAACTGAAAGAAAAACTTGTGAGAAACTCGCAACTGAGAAAAACGTCAGAATTGCGAGAAACTTGCAACTGAGAAAAACGTCAGAATCGTGAGAAACTTGCAACTGAGAGAAAAACTTGCGAGAAACTCACAACGGAGAAAAAAGACAGAATTGCGAGAAACTTGCAACTGAGAAAAGTGAGAATTGCGAGAAACTTGCAACTGAGAGAAAAACTTGTGAGAAACTCACAACTGAGAGAAAAACGTCAAAATTGCGAGAAACTTGCAACTGAGAAAAAAGTCAGAATTGCGAGAAACTTGCAACTGAGAAAAACATCAGAATTGCGAGAAACTTGCAACTGAGAGAAAAACGTCAGAATTGCAAGAAACTTGCAACTAAGAAGAAAAAAGTCAGAATTGTGAGAAACTTGCAACTGAGAGAAAAACTTGCGAGAAACTCACAACGGAGAAAAAAGACAGAATTGCGAGAAACTTGCAACTGAGAAAAACGTCAGAATTGTGAGACACTTGCAACTGAGAAAAACTTGTGAGAAACTTGCAACTGAGAAAAAAGACAGAATTGCGAGAAACTTGCAACTGAGAAAAACTTGTGAGAAACTCACAACTGAGAAAAAGACAGAATTGCGAGAAACTTGCAACTGAGAGAAAAACGTCAGAATTGCGAGAAACTTGCAACTAAGAAGAAAAAAGTCAGAATTACGAGAAACTTGCAACTGAGATAAACATCAGAATTGCGAGAAACTTGCAACTGAGAGAAAAACTTGCGAGAAACTCACAACTGAGAGAAAAACTTGCGAGAAACTCACAACGGAGAAAAAGACAGAATTGCGAGAAACTTGCAACTGAGAGAAAAACATCAGAATTGCGAGAAACTTGCAAATGAAAAGAAAAAAGTCAGAATTGCGAGAAACTTGCAACTAAGAAGAAAAAAGTCAGAATTGCGAGAAACTTGCAACTGAGAGAAAAACTTGCGAGAAACTCACAACTGAGAGAAAAACTTGCGAGAAACTCACAACTGAGAGAAAAAATTGCAAGAAACAACGGAGAAAAAAGACAGAATTGCAAGAAACTTGCAACTGAGAAAAGAGAGAATTGCAAGAAACTTGCAACTGAGAGAAAAACGTCAGAATTGCGAGAAACTTGCAAATGAAAAGAAAAAAGTCAGAATTGCGAGAAACTTGCAACTAAGAAGAAAAAAGTCAGAATTGCGAGAAACTTGCAACTAAGAAGAAAAACTTGTGAGAAACTCACAACTGAGAGAAAAACTTGCGAGAAACTCACAACTGAGAGAAAAACTTGCAAGAAACAACGGAGAAAAAGGAGAGAATTGCAAGAAACTTGCAACTGAGAGAAAAACTTGCAAGAAACAATGGAGAAAAAAGAGAGAATTGCAAGAAACTTGCAACTGAGAGAAAAACTTGTGAGAAACTCACAACTGAGAGAAAAACTTGTGAGAAACTCACAACTGAGAGAAAAACTTGCAAGAAACAACGGAGAAAAAAGAGAGAATTGCAAGAAACTTGCAACTGAGAGAAAAACTTGCAAGAAACAACGGAGAAAAAAGAGAGAATTGCAATAAACTTGCAACTGAGAGAAAAACTTGCGAGAAACTCACAACTGAGAGAAAAACTTGCAAGAAACAACGGAGAAAAAAGAGAGAATTGCAAGAAACTTGCAACTGAGAGAAAAACTTGCAAGAAACAACGGAGAAAAAAGAGAGAATTGCAATAAACTTGCAACTGAGAGAAAAACTTGTGAGAAACTCACAACTGAGAGAAAAACTTGCAAGAAACAACGGAGAAAAAAGAGAGAATTGCAAGAAACTTGCAACTGAGAGAAAAACTTGTCAGAAACTTGCAACTGAGAAAAACATCAGAATTGTGAGAAACTTGCAACTGAGAAAAAAGTCAGAATTGTGAGAAACTTGCAACTGAGAAAAAAGTCAGAATTGTGAGAAACTTGCAACTGAGAAAAACGTCAGAATTGCGAGAAACTTGCAAATGGAAAGAAAAAAGTCAGAGTTGCGAGAAACTTGCAACTGAGAAAAAAGTCAGAATTGTGAGAAACTTGCAAATGGAAAGAAAAAAGTCAGAATTGCGAGAAACTTGGAACTGAGAAAAAAGTCAGAATTGTGAGAAACTTGCAACTGAGAAAAAAGTCAGAATTGCGAGAAACTTGCAACTGAGAGAAAAACTTGCGAGAAACTTGCAACTGAGAAAAACTTGTGAGAAACTCACAACTGAGAAAAAAGACAGAATTGCGAAAACTTGCAACTGAGAGAAAAACTTGCGAGAAACTCACAACGGAGAAAAACGTCAAAATTGCGAGAAACTTGCAACTGAGAAAAAAGTCAGAATTGCGAGAAACTTGCAACTGAGAAAAACGTCAGAATTGCGAGAAACTTGCAACTGAGAGAAAAACGTCAGAATTGCAAGAAACTTGCAACTAAGAAGAAAAAAGTCAGAATTGTGAGAAACTTGCAACTGAGAGAAAAACTTGCGAGAAACTCACAACGGAGAAAAAAGGCAGAATTGCGAGAAACTTGCAACTGAGAAAAACGTCAGAATTGTGAGAAACTTGCAACTGAGAGAAAAACTTGCGAGAAACTCACAACTGAGAAAAAAGTCAGAATTGTGAGAAACTTGCAACTGAGAAAAACTTGTGAGAAACTTGCAACTGAGAAAAAAGACAGAATTGCGAGAAACTTGCAACTGAGAAAAACTTGTGAGAAACTCACAACTGAGAAAAAAGACAGAATTGCGAGAAACTTGCAACTGAGAGAAAAACGTCAGAATTGCGAGAAACTTGCAACTAAGAAGAAAAAAGTCAGAATTACGAGAAACTTGCAACTGAGATAAACATCAGAATTGCGAGAAACTTGCAACTGAGAGAAAAACTTGCGAGAAACTCACAACTGAGAGAAAAACTTGCGAGAAACTTGCAACTGAGAAAAACGTCAGAATTGCGAGAAACTTGCAACTGAGAGAAAAACTTGCGAGAAACTTGCAACTGAGAAAAACTTGCGAGAAACTCACAACGGAGAAAAAGACAGAATTGCGAGAAACTTGCAACTGAGAGAAAAACATCAGAATTGCGAGAAACTTGCAAATGAAAAGAAAAAAGTCAGAATTGCGAGAAACTTGCAACTAAGAAGAAAAAAGTCAGAATTGCGAGAAACTTGCAACTGAGAGAAAAACTTGCGAGAAACTCACAACTGAGAGAAAAACTTGCGAGAAACTCACAACTGAGAGAAAAACTTGCAAGAAACAACGGAGAAAAAAGAGAGAATTGCAAGAAACTTGCAACTGAGAGAAAAACTTGCAAGAAACAACGGAGAAAAAAGAGAGAATTGCAAGAAACTTGCAACTGAGAGAAAAACTTGCGAGAAACTCACAACTGAGAGAAAAACTTGCAAGAAACAACGGAGAAAAAAGAGAGAATTGCAAGAAACTTGCAACTGAGAGAAAAACTTGTCAGAAACTTGCAACTGAGAAAAACATCAGAATTGTGAGAAACTTGCAACTGAGAAAAACGTCAGAATTGCGAGAAACTTGCAAATGGAAAGAAAAAAGTCAGAGTTGTGAGAAACTTGCAACTGAGAAAAAAGTCAGAATTGTGAGAAACTTGCAACTGAGAAAAAAGTCAGAATTGCGAGAAACTTGCAACTGAGAGAAAAACTTGTCAGAAACTTGCAACTGAGAAAAATGTCAGAATTGCGAGAAACTTGCAAATGGAAAGAAAAAAGTCAGAATTGCGAGAAACTTGGAACTGAGAAAAAAGTCAGAATTGTGAGAAACTTGCAACTGAGAAAAAAGTCAGAATTGCGAGAAACTTGCAACTGAGAGAAAAACTTGCGAGAAACTTGCAACTGAGAAAAACTTGTGAGAAACTCACAACTGAGAAAAAAGACAGAATTGCGAAAACTTGCAACTGAGAGAAAAACTTGCGAGAAACTCACAACGGAGAAAAACGTCAAAATTGCGAGAAACTTGCAACTGAGAAAAAAGTCAGAATTGCGAGAAACTTGCAACTGAGAAAAACGTCAGAATTGCGAGAAACTTGCAACTGAGAGAAAAACGTCAGAATTGCAAGAAACTTGCAACTAAGAAGAAAAAAGTCAGAATTGTGAGAAACTTGCAACTGAGAGAAAAACTTGCGAGAAACTCACAACGGAGAAAAAAGGCAGAATTGCGAGAAACTTGCAACTGAGAGAAAAACTTGCGAGAAACTCACAACGGAGAAAAAAGACAGAATTGCGAGAAACTTGCAACTGAGAAAAACGTCAGAATTGTGAGAAACTTGCAACTGAGAGAAAAACTTGCGAGAAACTCACAACTGAGAAAAAAGACAGAATTGCGAGAAACTTGCAACTGAGAGAAAAACGTCAGAATTGCGAGAAACTTGCAACTGAGAGAAAAACTTGCGAGAAACTCACAACTGAGAAAAAAGACAGAATTGCGAGAAACTTGCAACTGAGAGAAAAACGTCAGAATTGCGAGAAACTTGCAACTAAGAAGAAAAAAGTCAGAATTACGAGAAACTTGCAACTGAGATAAACATCAGAATTGCGAGAAACTTGCAACTGAGATAAACATCAGAATTGCGAGAAACTTGCAACTGAGAGAAAAACTTGCGAGAAACTCACAACTGAGAAAAAAGACAGAATTGCGAGAAACTTGCAACTGAGAGAAAAACGTCAGAATTGCGAGAAACTTGCAACTAAGAAGAAAAAAGTCAGAATTACGAGAAACTTGCAACTGAGATAAACATCAGAATTGCGAGAAACTTGCAACTGAGAGAAAAACTTGCGAGAAACTCACAACTGAGAGAAAAACTTGCGAGAAACTCACAACTGAGAGAAAAACTTGCGAGAAACTCACAACGGAGAAAAAGACAGAATTGCGAGAAACTTGCAACTGAGAGAAAAACATCAGAATTGCGAGAAACTTGCAAATAAAAGAAAAAAGTCAGAATTGCGAGAAACTTGCAACTAAGAAGAAAAAAGTCAGAATTGCGAGAAACTTGCAACTGAGAGAAAAACTTGCGAGAAACTCACAACTGAGAGAAAAACTTGCGAGAAACTCACAACTGAGAGAAAAAATTGCAAGAAACAATGGAGAAAAAAGACAGAATTGCAAGAAACTTGCAACTGAGAAAAGAGAGAATTGCAAGAAACTTGCAACAGAGAAAAACGTCAGAATTGCGAGAAACTTGCAAATGAAAAGAAAAAAGTCAGAATTGTGAGAAACTTGCAACTAAGAAGAAAAAAGTCAGAATTGCGAGAAACTTGCAACTAAGAAGAAAAACTTGTGAGAAACTCACAACTGAGAGAAAAACTTGCGAGAAACTCACAACTGAGAGAAAAACTTGCAAGAAACAACGGAGAAAAAAGAGAGACTTGCAAGAAACTTGCAACTGAGAGAAAAACTTGCAAGAAACAACGGAGAAAAAAGAGAGAATTGCAAGAAACTTGCAACTGAGAGAAAAACTTGCAAGAAACAACGGAGAAAAAAGAGAGAATTGCAATAAACTTGCAACTGAGAGAAAAACTTGCGAGAAACTCACAACTGAGAGAAAAACTTGCAAGAAACAACGGAGAAAAAAGAGAGAATTGCAAGAAACTTGCAACAGAGAAAAACTTGTCAGAAACTTGCAACTGAGAAAAACATCAGAATTGTGAGAAACTTGCAACTGAGAAAAAAGTCAGAATTGTGAGAAACTTGCAACTGAGAAAAAAGTCAGAATTGTGAGAAACTTGCAACTGAGAAAAACGTCAGAATTGCGAGAAACTTGCAAATGGAAAGAAAAAAGTCAGAGTTGCGAGAAACTTGCAACTGAGAAAAAAGTCAGAATTGTGAGAAACTTGCAACTGAGATAAACATCAGAATTGCGAGAAACTTGCAACTGAGAGAAAAACTTGCGAGAAACTCACAACTGAGAGAAAAACTTGCGAGAAACTCACAACGGAGAAAAAGACAGAATTGCGAGAAACTTGCAACTGAGAGAAAAACATCAGAATTGCGAGAAACTTGCAAATAAAAGAAAAAAGTCAGAATTGCGAGAAACTTGCAACTAAGAAGAAAAAAGTCAGAATTGCGAGAAACTTGCAACTGAGAGAAAAACTTGCGAGAAACTCACAACTGAGAGAAAAACTTGCGAGAAACTCACAACTGAGAGAAAAAATTGCAAGAAACAATGGAGAAAAAAGACAGAATTGCAAGAAACTTGCAACTGAGAAAAGAGAGAATTGCAAGAAACTTGCAACAGAGAAAAACGTCAGAATTGCGAGAAACTTGCAAATGAAAAGAAAAAAGTCAGAATTGTGAGAAACTTGCAACTAAGAAGAAAAAAGTCAGAATTGCGAGAAACTTGCAACTAAGAAGAAAAACTTGTGAGAAACTCACAACTGAGAGAAAAACTTGCGAGAAACTCACAACTGAGAGAAAAACTTGCAAGAAACAACGGAGAAAAAAGAGAGACTTGCAAGAAACTTGCAACTGAGAGAAAAACTTGCAAGAAACAACGGAGAAAAAAGAGAGAATTGCAAGAAACTTGCAACTGAGAGAAAAACTTGCAAGAAACAACGGAGAAAAAAGAGAGAATTGCAATAAACTTGCAACTGAGAGAAAAACTTGCGAGAAACTCACAACTGAGAGAAAAACTTGCAAGAAACAACGGAGAAAAAAGAGAGAATTGCAAGAAACTTGCAACTGAGAGAAAACTTGTCAGAAACTTGCAACTGAGAAAAACATCAGAATTGTGAGAAACTTGCAACTGAGAAAAAAGTCAGAATTGTGAGAAACTTGCAACTGAGAAAAAAGTCAGAATTGTGAGAAACTTGCAACTGAGAAAAACGTCAGAATTGCGAGAAACTTGCAAATGGAAAGAAAAAAGTCAGAGTTGCGAGAAACTTGCAACTGAGAAAAAAGTCAGAATTGTGAGAAACTTGCAACTGAGAAAAAAGTCAGAATTGCGAGAAACTTGCAACTGAGAGAAAAACTTGAGAGAAACTTGCAACTGAGAAAAACTTGTGAGAAACTCACAACTGAGAAAAAAGACAGAATTGCGAAAACTTGCAACTGAGAGAAAAACTTGCGAGAAACTCACAATGGAGAAAAACGTCAAAATTGCGAGAAACTTGCAACTGAGAAAAAAGTCAGAATTGCGAGAAACTTGCAACTGAGAAAAACGTCAGAATTGCGAGAAACTTGCAACTGAGAGAAAAACGTCAGAATTGCAAGAAACTTGCAACTAAGAAGAAAAAAGTCAGAATTGTGAGAAACTTGCAACTGAGAGAAAAACTTGCGAGAAACTCACAACGGAGAAAAAAGGCAGAATTGCGAGAAACTTGCAACTGAGAAAAACGTCAGAATTGTGAGAAACTTGCAACTGAGAGAAAAACTTGCGAGAAACTCACAACGGAGAAAAAAGACAGAATTGCGAGAAACTTGCAACTGAGAAAAACGTCAGAATTGTGAGAAACTTGCAACTGAGAGAAAAACTTGCGAGAAACTCACAACTGAGAAAAAAGTCAGAATTGTGAGAAACTTGCAACTGAGAAAAAAGACAGAATTGCGAGAAACTTGCAACTGAGAAAAACTTGTGAGAAACTCACAACTGAGAAAAAAGACAGAATTGCGAGAAACTTGCAACTGAGAGAAAAACGTCAGAATTGCGAGAAACTTGCAACTAAGAAGAAAAAAGTCAGAATTACGAGAAACTTGCAACTGAGATAAACATCAGAATTGCGAGAAACTTGCAACTGAGATAAACATCAGAATTGCGAGAAACTTGCAACTGAGAGAAAAACTTGCGAGAAACTCACAACGGAGAAAAAGACAGAATTGCGAGAAACTTGCAACTGAGAGAAAAACGTCAGAATTGCGAGAAACTTGCAAATGAAAAGAAAAAAGTCAGAATTGCGAGAAACTTGCAACTAAGAAGAAAAAAGTCAGAATTGCGAGAAACTTGCAACTGAGAGAAAAACTTGCGAGAAACTCACAACTGAGAGAAAAACTTGCGAGAAACTCACAACTGAGAGAAAAAATTGCAAGAAACAGAGAAAAAAGACAGAATTGCAAGAAACTTGCAACTGAGAAAAGAGAGAATTGCAAGAAACTTGCAACTGAGAGAAAAACGTCAGAATTGCGAGAAACTTGCAAATGAAAAGAAAAAAGTCAGAATTGTGAGAAACTTGCAACTAAGAAGAAAAAAGTCAGAATTGCGAGAAACTTGCAACTAAGAAGAAAAACTTGCGAGAAACTCACAACTGAGAGAAAAACTTGTGAGAAACTCACAACTGAGAGAAAAACTTGCAAGAAACAACGGAGAAAAAAGAGAATTGCAAGAAACTTGCAACTGAGAGAAAAACTTGTCAGAAACTTGCAACTGAGAAAAACATCAGAATTGTGAGAAACTTGCAACTGAGAGAAAAACTTGTCAGAAACTTGCAACTGAGAAAAACATCAGAATTGTGAGAAACTTGCAACTGAGAAAAAAAGTCAGAATTGTGAGAAACTTGCAACTGAGAAAAAAGTCAGAATTGTGAGAAACTTGCAACTGAGAAAAACGTCAGAATTGCGAGAAACTTGCAAATGGAAAGAAAAAAGTCAGAGTTGCGAGAAACTTGCAACTGAGAAAAAAGTCAGAATTGTGAGAAACTTGCAACTGAGAAAAAAGTCAGAATTGCGAGAAACTTGCAACAGAGAAAAACTTGCGAGAAACTTACAATGGAGAAAAAAGACAGAATTGCGAGAAACTTGCAACTGAGAAAAGTGAGAATTGTGAGAAACTTGCAACTGAGAGAAAAACTTGTGAGAAACTCACAACTGAGAGAAAAACGTCAGAATTGCGAGAAACTTGCAACTGAGAAAAAAAGTCAGAATTGTGAGAAACTTGCAACTGAGAGAAAAACGTCAGAATTGCGAGAAACTTGCAACTGAGAAAAAAAGACAGAATTGCGAAAACTTGCAACTGAGAGAAAAACTTGCGAGAAACTCACAAAGGAGAAAAAAGACAAAATTGCGAAAACTTGCAACTGAGAGAAAAACTTGCGAGAAACTCACAACGGAGAAAAAAGACAGAATTGCAAGAAACTTGCAACTGAGAAAAGTGAGAATTGCGAGAAACTTGCAACCGAGAGAAAAACTTGTGAGAAACTCACAACTGAGAGAAAAACGTCAGAATTGCGAGAAACTTGCAACTGAGAAAAAAAGTCAGAATTGCGAGAAACTCACAACTGAGAGAAAAACGTCAGAATTGCAAGAAACTTGCAACTGAGAAAAAAAGTCAGAATTGTGAGAAACTTGCAACTGAGAGAAAAACGTCAGAATTACGAGAAACTTGCAACTGAGAAAAAAAGTCAGAATTGCGAGAAACTTGCAACTGAGAGAAAAACTTGCGAGAAACTCACAACGGAGAAAAAAGACAGAATTGCGAGAAACTTGCAACTGAGAAAAGTGAGAATTGCGAGAAACTTGCAACTGAGAGAAAAACTTGTGAGAAACTCGCAACTGAGAGAAAAACGTCAGAATTGCGAGAAACTTGCAACTGAGAAAAACGTCAGAATTGCGAGAAACTTGCAACTGAGAAAAGTGAGAATTGCGAGTAACTTGCAACTGAGAAAAACTTGTGAGAAACTCGCAACTGAGAGAAAAACGTCAGAATTGCGAGAAACTTGCAACTGAGAAAAAAGTCAGAATTGCGAGAAACTTGCAACTGAGAAAAAAGACAGAATTGCGAGAAACTTGCAACTGAGAAAAACTTGTGAGAAACTCACAACTGAGAAAAAAGACAGAATTGCGAGAAACTTGCAACTGAGAGAAAAACGTCAGAATTGCGAGAAACTTGCAACTGAGAAAAACGTCAGAATTGCGAGAAACTTGCAACTGAGAGAAAAACTTGCGAGAAACTCACAACGGAGAAAAAGACAGAATTGCGAGAAACTTGCAACTGAGAAAAGAGAGAATTGCGAGAAACTTGCAACTGAGAGAAAAACGCCAGAATTGCGAGAAACTTGCAAATGAAAAAAAAAACGTCAGAATTGCGTGAAACTTGCAACTGAGAGAAAAACTTGCGAGAAACTCACAATGGAGAAAAAGACAGAATTGTGAGAAACTTGCAACTGAGAAAAGAGAGAATTGCGGGAAACTTGCAACTGAGAGAAAAACTTGCGAGAAACTCACAACGGAGAAAAAAGACAGAATTGCGAGAAACTTGCAACTGAGAAAAGTGAGAATTGCGAGAAACTTGCAACTGAGAGAAAAACTTGTGAGAAACTCGCAACTGAGAGAAAAACGTCAGAATTGCGAGAAACTTGCAACTGAGAAAAAAGTCAGAATTGCGAGAAACTTGCAACTGAGAGAAAAACTTGCGAGAAACTCACAACGGAGAAAAACGTCAGAATTGCGAGAAACTTGCAACTGAGAAAAGTGAGAATTGCGAGTAACTTGCAACTGAGAAAAACTTGTGAGAAACTCGCAACTGAGAGAAAAACGTCAGAATTGCGAGAAACTTGCAACTGAGAAAAAAGACAGAATTGCGAGAAACTTGCAACTGAGAAAAACTTGTGAGAAACTCACAACTGAGAAAAAAGACAGAATTGCGAGAAACTTGCAACTGAGAGAAAAACGTCAGAATTCTCAGTTGCAAGTTTCTCGCAATTCTGACGTTTTTCTCTCAGTTGCGAGTTTCTCACAAGTTTTTCTCTCAGTTGCAAGTTTCTCGCAATTCTCACTTTTCTCAGTTGCAAGTTTCTCGCAATTCTGTCTTTTTTCTCCGTTGTGAGTTTCTCGCAAGTTTTTCTCTCAGTTGCAAGTTTCCCGCAATTCTCTCTTTTCTCAGTTGCAAGTTTCTCACAATTCTGTCTTTTTCTCCATTGTGAGTTTCTCGCAAGTTTTTCTCTCAGTTGCAAGTTTCACGCAATTCTGACGTTTTTTTTTTCATTTGCAAGTTTCTCGCAATTCTGGCGTTTTTCTCTCAGTTGCAAGTTTCTCGCAATTCTCTCTTTTCTCAGTTGCAAGTTTCTCGCAATTCTGTCTTTTTCTCCGTTGTGAGTTTCTCGCAAGTTTTTCTCTCAGTTGCAAGTTTCTCGCAATTCTGACGTTTTTCTCAGTTGCAAGTTTCTCGCGATTCTGACGTTTTTCTCTCAGTTGCAAGTTTCTCGCAATTCTGTCTTTTTTCTCAGTTGTGAGTTTCTCACAAGTTTTTCTCAGTTGCAAGTTTCTCGCAATTCTGTCTTTTTTCTCAGTTGCAAGTTTCTCGCAATTCTCTCTTTTCTCAGTTGCAAGTTTCTCGCAATTCTGTCTTTTTCTCCGTTGTGAGTTTCTCGCAAGTTTTTCTCTCAGTTGCAAGTTTCTCGCAATTCTGACGTTTTTCTCAGTTGCAAGTTTCTCGCAAAAAGTCAGAATTGCGAGAAACTTGCAACTGAGAGAAAAACTTGCGAGAAACTCACAACGGAGAAAAACGTCAGAATTGCGAGAAACTTGCAACTGAGAAAAGTGAGAATTGCGAGTAACTTGCAACTGAGAAAAACTTGTGAGAAACTCGCAACTGAGAGAAAAACGTCAGAATTGCGAGAAACTTGCAACTGAGAAAAAAGTCAGAATTGCGAGAAACTTGCAACTGAGAAAAAAGACAGAATTGCGAGAAACTTGCAACTGAGAAAAACTTGTGAGAAACTCACAACTGAGAAAAAAGACAGAATTGCGAGAAACTTGCAACTGAGAGAAAAACGTCAGAATTGCGAGAAACTTGCAACTGAGAAAAACGTCAGAATTGCGAGAAACTTGCAACTGAGAGAAAAACTTGCGAGAAACTCACAACGGAGAAAAAGACAGAATTGCGAGAAACTTGCAACTGAGAAAAGAGAGAATTGCGAGAAACTTGCAACTGAGAGAAAAACGCCAGAATTGCGAGAAACTTGCAAATGAAAAAAAAAACGTCAGAATTGCGTGAAACTTGCAACTGAGAGAAAAACTTGCGAGAAACTCACAATGGAGAAAAAGACAGAATTGTGAGAAACTTGCAACTGAGAAAAGAGAGAATTGCGGGAAACTTGCAACTGAGAGAAAAACGCCAGAATTGCAAGAAACTTCCAACTGAGAAAAAAACTTGCGAGAAACTCACAACGGAGAAAAAGACAGAATTGTGAGAAACTTGCAACTGAGAAAAGAGAGAATTGCGAGAAACTTCCAACTGAGAAAAAAACTTGCGAGAAACTCACAACTGAGAGAAAAACTTGTGAGAAACTCACAACTGAGAGAAAAACTTGCGAGAAACTCACAACTGAGAGAAAAACTTGCAAGAAACAACGGAGAAAAAAGTCAGAATTGCGAGAAACTTGGAACTGAGAAAAACGTCAGAATTGCGAGAAACTTGCAACTGAGAAAAAAGTCAGAATTGTGAGAAACTTGCAACTGAGAGAAAAACTTGCGAGAAACTTGCAAGTGAGAAAAAAGACAGAATTGCGAGAAACTTGCAACTGAGAGAAAAACTTGCGAGAAACTCGCAACTGAGAGAAAAATGTCAGAATTGTGAGAAACTTGCAACTAAGAGAAAAATTTGCGAGAAACTTGCAACTGAGAGAAAAACTTGTGAGAAACTCACAACTGAGAGAAAAACATCAGAATTGCGAGAATTGATGCGCTCTTACCCAGCGGTCCAGGTTCAGTCGGCTCCGTCTGGAAATCCACCGCTGGAATAAAAACACTTTTATATTAGTCTCATATTTTAATTATAAAGCACCATTAAAAACTACACAGTAAAGTCCGAGAAGAAAGCAGAGTCGCACCGGTCTGTCCTGGTCCCGCCGTCTGAGCTTGTAAAACCTGCTGAGAAACGGCTGGATCTGATGAGAAAAACAACAGCTTCAGCTTCATGAGCTCAGATATGAGAGATATTTCTTCTCAAGGATGATTTATGGATCTCTCTGAGGGACACTTACAGAAGTATGGATCATAACTGTTGCCAGTACCTGTTGAGATCAAACACAATAATCCATGTTTAGTGTTTGTGCATCATTAACAGAGTCAGAATCCATGATGGACTCACCAAAGATGTCTAAATAATCATCGTAGTTCTGATCCTGAGCCAGAACCAGACCTGCAGAACAAACCCATCAGAGGTCAGAGAGTGCGTGTGAGAGAGAGTGTGTGTGTGTGTGTGTGTGTGTGTGTCTCACCTGGCACTGACAGCAGAAGCAGGTAACAGAGTTTCATAGTGTCTGTAGAAACAAACCCACAGACAGAAAATGATTGTAGTTTATTTACTCCTGATCATTTTCACCATTACATGACAGTCTATCTATCTATCTATCTATCTATCTATCTGTCTGTCTGTCTGTCTGTCCGTCTGTCCTCCTGCGGCCCCAGAGAAGAATGTGCTCGTGTCTTTCTTCTGCTTTTCTCCTTTTCTCAGAAACGACCCTCATGCTGCCGCAAACATTCCTGTCTGTCTCTCGGCTCTTTTCCTAGAAGCCATTTTCTGTACCATTAATTTCCCTTCTTCTCCCCTCTCTCTCTCTCTCTCTCTCTCTCTCATTTCTTCTGACCCCCCGGTGAGATGAGGTCGTCATGAAGAAGGAAAGAC
Organism: Ancherythroculter nigrocauda; assembly: GCA_036281575.1. Lineage (NCBI taxonomy): Eukaryota > Metazoa > Chordata > Actinopteri > Cypriniformes > Xenocyprididae > Ancherythroculter > Ancherythroculter nigrocauda. Next base: position 61,613,125 of record VTFQ01000002.1, read on the forward strand.
ACTCTGATGGAATGAGAGAGACAGACGGAGAGAGAGACAGACATTCCCATTAAAGTCATATTTTTTAAGCTGGTAATATCAAACCATGAATCGTCTCACAGATATTGATCTGTTTAGCAGAACACACACACACTCTCAATGTAAATACAGTCTGTGTGTGTGTGTGTGTGTGTGTGTGTGTGTGTGTGTGTGTGTGCGCGTGCAGACATTCCTCAGCATGTGTGTGTTGTAGCATATGCTGAAGCTCACATCTGGGAGTCATTAAACCCCCTTTAGACCCTCCCCCAACACACACACACACTCTCTCTCTCTCTCTCACACACACACACACACACTCATGTGTTCTGCTCTCTTCAATAACTCACATCTCTTTCATTAAAACATAACAGTCTTCATTTTTCTTCAAAATACTCTTGCTCTCTTTTAAAAACTCTTCATGTGTCTCTCTCTCTCTCTCTGTGTGTGTGTGTGTGTGTGTGTGTGTGTGTGTGTGTTTATGTTGGCTGTTTTGTCATTCGCCCCTGGCTGTAATCCGGCCCTTCCTCCCCCAACAGTCTCCATCTCAAAACTTTAAACACTCAAATGATCTATTAAATCGTGTCTTTCAGATAATAAGTGTACTCATTAACTCGTATTGATCATGAAGGACCGTAAACTCTGTTCTGTACACAAGCTTCATTTTCACACACGTTAAACTTTGACTCAAATGACAAGCGCAGTTATAGAAAACACTCTCTCTGAGGTCAGATGTTTAAATGTAATATACTAAAAACGATATTCAAGAATGAATGTGCTCACCTTTAATTCAGTCCTTTATTCCTCGAGTGATGCTCAAGTCTCGGCGTATCTGAAGTTTCAGCGTCGCCCCGCCTCCGGCCCCGCCCACTGCGCGCAGCTCCGCCCACTACTCCTCCCTCCCCGAGTCACGCCGATCACCGCTGACAGGAATGCGAAACTCCATCCTTTCTCATCCAAAGCCGTGAATAATACGCTAATATATCTTCATAAAACTAATATACATTATACAACTCATATATAACTATTTTTGATTGTTAGCTCATGTTTAAATCATTTGCTGCGTCCCAATTCACATACTATCCGTCCTAAATAGTATTCGAAATTATAATGTGTCCCAGATCTTTGATTTTTTTTGAGAATTTCTTGAGCGTCAAATCATCATATCAGAATGATTTCTGAAGGATCATGTGACACTGAAGACTGGAGTAATGATGCTGAAAATTCAGCTTTGATCACAGGAATAAATTACACTTTACTATATATTCACATAGAAAACAGCTGATTTACATTGTAAAAATATTTCACAATATTACTGTTTTTACTGCATTTTTTGATTAAATAAATCCAGCCTTGGTGAGCAGAAGAGACTTATGTAAATTGTACAAATGTAATGTTTCCAGACTTTTGATATTTTCTGCCTTGTTCTGTGATCTTTTTTTACATTGTATAAAACCCACAAGGACTTAATGCACAAATGTTTTTAATATATAAACCAGTCATAAAATTGTCAGAAAATATAGGGAAACAATATTAGATATTGGTTATTGTTCAGCAGCGTATTTGATGTATTATTAAAAGCAAATTGATTTTGAGTTAAAAGCAAGAGATGAGATAAAAAAAAAATTAAAAAAAATCTATCAATTAGACAAAGGTCAGATAAAAACTACAATTTGTTAGCTCATATAGTTTGTCAGTATTTTAGGTTTAGACTAAGAAATGATTTTTAAAACAATATATAAAGGCAAACGTCAGAAAACTGAAAATCCACAGACGTTACACTCAACATGAATATGATAAATATCATCTATCTACAGTAATTCACATCACTGAATAAACTGATTCATTTTCAGTACGCAAGACAATATTTAAAGGTGCCCTCGAATGAAAAATTGAATTTATCTTGGCATAGTTGAATAACCAGAGTTCAGTACATGGAAATGACATACAGTGAGTCTCAAACTCCATTGTTTCCTCCTTCTTATATAAATCTCATTTGTTTAAAAGACTTCCGGAAAACACGCGGATCTCAACATAACACCGACTGTTACGTAACAGTCGAGATCATTAATATGTACGCCCCCAATATTTGCATATGCCAGCCCATGTTCCCAACAATATGAAAGGCATTAGACAAGGGCAGCCAGTATTAACGTCTGGATCTGTGCACAGCTGAATCATCAGACAAGGTAAGCAAGCAAGAACAATAGCGAAAAATGGCAGATGGAGCAATAATAACTGACATGATCCATGATATCATGATATTTTTAGTGATATTTGTAAATTGTCTTTCTAAATGTTTCGTTAGCATGTTGCTAATGTACTGTTAAATGTGGTTAAAGTTACCATCGTTTCTTACTGTATTCACGGAGACAAGAGCCGTCGCTGTTTTCATTATTAAACACTTGCAGTCTGTATAATTCATAAACACAACTTCATTTTTTATAAATCTCTCCAACAGTGTAGCATTAGCCGTTAGCCATGGAGCATATAGCCTCAAACTCACACAGAATCAAATGTAAACATCAAAATAAATAATTTACTCACATAATTCGAAGCATGCACACAGCATGCATGACAAACATCTTGTAAAGATCCATTTGAGGGTTATATTAGCTGTGTGAACTTTGTAAATGCGCTGTAATATAGTCGACAGCTCGTGTGGCAGGGAGCACGCAATTTAAAGGGGCGGTGTGCTGAAAAAAGCAGTGTATATTTAATGATGCCCCAAAATAGGCAGTTAAAAAAATTAATTAAAAAAAATCTATGGGGTATTTTGAGCTGAAACTTCACAGACACATTCAGGGGACACCTTAGACTTATATTACATCTTGTGAAAAAGCATTTTTGGGCACCTTTAAATGTCTATATTTCCGGATTTCAGATATGTGGTCACTTCAATCTGTTCAGCATTTCTCTTTGTAATAGTGATTATACATAATGATATTTAATAAAACTCTCAACCTGTTGAAGCAAAATGACTTCAGATATCAAATCTTGTTTATCTCTGTATTTAAAAAATGTATTTAGATACTATTATAGTGCATTTGAACACATAGTGTACTACAATGGGTAACTAAATATATATTTTTTTAAATACAGAGATAGTATATTAAAAGCATATTTCATGGTGTCTCAACATAGCACAGTTGAGTACACTTAGATGTTCTTAAGATGATCTTAAGAAGTACTAAAGAATAATTTTTAGTATATTAAGTACAAAATTAGTGCACGGAAATAGAGCACTTTAAGTACATTAGAGAAGTGTACTTTTTTTACACCTGGTGACATCTCGCAGTACGAGCAGCAGCTGGTGGCCGCGTTCGGATCCAGCGTCGACCTCAAACACTGACCTTCACCAGCCTTCAGCTCTTTACAGATGAGTTACGCTCGATGTACAACAGTAGTAGTAGTTTCTGTAGTAATGGACATGAGGTACACAGAGCTTTGATGTTTCAAACCCAAACAAACGTTCCTTAGATTCCTTCTTGATATAGTTTCTAAACACCACTGATTTATACAAGTGTAAGTCTTGATATTTACCCTTCACTATACTCAGTGTATTATTTTGATGAATAAACACTGAAAGAGTGACAAAACGCAAATTTTATGGACTTTTTTTTTTATTTGAGTAAGAAAATCTAAAGTGCCCGCAACAAACCCACCAAAGAGCTGCCAGCCTCAAAGTCTCACAAGTATTTACATTACAAAAGCGGTTTGATTTAAGATATTTACAGTCCGGCAAACCAGAAACTCCATGATCCTGTCGGTTTGCTGCGGGTGATCGGAGACTTCAAAAGCACACAAACTTTTAGAGGCTGATCTTCAGTTTGAAGAGGTTACTGCTGCTGTGAAGGGTCAATCTTCAGGAAGAGCACCAGGGATAGACGGACTGTCTTCTGAATTAAAAAAAATAAAAAATGTTGGACTAAATCAGGACCTGATTATTTTGAAGTGCTCAAATGCACCAGCAAAGGTGTTGTCAATGGGCTGTCTTCTGGTTGTACCTAGGATATCTAAGTCCACTAAAGGAGGGAGAGCGTTTTCACATTTGGCTCCGAAACTCTGTTCGGGGCTCAGACTCACTCATCCAGTTTAAATCTAGATTAAAGATGCATCTCTTTAGCCAAGCGTTCACATAATGCATCTCATACCAGATCAATTGCACATGACTATCTTTGCTTAATGTTATGAACAGCAGCTACGCTAATTATTCTCCATTTGCTTTTCTGCAATTTTACTTTTTCTTTTAGCTTCAATTTGGATCCAGCCTCTTAAGAAGACCTCAGATGACCAACACCTATGAAGAGACGGTGCCAACTCCTGCGAGGACTTCAGATCTGGATCAACATGCACATTCCCAAATGTCTATATATCAGCACTTCTCAAAGTCTGGACTCCGGTCCGGATCCGGACCCGGAGGGAATTCAATCCGGACCCGCCTCCATTTCGTATTTCAACAGCAGTAATTGTGTGTAAGGGATTAAAAATCTGGATTTCCTACTTTGATAAACGCATGTCAAAATCATTTGTTTAGTGTTTTATGTCTTTTTGGAGATGGTCCGAAATTAAAGCGAAGGCGAGATATTTAAAGTTTTCCTCCGTGATTCAGTTGCTATGACATCCAGTGAGCATATACTTTTGATGTAATTGGACACGAGTCGCGCGACGCAGCGTTTGAATGGGTGTGGAGCAGTGGTTCTCAACCTGCGGCCCGTCACAAATGTAAATGCGCCCCGCGATATGCCGACCACAATAATAATAATAATAAAAAAATAGCATACACTTTATTTTTGTTTTAAAATTTAAATTAAAGTAAATTTAATAAATATAAATGAGCTATAATGCTTTATTTGTCATATAAAATAATTTTGGTGAGCATTTATTATTTTCAGACATCAGGCAATGACGAAATCACTCAGTTAACGAAACAAACACAAGTGCGCGCTTAGGAAGAATTCAAACAGTAGCCATTAATTTTGTAAATTTAAGCCTCAAAATGGTAAAATTAGTTATTAAAGGAGAAAAGCTAAATGTGGAAGATAAAATGAAGGAACACATGCAAACAAGAAGAGTCGCAGCATCAGCAGCAAAGGTAAGAAGAATGGAAGAATCAGTTTGCTGTTAGGCCTAATGAGCGAGATGGGCAGCCTTCCTGTTTGCTCTGTAGTAAAGTACTTGACAAGCAAAACCTACAATTTCAAAAGACTGAACTGTGAATTCGATGTGTTTGTTTGATGTATTTTAAATCAGTAAAAATAACCGCATCATCGCACCCGCGGCTGGATGAGCCCAACTCTGCGCGCGCTCGCGGATTCGATGCTGCGTGAGGGATTGCGACATGACAGAATGCTTGATATCGTCAGAGATTGTAATTAGCCTACAGTTCGCTCAGTGTTGTTTGTAAAAAGAGCTGAGTAACATTTGCTTATTAAGGCGTTTATGTGATTGTTTGGTGACTATTGCGATATGCTGTTGAAGAGAGTCATAAAGTCATACAGAATTAAATAGCAACTTAAAGTGATGTATATACAGTTTGTGTGTTCATTGAGCATTACTGATTAGCCTATTATTGTAAAGCTAATGTCAGTAAGTTAGTTTTTATTTGTTATTTATTGTGTGCAACATCTTGGTATAATAATAGTATTATCTGTTAATACCATAACATTAAATCTGATTGGTTTGCATTGGTGACGTCATATGCAAATTATATGCGGACCGTGAGACTTGCACTTGGACCATTGTGTGGCCCACTGGGAAAAAAGTTTGAGAACCACTGCTATATATCCTAATTATTGTTAATATGTAATTCATTTTTCCAGGAGCTCATTGCTTCTACCTTCAGTTAAACTGCTAACAGTGATTGTAAATTAATTGCCTAAATTATTACATTATTTGCTAACTGCATTCTTTAAATTGTGATGTTGACATGCATTCTCTGTAAAGCTGCTTTGAAACGATATATATTGTGAAAATGTGAATTTAATTTAATTTTTACAGGTCAGCGTTAAGAGCATGGTCACTTTTTAGGTTTTCTGGAGAATTCACTGGTGTACAAAGACTCTGGCTCAATGAAGAACCACTGCTTTTTAACTCCTTAATGAACCTGGATATCTTTAAAACAGATTCACTCAGAAAAGCCTTGTGGTCTTTCATCTTAAACAATACCAGATGAGGAATAAGAGTCTTATCTAGACAAACCATCGCTCATTTTCAAAAAAAATGTAAATGTATATGCTTTATATAAACAAACGTTCGCCTTCTAAGTGCCTCCGCCAAAACCGCACTTTCGTATTCTTCAAAAAGCTTATGCTGTGTGTCCTACACCTTCCCTATACAACTTACGGAAAAAATGTAACTGGCGCTGCGTTCGTTCCGTAAGAAGAATAGGCTAATATGGTCACACTTCCTGCTTCTGGTAAGAACTCAAGCTGCTGGAGTTTGTTTATTAGGCCTGCAGGTCAACCGCCCAGTAAAGCATTACAATAATCCAGCCTTGAGGTCATGAACGTATGAACTAACTTTTTTTTGCATCTTTCATTAAGAGCACATGTCATAATTTAGAGACATTTTTGAGATGGAATGAAGTTACTGTTTTACAAGTGCCAGAAATGCAGTTTTCAGAAGAAAGATTGCCATCAAAGATCACTTCTACACTTCAGAAGCAAATCTACACTTCTCAGTTTCTCCAGATGAAAAGATAAACTCACATGTGTTTCATCTAGAGTTTTAAAAGAGTTATTTTGCTCAAATTCACCAAAATACCAAAGTCTGCAATCAAAAGCAAAACATCTGATTATGAACTCATTTCTCATCAAATTTCCCCAAGACCAAAACTTTCTGGTAACCAAATGATATTTCTCTAAATGAACGATTTACAGGTTACTGTATGTTTGCATTAATGTTCACTCATGGATTTGGTTGTAACGACACAAACATTATACATGTGATTTACTGGCTTTTGAGTCGAATGAAGATGTTTTACTCTTTATTTTATCTGTTCAAACATCAGTATATCTGGTTTGATCTGTCGGTGGATAAACAGCTTCTGCTGGATGTTTGTCGTCTCTGTGTGTGTCAGCAGTTTGAGGCTGAAGCATTTCTTCATTTTCTCTCCTGATAATAAGAAGATCACAATCGTCCACTCCACACTAAACATCTTTACACTGACATAAAGTGAATCCATCGACTGTCAAATAAGAGTCACAGGTCAGAGGTCAAATATGATTGACAGCTCACAGCACTAAATAACACACCAGTAGATTCAGATATCTAGTCCAATATTTCACTCTTCTGCTGTTAGTTTTCATTCAGGCCCAGAATTCATTTGAAAATGTAAGATCAGCAAAAACTTGTTGATTTTCGTGATGGTAAAGCAGACGGATGTGTGAGCGGAAACTAACTGAGGATGGGGGAGGATTCACACACCCAGATAAATATCACAGTTCAGTGTGTTTCAGATCAATCTGAGGGTTTTCAGACATTTTAAGAGTCACTATCGTGGGCTTTTCAGTGAACCGATGAAGAAAATGTTCCTCAAGTTAGTTTTGCTCTGTTTGTGGCATCTGGATGGTGAGTTTGAAATGTGTTTTTATGGCTTCAGTTGTGTCTGTTCTGGTACCATGTGATAAATTACTGGTTAAATTAGTTAGAGAAGATTAACATTCACTGTTAGTGTCAGCGACGGTGGCTGTAGTGAAGCGCACGACTCAGGAAATAACTCAAAGAACAGTCTTTAATCTAATAATCCACACAATACACAGGAGAATCATGAGGAGAAACACAACCACGTAACGTAGACGATACCGGACGATGAACTGAACACAACTCAGGCTTTAAATAACAGGGAGATCATTGGAAGAACAGAAACAGGTCTGGGATTAATGAACTAATGATAGAGAACACAGGCAAATGGAAACAGAGAGAAAACTAAACCTAAACAGAACAAACACGTTACAGTTTGTCTCGTATAGAAATAACTGAACTGTGATTTTACTGTCAGATCAAGTCTGAATTCAGCTCTAAACTCAGTTATTATGGATTGATTCAATAAAATAATATAAATATGAAGCTCAGATACTCAACAGCATTAGTTTTAGTGTGACATTAAACATTAAAGTGTCTTTTTTAGTTATTGATCCATATATAAATCTATTTCTCTCTTCATTCATCATCTTTTGTCTTTGTGCTGCTGCAGAATATTATTCACGTCACATTTACATGATTCAAAGTATTTCAGTGAAGCTTCATCAAACCAACATCAAGTGATTTTAAAGCTTTAATCTGTGAAAAACTCTGTTCTTCAGGAGGGTTTGGTCTTGAAGTGAAGAAAGTGACGGAGGGAGATTCAGTCACTCTCAACTCTGATCCTACTGAAATGAAGAATAATGATTGGATGAAGTGGTGGTTTAAAGATCATAAAAACATTGTAATAGCTGAAATCAATAAACGGGTCGACAGATTCACTGTATATGATGATGTTCTTGATGGGAGATTCAGAGACAGACTGAAGCTGGACAATCAAACTGGATCTCTGACCATCACAAACATCACAATGAAACATGCTGGACATTATAAACTACAGACCTACCGTAAGAGTGATGATTTCCATCTCATTGTCATTGGTGAGTTAAATATCAGTTTCACATGTTTTATATTTTAATCAGCAGAAAGATTCAATTAATAATCCAAACAAAATTTTGATTCTGTTGTTTAATGATGAAATTTCAAATTTAAGTTTCAAACCATTTCCTTTTGTAAGTGAGAGTCTTAATCTGTGTTGAACCTGTTTCTGTTTGTTCTCCATGTGTGTGTTTGATTCAGTGTCAGTGAAGGAGGGAGATTCAGTCACTATAAACTCTGGTCTTACTGAAATGAAGAATGATGATGTGATTCAGTGGAGGTTTGGAGATCATAAAAACACTTTAATAGCTGAAATCAATAAAGAGGACGACAGATTCACTGTATATGATGATGTTCTTGATGGGAGATTCAGAGACAGACTGAAACTGGACAATCAAACTAGATCTCTGACCATCACAAACATTACAATGAATCATAGTGGGGAATATCAAGTACAGACCAAGGATATGAGTGTTGATTTCTATCTCGCTGTCATTGGTAAGTTAAAAAATTTTCTCTTTCGATATTATACTTGTACTACATCATTTGCTCGTACTACATCACTTGCCTAATTATAAGGCAAGACGCTACAGGGAAAACTCCTTTTTCACCAATTTCTGAAGCCTTTTTCAATCACGCTGTGAAACTGCATGGCCATTAGTTCATGGAGATGTATGTAAATGAACCAATGATGGTGCGGCAGCAAGCCAGTAGTGAGCAAGCCAATTTGATCGGCAGTAAGAACAGCTTGCCTCTCCTCTGCTTGCTACTCTTAATTCAGCTCGTCTCTCACGTTCTCAAGCAGCCTGGTCAGCGCTTCGCTCCTGAGCTGCCTGCAGCACCGAGCATATGCTTCCCGGTGTTTCATTTACATTTACATTTATTCATTTGGCAGACACTTTTATCCAAAGTGACTTACAAGTGAGGAATACAACAAGCGAGTCGTCATGACGAGGCAAATGGACACAAGAAGTGCTCACAATATGAGTTTTAGGCAGTGCTCAGAGTATCATAAGCTACAACAGAGAGGGATTAGAGGAAGTGAAAGGATAGGTATCACGGATCATGGTATGAGGATCACGAAAGAGAAGAGTTTTCAGCTGTCTTTTGAATATTGCCAGGGATTCTGCACTCCGGATGAAGGCAGAAAGATCATTCCACCAGCAAGGGACAGTGAACATGTTCTGGAGAGTGATTTCGAGCCTCTCTGTGATGGTACCACAACCCTTCGCTCCTTTAATGAGCGCAGGCTTCTGGTAGGAGTGTAGACTTGTAAGAGTGAGTGGAAGTAGGAGGGTGCGGAGCCTGTGGTAGATCTGTAAGCAAGCGTCAACGCCTTGAATTTGATGCGAGCAGCAAGTGGGAGCCAGTGTAGAGAGATAAAGAGAGGCGTGACTTAGAGTCGGATTGGCAGGGAAGACGAGAAGCTCAGTCTTTGCCAGGTTGAGCTGCAGATGATGTGAAGTTAATAAATGTAATTTCGGGAGGAGTACACCCATCTAATCTTCCAATTAATACCAAGGTATAAAACCAGCATCTTACCTCTTCCTGTTGTTAGTTCTTTTGGCATTCCTCCTCCTCCCCTTCTCCTCCTTTTGCACTAATTTTGCCTGTTATACAGGGGCAATCGGAGCTCGAGAAGGATATTCTTTCCGAGCCCCTCTATAGCAGACAGCAAGCCAAATCTGTTTACCACTTACACTAAGATTATATGGACACACAAACTCATGAAGTTCTTTCATCCATGCCGAGATGTCCGCCAGACAGCTTGAGATTCGTGCAGCTACTGTGGGATCATCTGGTTGGAATGAAAGGAAGAGTTGTGTGTCATCAGCATAGCAATGGTAGGAGAAACCATGTGCCTGAATGCTGGGACCAAGTGATGTAGTGTAAATGGAGAAGAGGAGGGGTCCAAGAACTGAACCCTGAGGAACACCCGTGGTCAGCTGATGAGCTTAGGATACCTCCCCTCTCCAGGCAACCCTGAAAGACCTTCCTGTGAGATAGGATTCAAACCAGAGAAGTGGAGTACCTGTGATGCCCAGTGATGAGAGGGTGGACAGGAGGATCTGATGATTCACTGTGTCAAAGGCAGCAGATAGATCGAGCAGAATGAGGACTGATGATTTGGAATCAGCCTTTGCAATCCGCAGGGATTCAGTGACCGACAGCAGTGCAGTCTCAGTCGAGTGGCCACTCTTGAAACCAGATTGATTGACGTCCAATTGGTTGCTATGTGAGAGGAAATATGACACCTGGTTGAAAACAACTCATTCAAGTGTTTTTGCTATGAACAGTAGGAGAGAAACAGGTCTGTAGCTGTCTACAAGAGACGTGTTTAATGTGGGTTTCTTAAGCAGTGGGGTTACCCGAGCCTGCTTGAATGTGTTAGGGAAAGTGCCAGTGTGGAGAGATGTGTTGATGATGTGTGTAAGTGCTGGTAAAAGTGTGGGAGCGATGGCTTGTAGAAGGTGTGTGGGGATCTAGAGGGCAGGTGGTGGGATGATTGGAGAGGAGAAGTTTGGATACTTCTGTCTCAGTGAGGGGGGAGAGTGAAGAGAGGAGGTGTGTGAATGTGTGTGTGGTTGGTCTGAGTTCCTGTGTGTGTGGAGCGGAGAACTGACTGCTGATGGTAGATGTTTTGTCAGTGAAAAACTTATCAAAATTATCAGCAGTAAGGGATGAGGTGGGTGGTGGTGGAGGGGGACAGAGGAGAGAGTTGAATGTTTTGAAAAGTGTGCGTGTGTTTGAAGCACTGTTGATTTTGCTGTGGAAAGTTTTGGAGTTGTAGATTAAAAGTAATGAAGAAATTATCAGAAATGTGCATAGATTTTACCAAAATGTAGTCAGTGATGCAGTTGCGTGTGTAAATGAGGTCAAGTTGGTTGCCAGATTTGTGTGTACTTGTGGTGATGAGCCGATTGAGATCGAATGAGGCTAGAAGAGAGTGGAAGTCTGAAGGATAAGGCTTCTCTAGATGAATGTTGAAATTGCCAAAAACTACAAGTAACACTACAGCAGCATGTCCAGTTTCTCTACAAAGGTACCCAGTTGGCCTAGAGGGCGATAAATTACTACGATATGAATTTTGACAGGAATTGAGATTGTAATAGCATGAAACTCAAATGAATTGTAGTTGCAACGAGAGAAATGAGTCGAGAATTTCCAATTGTCAGAAATGAGAAGACCTGTGCCCCCACCCCTCCCAGATTGGCGAGGGGTATGAGAGAAAGTGACTTAAGATGGATACTGACACCATTTTCTTCCAGAGCTGCTGTGCAGCCAAAATTATATACCAGTTAACGAGTTTGTTTGCCCATATAATCTTTAGGGTATTAGGTTAGCTAATTTGGCTTGCTGTCCACTGAGGAGGGGCTCGATGAAGCAGCTTCAACTCGAGCTCTGATATACCCCCCCAGTGAATAAATATAGGTTATGATTACATAGGGCAAGGTACCTGAGATGAAGGTGGAGTTTGGGGAGGTGGAGGGATGCTGGAACAGCTGAGACTGAAGAGAGGTAAGCAGCTGCTTATATACTCTGGCTGTTGATTGGAAGATTAGATGGGCTCGCTCCTCCCTAAATTACGTTTAGGAACTTCACTTATCACTGTAAAGCTGCTTTAATACAATCTGCATTGTAAAAAGAATAAAATAAAGGTGACTTGACTTGATGATGGGCACAGCGAGTGTGTGCGACATCTGGGGAAATCTCACACAGAAGCCGCGCTCACTGAAATGACCTGTTCTCATTGCGAGAACATGAGTCTGGCCTCCACGTGGACCAAGGCCTGGCAGGCCATCACCAGAGTGTCAACGTGGGTGCTGAACATAGTAAAACGAGGTTATGTACTCCAATTCACTCAACAGGCCCCGCTATTCAACGGCGTGGTCCAAACATGCAGGTCCTGTGTTCCGAGGTGAACACCATACTGGCAAAAGGAGCTATTATCACACAGATCCATCATCCTCAGCCACTTAGAGCGCTTGGGGCTCAACGTCAATTTTCCCAAGAGCTCGTTATCTCCCAGCCAATGTATTTCATTCCTGGGGATGATTTTCGACTCGACCCGCATGAGGGCTGTAGAGCAGAGCAATCTCTGGCCATTCAGCGTCTTGTGGAAACTTTTACACCCGGAAATTCTGCCGCTCAGAGCATTTAAGAAGATGTTAGGTCTCATGAGTTCAGCATTACCAGCTCTGCAGCTGGACCTGCTCCGCATACGTCCACTGCAGTTCTGGCTGAGGCCGCGGGTCCCGCCCCAAGGCTGGCAGCATGGTCGCTGCGTGCTCAAGGTGAACCAGGAATGCGTCACAACCCTGGCCTCTTGGGTGAACCCCTGCTGGTTCGAGCAGGGCATGGAAATAGGGACGATGGGCAAGAGGAAACTCGTCTTATAAGATGCTTCCAAAATGGGCTGGGGAGCTCTGTGTGATGGCCACCTGCCATTCGGCACTTGGAACAGCCTGGAAAGCAAGCTTCATTTCAACCACCTGGAGATGATGGCGGTATATCAAGCTCTCCAAACTTTCCTTCCTCTCCTGGTGGGACACCATGTCTTAGTCAGTTCAGACAGAATGACAGTGGTGTCCTTCATAAAACACCAGGATGGGCTCTCCTCGAAGCCCCTCTTCACTCTAGCGAAAACCATCCTAGAGAATGGGCCCAACACAACCTGCTCTCGCTGAGAACAGCACATATACAGGGTGTACTGAACAATGTTATCCCAGAACAAACTTCCCTCGGAGGAATGGTCACTCCACCCCTGCATGATTCAGAAAATTTGGGATGTCTTCGGGAGGGCAGAGGTTGACCTCTTTGCCTCAGAAGACAATTATTGTTGCTCAATTTATTTCTCAAAGACCAGAGATGCGCTGGCCCATAACTGTCCCAGCCTCCTCCTTTATGCTTTTCCCCCCGATCGCTCTGATCCCCCAGGTTATCAGATGAATCAGGGAGGGTGCTCACAAGGTCCTCCTGGTCGCTCCATAGTGTGACAATATTGTATTGCAATAGGGAGCACATTAATGTTAATACTAAATCAAAACTAGTTAGCACATCATTTGTAATTGAAAGGGTTTAATGACAATATCTGATTATTGTTACACTTAAAATAATTACAAAATAGATATATGAGATGATAAAATCATATACCATTAATCATACTCAGCATGTATGTAAAAAGTTACCTGAGAGATAGAGAGAGAGAGAGAGAGATAATGGGAATAATTATATATTTGGACAGAGCTTTCAACAAAACAACATAAATTTTTCAAGGACTAACTCTGATTCCCAAATAAATAAAAGCGGGTTGCTTCTACTTGAGCTCTGTCGAAGCCTCGGTCTGTACCTCGTCAACAGCGGGGCGAGAGGGGATTCTCTAGGGAGATACACCTATAGTTTCATGGTTGCTCAACAGTTGACTACATGATCACAGATTTAGATCTATTCTCTTTCAGAGCCTTCATGGTCAAACCACTAACACCCCTATCAGATCACAGCCAAATTACTGTGTATCTAAAAATGACAGAAAATACTAACATACAGTACATGCACAACCCAGTAAGCTGTATAACATTACAAAAAATTACAGATGGGTCCAAAACGGCATAGAAAAATACCTGACTGCATTTGACCACCCCCAAGTGTGCTTATTAATGGATAACTTTATAGAAAATATTTATCCTCATAATGAAGATGGCATAAATATGGCTGTAGAAAACAAATTACATATTTGATTATTTAGCAACAATGTCTAATCTTAAAAACACTAAGAAATCTCATAAGCAAAAAGAAAAAAATGAGAAATGGTTTGATTTGGATTGTAAAAAAAATAAAGAAAAATTTGAGACAGCTTGCAAATCAAAAACACAGACAACCCGACGATTCAGATTTACGTCTTCATTATTGTGAGGAGCTTAAAAAATATAAAAACACACTCAGAAAAAAGAAAGAACAGTACATCCAGAATCAGCTCAAAACTACTGAAGAATCGGTCCATTCAAACAGTTTCTGGGACAACTGGAATCTCCTGAATAAAAAGAATCATGAACAAATAACTATTCAAGACGGTGACACATGGAGAAACCACTTTGACCAACTTTATAGCAAATTAAGCATGAATATAGAACAAACACAGATATATGAAAAATCAAATCATATAGAAAATATAATTGGCAAATACCAAAATCCACAAAAAAAGAGCTGATGGATAAAATACAAGCCCTGCCAACAAAAAAGGCAAGTGGACCTGACGGCATCCTAAACAAAATGATTAAAAATGCAAATCACAAATTCAGATTGGCCATAATGAAACTGTTCAACTTGGTTCTGAGTGTTGGTCATTTCCCTGACACCTGCAATAGAGGACTCATAATGCTCATATTCAAGAGTGGAGACAAATCAGACCCGAACAATTACAAGGGCATCTGTGTGAGCAGTAATCTGGAGAAGCTGTTCTGCATCAACACGAGACTCATACACTTCCTTACAGAGCACAATGTCCTGAGCAAAAGTCAGATTGGACTCTTACCAAATTATAGAACATCAGACCATATCTTCACCCTACACACCCTGATCGACAAATACATCAACCAAAACAAAACCAAAAATTTTGCTTGCTTTGTAGATTTCCAGAAGGACTTTGATTCAATTTGGCATGAAGGTCTTCTGTATAACCTTCTAGAATCAGGTATTGGGGGTAAAACATACAACATTATAAAAACAATGTACTCAAACAATCGATGCGCTATTAAAATTGGCAATAAACAAACAGAATTCTTCACTCCAGGGCGAGGTATCAGGCAGGGCTGCCCATTATCACCGACCCTCTTCAATATTTACATTAATGAACTGGAGAAACAACTAGAACAATCAGCAGCACCTGATCTCACACTACATGACTATAAAGTTCCTCCTGTTTGCAGATGATCTCCAACAGAAGAGGGTCTGCAGCAGAACCTGGACATCCTGCATCAGTTCTGTCAGACCTGGGCCCTGACTATTAACCCAACTAAAACTAAAATTCTAACGTTTCAGAAAAGACCTATGTCAGGGAAAGAAACACAATTTCACCCTCGGTATGAAAACAATTGATCATGCCACAAGCTACACATACCTCGGGCTGAAAATAAGTGCAACTGGAAAGCTAAATTTGACCGTGAATGAACTGAAAGAGAAAGCAAGAAGGGCCTTCTATGCCATCAAAAGATCAATCCAAATTGAAATACCAATCAGAATCTGGATCAAAATATTCCAATCAGTCCTAGAACCAATTGCACTATATGGCAGTGAAGTTTGGGGTCCTCTCCTGAACCACGAATTTGACAAATGGGACAAAACCCCAACAGAAGCCCTGCATGCCGAGTTCTGTAAGAGTATCCTGAGAGTCCAGAGGAACACACCGAACAGAATTAGGCCAATACCCTCTATTAATCCACATTGAGAAACAAGCCATGAAATTTTGGAAACATGTAAAAACGAGTGACCCCAACTCTTATCATTCTAAAGCCCTTAAAAACCATGAAGTGAACACAGAAAAAAGCCCCTGATTCAGATGGTCCTGATGCTGCAAAAACAAACTAACACGACTAACAACAGCCAGCCCCAGGACACTGACACCCTCAAACACAGAATTACAAAAGCACAAAAAGACAATTACCTGACCTATTGGACTGAAACCACAGAAAAACAAAGTAAACTTGAATGTTATTTGGCCCTAAATAGAGACTACACCACAGCAGAATATCTGAGTACAGTGAAAGACTGTAAATGAAGAAGAATAATGACGAGGTACAGACTGAGCAATCACACGCTGACTGTAGAGACGGGCAGATACAGACAGAACTGCTGCCCAGAGAGAGACGCATCTGCCCCTACTGGACACAGAGCAACACTTCCTCACCAGCTGCCCTAACTATGAGGAAATCAGAAAGACATTTGATTCAAAACTTGAAATACTTTGACCTAACTTCATAAAAGTAAACAATAAAACACAACTTCAACATTTATTAGCTGAAAAAAGAGATTGTATCCTACTAGCAGCAAGATACATTGATACCTGGAGTCGACAAATCAGTAATGCGCTCACACACACACACACACACACACACACACACACACACACACACACACACACACACACACACACACACTCTCACACACACACACACACACACACACACACACACACACACACACACACACACACACTCTCACACACACACACACACACACACTCACAGAATTCTAAATTGTTCATAGAATTCTAAATGTTGATTGATTGATCGTTCTGCTTTTTATGTTTCCATATGTACATGTGATTCACTGTATGTTGATGATAGAAATGCTTTGGCAATACTTTGTAACAATTGACATGCCAATAAAGCACACTTTGAATTGAATTGAAATTGAGAGAGAGAGAGAGAGAGAGAAAGAGAAAGAGAAAGATTGATTTTTACAATCACTTTATTACAATTGTTCTTCAAAAATTTACTTAACTACAAAAAATAAAAATAATAAATAAATAACATTTACATCAACTCTCTTACGAAAACCATCTCTTCATTGACAACTGAACAAAGAACATTACAACACCACTGAATTTCAAAAACATTTATCGTACTCATTAATTTATGAAAATTAAAATCAATAAGCATTCTTGATTTTACCATATTTTTAAAAACTAATACCACATCTTGTCTTAACTTCTTTTCTATCTTATTTCTCCTAGTAATATAAACAGCATATTTTGCTTGTCCTACAAGAAAATTAATAACATGACATTTTAACTTTAGTTTTGGACTATAAAAAAAAGCCAAGAATAAAATCTTGTTTTGTAAAACAAATATTAAAAAAATCAAAAATAATGTTTAACAAATCAAAAAGGAGGGTAAGTCGATTGCAATCCATGAAACAATGAAATACGGTCTCTCGTTCCAAGCAGAAAGGACATTTTGTCACTTACAGTGGGATTTAAAATAGATACAAATGAATTTACAGCAATAGCTCCATGTAAAATTCGCCATTGTAAATCACCAAGTTTTTTTTGTTAATGGTGGTTTGTAAATTGCTCTCCAAACAGGTTTAGTTTCAAAATCAATCCCTAATTTTTCTCTCCATACTGTATCTGTTTTAATACTTAAATTTTGCTGATGAATAACTTTCACAATGCATTTATACAGCATTTTTCCTTCTACTGTGCAAAAGTCAATATGCTCATTAATTCCCAATTTTAACAGTGGGCTATTAGCACAAGACCCATCTATAGCAGGAGAAATTTCAATATCTGGAAAAAGATCTTTACTGTCAGGGATTAAGGTTCCTGCACCAAACTCTTCTAAAAGTATCTTCTCCTCGGCAGTTAAAATCATAATCAATTTATCAAGAACCTTCTTAACAAAACGTATTGATCGAATCCCTAAAAGGGTAGCAACTTGTTCAGGTCTCTGAAAATCATATCCTGATTCAGTTATAATGTTTTTTAACTTAAAAATCTTTTTACAACATAATAAATCTATTAGACCAGGAAAATCTCTAGAAACATCAAACCTAGCTCCAAAAATAAGTGGTTCTTCCAACAGCCAATAAAGAGAAGTTGCTGGTTCCATCCACTGATGTTTAAATAGACCCCACACTTTAAACAAGTTTTGATAAAAACAGGAATTCCAGTAAAATTCAATCTTTTATGATCAATTAAAAACAATGTTAAGTCCATTTCCATATTCCCCACTCTTCTTAAAATGCTTAATGCCAATGGCCTCCAGACAAGTGAGTGAGGTCCCATTAAAAGTTTCTGTATGTATTGGAGACGGTAAGTGGCTCGTCTGCTTGCAAGATTTACTAATCCTTGCCCTCCTTCTTCCTTGGGCAAATACAATATGCTTTGAGGAGTCCAATGATAATTGTCCCAAAAAAAGTTCACCAGTTCTCTTTGAATATTTACAAGGAGTCCATTTGGAGGGTCTACACAAGCAAATTTATGCCATAATGAAGACGCCACAAGATTATTAATTACAAGAATACGCCCTCTATAAGACATTTGAGGGAGTAACCATTTCCATTTTTCCAATCGACCTTTTATTTTCTCAAATAGACCTTCCCAATTTTTCTTTATGAAGCTTTCATTTCCCAGATAGATACCAAGATATTTTAACCCTCCATTTTTCCAAAGCAATCTTCCAGGTAAAGTGGGAAGATCTCCACTCCGATTTCCCACTAATATAGCTTCACTTTTCCCCCAATTGACTTTGGCAGAGGAAATGCATTTAAAATCATTAACAATTTTTTCTAACTTATTAATGTCATCTCTTCCATTTACAAAAACAATGACATCATCAGCATAGGCGGAAAGATATAAAGGATTATTACAAGCAGGGAAAACCAGACCTTTTAAATGAACTCGTAACTTTTGAAGTAAAGGTTCAATGGCTAGGGAATACAACATACCAGACATGGCACATCCCTGCCTAACTCCCCTCTGTACTTTGAACGGAGCACTCAAACCACCATTAATCTTAAGAACACTCTCAATGTTACAGTACATAGCCTTAATCATTGATATAAAAAAAGGACTAAAACCAAAAGCCTCTAAAGTGTTCCATAAAAACAGATGTTCAACTCTATCGAAAGCTTTCTCTTGATCAAGAGAGATCAGACCAAAGTTAATTCCAAAGAGTTCAGAAGCATCTAAAACATCTCTAATTAAAGCAATATTATCGAAAATAGACCTGTTAGGAATGCAATAAGACTGATCAGAGTGAATCAACTGGCTTAAAACTTTACTAAGTCTTATAGCCAAAGCTTTAGACAAAATTTTATATTCTGAACATAACAGTGAAACAGGGCGCCAATTGCTGATATACTGAAGATCACCTTTTTTAGGTAACAACGTAATAACTGCTCTTCTGCAGCTCAGTGGCAACAGTCCTCTTTCCAGACTGTCATTAAAAACTGCCAGCAAATCCTCTCCTATGACGGGCCATAGAGTTTTACAGAACTCAACTGTTAGCCCGTCAATTCCTGGAGATTTACCATTCTCCATGCTCATCATGGCAGTGTAAAGCTCTTGCAATGACAAAGTCTGTTGTAGTTCATTGTTGGACTCTTCATCCACCTTTGACGGTCCTTCAAGGAAATCATCAGCATCTGCACCCCATTCCGTCAGTTCAGATTTATAAAGGTCAGAATAAAAATCTACAGCACAGCTACGAATATCAGCAGGCTCAGTAAACTCTTGTCCTGTAGCTGACCGTAAAGAATGAATCATTTTACTTTGACCTTTTTGCATTTCCAAATTAAAAAAGAATTTCGAAGGAGCATCCATTTGAGCTACAGTTTGAAATCGTGAGCGAACTAAAGCTCCTTGTGCTCTAACTCCCAACAGGTCTATTAACATTGTTTTTTTTTTTCTTCAATTCATCAATATGCGTTTTATTTTTTGTAGCTGTTATTACATCCTGTGAAGCAACAATTTCCATTTCTAAAATCTTCATTGACTGGGCTATATCTCTAGTAACATTCAGAGTGTACTTTTGACAAAAATCTTTTATAAGAACTTTACCACAATCCCACCATTGCTGCAATGAAGCATAAAAATGTTTTTGCTGCTTAAAAGTCTCCCAAAAAAAACTAAAATTATCTATACATTTTTTATCACTTAACAATGAAGTATTAAAAATCCAGTATGCACTCTTACACTTAACATACTTAATTGAAACACTGCACAGAACTAAACTGTGATCAGAAAACCCCACTGGAATGATTTGACAAAATTTAAAAAAAATTACGTTGATGCTGAACACTATAAATTCTGTCAAGTCGTGCCAAAGAGATAGAATTTTCGGTACTATGAGCCCAAGTATACCGTCTAATATCTTGATTCATACTTCTCCATATATCACATAAATCATTAGTCTCAATCAGCTGTACTATTGTTTTCTGAGAAGCAGCATGAGGTTCTATATGATTTCTATCCAACTTGTCATTAGCGGTACAATTAAAATCTCCACCTATAAATAACAATTCTTCTGGATTTAAACCTTTCAAAACAGCATCTACCTTTTTAAAGAAAAGAACTCTTTCTGCTCCTTTAGTAGGTGCATATAAATTCATAAGTACCATAGTGGTTTTTTCAAATTTAACTTTAATCTTTAAAAACCGACCACCAAATACTTCATCAACTTCACAAGATAAAGGTAAAAAATGTTTTGAAAACAAAACAGCAACACCTCCGCTAATAGAGGATTTATGGCTTAAGATAATTTGTCCGTCCCATTCTCTTCTCCAGTCGCTCTCATTTTTAAAATCACTGTAGAAACACTATATCAGTTTGCTTTTGTCTAATAAATTCAAACAGCATCATTCTTTTATGACCATCTCTGGCACCATTTATGTTTAGAGTTCCGATTTTAAAATTTGTCATATTTATTTTAGAGACCAGAACAAAAAAAAAAGAGAAAAGCTGCCAAAAAAATAATTTTTGGCAACATTTTAGAAGTTGACAACTTCCTTGGTAATTTGTTTTTTGAGTTTGTTCACAATTTTTTGTTAAACGGTAAACCTCTACGTCTTGAAAAACTCCCTCCTTCATAAGGAACCTCACATCATTTACAAATTGTTTAGAATCAGGGAAGAAATCTTCAACTTGCACTCCTTTCATTCCCTTTGTTTCTTTCAGAAATCTGCTAATGTCTTCAGCTCTATACACACAAATCAGGTTTTCATTTTGAGAACTAGTGGACAGATTTGAACACTGAGACATATTTGAATCAGAGGAATCTCTATCACTATCTGATCACTACCACCATTATCTTTCTTGACTTGTTTAATAGCCTTTCCACAGCTTTTCTTCTTTCTTAAAAACAGATTCTGCTTCCTTCTCAAATTCAAAATCATTGTCCTCAACACTCATTTCATCAGCATCTACCACGCAAACATTTCCAGAAAATTCAACCTTTTCATCGGACATCAACAGTGTGTCATTTTTATTAGACTTACCATTCTCTGTTGTATCAATTTCAATCTCAGTAGCTACAACTACAACCGACTCGTGTTCAGCGGCTTCTTCTACAGACGTACCGGCAATATCCGCGTCCCTCGCGATCTCAACCGGGACAGCAGCAGAAACTAGTTCCGAGTTTGTACTCGTACCTGCACTGCCCGTTTTATTAGGACAATCACGAACAAGATGACCGATTTTACCACAACTAAAACATTTAATTGTGGTATCAGATGTTGCAAACACTGTGTAGTCGAACCCATCAATTTTGAACTTGAAAACAAGATCGATGTCATCAATTCCATTTTTCAGCACCATAAAAACTTGTCTTCTAAATGAGACTAGATGTTTTACCAATGGTGACTTGCACCCGAGAGGGATTTTCTTAATAGGGGATACCAGTTTGCCATAACGAGATAATTCTTGCACCAACACCTCGTCTTTAATAAACGGAGGTACGTTAGACAGTATAACTTTCTTAGACGGGCTACTCAAAGGCAAAACAGGCACGAGTGAACCATTCAACACTACGCCGCTTTGCACAATGTCATTTGCCTTTTCAACGGATTTAAAGAAAAGAACAATTGCACTGTTCATCCGCGATGCCGACACAATATTATCATGTCCCACGATCTCTCCCACCGCTAAACAACACTGTTCTACACTGATTCTAGACTCCACCTTCACTTCATGACGGCGGGTTAAATTATCAAAACTCATAGTGTTTTGGTTCGTCATGCCTCCCAGCATAACGCTGGTAGCAGACGCAAACACCTCTAAATATCAAACGGCCAAACAATTCAACACATAAAAGACAAACACACATACATACATAAAAAAGATAGAAGATAGAAAAGTTTTTAGCACACAGATACAAACGCACTCACCCTCACCACGCTCCGTTCACTCCCAGCATGCACTCCGACAAACAGAGAGAAAGAGAGAGAGAGCACCAGAGAGTGCCCAAGAAAAGCCAAGAATCAAAGAGACAGAGCAATAATTACAATCTTCTTCTATACCTTCCTTGACCATGTGACTGAAACCCAAATGTGAGACATTCAAACTGACCAATCAGAAGATTAAAACTTCTCCTACTGTACTACAGTAACAGAAACAGTAAAGCAAATGTCTTTGTTCATTTTAAAATATCTTTAGATACCTAAAACGCTTGGGAGTCGTTCTCGTCGGTGCAGCAATGGCAGACTGTGTACAACTCGCTGTGAACGCGCTCAGGGCGGGTCTATGTTAAAACAGCAGTGTCTGTCAACATTCGTGGGCGGGGCCTGTGGCTTTTGTGACATCACACTGACAGGGATCTGGAAACGGCTTGTTCTGAGACACTGCTTGTGATTTGTGGGGATTAAAAAAAGGAGTGGGTGTATTTTTATCACTATAGGGTGGTTGTGTTCACACACTGCCAACACACATTTATGTCCAAACACCATGCAGAAGTGAATTTTGCAGACTAGGTCCCCTTTAAGTAAATTATTTTAAAAATATTTTTTTTCACCTGGGTAGGCCTACAATGCCCTATGGGTGTTCGAGCACATTCCACGAGAGGCATGGCCTCTTCTTGGGCAAGGTCCAGTGGCGTGCCCATCGCCAAAATCTGTGTGGTGGCCGGCTGGGCCTCGCTGTCCACGTTTGTCAGGTCTTATAATCTGGACAATCCTACATTACAGACGCAGGTCCTTTCTGCATAAGCCTCACAACTGTGACCAGCTTATGAATCCGCGTCTATGGCCCGACCAAGTCTGGGTAATGACTATATTTTGTGTTCCCTATATGCGCTCTAGGCCCCACTGGCGCCAGGCTATATGGGATTGGGAGGATGACTACAGTGTCTTTCAGTCCCCGATTTGTCTGGCCCATCCTGTCCTATGTGCATCCGTCACGAGCCCTTCTTAGTTGCCCCCCCTTCATAGCACGCCGTGATTGGACTGTCCCCGTAGTGTCTTGCCTTATAATAATAATAATAATAATAATAAGGCAAACGTATTGTTTTTAAAACTTGTTTTTAATGACAAAGTTGAAATTAATTCATACAGTGCTCAGCGTAAGTGAGTACACCCCTTTGAAAAGTAACATTTTAAACAATATCTCAACACAAAAACAATTTCCAAAATGTTGACAAGACTAAGTTTAATATAACATCTGTTTAACTGATAACATGAAAGTAAGGTTAATAATATAACTTAGATTACACATTTTTCAGTTTTACTCAAATTAGGGTGATGCAAAAATGAGTACACCCCACAACAAAAACTACTGCATCTAGTACTTTGAATGGCCTCCATGATTTTTTAATAAATAATTAGACTCACCTTGTTAAATTAGACATTTGAAGTCTAAGATTTAGCTTTGCTCCAGAGACTTTCAGTGGGGTGTACTCATTTTTGCATCACCCTAATTTGAGTAAAACTGAAAATTTTGTTCTTTAAGTTATATTATTAACCTTACTTTCATGTTTTAAGTTAAACAGACGTCATATTAAACTTAATCTTGTCAACATTTTGGAAATTGTTTTTGTGTTCATTGAGATGTTACTTTTCAAAGGGGGTGTACTCACTTACGCTGAGCACTGTACAGCATTTAGTTTCTTTTTGCTGTTTTATGATATTGTTTATTTCAATTTTAAATTTTAAACTATTGAATTTACAAAACGATTATAATCAGTTTATCTGTGACAAACCCTGTTTCAGTGTCAGTGACGGAGGGAGATTCAGTCACTCTCGACTCTGGTCATAGTGAAATGAAGGATGATGATCGGATTCTCTGGAAGTTTGGAAACACTTTAATAGCTGAAATCAATAAACGGGATGACAGCATCACTGAAGATGATGATGAAGATGAAGATGATGAAGATGATGATGATGATGATGTTCTTGATGGGAGATTCAGAGACAGACTGAAGCTGGACAATCAAACTGGATCTCTGACCATCACAAACATCACAATGAAACACGCTGGACGTTATGTACTATGGACCAGCGCTTTCATCAGGATTTCTTATATTCGTCTCATTGTCTACGGTGAGTTAAATATCAGTTTCACATGTTTTATTTATTACAGCTAGATCTAAAGAAGTATCTTATCATGACTAATGAGTTCAAATGACTAATTCTCTCACTTTCACATGAACAGCAGGTTTATATTGAACTTTCTATTCAATAGTTTTAAATGCTCTACTTTTGATCATCTTGGTTCCTCTGGATGTTTCTTGAATCTCTTCATTCATCCTCATTTCTCTTTATTCTCTCATGTTTTCAGCTCGTCTGCCTGTTCCTGTCATCAGCAGTAACTCTTCTCAATGTTCTTCATCATCATCATCATGTTCATTGGTGTGTTCAGTGGTGAATGTGAGTCATGTGACTCTCTCCTGGTACAAAGGAAACAGTTCATTGTCCAGCATCAGTGCGTCTGATCTCAGCATCAGTCTCTCTCTACCTCTGGAGGTGGAATATCAGGATAAAAACACCTACAGCTGTGTGCTGAACAATCCCATCAGCCACCAGACTCAACATCTGAACATCACTCAACTCTGTCACACATGTTCAGGTACGGCAGCGCTGATGATATTAGCGTTTATTGACTGAGCTGATCTCACTTTGATGTTTTTATTCCTCAGTCCACTGTTGTGGTCCTACTGAAGCTGTGATCCGATTGGTCCTCTCTGCTCTGGTGGGCGTGGCTACTGTCATTCTTGTGCTTTATGACATCAGATCCAGAAGAGCTGAAGGAGATCAAGCACATATTCACACATCAGGTACATGATTGATGATGACTGATTCAGCATATATTAATATTGGTGAGATTGATTCATTTATGGCTTTACATGTTCATCTTTTTCAGGAAGTGCTTAAATCTGAAGCAGAACGCTGAACTTTAAAGATTCTTCAAGTGTGTTTTTGTCATAATAAATACTGATGATTATTTGAACTTCTCTTTCAGTGTCAGATTTGTAAAACTCTTATTTGTAAGGCTTTATTGTTCATATTTCTCTCAGAGACACACAGATCTCACTTTACTACTACTGCTGTATATTTGTCATGTGTATTTACACTGTTGTTGAGGATCAAATTAAAATAGCATCTTTTTAATGTGTCTGACGGAGTTGACACAAATTCAGTTCTGAAGTGAATAAATGTACATTTTTAGAAGAAAACATTTTCAGAAAAACCTGTTCCCTTACATGTTCATTAGCTGAGACCTTTGTCTACAAATATATCAGTTTATAATAATGTGTTATTCAATAATAAAAACTAACATCTAAAACATGTTTGGTCTCTTCTGTCAAGAATCAGTGAGATTTAGGCTGTACTTCACACTAGGCACGGTCTTCGTCGTAGTTGTTTTTGGCGGCCTGTTTTAATTTTTAGTTTTAATCTAGTCTTTGTGTCAGGCTGTCATTTTAGTTTTTATTAGTTTTAGTCACGTTCATACTCTTTTTAGTCTAGTCAAGTTTCAGTTGACTAAAAGTCTGAGCCTTTTAGTCTTATTTTAGTCAGAATTTTTCATGACTATTTTCGTCTAGTTTTAGTCAATGAAAATTTTATTCTCTTTTTAGTAATGCAATTCTATTTAACCCAATCAATATAGTATAAGTACCAAGTAGTATAGACGAAACTAAAATTTTCTTTTAGCCAAACCCATTTCAAACAAGGTTATCTTATTATATTGTTACCCATCATATAGATAATACCTTATAATGCCTTGAGATGTCTCTTAAGGCAGGAACACACCAAGCCGACGGTCGGCCGTCTGGCAGTTTTTGTTCGTTGGCCGACTAAGTTTTCTCAGTGGGTTCCACACCGTCAGCTGAAGTTGGTTCTCGTCTGCATTTTTCAGCCGATTCGAAATCGTCGGTCTGTCGGGCCATCTGATCATTCTGATTGGCTGTTCAGATACTGCCACCTGCTGGTTCGGAAAGGCATTTCATCTCACGCAGACGCAGAACTGACGTGCTACTTGGCCGTCGGCTGTCTAGCGTTGGTTTGGTGTGTCAGGCCAACTTTGGACACAGACGCTGCCGACATGAGCCAACCCCGCAGTCTGCTTTCGTCGCCACTAGTTCGTCAGCTTCGGCTTGGTGTGTTCGGGCCTTTATCCCTTTAAGACCTGAAGGCTTTTTTTAGAAGTTTTTTTTTCTTCTGAGAGACATACTCAAAACTAAAGACTCTCATAACTCCAAAACTGTAGCAAAGAGAGTCAAAAGGTAGGTATCATTTGATAGAACACTTAAATTTTTAGAAAACATAAATTACATTACATTTAGACATTTTCATGCTGATAAACTGCTGATAAAAGTCAATATATATATACAGCTCTGGAAAAAATTAAGAGACCACTTAACAGACCACTTGATTTCTGAACTTGGAGTGGTCTCTTAATTTTTTCCAGAGCTGTATATATATATATATATATATATATATATATATATATATATATATATATAATTGTATAATTTTTCTTTTTTTTTTATTTAACATGGAATAACTCAGGAAGGCAATAAGATCAGAGAAATTCTTTTTTGGTGAGGCTCTCCTACATGTGAGCTGCATCTTTTTCAAATTATTCATTTTTTTCGCAGCTAGATGGCGCCCACGGGCAGTAAACTCTGGTTTAGAGGCACTTCTCAGCACTCGTTAGGGAGTTTTTCAAAATGAAAAAATCTCAGCTGGATATGGCCCGGATCCGGTTGACTACGGTAAACCTCGGGATAAACAGAGAGACTAATATTAGCGTAGATGCCATTCTTCTTCTGATGTAACGAGTACATCTGGTGTTATAGGAAGTGTTCCCGGTTCCGGCTGACCTAATTTATGCAGCCTAATAATCCTTTAACGGATTTGAAAATATAAATTGATAATATGTTATGTGTATGCCAGGTTAAAGAGATGCGTTTTTAAACTGACAGAGTGTGTCTGCTTCCTGAACAATGCTAGGAAGATTGTTCCAGAGTTTAGGTGCCAAATAGGAGAAGGATCTACCGCCCGTGGTTGATTTTGATATTCTAGGTATTATCAGCTGGCCTGAACTAACTGTTCTGCATTCTTCATTGAGAGCATATGTCGTAGTTTAGATATATTTTTAAGATGGAAGAACGCAGATTTACAGATGCTACTAACATGGCCTTCAAATGAAAGATTGGTATCAAAGAGCACACCCAGGTTCCTAACTGACGACGAAGACTTAACAGAGCAGCCATCAAGTGTTAGACAATATTCTAGGTTATTGCGTGAGGAAGTTTTCGGTCCAAAGATTAGGATATCAGTTTTTTCTTAATTTAATAATAAGAAATTTCTTGTCATCCAGTTTTTAATGTCAGCTATGCATTCTGTTAGTTTTGTGAATTTGTAGGTTTCGTCAGGGCGCGAGGAAATATAGAGCTGAGTATCATCAGCGTAACAGTGAAAACTAACACCATGCTTCCTAATTATATCTCCCAAGGGTAGCATGTACAGAGTGAAAAGCAATGGTCCTAGTACTGAGCCTTGCGGTACTCCATATTGAACTTGTGATCGATATGACATCTCTTCGTTTACTACTACAAACTGATAATGGTCAGATAAGTATGATTTGAACCATGCCAATGCAATTCCACTAATGCCAACATAGTTTTCGAGTCTATTTAAAAGAATATTGTGATCAATAGTGTCACTGCCTTTTCTAGTATTTTTGACAGAAAAGTGAGATTTGAGATCGGCCTGTAATTGACTAATTCTCTAGGATCAAGTTGTGGTTATTTTAAAGTCTTGTCTCGTTTTCGTCACGTGGTAAAGGTTAGTTGACAACGATAATTAGTCATAATTTTTGTTGACGAAAGCAACACTACTTCTTCGTCAGTTAGGAACCTGGGTGTGCTTTTTGATACCAATACCAAGGCCATGTTTCTAGCATCTGTAAAATGTCTCAGGATACATATGTAACCATGGTTCCCTGAGAACAGGGAATGAGACTCTGTGTTTACCGCATATGGGGAACCGTCACTCGTGACAGGTGTTCGAAATTCCAAGAATCACAACACTCCAATCCTATTGGCTGGTGACAGCCTATGACGTCATTACGGCGCAAACCGTGACGTATAAAAGGAGCACCTGAGGAAGCAGTCAACACCTACTCGTCTTTGAGGGACTGTTCAGCAGGCAGCCTGAAGCATGGCAGGGCAACACAGAGTCTCGTTCCCTGTTCTCAGGGAACTATGGTTACATACGTAACCTGAGACGTTCCCTTTCAAAAGGGAACTCAACTCTGCATTTACCGCATATGGGGAATGAAACACCCATGCCGCCATGCTGAAGGAGAGTGCATGCCAAATGTCTAGACAAACGTCCGGCAGTTCCAGAGAAAAGCCGGGAGCAACTCTCCCCAAGGCTGTCAGTGACAGCATTCCCTATGGCCAACAGCCCTAGCTGAGCCTAAAAGAGACCTTCCGCGGAAAGCCTTCCAAGGCTGCTCAAGGCATCTGGGACCAGCAATCCGTGGAAAGTGGTCCCTTAAAGGGAATGTGGCCAGGAAACCAAACGGAACCCTGGCCAGTCACTAGAGGGGAACAAAGTCAACCCCCAATGCCACCAAGGAGGCCTTACTAATC
The DNA here is from genome assembly GCA_036281575.1 of Ancherythroculter nigrocauda. Classification (NCBI taxonomy): domain Eukaryota; kingdom Metazoa; phylum Chordata; class Actinopteri; order Cypriniformes; family Xenocyprididae; genus Ancherythroculter; species Ancherythroculter nigrocauda. The sequence goes on from VTFQ01000002.1 coordinate 61,642,353, forward strand.
TAGCGAAAGCCAAAGATAGTCTGGGCCAGCCCTGTCTGATACACAGAATCTCCAAAGCGCATTCTTCAAAGAAGAGAGCAGAAGTACGAGGGAAGTACAAAGGGAAGTACGAAGCTCAACCTAACAGACAGACCATACTGTAGGCACATAGTCATGGAGGCTGATCAGAAGGGGCCTACAACATAACTAAATTTCTTGCGAATGAACTAATATCACACCAAGAACCCAATTCATATGGTGGTATTCAGGATGGCCCATAAGGCCATTCGACTGAAAACGTAGCATGCTGAGCGCATGACCAACCAAGTAATTAGGTAGCTGTGAGTGCCCACGAAACAGCCTGTCCAACACAATCCAATGAGCAGTGTACGCGGTAAAGACCCTTTTACTCTTTAAGCAAGAGGAGTACAGCGTACGCCATCACATGCCAAAGAAGGCCCCATGGACCTATAACCTCAGCAGACACACGGCATCAGCTCGTGACAGTGTTATCAAGCTCCAGGCAGAACAAACCGACTACAAAGGAGGTTAATGAGTCAGCCGGAGCCCTGGCCAGCCAGTGACACAAATCACTTTACTGTTTTCAGAGAGGAATATCAAAGAAAACACAGAAAAAGGGGTACATGCCAGCATGTTCCCAAAGGAGGCCCCAAAGGCTGTCAGCTAGCGGCCATTAAAGTTCTAGGAGCAAAATAGAACCAAGTAAAAAACAAGGTAACTATTTAGCTCAACTAGAGCTAAAGGAAACCATTCTCAAGGAAGAAAATGAATAAACCCAAAACAGTTGGTTTAATGCACGACCTCACCTTGAGAGGCAAGCCACTCAGAAAATGTACTCGGTAAAAGCACCTTTTACTCTCTAAGTGGGAGGAGTACAAAGCCAAGCTCCAGCATGATACAAAGGAGGCCTAAAAAGGCCTACAACTCGTAAACATGTGGCGTCAGCTAGTGGCAATCACGACCCATCCATGGTGATGAGTCAAAATAGAAGCCAACACAACAACTGTGCCAAAATGCAATCTAAAAAGAGGCCCTGAGGGGCCTTCTACTTCTATAAACACATGGCATCAGCCAGTGGTAGCTACCTGACCAAAACCAGCCAGTAGGCCAAGTACTCGAATACTTAAATAAGAGGAGTACACACTGCGCCACATAACTCTATGAGAGGCCTGACATAGGGCCTACTCTAACAGAAGCAGGTGTGGCCGATAGCGGTGTGAGTCAGAAAGCAAGACACAACCATGGAAGAGTCTAAGTATAACCAACCCAGCTGGGCCACCATGAAACCAAAAAGGAGGCCTAGCAGAGCCTACTACTTTTAGCACCATGTGGCACCAGGCCAAAAAGCAAGCTGTATTAAGAAAGAGGCTACAATAAAGAGCCAACAATCTAACAGCAAATGCAAAACAGCTGCTGTGGTCATGATTGACTGGGAGCTACAGAGATCCTACTATTCTAACCAGAATAAATCTCTCTACACTCCACCTGAGTGTGCAATCCAACAGGTGACGCACTCAGTGAAACACAAACCCTAACCGGGGAGTACAAAAAAACATCATGTTCTTAGATAGAGGCTAATCACAGCCTGCTATCACAGAAACAAGCGCTAACCTGTGGCAGCACTAGAGTAAGCTCACATATATGAAAGTATGTAGGGCTAAAGCTTAGAACCCAAAGCAAAAGTAAGTGCTTTGTATTACATGCCATCCAAACAGGATAAATGTTTCACAGAACAGATCTGAGATCTGTATTGAACCCTTGAGGCCGAAAGCTAAAACATTTAGCACCGTATACTCAATCTTGAATATAATTCAAGGGGCTCATGTGAAGACATTATAAGCATGACAAAAGTTCTACAAAGTGGGGCCTAGCAGCACTGCATAACTCATCTTCTGGAAGATAAGGGCCTACCACCTGGGAAAAACAGCACCAGGAAGGCTAATAACAGCCTATAACCTTAGCTGTTAACCTCAGCCATAGCACCTACATTTTCACATTGAAGGGGAAATGGGCATACGGCCAGCAACTCCCTCAGGAAGAGGCCAGAACTAGGAAGTATACAACCTCACAGGGATAGTAATAATAAGGGTTACATAAACAAGCACCTAAACCTAGCTCTAGCCTAGCCGCTAGCTAAGGCCTACTGGGCCAAGCAAAGCTTGGGCTTCATTTTGAATCCTTCAAATATGAGGAGAAAATTAAGCACTGCAAGCAAACAGTGTCAGGCGGCCGATAAGCCATCCTGTACACAAATAACTGAAGAGACGAGTGCTAACTCAAACCAAACTAAAGTATTAGCTGAGAAGCTATTCTAACATAGGAGGCTACAAAATAAAGCACCTGCATGTTTTGAAAACTAGCCAACCTAAAGCTACAGTTATTCTGCCCAAAAAAAACCCTTCTAACTTTACTGACTACAAGCTCAGGAAAGCTATACAGGAAAAACAAGGTTTACACTTTTTATAAACAAAAGTATAGACCCAGCTTACCTTCCTGCGGCTCGTAGAACTAAGATTTTCCCTCCTTATTATAATGCATGAAGAAGGATGACATCAAAAGCTCTTTTAAGCCTAAAAGCAATTTCACTATCAAGCCAGAAGGCGGCCTTTAGAAAAAATATTATTAAAAGGCCAGCCGACATCCTAACTGTAAAAGAAGCACCCGAGCAAGTAGAAAGTATATATATATATATATATATATATATATATATATATATATATTCAGATTTATACTCTGATTTATTCACTGCTAAAGCCATTGATGAACAATGCAGAAATGAACTGCTACAGGATATTCCTTCTTTAACTTCAAAGCACAAAAACTTTTAGAGGCTGATCTGCAGTTTGAAGAGGTTACTGCTGCTGTAAAGGGTCTCTCTTCAGGAAGAGCACCAGGGATAGATGAACTGTCTTCTGAATTGTTTTTTAAAAAAATATTGGACTATATCAGGACCTGATTATTTTGAAGTGCTCAAAGAATGCATCAGCAAAGGTCCTCTCCCTGTGAGTTTTCAACAGGCTGTCTTAATGAGGCCACGTGTATGATAAAAATTGCTGGTGGTCTCAGTGTTCCTGTTAAGGTCCACAGAGGTATTAGGCAAGGGTGTCCCCTTTCAGGTCGACTCTACAGTTTAGTCATTGAGCCTCTGTTATGTAAACTAAGAAGCCAGTTAACAGGTCTAAGAGTTGCTGAACTAGACTCTCAATAACCTATTAAGATTTCTGCATATGCTGATGATGTTACAGTTTAAGTCAGAGGTCATAATGTCAATCTCTGGGGGAGGCTTTTACACCTATGCTTTTTATTTATGTTCCTAAATACAGCAAGAGCAAAAAGCAAGCTCACGTTTTAATGAATTTTATATTTGGGCAAGCAAACTGGCTATTTGGTTGTCATGTAAAAGAAAACTACTTGCCTCTGGATTGACTGATATTATCTTGGTGTTTAGGGGATTAATAAATCCTGTATTAACATTGAGTATGCTTATTATAAGTTGGTTGATGATTTGGATAGTTTTAGATTTAAATGGGGTATAAATATGTATTTTTGAAAATGATTATGGTGGTTGCTTGCAAATTTTTGTCTGAGAGATGAAAGATTGTAAACCTGCTGTTCCTGATGTGTGTACAGTTATTTATGTACATCATTCTTTATTTTATTCCATTTTTTTATTTCCTCTTAATATAAAATGAATGTTTATATAAAATTGGATGTAAATAAAGAGATTGTCAAAGTCTCTCTCTTAGTCCTTACAGATTCCTTCTCTATTCACACACACAAGTCATCCGGTCACAGTTTATTTCTTCCAGGTTCTTCTTATTTTCTCAATAACAATGTCTGCAACCTGGAAAATGTCTTACATTCTTACAACAGTTCTTGTACAATTCTTTACATCCTCTTTATTATTTTGAATTTTAGTGTCCATCAACAAGCTTAATTCTTAACTGATACTGCACTATATACAATACTTAATGCCCCAACCACTCCTTTTTATCAAGTTTTTAATTCTAGGGCTGTCCCCTCTTCACAAGGCTGTTCCTAATTCTCCTAAAAACTGACAGCTCTTTTCCGCTGATGATCAACTATGAGCCTTCGCTTCTTTTGACCATCATAAAGACAAGTGCATTCACACACTTCAACAAAAACACACTTTCTGTGTGAAAACACTTCAGTTTGCCCAATTCAGGCAAAATACACTTCTTATGAAAATACTACTCTATTAATTCACTACGAATGCGCCACTCCTGTGACCTGGAAATTGACGGGTCAGACAGGAGGTTAAAGAGCTGGCCGTCTGGTGCAGTCATAACAACCTGGAGCTGAACACACTCAAAACAGTGCAGATGATAGTGGACTTCAGGAGAAACACTCCAGCATTATTCCCACTCTTCATCATGGACAGCACTGAGGCAGCAGTGGAGTCATTCAGGTTCCTGGGCACCATCATCTCTCAGGACCTGAAGTGGGAGTTCCACATAGACTCCAGTGTGGAAAAAGTCCCAGCAGAGACTGGACTTCCTTCTCCAGCTGAGGAAGTTCAACCTGCCACAGGAGCTGCTGGAACAGTTCTACTCTGCAGTGTTGACAGAACCGGGCTAATACATACATTTTTAGATTTAGATTTAGAACTGGGCTAAATTGACATTTGACTTGACATTTGATATTCAACAGTATTCTTGACATTTATTCAACAGTGCTTTGATCTGCCTGCATTGACACTATTATTTAAGAGCTGCTGTGCAGCCAAAATTATGTACCAGTTATCAATGTAAAGCTGCTTTGACACAATCTGCATTGTAAAAAGCGCTATATAAATAAAGGTGACTTGACTTGACTTAATATTCTCACACTTCCTGGTTCTGGTAAGAACTCAAGCTGCTGGAGTTTGTTTATTAGGCCTGCGGGGCAACCGCCCAGTAAAGCATTACAATAATCTGCCTGAACGCATGAACTAACTTTTCTGCATCTGACATTGAGAGCATATGTTGTAGTTTAGAGACAGTTTTGGAAAAAAGTGGTTTTATAAGTGCCAGAAATGTGGTTTTCAAAAGAGAGATTGCCATCTGTTGTAAGGTGGTCGTTAGCAGTGGCAAGGCAGGCAGCAAGAAAAAGGGAAAAACTCTGAAGTTTCTTAAAGGTGATTTAATTTTCTTGTCAGGGCATGCTCCAAACAGTGTAACCACTGTATTGACTGAGGCAAATCAGACACAATTATTGGTTAGTTAACCAATAGTTTTAAGCTCACTCTGGAGTCTGTCCCCATCCCCCGGGAAGTTTTCAGTTACAAGTTTATTGCGCTGAGGAATGTGGTTACCGCATGGAGAGCAGAGTAGAGACACAGAAAATCTGCATCTTCCCTGCATTTTCCACACAGAACACAGACTCTATGGCATTAATGTATAGACAGACTGTGCTATAAATGAATCCTTCTCAGGAAATGGTATCCATTATTACTGATGTTGTATTGTACTCATTGTATTTACATGTTTGATGATTGTTAAATGTTATGACCTGCACGGTAACTTCAATCATGCCATGTTTAGTGTCTATACGTTCGTAGCGGGAAGATTTAAATGCTTGTGTATGCGGTACATCCATACCTGTGCAACACATCAGTATTAAAAGAATCTTTAATAGTTCTGATTCAAGAACTCAGCTTGTTAATCTTTCTGGGTTGTAAAAGCCCTGACAGGAGGGGTGTTGCCACCCAGAATTAAAAACATCTTCATTGGTCCGGTCAACAACTGAGAGGTGTGACTTTGACCAGAGGTTAAAAACCAGCGAACAGTGCCACTCCCTCTCTTCTTCCTTGCTTCTGGACGACTGAACAGGTCTCCTTGTGGCCGGCCTCTCTAGGCCAGGCCCGCAAGGCCGGTAGGCCCCGGCCTACAACACTCAGCCATGTGCTCATCACCCAACAGACTGGCAACAACTTCAGACGATAACCTCAAGAGTTATCCTCAACCTGCAGATCCGACGCTCCTCAGCCTAAAGGCATCTTGCAAGTATCGTACATTTTAATGCTAAACAGCGATTTAGTATTGATTTGTAAGACTTACCTTGGCTATTGCTAAAAGAAACTGATGAGTCCTTTCCAGATTGCCTTTGACATTTCATGTAGCTCTAGTAACAGCAACTCTTCCGGTTCAACTCTATCATTACTCATTCTGACTTGTGTATGTGTGTGTGACCCTTTGTGTATGTTATGTTACGTGTTTGTTAGTTTAGTTATGTGTTTGTGAGTTAGTTAATAAAGATTGTGTACAGGACATGTTTGGTTCTGACTCCGTCTGCTAATGAATTGCCTCTTAAGTGATAGATCCGGACTACGTGCTCTGAGTAGTACAGTACAATAAGAAATATTATTTTTCCATAACTTGGAAATTAACATTTCTTAGAATTAATAAACAATCAACACTGAGCGTTCACTGGACGAACAGGTTAACTGATTGTAATATTAATTTTAATGTAGCTATGTCCAGTTAATCTGATTAACGGATTTGCATATTCATAATTAATCATAATTAATAATCATAATGAGTTATGAATAATTATTAATATTTCCCCTTTGAGTTAATTTTTGCTACACCACGTTCCATCCACCAATGTTCCATTACAGGAACAACAAACAAAAAAATAAATAAAGGAAGAAAAAAAAAACAAAGAAAAAAAATATTTACATGAGAAGCATTAAACACATTGGCTACTGGCCCAACAGTCACACTCAATTCTCTCTCTTCTTTGTCCAAACAATTAGACTTTTTATACTTAAGGCTCCTCCCCTCAAATTCAAACATACCAATGACAGGGCTATTTCAATTACAATCTACATATCTTATTTGTAAGATCATATTTAACATCAACATTGAAATATAAATATTAACATATTCTTTATCAAACTCCATTTTCACCATGAAAACCAATGAGAATCTTAAAAGACATGCATTCAATGTAATTTCATTCTTAATGCTTGAACTCCTCCTCCTTTGGGATGGTATAAGTCAGGCTTCCTGTTTGCAGGCTCCTCCTATTAGGAAGCTCCAGGAAGAAGGAAAGACAAAGAGAATCTCCATTAACAAACAAATCATTATTTGTCTAATTTTCATTCACCTTTTCTTGTTTTACAGGCACAAAAAGGCTAAGATTGACAAACATGAGTCACAATATAATGTGCACCTTCCATTTGACTCATGTGTGAGACGAACGGTGAATAAAATTATCTTGGAAACAAAACCCATTGTTTGGTTGTTTGAATTGAGAGTTACATACCTTATTTTATCACACCATTAAATATCACTTCTACACTTTAGTAGCAAATCTACACTTCTCAGTTTCTCCAGATGAAAAGATAAATTCACATGTGTTTCATCTAGAGTTTTAAAAGAGTTATTTTGCTCAGATTCACCAAAATACCAAAGTCTGCAATCAAAAGCAAAACATCTGATTATGAACTCATTTCTCATCAAATTTCCCCAAGACCAAAACTTTCTGGTAACCAAATGATATTTCTCTAAATGAACGATTACATTTACAGGTTACTGTATGTTTGCATTAATGTTCACTCATGGATTTTGTTGTAACAACACAAACATTATACATGTGATTTACTGGCTTTTGAGTCGAATGAAGATGTTTTTCTCTTTATTTGATCTGTTCAAGCATCAGTGTGTCTGGTTTGATCTGTCGGTGGATAAACAGCTTCTGCTGGATGTTTGTCGTCTCTGTGTGTGTCAGCAGTTTGAGGCTGAAGTATTTCTTCATTTTCCCTCCTGATAATAAGAAGATCACAATCTTCCACTCCACACTAAACATCTTTACACTGAAATAAAGTGAATCCATCAACCGTCAAATAAGAGTCACAGGTCAGAGGTCAAATATGATTGACAGCTCACAGCACTAAATAACACACCAGTAGATTCAGATATCTAGTCCAATATTTCACTCTTCTGCTGTTAGTTTTCATTCAGGCCCAGAATTCATTTGAAAATGTAAGATCAGCAAAAACTTGTTGATTTTCGTGATGTTAAAGCAGACGGATGTGTGAGCGGAAACTAACTGAGGATGGGGGAGGATTGACACACAACCAGATAAATATCACAGTTCAGTGTGTTTCAGGTCAATCTGAGGGTTTTCAGACATTTTAAGAGTCACTATCGTGGGCTTTTCAGTGAACCGATGAAGAAAATGTTCCTCAAGTTAGTTTTGCTCTGTTTGTGGTGTCTGGATGGTGAGTTTTAAATGTGTTTTTATGGCTTCAGTTGTGTCTGTTCTGGTACCATGTGATAAATTACTGGTTAAATTAGTTAGAGAAGATTAACATTCACTGTTAGTGTCAGCGACGGTGGCTGTAGTGAAGCGCACGACTCAGGAAATAACTCAAAGAACAGTCTTTAATCTAATAATCCACACAATACACAGGAGAAATATAGCTGCAAGCAGCAATTCGGGGCCAAGCCCCAGAAGGGGCAGTAGCGCAATACGGAGCAGGTAGAGCAAAAACAGCAGAAATTGAATGTACATGCAAAACAGCTGGTTCAGAAGGACAGGTGGAAATTAAATGAAAATCAATAGAAGTTCAGATGAGAATGAACACAGAATGAACTAAAAACACTTGTATCTAATTCAAGAGGAATAAAGATTAGTACAATGATTATTTGGATAAAAAAAGGAATCAAAATGACTCATTACACACAATTGTATAATGTCCCCCCAACAATGGATTCGAACCCACAACCTCTGCATACAGCGTCCATTTCTCATCTCATTGCACCACTGTGCAGGTGAATGTTGGCACAACTGCCGAAGTTCATGAGTTCATGTGAAAATGAACTCAAAATGAAGAATTTTAATAAAACCGCTCTGAATGCTATATTTAATAACTTTACTTTAGATCATTCTGCAGCTCATCATGCTGTAGTGCAATACGGAGCAGGAAGAGGAAAAACAGCAGAAAATTAACAAACATGAAACAGCTGGTTCAGAATTATGGGCGAGAATGAATTCAGAATGTACAGAAGCTTAGATGAAAATGAACACAGCATGAAACAAAAAGCATTTATTTCTAATCTAAGAGGCAATATAGGAATCAAAACACACTATTTCATAAAACTGCTCCGCCTGGGGTTCGAACCCACTATCTTTGGGTATAGTGCTCTTCAGGTACCTGGCTTTACACATTGAGCTACTTGAAGATGCATGTTAAACAGGATGTGGAAGAGAACTTTTAGTGTAAGAAAGAATTTACAAAAAAAGCATTACTAAGCATGCTAACCATATTAGCATGCTAAGCTAACTTAATGCTAATGAAGCTCATGGTTAACTTGATAACTGAAGAGCCACATTAAAGAGAATGACAACTGGTTAGCATGCTAAGCAATTAGCATGCTAAGCTAACTAGCATAAGACAACAAACACAAGCAAGGTCACATTCAGAGACAAATATCTCGGGAACGGTAGCGAATATCAAAATTCCGTTCAGTCATTTCTATGCGGCTCGGACCAAAGGTCATCTGAGCTGATTTTGGACAAAATTGGATAAAATTTGTGGGAGGAGTAGTGAAAAAACTGGTTTTCATTTATTTCAATATGGCGGACAGGTACATTTAAGGAAAATAACAAATTACACATCGTTGGAATTGGCATTAGCCAGGGAATAAAATGACATAAAGCATACACGCTTAAGCTTAAGTTATAAGCGTTTTTGCAAAAAACATTATATCTGTGGAACAGTAGGGGGCGCTGTGTTGAAACTTCTTGGTTACCTTCAGGACCTTCTAAAGGTCATACGTACTAATTTTTGTAAAGATATGTCAAATTGTTTAAAAGATATTGCAATTTATGACAAAATTCAAAATGGCAGACACGTGGTTCAACCGATGTTGACAAATTCAATATCCTCAGATTCGGCATAGCCCATGGAATCCATAGACACCAAGATCTTGATTTTCTAACAAAGTGTTCAAACGTTATTGGCCAAAATACCCATTTTTCAGATGTCATGACCTGTAGGTGGTGCTGTTCCTAAATTTGGCATGGAACCTCAGATCATGGTCATGATCAAGTGTACCAATTTTTGTTTCGATTGCTCAAAGTTTGGCCGAGATACAGCCTCTATAGCAATTTCGGGTCATCCTCGTTAACTTCATGATATCATAACTATTTTTTTTACCAGTAGGTCAAAAAATTCTGTTCAGTCATTTCTGTGCAGCTCAGTCCAAAGATCATCTGATCAAAGTTTGGACAAAATTGGACACAATTTGAAGGAGGAGTAGCGAAAAAACGGAATACTGTACTTTTCAAAATGGCTGCTACTGTAATGGGCGGAGACTTAATGTAAGATGTTGAATAGCATCAGCATGAAGAGACAAATCAGATGTACTAAGATGTACATTTTTCTAGAGCAAATGGTTCAAATGTTATAACCTTTAGAATGTTGAATTTTTGAACTGGTGGTGGCGCTATAGAGTTGGTTCTAGAGACTCCAAATTTGGTCCAATCACTATTCATGAGCATCTCTACAACTGTGCCAAATTTCATCATTTTCTCATGTTCCCTTGATAGGGCTGCCATAGACTCCCATTCGGGAGGAAGAATAATAATAAAAGAGAAAACGTACAAATATAGCTGCAAGCAGCAATGCGGGGCTAAGCACCGAAGGCACCGCAAACAGAGCAACACAGCAAGCAGAGCAGCATTTCAAGCAGAGCAACACTGTAAGCAGAACAGCACATCAGACAGAGCAGCACACCAAGCAGAGCAGAACATCAAACAGAACAGCACAGCATGCTGAGCAACACTGCAGGCAGAACAGCACAGCAAAAAGAGCAGCTTTTAAAGCAGAGCAACATGGCATGGTAATGTTGGTAATGATAGAGGAATTGAAATGACAACATTACAAATAATTTTATAAAGTCACCCCACGTGGGATTCGAACCCACAATCTCTGGATCATGTGTCTGCCACTCAACTCCTTGCGCCCCTGAGCAGACAGTGTCATACAGCTGTCAGAGTTTAGTAGTTCATGAGAATGAACTCACAATGAAGAGCAACACAGCATACATTTCATGCACTCAAATGTCTGAGTTGTAGTGCAATGCAGAGCAAGAAGGGCAAAAAGAGCAGAAATTGAATGTACATGAAAAACAGCTGGTTCAGAAGTAGAGGTGAGAATGAGCTCAAAATGACCAGAAGCTTTTTGGGATGATAGAGGAATTGAAATGACAACATTACAAATAATTTTATAAAGTCACCCCACATGGGATTCGAACCCACAATCTCTGGATTATGTGTCTGTCACTCAACTCTTTGCGCCACTGAGCAGACAGTGTCAAACAGCTGTCAGAGTTCAGTAGTTCATGAGAATTAACTCACAATGTAGAGCAACACAGCATACATTTCATGCACTCAAATGTCTGAGTTGTAGTGCAATGCAGAGCAAGAAGAGCAAAAAGAGCAGAAATTGAATGTACATGAAAAACAGCTGGTTCAGAAGTATAGGTAAGAATGAACTCAAAATGATCAGAAGCTAAGATGAAAATGAACATAGAATTAATAAAAATAGATTAATTTCTAATTAAAAGAAGAAAGACTAGTACAATACTTGTTTGGATAATAAAGGAATTGAAATGACAACATTACAAACAATTTTATAAAGTTGACCCCCACGGGACTCGAACTCACAGTCTCTGGATCACGTGTCTGTCACTCAACTCTTTGCACCACTGGGCAGGCAGTGTCACACAGCTGTCGAAGTTTAGTACTTCATGAGAATGAACTCACAATCAAGAATTTTTATAAAAATGCACCATATGTTATATTTATAAATTTTAGTTTAGATCATTCACAGAAACATTCCATATCAGGAACAGAAGCAATTTGTACAAAATAAGCATTTAGCATGCTAAGCTAATTAGCATAAGACAACAAACACAAGCAAGGTCATATTCAGAGACGAATATCTCAAGAATGGTAGCGAATATCAAAAATCCGTTCAGTCATTTCTATGCGGCTCGGTCCAAAGATCATCTGAGCTGATTTTGGACAAAATTGGACAAAATTTGTGGTAGGAGTAGCAAAAAAACTGTTTTTCATTTATTTCAATATGGCGGACAGGGACATTTAAGGAAAATGACAAATGACACATCGTTGGAATTGGCGTTAGCCAGGGAATAAAATGACATAAAGCATACACATTTTGGAAAATGTTTTCAAAAGTTATAAGTGTTTTTGCAAAAAACATTATATCTGTGGAACAGTAGGTGGCGCTGTGTTGAATCTTCTCAGGTACCTTCAGGACCTTCTAAAGGTCATACGTACCAATTTTTGTGAAGATATGTCAAATTGTTTAAAAGATATTGCAATTTATGACAAAATTCAAAATGGCGGACATGCGTATCATCTAATGTTGACAAAATCTATATCCTCGGATTCGGCATGGCCCAAGGAATCCATAGACACCAAGATCTTGATTTTCTGACAAACTGTTCAAAAGTTATTGGCCAAAATAGCCATTTTTCAGATCTCATGAACTGTAGGTGGCGCTGTTCCCAAATTTGGCATGGAACTTCAAATCATGGTATTGATCAAGTGTACCAATTTTTGTTTCGATTGCTCAAATTTTGGCCAAGATACAGCCTCTATAGCAATTTCAGGTCGACCTCGTGAACTTCATGACAACATAACTTTTGAACAAATATGAATACAAAAAATCTGTTCAGTCATTTCTATGCAGCTCAGATCAAAGATCATCTGATCAAAGTTTGGACAAAATTGGACAAAATTTGGAGGAGGAGTAGCGAAAAAACGGATTACTGTACTTTTTAAAATGGCTGCTACTGTAATGGGCGGAGACTTAATGTAATATGTTGAATAGCATCAGCATGAAGAGCCAAATCAGATGTACTAAATTACATTTTTCTAGACCAAATGGTTCAAATGTTATAACCTTTAAAATGTTGAATTTTTGAACTGGTGGTGGCGCTATAGAGTTGGTCCTAGAGACTCCAAAATTGGTCAGATTTCTAGACATGACCATCACTACAAGTGTGCCAAATTTCATCATTTTCTCATGTTCCGTTGATAGGGCTGCCATAGACTCCCATTGGGGAGGAATAATAATAATAATAATAAATATAGCTGCAAGCAGCAATGCGGGGCTAAGCACCAAAGGCACCGCAAACAGAGCAACACAGCAACATTTCAAGCAGAGCAGCACATCAAACAGAGCATTTCATAAAGTTGCCCCACACGGGACTCGAACCCACAGTCTCTACCTCATGTGTCTGTCACTCAACTCTTTGCACCACTGGGCAGGCAGTGTCACACAGCTGTCGAAGTTTAGTAGTTCATGAGAATGAACTCACAATCAAGAATTTTTATAAAAATGCACCATATGTTATATTTATAAATTTTAGTTTAGATCATTCACAGAAACATTCCATATCAGGAACAGAAGCAATTTGTACAAAATAAGCATTTAGCATGCTAAGCTAATTAGCATAAGACAACAAACACAAGCAAGGTCATATTCAGAGACGAATATCTCGGGAATGGTAGCGAATATCAAAAATCCGTTCAGTCATTTCTATGCGGCTCGGTCCAAAGATCATCTGAGCTGATTTTGGACAAAATTGGACAAAATTTGTGGGAGGAGTAGCAAAAAAACTGTTTTTCATTTATTTCAATATGGGGGACAGGGACATTTAAGGAAAATGACAAATGACACATCGTTGGAATTGGCATTAGCCAGGGAATAAAATGACATAAAGCATACACATTTTGGAAAATGTTTTCAAAAGTTATAAGCGTTTTTGCAAAAAACATTATATCTGTGGAACAGTAGGTGGCGCTGTGTTGAATCTTTTCAAAATGGCTGCTACTGTAATGGGCGGAGACTTAATGTAATATGTTGAATAGCATCAGCATGAAGAGCCAAATCAGATGTACTAAATTACATTTTTCTAGAGCAAATGGTTCAAATGTTATAACCTTTAGAATGTTGAATTTTTGAACTGGTGGTGGCGCTATAGAGTTGGTCCTAGAGACTCCAAAATTGGTCAGATTTCTAGACATGACCATCACTACAAGTGTGCCAAATTTCATCATTTTCTCATGTTCCGTTGATAGGGCTGCCATAGACTCCCATTGGGGAGGAATAATAATAATAATAATAAAACTAACAGATACAATAGGGGCTATAGCACCTTCGGTGCTTAGCCCCTAATAATAATAAAACTAACAGATACAATAGGGGCTATAGCACCTTCGGTGCTTAGCCCCTAATTACAATAGGGGCTACAGCCCCTTCGGGGCTTGGCCCCTAATCATGAGGAGAAACACAACCACGTAACGTAGACGATACCGGACCATGAACTGAACACAACTCAGGCTTTAAATAACAGGGAGATCATTGGAAGAACAGAAACAGGTCTGGGATTAATGAACTAATGATAGAGAACACAGGCAAATGGAAACAGAGAGAAAACTAAACCTAAACAGAACAAACACGTTACAGTTTGTCTCGTATAGAAATAACTGAACTGTGATTTTACTGTCAGATCAAGTCTGAATTCAGCTCTAAACTCAGTTATTATGGATTGATTCAATAAAGTAATGTAAATTTGAAGCTCAGATACTCAACAGCATTAGTTTTAGTGTGACATTAAACATTAAAGTGTCTTTTTTAGTTATTGATCCATATATAAATCTATTTCTCTTTTCATTCATCATCTTTTGTCTTTGTGCTGCTGCAGAATATTATTCACGTCACATTTAAATGAATAATTTAAATTTAAATTAATAATCCAAACTAAATTTTGATTCTGTTGTTTAATGATGAAATTTCAAATTTAAGTTTAAAACCATTTACTTTTGTAAGTGAGAGTCTTAATCTGTGTTGAACCTGTTTCTGTTTGTTCTCCATGTGTGTGTTTGATTCAGTGTCAGTGACGGAGGGAGATTCAGTCACTCTCGTCTCTACTCTTACTGAAATGAAGGATGATGATCGGATTCAGTGGTGGATTGGAGATTATAGAAACGCTTTAATAGCTGAAATCAATAAACGGGTCGACAGATTCACTGTAGATGATGATGTTCTTGATGGGAGATTCAGAGACAGACTGAAGCTGGACAATCAAACTGGATCTCTGACCATCACAAACATTACAATGAATCATAGTGGAAAATATGAAGTACAGACCAAGGATATGAGTGTTCATTTCTATCTCGCTGTCATTGGTAAGTTAAAAAATTTTCCCTTTCGATATTATACTTGTACTACATCATTTGCCTTATTATTATAAGGCAAGACGCTACAGGGAAAACTCCTTTTTCACCAATTTCTGAAGCCTTTTTCAATCACGCTGTGAAACTGCATGGCCATTAGTTCATGGAGATGTATGTAAATGAACCAATGATGGTGCGGCTCTCACGTTCTCAAGCAGCCTGGTCAGCGCTTTCGCTCCTGAGCTGCCTGCAGCACCGAGCATATGCTTCCCGGTGTTTCATTTACATTTACATTTATTCATTTGGCAGACGCTTTTATCCAAAGTGACTTACAAGTGAGGAATACAACAAGTGAGTCGTCATGACGAGGCAAATAGACACAAGAAGTGCTCACAATAAAAGTTATAGGCAGTGCTCAGAGTATCATAAGCTACAACAGAGAGGGATTAAAGGAAGTGAAAGGATAGGTATAGGATTTTTTTTTTAGTATGAGGATGACGAAAGAGATGAGTTTTCAGCTGTCTTTTGAATATTGCCAGGGATTCTGCACTCCGGATGAAGGCAGAAAGATCATTCCACCAGCAAGGAACAGTGAACATGTTCTGGAGAGTGATTTCGAGCCTCTCTGTGATGGTACCACAACCCTTCGCTCCTTTAATGAGCGCAGGCTTCTGGTAGGAGTGTAGACTTGTAAGAGTGAGTGGAAGCAGGAGGTGCTGAGCCTGTGGTAGATCTGTAAGCAAGCGTCAACGCCTTGAATTTGATGCGAGCAGCAAGTGGGAGCCAGTGTAGAGAGATAAAGAGAGGCGTGACTTAGAGTCGGATTGGCAGGGAAGACGAGAAGCTCAATCTTTGCCAGGTTGAGCTGCAGATGATGTGAAGTTAATAAATGTAATTTCGGGAGGAGTACGCCCATCTAATCTTCCAATTAATACCAAGGTATAAAACCAGCATCTTACCTCTTCCTGTTGTTAGTTCTTTTGGCATTCCTCCTCCTCCCCTTCTCCTCCTTTTGTACTAATTTTGCCTGTTATACAGGGGCAATTGGAGCTCGAGAAGGATATTCTTTCCGAGCCCCTCTATAGCAGACAGCAAGCCAAATCTGTTTACCACTTACACTAAGATTATATGGACACACAAACTCATGAAGTTCTTTCATCCATGCCGAGATGTCCGCCAGACAGCTTGAGATTCGTGCAACTACTGTGGGATCATCTGGTTGGAATGAAAGGAAGAGTTGTGTGTCATCAGCATAGCAAAGGTAGGAGAAACCATGTGCCTGAATGATGGGACCAAGTGATGTAGTGTAAATGGAGAAGAGGAGGGGTCCAACCACTGAACCTTGAGGAACACCTGTGGTCAGCTGATGAGCTTAGGATACCTCCCCTCTCCAGGCAACCCTGAAAGACCTTCCTGTGAGATAGGATTCAAACCAGAGAAGTGGAGTACCTGTGATGCCCAGTGATGAGAGGGTGGACAGAAGGATCTGATGATTCACCGGGTCAAAGGCAGCAGATAGATCGAGCAGAATGAGAACTGATGATTTGGAATCAGCCTTTGCAGTCCGCAAGGATTCAGTGACCGACAGCAGTGCAGTCTCAGTCGAGTGGCCACTCTTGAAACCAGATTGATTGACGTCCAGTTGGTTGCTCTGTGAGAGGAAAGATGACACCTGGTTGAAAACAACTTGTTCAAGTGTTTTTCCTATGAATGGTAGGAGAGAAACAGGTCTGTAGCTGTCTACAAGAGACGTGTTTAATGTGGGTTTTTTAAGCAGTGGGGTTACCCGAGCCTGCTTGAATGTGTTAGGGAAAGTGCCAGTGTGGAGAGATGTGTTGATGATGTGTGTCAGTGCTGGTAAAAGTGTGGGAGCGATGGCTTGTAGAAGGTGTGAGGGGATGGGATCTACAGGGCAGGTGGTGGGATGATTGGAGAGGAGAAGTTTGGATACTTCTGTCTCGTGAGGGGGGAGAATGAAGAGAGGAGGTGTGTGGCTGTGTGTGTGGAGCGGAGAACTGACTGCTGATGTTAGATGTTTTGTCAGTGAAAAACTTAGCAAAATTATCAGCAGTTAGAGATGAGGTGGGTGGAGGTGGAGGGGGACAGAGGAGAGAGTTGAATGTTTTGAAAAGTGTGTGTGTGTTTGAAGCACTGTTGATTTTGCTGTGGAAAGTTTTGGAGTTGTAGATTAAAAGTAATGAATAAATGATCAGAAATGTGCATAGGTTTTACCAAAATGTTGTCAGTGATGCAGTTGCAAGTGTAAATGAGGTCAAGTTGGTTGCCAGATTTGTGTGTACTTGTGGTGATGAGCCGATTGAGATCGAATGAGGCTAGAAGAGAGTGGAAGTCTGAAGGATAAGGCTTCTCTAGATGAATGTTGAAATTGCCAAAAACTACAAGTAACACTACAGCAGCATGTCCAGTTTCTCTACAAAGGTACCCAGTTGGCCTAGAGGGCGATAAATTACTACGATATGAATTTTGACAGGAATTGAGATTGTAATAGCATGAAACTCAAATGAATTGTTGTTGCAACGAGAGAAATGAGTCGAGAATTTCCAATTGTCAGAAATGAGAAGACCTGTGCCCCCATCCCTCCCAGATTGGCGGGGGGTTTGAGAGAAAGTGACTTAAGATGGATACTGACACCATTTTCTTCCAGAGCTGCTGTGCAGCCAAAATTATATACCAGTTAACGAGTTCGTTTGCCCATATAATCTTTAGGGTATTAGGTTAGCTAATTTGGCTTGCTGTCCACTGAGGAGGGGCTCGATGAAGCAGCTTCAACTCGAGCTCTGATACAACCCCCCAGTGAATAAATATAGGTTATGATTACATAGGGCAAGGTACCTGAGATGAAGGTGGAGTTTGGGGAGGTGGAGGGATGCTGGAACAGCTGAGACTGAAGAGAGGTAAGCAGCTGCTTATATACTCTGGCTGTTGATTGGAAGATTAGATGGGCTCGCTCCTCCCTAAATTACGTTTAGGAACTTCACTTATCACTGTAAAGCTGCTTTAATACAATCTGCATTGTAAAAAGAATATATAAATAAAGGTGACTTGACTTGATGATGGGCACAGCGAGTGTGTGCGACATCTGGGGAAATCTCACGCAGAAGCCGCGCTCACTGAAATGACCTGTTCTCATTGCGAGAACATGAGTCTGGCCTCCACGTGGACCAAGGCCTGGCAGGCCATCACCAGAGTGTCAACGTGGGTGCTGAACATAGTAAAACGAGGTTATGTACTCTAATTCACTCAACAGGCCCCGCTATTCAACGGCGTGGTCCAAACATCCAGGTCCTGTGTTCCGAGGTGAACACCATACTGGCAAAAGGAGCTATTATCACACAGATCCATCATCCTCAGCCACTTAGAGCGCTTGGGGCTCAACGTCAATTTTCCCAAGAGCTCGTTATCTCCCAGCCAATGTATTTCATTCCTGGGGATGATTTTCGACTCGACCCACATGAGGGCCATAGAGCAGAGCAATCTCTGGCCATTCAGCGTCTTGTGGAAACTTTTACGCCCGGAAATTCTGCCGCTCAGAGCATTTTAGAAGATGTTAGGTCTCATGAGTTCAGCATTACCAGCTCTGCAGCTGGACCTGCTCCGCATACGTCCACTGCAGTTCTGGCTGAGGCCGCGGGTCCCGCCCCAAGGCTGGCAGCATGGACGCTGCTCGCTCAAGGTGAACCAGGCATGCGTCACAACCCTGGCCTCTTGGGTGCACCCCTGCTGGTTCGAGCAGGGCGTGGAAATAGGGACGATGGGCAAGAGGAAACTCGTCTTCTAAGATGCTTCCAAAATGGGCTGGGGAGCTCTGTGTGATGGCCACCTGCCATTCGGCACTTGGAACAGCCTGGAAAGCAAGCTTCATTTCAACCACCTGGAGATGATGGCGGTATATCAAGCTCTCCAAACTTTCCTTCCTCTCCTGGTGGGACACCATGTCTTAGTCAGTTCAGACAGAATGACAGTGGTGTCCTTCATAAAACACCAGGATGGGCTCTCCTCGAAGCCCCTCTTCACTCTAGCGAAAACCATCCTAGAGAATGGGCCCAACACAACCTGCTCTCGCTGAGAACAGCACATATACAGGGTGTACTGAACAATGTTATCCCAGAACAAACTTCCCTCGGAGGAATGGTCACTCCACCCCTGCATGATTCAGAAAATTTGGGATGTCTTCAGGAGGGCAGAGGTTGACCTCTTTGCCTCAGAAGACAATTATTGTTGCTCAATTTATTTCTCAAAGACCAGAGATGCGCTGGCCCACGACTGGCCCATAACTGTCCCAGCCTCCTCCTTTATGCTTTTCCCCCCGATCGCTCTGATCCCCCAGGTTATCAGATGAATCAGGGAGGGTGCTCACAAGGTCCTCCTGGTCGCTCCATAGTGTGACAATATTGTATTGCAATAGGGAGCACATTAATGTTAATACTAAATCAAAACTAGTTAGCACATCATTTGTAATTGAAAGGGTTTAATGACAATATCTGATTATTGTTACCCTTAAAATAGTTACAAAATAGATGTATGAGATGATAAAATCATATACCATTAATCATACTCAGCATGTATGTAAAAAGTTACCTGAGAGATAGAGAGAGGCAGAGAGAGAGAGATAATGGGAATAATTATATATTTGGACAGAGCTTTCAACAAAACAACATAAATTTTTCAAGGACTAACTCTGATTCCCAAATAAATAAAAGCGGGTTGCTTCTACTTGAGCTCTGTCGAAGCCTCGGTCTGTACCTCGTCAACGGCAGGGTGAGAGGGGATTCTCTAGGGAGATACACCTATAGTTCATTTCATGGTTGCTCAACAGTTGACTACATGATCACAGATTTAGATCTGTTCTCTTTCAGAGCCTTCACAGTCAAACCACTAACACCCCTATCAGATCACAGCCAAATTACTGTGTATCTAAAAACGACAGAAAATACTAACATACATATACAACCCAGTAAGCTGTGTAACATTACAAAAAAGTACAGATGGGTCCAAAACGGCATAGAAAAATACCTGACTGCATTTGACCACCCACAAGTGTGCTTATTAATGGATAACTTTATAGAAAATATTTATCCTCATAATGATGATGGCATAAATATGGCTGTAAAAAACATAAATTACATATTTGATTATTTAGCAACAATATCTAATCTTAAAACCACTAAGAAATCTCATAAGCAAAAAGAAAAAAATGAAAAATTGATTTGGATTGTAAAAAAATAAAGAAAAATTTGAGACAGCTTGCAAATCAAAAACACAGACAACCCGACGATTCAGATTTACGTCTTCATTATTGTGAGGAGCTTAAAAAAAGAAAGAACAGTACATCCAGAATCAGCTCAAAACTATTGAAGAATCGGTCCATTCAAACAGTTTCTGGAACAACTGGAATCTCCTGAATAAAAAGAATCATGAACAAATAACTATTCAAGACGGTGACACATGGAGAAACCACTTTGACCAACTATATAGCAAATTAAGCATGAATATAGAACAAACACAGATATATGAAAAATTAAATCAAATAGAAAATATAATTGGCAAATACCAAAATCCACTAGATTACCCAATCACTGAAAAAGAGTTGATGGATAAAATACAAGCTCTGCCAACAAAAAAGGCAAGTGGACCTGACGGCATCCTAAACGAAATGATTAAAAATACAAATCACAAATTCAGATTGGCCATAATGAAACTGTTCAACTTGGTTGGAACAATTACAGGGGCATCTGTGTGAGCAGTAATCTGGGGAAGCTGTTCTGCAGTATCATCAACACGAGACTCATACACTTCCTTACAGAGCACAATGTCCTGAGCAAAAGTCAGATTGGATTCTCACCAAATTATAGAACATCAGACCATATCTTCACCCTACACACCCTGATCGACAAATACATCAACCAAAACAAAACCAAAAATTTTGCTTGCTTTGTAGATTTCCAGAAGGCCTTTGATTCAATTTGGCATGAAGGTCTTCTGTCTAAATTTCTAGAATCAGGTATTGGGGGTAAAACATACAACATTATAAAAACAATGTACTCAAACAATCGATGCGCTATTAAAACTGGCAATAAACAAGCACAATTCTTCACTCCAGAGCGAGGTATCAGGCAGGGCTGCCCACTATCACCGACCCTCTTCAATATTTACATTAATGAATTGGTGAAACAACTAGAACAATCAGCAGCACCTGATTTCACACTACATGACTCCAACATAAAGTTCCTCCTGTATGCAGATGATCTGGTCCTGCTGTCTCCAACAGAAGAGGGTCTACAGCAGAACCTGGACATCCTGTATCAGTTCTGTCAGACCTGGGCCCTGACTATTAACCCAACTAAAACAAAAATTCTAACGTTTCAGAAAAGACCTAGATGTCAGGGAAAGAAACACAATTTCACCCTCGGTATGAAAACAATTGATCATGCCAAAGGCTACACATACCAGTGCAACTGGAAAGCTAAATTTGACCGTGAATGAACTGAAAGAGAAAGCAAGAAGGGTCTTCTATGCCATCAAAAGATCAATCCAAATTGAAATACCAATTAGAATCTGGCTCAAAATATTCCAATCAGTCCTAGAACCAATTGCACTATATGGCAGTGAAGTTTGGGGTCCTCTTCTGAACCACGAATTTGACAAATGGGACAAAACCCCAACAGAAGCCCTGCATGCCGAGTTCTGTAAGAGTATCCTGAGAGTCCAGAGGAACACACCGAACAACGCATGCAGGTACCCTCTATTAATCCACATTGAGAAACGAGCCATCAAATTTTGGAAACATGTAAAAACGAGTGACCCCAACTCTTATCATTCTAAAGCCCTTAAAAACCATGAAGTGAACATTGAAAAAAGCCCCTGATCCAGATGGTCCTGATGCTGCAAAAACAAACTAACACGACTAACAACAGCCAGCCTCAGGACACTGACACCTTCAAACAGAATTACAAAAGCACAAAAAGACAATTACCTGACCTATTGGACTGAAACCACAGAAAAACAAAGTAAACTTGAATGTTATTTGGCCCTAAATAGCGACTACAGCACAGCAGAATATCTGAGTACAGTGAAAGACTGTAAATGAAGAAGAATAATGACGAGGTACAGACTGAGCAATCACACGCTGACTGTAGAGACGGGCAGATACAGACAGAACTGCTGCCCAGAGAGAGACGCATCTGCCCCTACTGGACACAGAGCAACACTTCCTCACCAGCTGCCCTAACTATGAGGAAATCAGAAAGACATTTGATTCAAAACTTGAAATACTTTGCCCTAACTTCATAAAAGTAAACAATAAAACACAACTTCAACATTTATTAGGTGAAAAAAGAGATTGTATCCTACTAGCAGCAAGATACATTGATACCTTTCACAAAAAGAGGGAGGAGTCGACAAATCAGTAATGCGCTCTCTCTCTCTCTCTCTCACACACACACACACACACACACACACACACACACACACACACACACACACACACACACACACAGAGAATTCTAAATTGTTCATAGAATTCTAAATGTTGATTGATTGATCGTTCTGCTTTTTATGTTTCCATATGTACATGTGATTCACTGTATGTTGATGATAGAAATGCTTTGGCAATACTTTGTAACAATTTACATGCCAATAAAGCACTTTTTAATTGAATTGAAATTGAGAAAGAGAAAGAGAAAGAGATTTGATTTGATTTTGAAAAAAGCTTTATTACAAATACACTATAAAACCTTAACACAAATAGGTTAACCAAACCATACAATCAACAATAGCACATTAGCAATTGATAATAATAATGAATCTTAAAACTCTAGAAAAAAACCAAAACACCTTCATGTAGTGCACACAAAGCACCGTGGCTACACCATATTTGCTCAAAAGTGGAAAGATCATTCATTGCTTTATAAAACTGAAAATCAACCAACACTCTTGATTTAATAAAAGATACAAAACACAGCATAACATCATCACTAGACTTTTGTTCAATCTTGTTTTTACGACTAATATACATAGCCAATTTAGCTTGTCCTAAAACAAAATTCAACAACTGACAGATGGAAATATTTGAAACCCAAAATGACCGTTTCCATAGAAAACCCTTCATTAAATTTAAAAAACAATTCTTTTAACTTAATAAATAAAGGCTCTAACCTAGTACAAAATATAAAAGCATGAAACACAGTTTCTCTTTGCATACAGAATGGGCATTCAGGACTGACTTCCGGATTCAACACAGAAATAAAAGAATTCACAGCAATGGCACCATGGAGAATTCTCCATTGTATATCACCTACCCTCTTTGATAATGGTGGTTTATATAGAGATCTCCATTCAGGTTTTACATCGTTGCCCAGTTTAAGAACAGAATGCCATGGTGTGTCAAATTTTCTGTCAAAAAGCTTCTTATTAAACACTAAAACACATGCTCTATACAGTTTTTTTTTCCTACACATGACAAGAAATCCAAGCACAAAGAATCACATGAAAAAAAATTAAAACTGTCAGCAAGATCAGGTTTAACCCTCAGGGGTCTGAGGATTTTTGGGGCCTTGGAGAAGTTTTGACATGCCCTGACATTTGTGCTTTTTTCAGTTGTTCATAAACATATTAATGGAAAAAGTGTCATTACACTGTATTCAGCACAAACTAGGCTACAATAATATGTGAGGAACATGTATGTACATGTTTGTATTTTTGAAGGAATAACGTTTATGCGTAGTTATTGAAAAAACAAAAAACTTAAGTCACTGAAATAAAGCCAAAAAATATATATTAAATCTGTGTTCACAAGACTTCTGGGTATTTGAGGTTGTAGACTAGAGTTTTTGCTTCAAAATGAGGTAAAAATTATGCTGCCTGCTTGTTCATATAAAACAATAGAGAGATTAAAATTTTCTAAAACATCTTTGGTCAAGAAACACAGTATGCGTGGAGGCGTGAATCATCATGAATAATGGGTGATTCTCACCTGAGAAGACAAAAGAATCGCATAAAGAGCTCTAATGAGCTGCATAAATAATGAGCTCTTTCAGTCAGGTAGGCTGTGAAAAAACCCTCTGTTGATCATGTCTCAAGCTCATCATAATGTCAATCAAACATACAGAAAAAATAGCAATACTGTGAAATATTATTACAATTTAAAATAATGGTATTCTATTATATTCTTTAAAATATAATGTATTTGTGTGATGCAAAGTGTCTGAACAGTTATGTTACCTCTATGGCATTTCATATAGGCTTTTAGCTTAAAAGCATGCACATTTGGAGAAATATTGATGAATTCTCATATGTTTGTCAATTTTCTATACAGAGGAGTAATATTTATTCAGGATTTATTGTCATTACTATGAGTGCTGGATACTGTGTTTTGAATTCATACTTGCAGCCGGAGGGCGCTCTGCACACCTTTAGTCCACAAATGCCTGAGCACTAAAGAAGAATAGGCAATCCAGGAACTAACCGAACTAACAGAGGCCAGAGATCGCTAACTATGGCTATTCAAAACACTTTTCAAGACAATAAATACACGATTGAGACGATGAATGCATGTATTAACTCTGAATTTGCGTCTGAATACCGCTGGCTCCGTGGGCGTGGCCGCATTAGCGAATAATGAGCTGAATCACGGATTTCTGACATGGCTCTCTTTTTATACAGATTACATAAACACAGAATGTTTGTTTTCGATTTGACTTACACGATTTAAAACCTGACATTTCAACGGTTTTTTAGACATAAGTCTAATTTTTTTGTCATTAGTATTCACTAAGTTACAGTTCATTTTCTGAGAACTATCAGATTGGAGTTCGTTCAGAGGGAGAGGAGAGATCACGCATCATGTTAGTTTTCTTTATTTTACAAAAAGCACAACATTTTGTTGTTACTCTGAGTGTACACAAATAAAAGAATATATTCCACAGATTAAAATGGTGTATAACTCTTAATTGTATGTGCAACATTGACAGAGTATTTTGAGTCTCTTTCACACTGGTTAGAAAAAAAAACGCGGTGATCACGCCGGCGTGACCGCCGACCCGAGAGTGTTAACAACTAAACAGGGAAAAGGATCCTCAATATCAGGAAAAACACTCCCTGTAAAGAAGTCCTTCAACAAATGGTCTTCATCAACTGTAAGACATGAATTAACCAAAAACTGAGATACCAAACGAACGGATCTAATTCCCAAAACCTTGGATGTTGCCTCCGCACACTTAAAATAAGGTCCAGTTAAAGTCAGTAAGTGTTCCAAAATGAAAACCCTAGAAGCCTGAAAGGAGGTACTAAACCCCGGTAAGTTGCAATGCTTAGTCACCCCACAGATCAATGGTTCCTGTAGCAGCCAGTAGAGAGAGTAAGAATGATCAGTCTTAACACGAAAGAGGCTCCACACTTTGAACAGATTCCGATAAAAAAACGGCAAATCCAGTTTCCTTGGGTCCATTAAAAAGAGGGATTTGTCCAGTCCAAAACCTCCAAGGGTTTGTGCAGCTGATAGCATGCCAGCTACAATCTGTTGAGCCGTCCAAAAAACGCTGCAGGAGCTGTAAACGAAAAGCCGCAGTTCTACTTTGCAAGTGAATTAAACCTTGCCCACCTTCTTCCTTGGGGAGGTACAAAACACTCTGTGGGACCCAATGTAATTTGTCCCAAAAAAAGTTCACAAGAACCGTTTGAACTTCAGCTAAAAATTGTGGCGAAGGGTCAACACATGCCAACCTGTGCCAAAGAGACGACGCCACTAAATTATTAGCAATGAGAGCACGCCCTCTATAAGACATGTTTGGTAATAACCATTTCCATTTATCCAAACGTGCTTTAACTTTGTCCAACACCCCCTCCCAATTTTTCTGTAAAACACTGTCATCTCCTAAAAAAACCCCTAAGTATTTTATACCTCCCTTACTCCAACACAACCCATCCGGAAGGCAAGGTTTTCCATCAATCCATCGTCCTAACAACACAGCTTCACTTTTTTTCCAATTTATTTTAGCAGAGGACAGTGCTCTAAGTTCTTCAGCTAGGTTAAACAAAACCTGTACATCGCTTTGCCTAGTGACAATCACTACAATATCATCAGCATAGGCTGACAAACCAACATTTTTGTTACAATCTGTTAAACACAAACCACATAAATTATTCCTTATTTGCTGAAGTAGTGGCTCAATAGCCAAGGAGTACAACATTCCAGATAAGGAACAACCTTGTCTAATGGAATAAGAGTGATTACTGCTCTTCGGCAACTCAACGGCAACCTGCCCTTTGACAAGCCGTCATTAAGTACCTCTAGCAGATCCATTCCCTACTCCAACCAAAAAGCCTTATAGAAGTCAACTGGAAGGCCATCCACTCCTGGTGCCCTTCCTAACTCCATACTCTGCAGGGCCTTATGAAGCTCTCCCAGGGCCAATACTCCTGAAAGAACCTCATTACCCTCCTCAGAGACTCTTGGTAAGTTGTCAAGAAAAACACTATCCACACAACACCCTGGCTCAATCTCACCACTATAAAGATTTTGATAAAAATTGACTGCTCTCTTACGAATTTCGGCAGGATCTGACATTAACACTCCATCTTCAGAGCGCAATGCATAGATAAAACGTTTCTGCCCATTCTTCCTTTCCATGCTGAAAAAGTATTTGGACGGTACATCCATCTGATCAATGCTTTGAAAGCGTGAATGGACCAGAGCCCCCTGTGTTTTATACCCCAGTAGATCTGCTAATTGAGCCTTCTTCTTAGAGCATAGCTCCAAAAAATGACTTTCACCAGTAGATTGAGCCAAATTCATAAATTCAATTATTTCTTTTTCTAAAAACTCCAAGGACGGTTCAACTCTCTAGTGACGTTGTGAGTATACTGTTGAGTGAACTGCCTTATCTGGACCTTACCAAAATCCCACCACTGTTGCAAAGAATAAAAAGAACCCTTCATTGTTTTGTACTCTTCCCAAAAACTCTTAAAAGATTCTTTAAAAAATTGATCATTAAGCAAATTGGTATTAAAATGCCAATAAGCACTTTTTGGTTTTAATGAAGTTAAAATGAACTTACAATGCACCATACTGTGATCTGAAAAACTAACTGGTGTGATGTAACACTTATTGAAAATGTTCAAATGATGGTTAAAACTATAAAATCTATCCAGTCTTGCTAAAGACAAGTCATTATCACGCGTATGAACCCAAGTGTACTGTCTTTCATTCCCATTTAAAATCCTCCAAATATCACATAAATCATACTTTTTAATAATATGAATGAGACGATTGCGGGAAGTCAAATGAGGCTCCATATGATTTCTATCTAGATTGAGTTCAGTACAACTGAAGTCCCCACCTAGAAACAAAAAGTCCTCAGAGCAACAGTCTTTTTGTCAATGTCCAAAAAAAGCACTCTCTCAAAAGGTGTAGTTGGAACGTACACACAAATAAAATTTAGCGCATATCTTTCAAAAATTGCTCTAACTTTTAAGAGCCTACCTTTTACAATTTCATCCACCTCATAGGAGACTGGGCTAAAATTCTTTGCAAATAAAATAGCCACTCCCCCACTAACTGAGGTATTGTGATTTAACACAGGTGTACCATCAAACTCTCTCGCCCAATCAACAGCGTTCATTAAATCACTATGAGTTTCTTGTAAAAAAGTAACATCAATATTTTTCTGTTTAATCACTTCATATATTATTGTTCTTTTTCTAACATCAGTTGCACCATTAACATTCAATGTAGCTAAAAGCACTTCATTCATAACTAACAAAAAAGAAAAAAACAACAACATAGAGCCAAAAAACATCAATCTTCCTACTTGTGGAGTTAACAGACATCATCATTCAGAGCATTGTTAATATTGCTCACAATTTTCTTCAAACGGTAAACTTCTTTATTGGTAAATAAGCCTTCTGTCATTAGGTCTTTTGCCTATTCAACAAACTGTTTTAGATCAGGAAAATATTCCTGCACATGCTCTTTTGTTTTTTGTTGACCTGAGAAAAAGCCTGATATCATCAAGCTCATAACTGCGACCCACAAACTCATTCTGAGAAAGTGTTACACTAGAGTCGGAAGACTCACCATCATCACTCTCTGTAATCTGATCCTCATCCACATCACTTTTTTTGCACATTTTGGCATTAAGTGCTTTGTTAATTTTCTTTCTTTTTTGGGGCATTTTGAAAATCGACTGCTCTTCCTCCACTCCAACACACACCTCCTCACAAGCTTCTTGCAAAAGAACAGACGTATTCAGTGAACCATTACCATGTTTCTCTGCATTTTCAGACCCCTGTGACACACTGGCTAAATTGTTAACATTAGCACCTGAATTAGTTTCAGTATGGGCCTTACGTGAGGGCTGATGCGCCGAGCTCGACCCAGCAACAGCCTCACCTGCAGTCACCGACTCTGCGCTCGGACCCGGTGACGTCACCTCAACCGCACCGTCAACATCAACCACATCACCATTCTCAGAAATCACGTTCACTACACCTAATTCTTTTGCTGGTAATTTATCAGGACAATTCCGAATTAAATGCCCAAATTTACCACAGCCAAAACACTTCATCTTCAAAGTGGTGACAAAGATAGCATACTCAAAGTCATCAACTCTGAAATTCAAAGTCAAGTCTAGCTCACCGTCATCCTTGATAACCATATAGACGAAGCGTCTAAAAGAGACAGTATGTTTCAGCAGAGGCGATTCACAACTGATTGGAATTTTTTTAATCAGAGAAACCAATTTACCATACCTGGATAAAGCCTGAATTAAAATATCATCGCTCACAAAAGGTGGAACGTTCAATAAAGTAACACGCTTAGCTGGCAACGCAAGGGGAAGAACAGGAACAAGTTCGTCACTAATAACTATACCATGTTCAACTAATTCATTAGCCTTATCAACAGTGTCAAGGAACACTACAACAGCACTATTCATTCTGGAGGCAGATAACACACTTTCATGCCCCACCACCTCTCCAATGGCCAAACAACATTCTTCCACACCCACCGTAAGTGAGTTTAGAACCTGCCCGCGTGGGGCCGTCATGCTTCCTCAAGAAACGGACAGCACACGGCCCGAAAACAACAAACACACAAAAAAAAAGCCAACTATAGATAAAGATAAAAAGATCAAAGAGAAAGAAAAAGAAAAGTGGTCCCACTTTATATTAAGTGGCCTTAACTATTATGTACTTACATAAAAAAATAAGTACAATGTACTTATTGGGATCATATTGAATTGCAAAACACTATTGCCACTATTGAGGTGGGATACGGGTAAGGTTAGGGAAAGCTCTGCTGGTATGGGTAGGTTTAAGGGTAGGGGTAAGGGTTAAGGGATGGGTCAACAGTGTAATTATAAATGTAATTACAGAAATTAATTACAGATGTAATTACATGCAGGTGTTTTTAAAATATAAGTACAATGTAAAGACATGTATCTACACAATAAGTGCATTGTATCAAATGATTAATTTAAATGTAAGTACATAGTAGTTAAGGACACTTAATATAAAGTGGGACCAGAAAAGTTCCACTCACAGCACTCGACTCGCACTCACAGTACACCTCCATCCACCCACGCTCAATCACACCGGAAGTGAGAGAGAGAGAGAGAGAGAGAGAAAGAGAAAGAGAGAGAGAGAGAGAGAGAGAGAGAGAGAGAGAGAGAGAGAGCACCAGAGAGTGCCCAAGAAAAGCCAAGAATCAAAGAGACAGAGCAATAATTACAATCTTCTTCTATACCTTCCCTGACCATGTGACTGAAACCCAAATGTGAGACATTCAAACTGACCAATCAGAAGATTAAAACTTCCCCCACTGTACTAAAGGTGTGACAATTTGTAGACCCCCGATGTACACACATCTTGGCCTACAGGGCTTGATCACTATCCACACATTTGTGTCTTCCAAATGGCCCTTGTAGCAAAAGAGAGAGGGGTTGAAACAGTAAAGCAAATGTCTTTGTTCATTTTAAAATATCTTTAGATACCTAAAACGCTTGGGAGTCATTCTCGTCGGCGCAGCAATGGCAGACTGTGTACAACTCGCTGTGAACGCGCTCAGGGCGGGTCTATGTTAAAACGGCAGTGTCTGTCAGCATTCGTGGGTGGGTCCTGTGGCTTTTGTGACATCACACTGCCAGGGATCTGGAAACGGCTTGTTCCCTTTCGATACTTCACTCGTACTGCGTATGGGGGAAAAGTCTCCCTTTTTCCCCGCTACTGAAGCCTTTTCAATAACGCAGTGCAGCTGCATCGTCATTGGTTCACTCATTGCAAGTCGTTGAACCAATGACGGCGCGGCTTTGCTGCGCGGCCTATGGCGACAAAGCGCGTGAACTTTCCCGCCGAAATGGGCGGGGTAAAGCCCTATATAAGTGAGCATTTCGCCATAGGCCACTCAGTCCTTTCTCCTTCAGCGACGACTCGTCTTCTCCTCGCTGATCCTCGCTGAAGCCTGCTCGCCTGGAAAGAAGCTCGCCGCCTCAGAAGAAGCTCTGCCGCCGTCGAACAGGCCCCGCAGCGGACCCTGCTGAGTCGCCGGATTCGCCAGCGCCTTCGCCCTCGTCGACTGCCGCCTGCGCGCCGTCGACGAGCCGCCGCCTCCCGCTTCCTGCTTCTGGCCAGGTCTCAGCGCGTCTCCTGCCGCCATCCGCCGCATCTAATTGAGCGTTTTTCCGCGGTTTACTAACCGCTTTAAGAGCACTTTCCACAGCGGTTTTCACCGCTTACGGCCCTCGCCGTTCTAAGAGCCACACAATCGCCCACCACTGCACTACGTGCAGAGCCCCTCTGCATGATGCAGACGGCCATGGCGAGTGCGTTGGATGCTTGGGCAAGCCCCATGCGGATGACGCGCTTGCTGGGGGCTCATGCCCGCACTGCGAGTGCATGAGCCTGGCGTCCTTGCGCTCTCGGGCTGATTTCTTCAAGGGAAGTGACCCCGCCGATCGCGCCCTCCTCTCGCCTTCCTCCCGCGAGCCGGCTAGGAAGCGACAGCGGGGTAGACCGGCCCAGCGCACAGAGTTGGGCGAGCTCACGTCGGCCCAATGCCCGCGTGCCTCGCCTTCTCCCAGCAGAGAGCAGTCTCCGGTTCTGTTCTCCCGCCCTGAGCAACGTCCCTCAGCGGATGCAAGCGACCTTGTCTCGTTCGGCGGATCTGATGAGGAGCAGCTCGACGACTCCATGTCTCTGGCAGCCTCCGAACCTGAGCACTTGATGGGCGAGTCGGACGACCCTGGCCCCCTGCCCCCCCTGGAGCCCATTGATCGCGGCGCAGGTATGGACACCGAGCTTTTCCGCGTCCTATCTAAGGCCGTAGAGGAATTGGACCTCGACTGGGCCCCACTAGAGGAGCCATCGCGAAGCCGCCTGGATGAGTGGTTTCTCCCAGGCCACCGCCAAGCCCCTCGACAACGCTCGGCCCCATTCTTTCCTGAAGTTCATGAAGAACTGGCCAAGTCATGGCGCGCTCCCTACTCAGCCCACCTGCACACGTCACACCGGTCAGCCCTCACCTCAGTCGATGGCTCGGAGGAAAAGGGATACGAACACCTGCCGCCCCTGGATGAAGCAGTGGCCGCCCACCTCTGTCCGCCCGCGGCTGTGGGCTGGAAGACCAAGCGTTCCCTCCCGTCCAAGCCCTGCAGGACCACCTCCGCCCTCGCAGGAAGAGCGTATGCCTCTGCGGGCCAAGCTGCCTCAGCGCTCCATTCTATGGCCATCTTCCAGGTCTTTCAAGCCAAACGTCTCCGCTCCATGGATGAGTCTGGCATTGAAGAAACTGCCTTCAGGGACCTCCGCAGCGCGACTGACTTAGCCCTGCAGGCCACAAAGGCCACGGCCCAGGCCATTGGGAGATCGATGGCCAGCCTGGTCGTATTGGAGCGCCATTTATGGCTTAACCTGATGGAGATTAAAGATCAGGACAAGACGGCCTTCCTGGATGTACCCGTCTCCCCGTCAGGACTCTTTGGACCAGCAGTGGAGGGGTTCACAGATCGCTTTACGGCAGCACAGAAGTCTTCTCAAGCGATGAGACATTTCCTGCCCAAGCGTTCAAGCTCCGCGTCTGCTCCCAGCCGCCCCAGGCCTGCGCCGGCTCAGCAGACGAAACCAGCTCCCTCTGCCTCACAAGCTGCGCCACCCAAAGAGCACCACCAGCGCTCGCGCTCCTCTAAGCGCTCGACTTTCCCAAGACGCCAGGGACCCCGGCCCAAGATTGTGCTGGACCCGGCGCCTCCTAAGTCGTCCTGATCGGCCAGAAAGGAAGAGGATCGGGGCATGTCTCGCTGAGGAAAGGGGCTATATAAATAGTTCCCCCTTCGCAGAGCGATTCGGGCTTCTACAGCCGTTACTTCCTGGTTCCAAAGAAAGACGGCGGTCTCAGACCCATTCTGGACCTCAGACTTCTGAACCTTTCCCTCATGAAGCGAAAGTTCAGAGTGCTAACGCTGAAACAGATCCTCGCAATTATGTCACGGGGACTGGTTCTGCTCGCTGGACCTGAAAGATGCTTACTTTCACATCCAGATAGCCCCCAAGCACAGGCGATTCTTGAGATTCGCATTCGAAGGTGTGGCTTACCAATATACGGTCCTTCCCTTCGGGTTGTCTCTGGCTCCTCGCACTTTCACAAAGTGTATGAACGCTGCGCTCTCCCCTCTGAGACAGATGGGTATACGCGTTCTGAACTATCTCTACGACTGGCTCATCCTGGCCAGCTCGCGGACAGAGCTGGAACACCACAGATCCGTGCTCCTCAGCCACCTACAGTGTCTGGGTCTCAGGGTCAATTTAGCCAAGAGCTCACTGCTTCCCACTCAACGTATCTCGTTCCTGGGTGCAGTTCTCGACTCAGTCCGTATGACGGCAGTAGTCTCGTCAGAGCGCGCTCTGACCATTCAGAAGCTCGCGGCTTCCGTCAAGAACAAAGCCTACCTCCCTCTGAAGCTATTCCAGAGGTTGCTAGGGCTGATGGCTTCCGCCTCCCCTGTGCTGCAGCTAGGCCTGCTACGAATGCGGCCACTTCAGTACTGGCTGAAATATCGGGTCCCTCCTCGCGCGTGGCGGCACGGCCGCCTGCGCCTCAAGGTCAATCAGGCCTGTGTAGCAGCCCTGAAGCCCTGGACGAACACTTCTTGGTTCAGTCTTGGAGTACCCCTGCAGGCGGTGTCACGAAGAACGGTGCTTTCGACTGCCCTCTGTGCGAGGGCAGTCCGGCCTTCGGCTCGTGGTCCCACGAGGAAAGCCATCTGCACATCAACTGCCTCGAGATGCTGGCAGTGATTCGAGCCCTACAGGCCTTTCAGGCTCATTTGACGGATCGCCACGTCTTAGTCCAATCGGACAGCATGACAGTGGTGTCATACATCAACCGTCAAGGAGGTATTTCGTCCAGCCGCCTATGCGCTCTGGCAAAACGACTGCTAGAATGGGCTTCTTCATGGGTTCGGTCGCTCAGAGCGACCCACATCCCCGAAAAGAACAACCTGGGAGCAGACATGCTGTCCCGGAGCAATGTCCCCTCAGACGGGTGGATGCTCCATCCCCAGACAGTTCACACCATTTGAGAGTCCTTCGGGAAGGCGGAGGTAGACCTCTTCGCCTCTCAAGACAACTCTCATTGCCCAATTTATTTTTCAAAGAAGGACAATGCGCTGGCCCACTCTTGGCCCAACACCCTTCTCTACTGGCCCAACACCCTTCTCAGGTCATCAGGCGTGTCAGGGAAGACAAACACAGAGTTCTGTTAGTGGCCCCGCTCTGGAGGTGCCAAGTTTGGACCTCGGAGCTGTTCAGGCTTTCCACGAAAGCCCCCTGGCCGATTCCCCTGAGACGGGACCTTCTCTCTCAGGCGAACAGAACAATCTGGCACCCACGGCCGGAGCTGTGGGCTCTGCACCTGTGGTCCCTCGATGGGAGCCATCTGACCTCCCCGGGAACGTGCTAAATACCATTTCGCAAGCTAGAGCCCCGTCCACTAGACGCCTCTATGCTCAAAAATGGGCGGTCTTTGTTAGCTGGTGTTCTACACGCAGCATAGACCCCAAGGAATGCGACGTAGCCGCTATACTGTCCTTCCTCCAAGAGTGCCTGGAAGCGGGGCGAGCCCCCTCCACGCTCAAAGTTTACGTAGCAGCCATCGCAGCGTTTCACGCTCCCATTGCTGGCCAGTCAGTAGGTCGGAACAACCTTGTCGTAAGGTTTCTAAGGGGTTCCAGGCAATTGCATCCACCACGGACCCCTACGGTTCCTTCCTGGGACCTCTCTTTGGTCCTCAGAGCTCTAAAGGGCCCGCCCTTTGAGCCACTGCGTCTGGCAGACCTTAGGCCCCTGACGCTTAAGACTGCCCTGCTTCTTGCACTGGCGTCGATCAAGCATGTTGGTGATTTGCAGGCCCTTTCTGTTAGCCCTGCATGCCTTGAGTTTGGGCCAGGCGACTCTAGAGTCGTGCTGAAACCTAAGGTGGGCTATGTTCCCAAGGTGCTTTCTACACCTTTCAAGTCGCAGGTTATTTCGCTCTCCGCGCTTCCCCCTATGCCGGGCGAACAGGAGCAGGAATTACTTTGCCCTGTCAGGGCACTGCGCGTTTATATCGAGCGAACACAACCCTTCCTGCAATCTGATCAGCTCTTTGTTTGCTTTGGTGGCCGCACCAAAGGGTTTCCGGTCTCAAAGCAACGTCTTTCACGTTGGATTGTCGACGCTAAAACGCTCTGTTATTCCTCGGTGGGCACCCCTTGCCCCATAGGAGTAAGAGCCCACTCCACTAGGGGTATGGCCTCATCTTGGGCCTGGTCCAGTGGAGTTTCCATTAAAGACATTTGTGAGGCGGCCGGCTGGTCCTCGCCGTCCACTTTTGCCAGATTTTATCAATTGGATGTTCCAACCTTGCAAGCTCGGGTCCTCTCGGCGTAAATACGCGGCCATAATAGTTCTGCGTTTTGCGCAAAACCCGGGAGTTTCTCCCTCGTAGTGCACAGGGGTTACGGCGGCTTCGGCCTTCCTACTTGACATTCGGTCCCCTCGTGGTGTCCGGTCAAGTCCAGTCGTTTCCCCAGCAGTGGCACGGCATGGTTGAATTCGTTCCCCCATACGCAGTACGAGTGAAGTATCGAAAGGGAACTTACTTGGTTACTAACGTAACCTCGGTTCCCTGAGATACGGAACGAGTACTGCGTTACTTGCCGTGCCACTAGGCTGCGGCTCAGTGTCGTCGCTTCAGTCGATATGGCCTGAGTGGCCTATGGCGAAATGCTCACTTATATAGGGCTTTACCCCGCCCATTTCAGCGGGAAAGTTTGCGCGCTTTGTCGCCATAGGCCGCGCAGCAAAGTCGCGCCGTCATTGGTTCAAAGACTTGCAATGAGTGAACCAATGACGATGCAGCTGCACTGCGTTATTGAAAAGGCTTCAGTAGCGGGGAAAAAGGGAGACTTTTCCCCCATACGCAGTACTCGTTCTGTATCTCAGGGAACCGAGGTTACGTTAGTAACCAAGTAAGTTCTGAGACACTGCTTGTGATTTGTGGGGATTAAAAAAAGGAGTGGGTGTATTTTTATCACTATAGGGTGGTTGTGTTCACACACTGCCAACACACATTTATGTCCAAACACCATGCAGAAGTGAATTTTGCATACTAGGTCCCCTTTAAGTAAATTATAGAAATGTATTTTTTTTTTCACCTGGGTAGGCCTACAATGCCCTATGGGTGTTCGAGCACATTCCACGAGAGGCATGGCCTCTTCTTGGGCATGGTCCAGTGGCGTGCCCATCGCCAAAATCTGTGTGGTGGCCGGCTGGGCCTCGCTGTCCACGTTTGTCAGGTCTTATAATCTGGACAATCCTACATTACAGACACAGGTCCTTTCTGCATAAGCCTCACAATTGTGACCAGCTTATGAATCCCCGTCTATGGCCCGACCAAGTCTGGGTAATGACTATATTTTGTGTTCCCTATATGCGCTCTAGGCCCCACTGGCGCCAGGCTATATGGGATTGGGAGGATGACTACAGTGTCTTTCAGTCCCCGATTTGTCTGGCCCATCCTGTCCTATGTGCATCCGTCACGAGCCCTTCTTAGTTGCCCCCCCTTCATAGCACGCCGTGATTGGACTGTCCCCATAGTGTCTTGCCTTATAATAATAATAATAATAATAATAAGGCAAACGTATTGTTTTTAAAACTTGTTTTTAATGACAAAGTTGAAATTAATTCATACAGTGCTCAGCGTAAATGAGTACACCCCTTTGAAAAGTAACATTTTAAACAATATCTCAACACAAAAACAACTTCCAAAATGTTGACCTAAGTCTAAGTTTAATATAACATCTGTTTAACTTATAACATGAAAGTAAGGTTAATAATATAACTTAGATTACACATTTTTCAGTTTTACTCAAATTAGGGTGATGCAAAAATGAGTACACCCCACAACAAAAACTACTACATCTAGTACTTTGAATGGCCTCCATGATTTTTTAATAAATAATTTGACTCACCTTGTTAAATTAGACATTTGAAGTCTAAGATTTAGCTTTGCTCCAGAGACTTTCAGTGGGGTGTACTCATTTTTGCATCACCCTAATTTGAGTAAAACTGAAAATTTTGTTCTTTAAGTTATATTATTAACCTTACTTTCATGTTTTAAGTTAAACAGATGTTATATTAAACTTAGTCTTGTCAACATTTTGGAAATTGTTTTTGTGTTCATTGAGATATTACTTTTCAAAGGGGGTGTACTCACTTGCGCTGAGCACTGTACAGCATTTAGTTTCTTTTTGCTGTTTTATGATATTGTTTATTTCAATTTTAAATTTTAAACTATTGAATTTACAAAACGATTATAATCACTTTATCTGTGACAAACTCTGTTTCAGTGTCAGTGACGGAGGGAGATTCAGTCACTCTCGACTCTGATCTTACTGAAATGAAGGATGATGGTGTGATTCTCTGGAGGTTTGGAAACACTTTAATAGCTGAAATCAATAAACGGGACGACAGCATCACTGAAGATGATGATGATGATGATGATGAAGATGACGATGATGATGAAGATGATGATCTTGATGGGAGATTCAGAGACAGACTGAAGCTGGACATTCAAACTGGATCTCTGACCATCACAAACACCACAACTGAATATGCTGGTGTTTATGTACTATGGACCAACACTTTCTTCTGGTCTTCTTATATTCGTCTCATTGTCTACGGTGAGTTAAATATCAGTTTCACATGTTTTATTTATTACATCTAGGTCTAAAGAAGTATCTTATCATGACTAATGAGTTCAAATGACTAATTCTCTCACTTTCACATGAACAGCAGGTTTATATTGAACTTTCTATTCAATAGTTTTAAATGCTCTACTTTTGATCATCTTGGTTCCTCTGGATGTTTCTTGAATCTCTTCATTCATCCTCATTTCTCTTTATTCTCTCGTGTTTTTAGCTCGTCTGCCTGTTCCTGTCATCAGCAGTAACTCTTCTCAATGTTCTTCATCATCATCATCATCATGTTCATTGGTGTGTTCAGTGGTGAATGTGAGTCATGTGACTCTCTCCTGGTACAAAGGAAGCAGTTCATTGTCCAGCATCAGTGCGTCTGATCTCAGCATCAGTCTCTCTCTACCTCTGGAGGTGGAATATCAGGATAAAAACACCTACAGCTGTGTGCTGAACAATCCCATCAGCCACCAGACTCAACATCTGAACATCACTCAACTCTGTCACACATGTTCAGGTACGGCAGCGCTGATGATATTAGCGTTTATTGACTGAGCTGATCTCACTTTGATGTTTTTATTCCTCAGTCCACTGTTGTGGTCCTACTGAAGCTGTGATCCGATTGGTCCTCTCTGCTCTGGTGGGCGTGGCTACTGTCATTCTTGTGGTTTATGACATCAGATCCAGAAGAGCTGAAGGAGATCAAGCTCATATTCACACATCAGGTACATGATTGATGATGACTGATTCAGCATATATTAATATTGGTGAGATTGATTCATTTATGGCTTTACATGTTCATCTTTTTCAGGAAGTGCTTAAATCTGAAGCTGAACGCTGAACTTTAAAGATTCTTCAAGTGTGTTTTTGTCATAATAAATACTGATGATTATTTGAGCTTCTCTTTCAGTGTCAGATTTGTAAAACTCTTATTTGTAAGGCTTTATTGTTCATATTTCTCTCAGAGACACACAGATCTCACTTTACTACTACTGCTGTATATTTGTCATGTGTATTTACACTGTTGTTGAGGATCAAATTAAAATAGCATCTTTTTAATGTGTCTGACGGAGTTGACACAAATTCAGTTCTGAAGTGAATAAATGTACATTTTTAGAAGAAA
The DNA here is from genome assembly GCA_036281575.1 of Ancherythroculter nigrocauda. Lineage (NCBI taxonomy): Eukaryota > Metazoa > Chordata > Actinopteri > Cypriniformes > Xenocyprididae > Ancherythroculter > Ancherythroculter nigrocauda. The sequence goes on from VTFQ01000002.1 coordinate 61,680,942, forward strand.
ACATTTTCAGAAAAACCTGTTCCCTTACATGTTCATTAGCTGAGACCTTTGTCTACAAATATATCAGTTTATAATAATGTGTTATTCAATAATAAATACTAACATCTCAAACATGTTTGGTCTCTTCTCTCAAGAATCAGTGAGATTAAGTTCAGACTTCTATTCTTGTCATAACTCTGATATCATTTCATGATCACTACATTCACTTGCGTCTTGTGATTTGGGTTCACTAACATCCTCCTGTCAGAGTCTCTGTAACAATTGAAGAGTTCATTTGCAAAAACCGATAAACGCCATTTTAAAAAAAAATGAACTAAGTGTTGTGCATTATTCTCCATATATAGCACGTTCTGTACCCTAAATCCATTTTGTCAGAAGAGCCGGTTTTGCCCACTTTCAGGCATCGCAAGTTCACGTTTTACAGCAGAAGCCGACAAGCGCCCTTGTTGTTTGTGTACAGAAACCGATAAGTCCGTTTTAGCGAATCAGCGCGCAGTATTCAGGTCAGGTGACAAGGTTTCTAGTCACTTCAAAAAGACGCGCTAGCTGAGGGAAGTTTTATCAAAGCTCACTAAAAGTGATCGAGGATTTATGATTTCGACTCCTGTAAGTCCTTGTACACCATACACGACTTTCATGCTGAAAAATTGGTTGTCCTTTTGCTTGTGTGTGTGTGTGTGTGTGTGTGTGTGTGTGTGTACTTGTGTGCCGATCTGTGTGTGTGTGTGTGTGTGTGTGTGTTTGAGAGAGAGAGAGCGAGAGAGAGCGTGTGTGTGTGTGTGTGTGTGTACTTGTGTGCCGATCTGTGTGTGTGTGTGTGTGTACTTGTGTGCCGATCTGTGTGTGTGTGTGTGTGTGTGTGTGTGTGTGTGTGTGTGTACTTGTGTGCCGATCTGTGTGTGTGTGTGTGTGTGTGTGTGTGTGTGTGTTTGAGAGAGAGAGAGCGAGAGAGAGCGTGTGTGTGTGTGTGTGTGCGCGCGCGTGGGTGGGTGTGTGTGTGCGTTTGTGTGCACATGTGTGTTTGAGAGTGTTTTAAATGCAATTACTTGGGTTTTGTTTAACTATAAAACATGAAATGTGGAGTTATCTGCTTTTGCCAAAAAAACGACTGTTGGAGTTATCTGCTTTTGCTAAAAAACAAACTTTTAATATATATATAAAACATACTTTCACTGAATTTTAATTTTTTAATTTACCTGTATTTTTTAGAGTTATCTTTACTTAATCAAAACAGCCCAACTGCAGTTTGATTGTTATTACTTGGAATGCACAATAAAAAAAACATGATTTGTGAGAATTCATAAAAATGGAGTTATCTGTTTTTGCAAATAAACTCTTCAATTGTAGTCACACATTTATTTCAATAATAATTCCAATTTCTATAGAAATGCTCTCTGTTGCTGTTACAGCTGTGTGTATTTGTGTAAAACATTCTTTATGCTACAGTATTTTTAATACTTTAATTCTATTTTTGCATAGGTATTTAATGAGACTTTCCTCCAACAAAAAATGGCCCTATAGGTTGTTTTTCAAGGAACTTTTTTACGACTTATATTTATGTTTTGAAGTCATGCGCCCTCTAGCTGGCGTAAAAATAATGACAGTGTCGTGTTACGTCTGTCGTCATGAAATGAAGTTTGACTGCCGTTACCAATCAAAATGCGTGTTCATTTAAATACAATGTGTGGAGTTTTTACACAATTTCTCCTCTTTCCATTTAGCAAAACTAGTTTTTTTTTTTTAATAACAACTACACCCACCCCATCCCTAAACCTACCCTTAGTGATTTATAGTACATATACTCTTTATGAGCACATGCGTTCCCTGGGATCAAACTATGATCACAGGTGGGATGTTTCTTTGGAGGTTGTTAGTTCTGCATATTTTGTTCTGTGGTTACTTACCAATGTGGGGTCATATTATGTTTATATTTGATATATAAATGCATTTGAATTCTGTATTCTCAAGGAGAAAAGTTTTTTTTTTTTATTGACTCATGTCAGGTTAAGCATCTATAAAAATATGTTCATGGAATGTGCATGGCATCCATAGTCCCATAAAGCGAAAACAAATGTTACTATTTTTTAAAAAAGAAAAAGTTAATTTAACATTTCTCCAGGAGACACACTTAATGGAATTAGAACATCTGAAGCTACAACAGGACTGGGTAGGTCAAGCGTCCTTTAGTAGTAAGAGCAGAGGAGTGGTGATATTAGTTCATAAGCATTTACCTTTATCGCAGTTTAAAAATTAAAAGAGACAATGCAGGTGTCACAGACATGCCAGGCTCTGCACCCAGCCAATCACGTCGCACTCCCTCACCAGAGTTCTGATCACACGCACCTGACACTCATCACCAGCTCAATCAGCAGCACTATGAAGACACTCACAGTCACTCAGTCATTGTCTGGTCTCGTTAATGCATACTCACCTGAATGCTTACCTTACGGACTACTTACCTGTCTCCAGTGTGTCTCCTAGTTCCTCCGTGTGTTCCAGTCCTCCGCGAGTGTCTCTGTGCTTCATCCGTGCAACGTCTGTCTGCCTTCATTGAATCCTGGAGTGAAGATCAAGTCAAGTATCACTGTCTTGATAATCATCTGTCTAGAATTTAATCTGCTTTCACTCACCTGCTCACTGCTCTGGTTGTCTCAAATAAACATCATAAACTGTACCTGTGTCTCCGACCTCCTCTGTATGTAACAGCAGGGAGGTATGTAATGATTAAGGGTGTTCTATATGGAGAACAAGTTTCCTATTGCAATGTCTATGCCCCTCCTGGAACCTCTGTTTTCACACACGTTTTTTCTTTATTTTTTAATTGGCTTTATGCCTCGTCTGTAATTGCAGGTGACTTTAACTGCTGCACTATACCTCGATTAGACAAATCACATGTAGTGGCCCCCTTTGACTTAAATCTAGGTAAATCGCTTTTGAAATACTGTAATGAAATTGGTCTTACTGATGTATGGAGAGCTCTTCATCTGTCACAGAGACGAACTCCATGGTTCCCTCCTCTGGCCATCGGAGGGAGCCGTCGCCCGAATACTGACACACACACACACACTACATTTCCCAGAAGCCTGTTCCTTGGACTGATTACTGCTCCAGCTGTTATCTATCACCCGGACTATAAAAGACTCTCTCATACATCCTCTTATCGCGAAGTCTTGTTTTGCCTTGGTGAACAATTCTGAGCGTTTATATCCCTGTCTGATTATCTGTTGCTGACCTTGTTGCTACCCGTTGCTGACCCATTGCTGCCTACCTTTGATCCTTGCCTGGTATAACGACCTGTGAGTGATATCTGCCTGTCTTGACCTGTCTGCCTGTTACTTTGACCACGATTCTGCCTGTCCCTGTCATACCTGTTTGCCCCTGTTTGACCTTGCCTGTACGACTACCCTTTACCAATAAAAGCATGCAAATGGATCCCAGCCTGAGTGAGGAATCATTACATCATCCCAATGATAGGGAATTTTTCTCAAATGTACACGAAAGTTATTCTAGGATAGATTATTTTTTATCCCAACTTTCTCCCTACAAAATGCTTTGACCTGCTCTATTGACAACATGGTAATCTCGGACCATGCTCCAGTATATCTTGAATTTCTTAGTAATGAGAGTCAACAGCCAAAATATTGGCGATTTAATAACTATATGATTAAGGACCCTCATTTCAAGAATTATTTTAAAGAACGGTTCAGACTGTTTCTAAATGACAATGATAAAACAGTTGTGTCTCCAGGTCTCCCTTGGGATACAGCTTAGGCTTATAACTATGGTATTATCATTTCATATGTAGCTGCAAAAAAAAAAGAAAAAAAAAAAGGAAAGTCCAATCAAATCTAGAAAAGGAACTGAATAAACTACAAAAAGAGCATGATGCCACTGTCAAAGATGCCCTTGAGTCAATTCTTTTGGGCAATGCAAAGAAATCCCTAATGTATGCTAAATATCATCTTGCAATAGGCCAAGCTGAACATGCTGAAAAGGCATTTGACAGGGTAGAGTGGCCTGATCTCTTCTGGGTTTTAGACCAATTTAATTTAGGGGGAGGATCTAGCATGTTGGAATAGACTTCCGTTATCCTTGCTAGGCAGAGTGCACTCAATTAAAATAAATATTCTACCTCCTTTGTTGTATCCTTTTCAAATGATCCCCATACTTCCTAAAAATTCATCTTTATCTGAATTAAATAGCTCTCTTATTTAATTTCTTTGTAGAAACAGAGGATCAAGAATGAAGTTATTACACCTTTAGTTACCCATTGAGTAAGGGGGCCTGGGTGTGCCAAATGTTAAATTATACCAAGTAGCTTGTCTATGCCGTTATATTTGGGAATGGATTAGAGAAGACCCTGACAGTTCGTGGCTGGATATGGAAAGGAATTCTATATTTTCCATCCCTTTAAGTCATTTGTTGTACATGTCAAAAAAATAAGGTTAAAGCAGCTGTCAGAGGGAATTTTTCGCTACAGTCCACACTGAGAGTGTGGAAATGGACAAGGAAATGGGAAGGCCAAAGTAATAAGCACTCTCCTCTTACTCCATTCTTTTTGTTTTTTGAATGTCCTGAACATACCCAGAGTCTCAGATGAACAAAAAGAGATGCTAAATATCCTGTAACTAAGGAAGAAATTAAATCTGCTATCAAAGGCATGGTCAAAATATTCAAAGTGGATCATTGGTGGTGTCTCTCGATGCTGAAAAGGCATTTGACAGGGTAGAGTGGCCTGATCTCTTCTGGGTTTTAGACAAATTTAATTTAGGTAACAATATTATAAGATGGGTGACACTGCTCTATGCATCACCACAAGCCTCTATATTGTCCAATGATATTCACTCTCCATTCTTTCCTTTGAACCGAGGAACAAGACAGGGTTGCCCTATGTCCCCGCGGTTATTTGCTTTGGTGATTGAGCCAAAAGAGGATTGATGAATCCTTAAGATTTATGAATCCTGATTTCCCTCCAGGCCTTGAACCGGGACCTTTTCTGGCTTGGGTGAAAAAAGGAATCTCTGCTTTTGGAGACCTACTAATAAATGGTGATAATATGACTTTTGACAAATTTAAAGAAAAATGTAACTGCTAAATTCCCATCTTTTTAGGTACCTCTAGTCAAGGAAAAGCTTCATTTCAAATATAAAAAGAGCAAATTCGCTTGGAATATGTATACCCGGAGGAATCCTTACATGATAAGCAGGGTAGTACTAAAATGATAGGATTTTACAAAGCACTGTTAGAATCTTCAAGGGAAAGCACACGTGGATCCAAGGAGCTGTGGGAAAGGGACCTGGGCTCTACGACTGAAGAGTGTGACTGGGATGATATGTGGTTGAGGTTGTCTGGGTATTTAGTTACTAATAAAGTACTTGAAATGCAAAAAAAATAATACACAGGCTTCTGATCTCCCCAGTTAAATGTCATAAGATGATCAATACATTTTGTAAAACGGAGGATGGAACATATTTTCATTGTATTTTTGAGTGCTATACCTTATATTAAGGTATTCTGGTCAGATGTTGTTCAAGAAATTAATAATATATTAAGAATCTCCCTGGTCCTGGACCCATTGGACTGTATTTAAAGGGGTCATATAATGCCATTTTATATGCCATTATAATGCCATTAATATGATTCTTTAGGGTCTAAATGAAAAGTTTATAATATACTTTAATTAAAAATTCTCATTAGTATTGTAAGAAAACACTCATTTTACCTGGTCAAAAACAGCTCTGTTTTCAGCATGCCATTTCAATGCATGTGTCTTTAAATGATAATGAGCTTTGCTCACCCCGCCCCTCTGTTCTGTGGGGCATTTTGAGACACACATGGAGTGTTGCCTTGACAACAGCTGAGGGTATATTTTGGAGAAAGAATGGCAGCGGGGGTCTCTAAGGACACATCTGTGCAACCGTAGTCAGACCTGGAACAAGATGATGGCCCGACTAAGTTTGACGATTAAGGCTCGAACAGGACATTTCTGAATGGTTGGTTAACGTAATGTCACTTTGATCTATTTTTGTATGTACTGGCAGGGTAAATGTAGGCTTGTCAGTACTGCGTGCACAATTTTTTTTTTACTTCTTAATCAGTAACAGACACCGTTATAAACCATCTACAAAAGTAAGCTTAGTGTAGTGTTACCACGTTAACTTTACCACCTGCATACACAGTTTGTAATAACACACTAACCATAATGCGTTGTTCATGATAAACGTGGGATTATGAATTATATTGAGAACGTTGTACATAGAAAGCATGCCGTAATGTACCCCGAGTGTAATCTTTAGCTGCATTCATTCAGATTTCATTAAGATTAATATAAAGGTTAATAAAACGTTACACTCACTTCTTCATTGACATTGATCGGGGGGAATATTCCCTTCGAAAACAAAACTAAGCCACTGCGTCTTCAGCGGTTCGGATTTAGGAACATCAAAATGACTGCTGTGTTTGTTATTACACCCAAGAACAGAACACCACAATCGCTTAGATGCCATTCTGCTCCAGCGTATCAACAATGGCGGACTATGATGACAGCTCGCTCAGGGCAGGTATGTGTTGAAACGCTGCTGTCAATTAACAATCGTGGGAGGGGTGTCCGACCGTGTGACGCTCGATTTGAGACAGGGGAAAATATATAAGGAGATTACAAAAAACCACTGGATGGATTTTTATCATTATAGTATGGTTGTGTACAGGTAATGCCAACACACGTTTCAGTAAAATCAACTTGTAAAAGTGCACGTACCATTAAATGACCCTTTTAAGGGATTCTTCCATTCTTAACACCTGGAACTCTTCCAAGATTCAGCTGCTTAAAATCTTATTGTTTACTGTCAGACGCTGCATACTGCTGCAATGGATTTCTGACACGCCACCAACAAAGACACAATGGACAAAGAGTATATTGGACATTATCACATGTATCAGCAAAAGCTTGTTGATTTTCGTGATGTTAAAAGAGACGGATGTGTGAGCGGAAACTAACTGAGGATGGGGGAGTTTTTAAATGTGTTTTTATGGCTTCAGTTGTGTCTGTTCTGGTACCATGTGATAAATTACTGGTTAAATTAGTTAGAGAAGATTAACATTCACTGTTAGTGTCAGCGACGGTGGCTGTAGTGAAGCGCACGACTCAGGAAATAATGCAAAGAACAGTCTTTAATCTAATAATCCACACAATACACAGGAGAATCATGAGGAGAAACACAACCACGTAACGTAGACGATACCGGACAATGAACTGAACACAACTCAGGCTTTAAATAACAGGGACTGTTAAAGATTTGGTATGAAGAGAGTATGAAGTGCCTTCAGGGTTGTTTTGAATGTACTTTGTGACCTACAAAAACATATAAAATATATCCTAATAACAAACCTTGTGTATCAAAGAAATTTAAACAACTATGAATTAAGAAGAAAATAGCTTATTATAATAACGATGTCTTAGCTAAAAGAGACATTCAAAGAGAATTCAAAAGTCAAACTAAAGTAGATAAGGCCTTAATCAAAAAATGTATGCAAAAATGTCACAAGGAAATTCTAAACAGGCCTGGGAGGGAATCAGGACGATGATTGATATCCCACATAAGTATAGAGAAGAAAATTCGTTTGGACCGCTCTGTCACTAAATCATCTGAGGAGGTTTCTCGCTCAGTAAAACAAACAGACCGTATATCAAGAGAACAAATAGCGCTGTTGTTGAGTTGATTCACTAGTTTGAGCTACGCTGCACAGCCAAGTGTCAATCATTTGACAGTGGTAGAGAGTAGCCAGTACGGTTTTACCTGTGGTTACCAAGTCAGTCTCACTGTCAGAATATCTTAATTTAAGCCTAAAATAATATGATAATTATAAATAAAACAATTCTTACCAATAACTAAGAGCTTGTATAATTAATATATATTTTTTATAATTCAAATAGTTGTACAAATCTGTAAATTATTAAGTTTTTACTTATGGTCTTATATCTGTATACTGTTGGGTTTCACGTTTCCAAGTAAATGCAATACTTTTAAGGTATATTTTAGCTCATTTATTGAAAGTGTTATGCGTCACCACAACCCTCAACTTTTCGGTTTGATGATCCGGCCCTCAAATTAAGCTAATTGAATAGTTCTGCAGTAAATTAATCAATAAGCAGTGGGTTCTGGGAAATGGAGTCCGGGTATAACAGTCTACAGAGACAATAATGGACAAGGCTGCCATCTGCTGGTACATAATGGCATCTGCAGCTGACAGGTAAAACATAGCCCTTCCTCAAGGGGCAGCTTCCAGATGCTCCAACACAAAAGAACCGGTGGGAAGCAGAGCAGAGGTGGAGCCAGCGGCAGGAAGGTGGGCCAGGACCATGGAGCAGAAACAGATGCAGGAGGAGAAGCAGGACCAAGAGCCAGAGTCCATCAAGCCAGATGTGAGGAGATCATAAAGCCAGGGATTACCAAGGCAAAGCCTGCTGGACAGAAGGTCTCCAGAACAAGCATGATGGACACGATGGATCGTATTCATCATGCAGGTATAGACGGTTTGTTGAGGAGCTGTGCCACTGGTTGTCGTGTTGATGAGGCCTTCACAATGGATGATGTAGTTGACTCGATCTCTGCTGATACTTCAGGGCTGCATTGTGGTCATGTCAAGGCGCAGGTCCTCGATCTCACCTCGATCTCAGCTGGATATGGCCCGGATCCGGCTGACTATGGTAAACCTCGGGATAAACAGAAAGACTAATATTAGCGTAGATGCCATTCTTCTTCTGATGTAACGAGTACATCTGGTGTTATAGGAAGTGTTCCCGGTTTATGCAGCCTAATAATCCTTTAACGGAATTGAAAATATAAATTGATCATGTGTTATGTGTATGCCAGGTTAAAGAGATGCGTTTTTATCCATCATGAAAAAGTCCCAGCAGAGACTGTACTTCCTTCTCCAGCTGAGGAAGTTCAACCTGCCACAGGAGCTGCTGAAACAGTTCTACTCTGCAGTGTTGACAGAACCGGGCTAATATGGTCACACTTCCTGGTTCTAGTAAGAACTCAACACAGGCAAACATTATACATGTGATAACTGGCTTTTGAGTCAAAATGGATGCTGCAGTGGTTTTTCTCTTTTATTTTATCTGTTCAAACATCAGTGTGTCTAGTTTGATCTGTCGGTGGATAAACAGCTTCTGCTGGATGTTTGTGGTTGATTCACGTGTCAGCAGTTTGTGGCTAAAGCATAACTTAATTTTCTCTCCTGCTAATAAGAAGATCATAATCTTCCACTCCACACAAAACATCTTTACACTGATATAAAGTGACTTGAGCTTTGGAACGCAGTGAAATCGCACGAGCTTGCGTTTCCGTTCTGACACATTTGCATGCGTTTCAATGGAAGTCAATGGAATGAAAAAAGTGCAGTATCCGCGCCTTTACTAAGGCAATGACTGAAGAGCTCAGTTATCAGACCCACAGTGGAAAATGTAACAATATCTGTACCGGCCGGCTCGGATCATCTCGGCACGGAATGGAACAGTAAAGAAAAGAGAACGGTTTGGCTCGACTGTGAAAAAGCGGCTAACGAGAAATATGAAAGACACACCTGTGACGCCAGAGTTGCACTTGTCTTAGATTACTTCAAAAGTAAAATGCATAGACAACAAAACCATTTTTTGCCAAATGAATGACAGAAATGTATGCGCTTAATTATGTTCTTCTTTTTAAATTAGCACTTTTTAATGAGGCTGAGTTGAAAATGTTCTCTACGCTTGTAATCAAAATAGGATTTCTGTACAGTTGTTTGTTGCAAATTTACAGACAATGCAACTGAGATGTTTACATTTGCTTGTTGGGGTAATATTGCTTGTCAACTGAAAACAAAGTTTCGCATTTGTATTTAACAGTTCATAAAATCTTTAAAAAAAAAAACATTAACTGTACATTGATTTCCCTTAATGAAAAGTAAATTGAGTAAAACGGTGTAAAACGTGCGAGTGTGGATTAGTAATCTGGCCCCTTGGTTATAAGGAAAAAAAATGTTGGCCTTCGTCACTATCGAAGTTGCCCATCCCTGATTTAGAATATATGTTTAACTATATAAATGAGAGTCAAAGACAGATTTTGAGTTCAAAATTATACCAGGAAATAAATCCCTTTCAAAGATATATGTGAACATCCTTTACCTGGCATTTGTGGACAAAAGATTAAAAATGTTTTGAAAGAACTCTCATGCTCATTAAGCCTTGCATTTATTTAATCAAAAATACAGAAAAAAACCCCGGCAATACTGTGAAATATTTTTACAATTTAAAATAACGGTATTCTATTTGAATATACTCTTTTTGTGGCTTAATATTGACAGACACTAGTCAATACTGCAATTAGTTAAAGAATTTAGAAATAAAAACAATTTACCATTCACAATCCTCGGCTTGATCAAGTTGATGCTCAAAATGAAATTGAAACCAGTCTCGCTCTTCCACTGAGCATTAGTGGATAACGAGCAAGTCTTGCGTAGCCAGAGCTTCAGACTGATGGCAGAAGGTCTGGACTCTATAGCAGCTTTCATTGGCCAAGGACCTCCCAAGAGGACGTTTGACTGACATGTAACACAACCAATCACAGTTCATTTTGTTCTGCGTCAGGTTAAGGGGCGTGAAAATGAAAGTCAATGTACCATCAATAACAGACCGGCGTGTATCTAATAAATTATTAAGTGTGCCGTGGGTGTGACGTCTGAAGCTGAGACAAATAATGAGCTGACTCGTGAAAAACTGACATCTCTCTCTTTTGAAACAGATTACATAAACTGAGAATATTAGTTTTCAATTTGACTTGCATGATTTAATACCAGACATTTCAATGTTTCTTTAGAGAAATGTCTCATGTTTGTGTGATTAGTATTCACTAAGTTACAGTTCATTTTCTGAGGGAGTATCAGATTGGAGAGACGACAGATCGCGCATTATGTTAGCTTTCTTTATTTTGCAAAAAGCACAACATTTGTGTACACAAATAAAAGAAGACATTTCACAGATGCAAAATATAATGAGATACATTACATAATACATTTCCATATATGGGAAACTAGTGCTTATATTTTTCAATATTCTGCAATACAGGTGCTGGTCATATAATTCGAATATCATCAAAAAGTTGATTTATTTCACTAATTCCATTCAAAAAGTGAAACTTGTATATTATATTCATTCATTACACACAGACTGATACATTTCAAATGTTTATTTCTTTTAATTTTGATGATTATAACTGACAACTAAGGAAAATCCCAAATTCAGTATCTCAGAAAATTAGAATATTGTGAAAAGGTTCAATACTGAAGACACCTGCTGCCACACTCTAATCAGCTAATTAACTCAAAACACCTGCAAAGGCCTTTAAATGGTCTCTCAGTCTAGTTCTGTAGGCTACACTATCATGGGGAAGACTGCTGACTTGACAGTTGTCCAAAAGACGACCATTGACACCTTGCACAAGGAGGGCAAGACACAAAAGGTCATTGCAAAAGAGGCTGGCTGTTCACAGAGCTCTGTGTCCAAGCACATTAATAGAGAGGCAAAGGGAAGGAAAAGATGTGGTAGAAAAAAGTGTACAAGCAATAGGGATAACCGCACCCTGGAGAGGATTGTGAAACAAAACCCATTCAAAAATGTGGGGGAGATTCACAAAGAGTGGACTGCAGCTGGAGTCAGTGCTTCAAGAACCACTACGCACAGACGTATGCAAGACATGGGTTTCAGCTGTCGCACTCCTTGTGTCAAGCCACTCTTGAACAACAGACAGCGTCAGAAGCGTCTAAAGACAAAAAGGACTGGACTGCTGCTGAGTGGTCCAAAGTTATGTTCTCTGATGAAAGTAAATTTTGCATTTCCTTTGGAAATCAGGGTCCCAGAGTCTGGAGGAAGAGAGGAGAGGCACACAATCCACGTTGCTTGAGGTCCAGTGTAAAGTTTCCACAGTCAGTGATGGTTTGGGGTGCCATGCCATCTGCTGGTGTTGGTCCACTGTGTTTTCTGAGGTCCAAGGTCAACGCAGCCGTATACCAGGAAGTTTTAGAGCACTTCATGCTTCCTGCTGCTGACCAACTTTATGGAGATGCAGATTTCATTTTCCAACAGGACTTGCACCTGCACACAGTGCCAAAGCTACCAGTACCTGGTTTAAGGACCATGGTATCCCTGTTCTTAATTGGCCAGCAAACTCGCCTGACCTCAACCCCATAGAAAATCTATGGGGTATTGTGAAGAGGAAGATGCGATATGCCAGACCCAACAATGCAGAAGAGCTGAAGGCCACTATCAGAGCAACCTGGGCTCTCATAACACCTGAGCAGTGCCACAGACTGATCGACTCCATGCCACGCCGCATTGCTGCAGTAATTCAGGCAAAAGGAGCCCCAACTAAGTATTGAGTGCTGTACATGCTCATACTTTTCATGTTCATACTTTTCAGTTGGCCAAGATTTCTAAAAATCCTTTCTTTGTATTGGTCTTAAGTAATATTCTAATTTTCTGAGATACTGAATTTGGGATTTTCCTTAATTGTCAGTTATAATCATCAAAATTAAAAGAAATAAACATTTGAAATGTATCAGTCTGTGTGTAATGAATTAATATAATATACAAGTTTCACTTTTTGAATGGATTTTTTGAGTGAAATAAATCAACTTTTTGATGATATTCTAATTATATGACCAGCACCTGTATATGCATTGACCATGTGTGGCTATATATTGATACATACAAAATATTTATAAATGAAACAAAAATAACATACATATAAATTATTAGCCTTTATTGTGTACATATATTGCACATACATGTTCCCGTATAAATGTGAATGTATTGTACACACATTCATGGAATGAGTTACAATCAGTGGTTCCCAGCATGCTTTGCTCCTGAATGTTAAAGGAGTGCTATATGCATTTTGCTCAATATTGATATAGGGGGAGATTTGCTAGTGTTTTAAAGTTATACATGTATATGTGTGAGTTTCTGGGGTTACCCTTGTGCTGAAAAGTAGAGCCTGAGTTTATGATTGGCTGAACACCATTAAGACTATAATAACTTTATTTAAACAGTAACGTGTGTGCACGCTATAGCACAGTGATAGGCTCTTTGGTAGAAACTTTAGTACATGCAGGTGTGCTTTTGTTAACTAACTTGAAAATATAAAACATTTAAAATGTGAATCATTATAAAACATAAGAAATGTGTTACATAATATATTTTACCATATATATGTTTATACTGCATGAGTAAATATATCTGCAATATATTATGCATGCAGTACCAGATCTAATAACATATAAATCTATATATTATGAAGTATATTACTGAATCTAAAATTACATACATTATGATATATTAGTAATTTTTTCAATATATAAAAAAGTGGCAATTGCATATGTATTATTTAATATATTGTATTATATTTACGCAATATATTTTTTGTATATTTTCAAATACAATTATCTGTTAAATCATGTAATATATTGATAATTCATATATAGGGAAATATATTTTCCTTCCATAAGGGATAACTCTTAATTGTATGTCCAGAATTGAGTATTTTGAGTCTCTTTCACACTAGTAAGAAAATAACCGAGGTGGTATCGCTGGCACAACAGTCGACTCTAGGGTGTTAACCACAACACGTAATCCAGAAAGTCACTGAATGAACTTCGAGGAGCATCACAAATGATCTTATGTTGAGCCCATAACAGAAAAGGTCTGTGAGAGCATATTTCAGAAACATTTGCAATGTCCAGGAAACTCTGAATTAGGGCTGCACGATTATGACAAAAATCATAATTGTCGACTATTCCCTTGAAATTGTAAATTGCGATTATTAATTATGATTATCAAAATTTACATTGAATGATGTTTTAAATAGCTTTATTACTATTGTTTGAAGCAATTGCTTGGTCTGCTCAAAGTCAAAGTTTGTAGAGTTAGTTCATGGAGAAAATGTATAGGCTGTGGTGTTGTCACGATACTGGAATTTATAACTTTGATACTGTCATGGAGTCACAGCCAGCACCCACTAACACCAACACATCGTCACCAGATCTACAGGCTCCACCCACTCGTTCACAGTCTCCTGAATCTCTAATCACCTGCACCTGTACATCAACAGACACACTATAAAGACTCATTCTCCCTGCACTTCAGTGTCTGGTCTCGTCATACGGACCTGAACTACTTACCTGAGCCATCCGGATCCCCTTCCTCTCGTCTTCCTTTGTCTGTTCGTCTTCCCTTGGGGATTTCGTTCCTTGTGATCAGCTTACAGTCTCCAGAGTGATACTGGATACGGCAGTAATGTAGGTGAGAGCACTTTATTACAGTTCATTGGAGTTGATTTACGGGTATAAAGTTTATTAAGCAGCACCCGAAAGGCACAAGGTCTTTATATATTTGTTTACTGTTAGTTGTAACGAGTGTTTCTGTGTAATTCGCTGTGTATGTTGATGATAATACAAGGAAAAGAGAGAGAGTTTATGGATAATATTTTAATGCACACCTGCACTGTTTTATGAAGCGCTTACAGTGATATTCTAGAGTGAAAACAGACGCTTCATCTTTTGTGTGAAGTACAATAAATGTCATAAAACTCATCTGTATAGTTTTGGCCATCATTCGGACGGTACAACAGGCCTGTACTAATATAGTGGATAAAAACAAGACGACAATATAAGTTATAACCGTAATTTAACTAAACTATACCTGTTCTATCTCCATGCAGCATATATTTGCAGTTTCTGACATTATAGTGTGTCCTGACTGAATCCTGTCACCGGAGAATCAGCTCTTGAAGCTCCGCCCTCTTAGGCCGATCGCAGCAGCTCATTTGCATTTAAAGGACCACACTGAAATGGCTTGTTTTTGCTCAACCACTAAAAGTGGCAATTTTAACATGCTATAAAAAATTATCTGTGAAGAATTTTGAGCTAAAACTTCACATACACACTCTGGGGACATCAGAGACTTATTTTACATCTTGCAAAATGGGGCATAATAGGTCCCCTTTAAAGGGGAGCAGATTCAGTGTTGAGGAGTATAAACACCTCAGAGTTGTTTTAGATCACACATTGAGTTTGGACTAATGAATGGACTGACACTGTGAACAGAAAGGGTCAGCAAAGATTATTCTTCCTGAGGAAGATGGTGTCATTTAATGTAAGCCTTCCATTGTTGAAAGTGTTTATAATTCTTGTATTGAAAGTGTTTTGAGCTTTTGCTGGTTTGGAAATGTTACGGTGGAACAAAAGAGTTCGCTCAGGAAAGCCTTAAGCACTGCGAGTAAATTACTTGGTATCACTATGATAGACTCAGAACACATTTATCAGAGATGATGTAGTAAAGCTATGAAATGATATCTGATTATAGGCATCCACTGTATGATGAGTTTGAGCTTTTGCCTTCAGGTCCAAGATTGAGGATGCCAGAGTTTCTCAGAATCAGGGGTAAAATCCTTTATTCCACAGGCTGTGAAGTGTTTAAATGAAAGATAGTGAAAGAGTTTTCAGAGAGAAAACTAAACCTAAACAGAACAAACACGTTACAGTTCGTCTCATCTAGAAATAACTGAACTGTGATTTTACTGTCAGATCAAGTCTGAATTCAGCTCTAAACTCAGTTATTATGGATTGATTCCATAAAATAATATAAATATGAAGCTCAGATACTCAACAGCATTAGTTTTAGTGTGACATTAAACATTAAAGTGTCTTTTTTAGTTATTGATCCATATATAAATCTATTTCTCTTTTCATTCATCATCTTTTGTCTTTGTGCTGCTGCAGAATATTATTCACGTCACATTTACATGATTCAAAGTATTTCAGTGAAGCTTCATCAAACCAACATCAAGTGATTTTAAAGCTTTAATCTGTGAAAAACTCTGTTCTTCAGGAGGGTTTGGTTATTATAAACAGAAGAGAGTGTCAGTGTTTGAGGGAGATTCAGTCACTCTAAACTCTGATCCTACTGAAATAAAGGATGATGATCTGATTCAGTGGTGGTTTAAAAACACTTTAATAGCTGAAATCGATAAACGGGTCGACAGATTCACTGTATATGATGATGTTCTTGATGGGAGATTCAGAGACAGACTGAAGCTGGACAATCAAACTGGATCTCTGACCATCACAAACATCACAATGAAACATGCTGGACTTTATGTACTAAAGACCAACCATAGGAGAGTTCTTTTCTTTCCCCATGTCACTGGTGAGTTAAATATTATTTTCACATTTTTTGCTTCTGTTGTTTAATGATGATATTCATTTAATACATTTCAAACTATTTACTTTCATAAACGAGTGTCTTAATCTGTGTTGAACCTGTTTCTGTTTGTTCTCCATGTGTGTGTTTGATGATTCAGTGTCAGTGAAGGAGGGAGATTCAGTCACTCTAAACCCTGATCTTACTGAAATAAAGGATGATGATGTGTTTTCAAACCTCCACTGAATCACTTTAATAGCTGAAATCAATAAACGGGTCGACAGATTCACTGTATATGATGATGTTCTTGATGGGAGATTCAGAGACAGACTGAAGCTGGACAATCAAACTGGATCTCTGACCATCACAAACATCACAACTGAACATGCTGGAGAATATGAACTATGGACCAACACTTTCTTCTGGCCTTCTTCTTATATTCGTCTCATTGTCTACGGTGAGTTAAATATCAGTTTCACATGTTTTATTTATTACAGCTAGATCTAAAGAAGTATCTTATCATGACTAATGAGTTCAAATGACTAATTCTCTTACTTTCACATGAACAGCAGGTTTATATTTAACTTTCTATTCAATAGTTTTAAATGCTCTACTTTTGATCATCTTGGTTCCTCTGGATGTTTCTTGAATCTCTTCATTCATCCTCATTTCTCTTTATTCTCTCATGTTTTCAGCTCGTCTGCCTGTTCCTGTCATCAGCAGTAACTCTTCTCAATGTTCTTCATCATCATCATCATGTTCATTGGTGTGTTCAGTGGTGAATGTGAGTCATGTGACTCTCTCCTGGTACAAAGGAAACAGTTTATTGTCCAGCATCAGTGCGTCTGATCTCAGCATCAGTCTCTCTCTACCTCTGGAGGTGGAATATCAGGATAAAAACACCTACAGCTGTGTGCTGAACAATCCCATCAGCCACCAGACTCAACATCTGGACATCACTCAACTCTGTCACACATGTTCAGGTACGGCAGCGCTGATGATATTAGCGTTTATTGACTGAGCTGATCTCACTTTGATGTTTTTATTCCTCAGTCCACTGTTGTGGTCCTACTGAAGCTGTGATCCGATTGGTCCTCTCTGCTCTGGTGGGCGTGGCTACTGTCATTCTTGTGGTTTATGACATCAGATCCAGAAGAGCTGAAGGAGATCAAGCACATATTCACACATCAGGTACATGATTGATGATGACTGATTCAGCATATATTAATATTGGTGAGATTGATTCATTTATGGCTTTACATGTTCATCTTTTTCAGGAAGTGCTTAAATCTGAAGCAGAACGCTGAACTTTAAAGATTCTTCAAGTGTGTTTTTGTCATAATAAATACTGATGATTATTTGAGCTTCTCTTTCAGTGTCAGATTTGTAAAACTCTTATTTGTAAGGCTTTATTGTTTATATTTCTCTCAGAGACACACAGATCTCACTTTACTACTACTGCTGTATATTTGTCATGTGTATTTTACACTGTTGTTGAGGATCAAATTAAAATAGCATCTTTTTAATGTGTCTGACGGAGTTGACACAAATTCAGTTCTGAAGTGAATAAATGTACATTTTTAGAAGAAAACATTTTCAGAAAAACCTGTTCCCTTACATGTTCATTAGCTGAGACCTTTGTCTACAAATATATCAGTTTATTATAATGTGTTATTCAATAATAAAAACTAACATCTCAAACATGAATAACTTTGTCTCTTATCTCAAGAATCAGTGAGATATCTATATGTCACGTAATGCACTGAGACTTGAGGGTAAGATCCAGTTGCAGCATTTAATAGGGAAATCCAAAATTGTTGTACATCCAGGCAAGAGTCAAACACCACATGAACAGTCCACACAAGAAACAAGGAACAAAAACCAAAAAAACAGAGTGTTCAGTAACGCCGGTCAGGGCCGGATTAACATAAGGGCTAGGTGGGGCTGAAGCCCCAGGGCCCGCGGGTAGAGGGGGCCCGTGATTGGCTGGAGGAAATGAGATTGACAAGTCATAGGTGGTTGATTTGTGTCTAATAAAATAACAAGAAAAAATGATTGGAAAATGTGCCTGACTGATAAATCACCGTCCAATCAAAATCACTTTACAATTCGCGCCATGACATCGGGAAACGCCTCTTTGCGTTATGCTGTCGCATGTAGACTAGAAAATGGGAAATTGGCCTTTATTGCTTGTTCAGCCTCGCTGGTGTTCAAAATGATAAAAAATGTTAGTGGTGGGCAAAAAAGGAAAAATAAGCTTGAAAGGGAGAAAAGGGATGCTAATCTTACAGCAAAAATTCCAAAACTAACTAACTACTTCGGTTCACATAAAACATCCGAGCCAGTGGAAGACCCCGCGTGCAGCGGCAGCTCACAATTATCTTCACCCACCGACACCGTCGCCGATCTGCGTGCTTTACACGTTGAAGAAGGTGAGATAGCAGCTGCAGCAAGTTATTATTCTTATAACGAGTTAAGTCCTATTCGGATGGTAATTGTTTCTCATGAAACTGTAAGGTGTTTTCAACATTTACAGGGACGAGTCGATTGATTTTATTGCCGTTTGAATTGAGAATGTCAGTGTTTTTCTCTCATCATCATCACCCGTGTAAAAATCCCGAATTAACTTTCCTACTGTTTTTTGTCTCCACTTTCTGCCTTTGAAGCACATTCTATCAGTTGCAGTTCTGGTGCCTCCATCCGTACAACATTCACATCACATGTTAACACAGCGGTAGAGTTACTCACGGGACACTGCACTTATTCGCAATCATGCATGTGCTTTAAAGCCTTGCCAGTTAAACATGTCATTCGTGTGCTGTTCTGAGATGCGCTTTTTCTGACACCATACACCCGAAGCGTGCACACACACTTAAAGGTGCCGTAGAACTTTTTTTAAAAAGATGTAATATAAGTCTAAGGTGTCCCCTGAATGTGTCTGTGAAGTTTCAGCTCAAAATACCCCATAGATTTTTTTTATTAATTTTTTTAACTGCCTATTTTGGGGCATCATTAAATATGCGCCGATTCAGGGTGTGTGGCCCTTTAAATCTGGTGCTCCACACCCCAAGAGCTCGCGCTTGCCTTAAACAACATTAAAAAAAAGTTCAAACAGCTAATATAACCCTCAAAATTGATCTTTACAAAGTGTTCATCATGCAGCATGTCTAATCGCGTAAGTATAGTATTTATTTGGATGTTTATATTTGATTCTGAATGAGTTTGAGGCTGTGCTCCGTGGCTAAAGCTAACATTACACTGTTGGAGAGATTTATAAAGAATGAAGTTGTGTTTATGAATTATACAGACTGCAAGTGTTTAAAAATGAAAATAGCGACGGCTCTTGTCTCCGTGAATACAGTAATAAACGATGGTAACTTTAACCACATTTAACAGTACATTAGCAACATGCTAACGAAACATTTAGAAAGACAATTTACAAATATCACTAAAAATATCATGATATCATGGATCATGTCAGTTATTATTGCTCCATCTGCCATTTTTCACTATTGTTCTTGCTTGCTTACCTAGTCTGATAATTCAGCTGTGCACAGATCCAGACGTTAATACTGGCTGCCCTTGTGTAATGCCTTGAACATGAGCTGGCATATGCAAATATTACATACGTAACAGTCGGTGTTATGTTGAGATTCGCCTGTTCTTCGGAGGTCTTTTAAACAAATGAGATTTACATAAGAAGGAGGAAACAATGGAGTTTGAGACTCACTGTATGTCATTTCCATGTACTGAACTCTTGTTATTCAACTATGCCGAGATAAATTCAATTTTTGAATCTAGGGCACCTTTAAGCCTGTCAAACAGCACCTGACTACTGGACTTAATCTTTCGCGTCTGATAATATTATATAATACTAATACTATAATATTGTCAAATACACAAAAGGTTTACATAAACACAGTTGGTTATGTCTGAAGTGAGTTGAGAAAATCGGACGCGTGCAGGTCTTAAAGTGACAGCATCCTAATAGTTAGTATGTGGACCCTTGTCCTTAAAGGGATAGTTCACCCAAAAATTAAAATCCTGTCATCACATAATCACTTTCAAGTTGTTTTAAACCTGAATGAGTTTCTTTCTTCTGTTAAACACAAAAGAAAATATTTTAAAGAAGGTTGGTAACCAGACAGTTGACGGCACCCACTGACTTTTTTCCTACTATGGAAGTCAATGGGTGCCGTCAACTGTCTGTTTACCAACATGTAACATGTAAGTAATGACAATTTTCATTTTTAGGTGAACTATCTCTTTAAAATAGTCATGGTAAAGTAATCATTGAGGAAGTATGACTGAAGTATGACAAATGTTTTTGCTGCTTTTGGCAACCTGTTTGTTTGGAGTTCATATCTGGAGTTAATGCATTAGTTTTTAATGTGTTAAATAGCATTGAATATTTAGTGTGCTTGTGCTTATATAAAATGATTTGATAAAATGAGATTTGTAAAAATATAAAAATAATAACAATAAAAAAATTTTTTTCCAATTGTTGCAGTTGTGTTTTAAAGCATTAATTGCAAAAGAAATTGTGAGAAAAATCTGATTTGATTGTTCATTGTTGGCTTTCTCATCATACAGTGGTCTTATTCTCTGGTCTCTGAATTTTATATTTCTTTTCATGTTATTATAGTCCAATGATAATGTATAAAATCCTGTCATGCTTTGATATTTTGATAGGTTTCATTATTGGGCAGAAATTATTCAAACAGTATCATACAGATTGACACAGACATCAAGATTCTGCGTATGATCCTCAACAATGGTGACAAAATTTTCAGATAAACAGATTAACTCTGAACATCTCAAAACAAGCTACTAAAGTCACAATAAAGATTTTTGTTTAGTGTCACCATCGTTGAGGATCACACGCTGATTCATGATGTCTTTAAAGTTAGAAAAAAAGACCCTCCTCAAAACTCATCTGTATAAAGAATTAAATATAAATAAGCATTAATAAAACTAACAGTTAATACATTCACAGTTTGAAGCTTTAGTGATGATCAGTGAATCAGGACATCATATGATGACTGAATCACCAGCACTTAACAACTCAATTCATCTGAACAGTATTTCTCTTGCATTAATTGCTATAACTAGCATGTCTTAATAACACAGTTAAAGCAGACAGAGAAAAACTGTTATATGTCAAGAATCAAGAGCGTTTCTAGAGAAAACGCTTACCTCTATAACGGTGACTTCAAACTTTATTATTTTCTATAAAACACACACGCAGAAGCGATGTTCTCGTGACCTTGTTCAACTTTGCCTAAAAGTTCTCTAAAAGTGACAAAAATGCTGACATTTTACAGAACATTTGTGACATAAACGTCCTCTTTTGGTAATGAAAGTGCTGCAGTTCAAGGTTCCTTATATGACTTTAGGGGGACATTCCAATTTGGGTCGTTTTATGGTCACATAAGAACGTTCAAAACACTGAACTTCAAAAACATTTAGCAAATATTAATAACATCATAAAGACGTTACGGCTACAGCAATGTTGTTCTCACAACGTTTTCTCTATATAATGAGAACATTCATTATGTACAGATTACAATGTAAGGACGCTTTTTATAAACATTGTACTCAGAACGTATTATGATAACATTATGAAAACATTTAGCAAATAAAAATAACATTAAAAGCATGTTCTGAGAATGTTATCCTAAGAACGTTTTCGCTCAACATTAGGAGAACATCAGTTAAGTACAAATAACGTGATAAAGACGTTTCAAGAACGTTGTTATGAGAACGTTTTCGCTCAACATTACGAGAACATCAGTCAAGTACAAATAACGTGATAAAGACGTTTCAAGAACGTTGTTATGAGAACGTTTTCGCTCAACATTACGAGAACATCAGTCAAGTACAAATAACGTGATAAAGACGTTTCAAGAACGTTGTTATGAGAACGTTTTCGCTCAACATTACGAGAACATCAGTCAAGTACAAATAACGTGATAAAGACGTTTCAAGAACGTTGTTATGAGAACGTTTTCGCTCAACATTACGAGAACATCAGTCAAGTACAAATAACGCGATAAAGACGTTTCAAGAACGTTGTTATGAGAACGTTTTCGCTCAACATTACGAGAACATCAGTCAAGTACAAATAACGTGATAAAGACGTTTCAAGAACGTTGTTATGAGAACGTTTTCGCTCAACATTACGAGAACATCAGTCAAGTACAAATAACGTGATAAAGACGTTTCAAGAACGTTGTTATGAGAACGTTTTCGCTCAACATTAGGAGAACATCAGTCAAGTACAAATAACGTGATAAAGACGTTTCAAGAACGTTGTTATGAGAACGT
Source organism: Ancherythroculter nigrocauda (assembly GCA_036281575.1). Classification (NCBI taxonomy): domain Eukaryota; kingdom Metazoa; phylum Chordata; class Actinopteri; order Cypriniformes; family Xenocyprididae; genus Ancherythroculter; species Ancherythroculter nigrocauda. The sequence goes on from VTFQ01000002.1 coordinate 61,703,506, forward strand.
TTTCGCTCAACATTACGAGAACATCAGTCAAGTACAAATAACGTGATAAAGACGTTTCAAGAACGTTGTTATGAGAACGTTTTCGCTCAACATTACGAGAACATCAGTCAAGTACAAATAACGCGATAAAGACGTTTCAAGAACGTTGTTATGAGAACGTTTTCGCTCAACATTACGAGAACATCAGTCAAGTACAAATAACGTGATAAAGACGTTTCAAGAACGTTGTTATGAGAACGTTTTCATGTTTCAAGAACGTTGTTATGAGAACGTTTTCGCTCAACATTAGGAGAACATCAGTCAAGTACAAATAACGTGATAAAGACGTTTCAAGAACGTTGTTATGAGAACGTTTTTGATCAACATTAGGAGAACATCAGTCAAGTACAAATAACGTGATAAAGACGTTTCAAGAACGTTGTTATGAGAACGTTTTCGCTCAACATTACGAGAACATCAGTCAAGTACAAATAACGTGATAAAGACGTTTCAAGAACGTTGTTATGAGAACGTTTTCGCTCAACATTACGAGAACATCAGTCAAGTACAAATAACGTGATAAAGACGTTTCAAGAACGTTGTTATGAGAACGTTTTCGCTCAACATTACGAGAACATCAGTCAAGTACAAATAACGTGATAAAGACGTTTCAAGAACGTTGTTATGAGAACGTTTCGACGTTTCAAGAACGTTGTTATGAGAACGTTTTCGCTCAACATTAGGAGAACATCAGTCAAGTACAAATAACGTGATAAAGACGTTTCAAGAACGTTGTTATGAGAACGTTTTCGCTCAACATTACGAGAACATCAGTCAAGTACAAATAACGTGATAAAGACGTTTCAAGAACGTTGTTATGAGAACGTTTTCGCTCAACATTACGAGAACATCAGTCAAGTACAAATAACGTGATAAAGACGTTTCAAGAACGTTGTTATGAGAACGTTTTCGCTCAACATTACGAGAACATCAGTCAAGTACAAATAACGTGATAAAGACGTTTCAAGAACGTTGTTATGAGAACGTTTTCGCTCAACATTACGAGAACATCAGTCAAGTACAAATAACGCGATAAAGACGTTTCAAGAACGTTGTTATGAGAACGTTTTCGCTCAACATTACGAGAACATCAGTCAAGTACAAATAACGTGATAAAGACGTTTCAAGAACGTTGTTATGAGAACGTTTTCGCTCAACATTACGAGAACATCAGTCAAGTACAAATAACTGATAAAGACGTTTCAAGAACGTTGTTATGAGAACGTTTTCGCTCAACATTACGAGAACATCAGTCAAGTACAAATAACGTGATAAAGACGTTTCAAGAACGTTGTTATGAGAACGTTTTCGCTCAACATTACGAGAACATCAGTCAAGTACAAATAACGTGATAAAGACGTTTCAAGAACGTTGTTATGAGAACGTTTTCGCTCAACATTAGAGAACATCAGTCAAGTACAAATAACGTGATAAAGACGTTTCAAGAACGTTGTTATGAGAACGTTTTCGCTCAACATTACGAGAACATCAGTCAAGTACAAATAACGCGATAAAGACGTTTCAAGAACGTTGTTATGAGAACGTTTTCGCTCAACATTACGAGAACATCAGTCAAGTACAAATAACGCGATAAAGACGTTTCAAGAACGTTGTTATGAGAACGTTTTCGCTCAACATTACGAGAACATCAGTCAAGTACAAATAACGCGATAAAGACGTTTCAAGAACGTTGTTATGAGAACGTTTTCGCTCAACATTACGAGAACATCAGTCAAGTACAAATAACGATAAAGACGTTTCAAGAACGTTGTTATGAGAACGTTTTCGCTCAACATTACGAGAACATCGGTCAAGTACAAATAACGTGATAAAGACGTTTCAAGAACGTTGTTATGAGAACGTTTTCGCTCAACATTACGAGAACATCAGTCAAGTACAAATAACGTGATAAAGACGTTTCAAGAACGTTGTTATGAGAACGTTTTCATGTTTCAAGAACGTTGTTATGAGAACGTTTTCGCTCAACATTAGGAGAACATCAGTCAAGTACAAATAACGTGATAAAGACGTTTCAAGAACGTTGTTATGAGAACGTTTTCGCTCAACATTAGGAGAACATCAGTCAAGTACAAATAACGTGATAAAGACGTTTCAAGAACGTTGTTATGAGAACGTTTTCGCTCAACATTACGAGAACATCAGTCAAGTACAAATAACGTGATAAAGACGTTTCAAGAACGTTGTTATGAGAACGTTTTCGCTCAACATTACGAGAACATCAGTCAAGTACAAATAACGTGATAAAGACGTTTCAAGAACGTTGTTATGAGAACGTTTTCGCTCAACATTACGAGAACATCAGTCAAGTACAAATAACGTGATAAAGACGTTTCAAGAACGTTGTTATGAGAACGTTTTCGCTCAACATTACGAGAACATCAGTCAAGTACAAATAACGTGATAAAGACGTTTCAAGAACGTTGTTATGAGAACGTTTTCGCTCAACATTACGAGAACATCAGTCAAGTACAAATAACGCGATAAAGACGTTTCAAGAACGTTGTTATGAGAACGTTTTCGCTCAACATTACGAGAACATCAGTCAAGTACAAATAACGTGATAAAGACGTTTCAAGAACGTTGTTATGAGAACGTTTTCGCTCAACATTACGAGAACATCAGTCAAGTACAAATAACGTGATAAAGACGTTTCAAGAACGTTGTTATGAGAACGTTTTCGCTCAACATTAGAGAACATCAGTCAAGTACAAATAACGTGATAAAGACGTTTCAAGAACGTTGTTATGAGAACGTTTTCGCTCAACATTACGAGAACATCAGTCAAGTACAAATAACGCGATAAAGACGTTTCAAGAACGTTGTTATGAGAACGTTTTCGCTCAACATTACGAGAACATCAGTCAAGTACAAATAACGTGATAAAGACGTTTCAAGAACGTTGTTATGAAACGTTTCATGTCAGAACGTTGTTATGAGAACGTTTTCGCTCAACATTAGAGAACATCAGTCAAGTACAAATAACGTGATAAAGACGTTTCAAGAACGTTGTTATGAGAACGTTTTTGCTCAACATTAGAGAACATCAGTCAAGTACAAATAACGTGATAAAGACGTTTCAAGAACGTTGTTATGAGAACGTTTTCGCTCAACATTACGAGAACATCAGTCAAGTACAAATAACGTGATAAAGACGTTTCAAGAACGTTGTTATGAGAACGTTTTCGCTCAACATTACGAGAACATCAGTCAAGTACAAATAACGTGATAAAGACGTTTCAAGAACGTTGTTATGAGAACGTTTTCGCTCAACATTACGAGAACATCAGTCAAGTACAAATAACGTGATAAAGACGTTTCAAGAACGTTGTTATGAGAACGTTTCGACGTTCAAGAACGTGTTATGAGAACGTTTTCGCTCAACATTAGGAACATCAGTCAAGTACAAATAACGTGATAAAGACGTTTCAAGAACGTTGTTATGAGAACGTTTTCGCTCAACATTACGAGAACATCAGTCAAGTACAAATAACGTAAAGACGTTTCAAGAACGTTGTTATGAGAACGTTTTCGCTCAACATTACGAGAACATCAGTCAAGTACAAATAACGCGATAAAGACGTTTCAAGAACGTTGTTATGAGAACGTTTTCGCTCAACATTACGAGAACATCAGTCAAGTACAAATACGCGATAAAGACGTTTCAAGAACGTTGTTATGAGAACGTTTTCGCTCAACATTACGAGAACATCAGTCAAGTACAAATAACGATAAAGACGTTTCAAGAACGTTGTTATGAGAACGTTTTCGCTCAACATTACGAGAACATCGTCAAGTACAAATAACGTGATAAAGACGTTTCAAGAACGTTGTTATGAGAACGTTTTCGCTCAACATTACGAGAACATCAGTCAAGTACAAATAACGTGATAAAGACGTTTCAAGAACGTTTTATGTTTTCATGTAGAACGTTGTTATGAGAACGTTTTGCTCAACATTAGAGAACATCAGTCAAGTACAAATAACGTGATAAAGACGTTTCAAGAACGTTGTTATGAGAACGTTTTCGCTCAACATTAGAGAACATCAGTCAAGTACAAATAACGTGATAAAGACGTTTCAAGAACGTTGTTATGAGAACGTTTTCGCTCAACATTACGAGAACATCAGTCAAGTACAAATAACGTGATAAAGACGTTTCAAGAACGTTGTTATGAGAACGTTTTCGCTCAACATTACGAGAACATCAGTCAAGTACAAATAACGTGATAAAGACGTTTCAAGAACGTTGTTATGAGAACGTTTTCGCTCAACATTACGAGAACATCAGTCAAGTACAAATAACGTGATAAAGACGTTTCAAGAACGTTGTTATGAGAACGTTTTCGCTCAACATTACGAGAACATCAGTCAAGTACAAATAACGTGATAAAGACGTTTCAAGAACGTTGTTATGAGAACGTTTTCGCTCAACATTACGAGAACATCAGTCAAGTACAAATAACGCGATAAAGACGTTTCAAGAACGTTGTTATGAGAACGTTTTCGCTCAACATTACGAGAACATCAGTCAAGTACAAATAACGTGATAAAGACGTTTCAAGAACGTTGTTATGAGAACGTTTTCGCTCAACATTACGAGAACATCAGTCAAGTACAAATAACGTGATAAAGACGTTTCAAGAACGTTGTTATGAGAACGTTTTCGCTCAACATTAGAGAACATCAGTCAAGTACAAATAACGTGATAAAGACGTTTCAAGAACGTTGTTATGAGAACGTTTTCGCTCAACATTACGAGAACATCAGTCAAGTACAAATAACGATAAAGACGTTTCAAGAACGTTGTTATGAGAACGTTTTCGCTCAACATTACGAGAACATCAGTCAAGTACAATAACGTAAAGACGTTTCAAAACGTTGTTATGAAACGTTTCACAAGAACGTTGTTATGAGAACGTTTTCGCTCAACATTAGAGAACATCAGTCAAGTACAAATAACGTGATAAAGACGTTTCAAGAACGTTGTTATGAGAACGTTTTTGATCAACATTAGGAGAACATCAGTCAAGTACAAATAACGTGATAAAGACGTTTCAAGAACGTTGTTATGAGAACGTTTTCGCTCAACATTACGAGAACATCAGTCAAGTACAAATAACGTGATAAAGACGTTTCAAGAACGTTGTTATGAGAACGTTTTCGCTCAACATTACGAGAACATCAGTCAAGTACAAATAACGTGATAAAGACGTTTCAAGAACGTTGTTATGAGAACGTTTTCGCTCAACATTACGAGAACATCAGTCAAGTACAAATAACGTGATAAAGACGTTTCAAGAACGTTGTTATGAGAACGTTTCGACGTTTCAAGAACGTTGTTATGAGAACGTTTTCGCTCAACATTAGGAACATCAGTCAAGTACAAATAACGTGATAAAGACGTTTCAAGAACGTTGTTATGAGAACGTTTTCGCTCAACATTACGAGAACATCAGTCAAGTACAAATAACGTGATAAAGACGTTTCAAGAACGTTGTTATGAGAACGTTTTCGCTCAACATTACGAGAACATCAGTCAAGTACAAATAACGTGATAAAGACGTTTCAAGAACGTTGTTATGAGAACGTTTTCGCTCAACATTACGAGAACATCAGTCAAGTACAAATAACGTGATAAAGACGTTTCAAGAACGTTGTTATGAGAACGTTTTCGCTCAACATTACGAGAACATCAGTCAAGTACAAATAACGCGATAAAGACGTTTCAAGAACGTTGTTATGAGAACGTTTTCGCTCAACATTACGAGAACATCAGTCAAGTACAAATAACGTGATAAAGACGTTTCAAGAACGTTGTTATGAGAACGTTTTCGCTCAACATTACGAGAACATCAGTCAAGTACAAATAACGCGATAAAGACGTTTCAAGAACGTTGTTATGAGAACGTTTTCGCTCAACATTACGAGAACATCAGTCAAGTACAAATAACGCGATAAAGACGTTTCAAGAACGTTGTTATGAGAACGTTTTCGCTCAACATTACGAGAACATCAGTCAAGTACAAATAACATGATAAAGACGTTTCAAGAACGTTGTTATGAGAACGTTTTCGCTCAACATTACGAGAACATCAGTCAAGTACAAATAACGTGATAAAGACGTTTCAAGAACGTTGTTATGAGAACGTTTTCGCTCAACATTACGAGAACATCAGTCAAGTACAAATAACGTGATAAAGACGTTTCAAGAAAGTTGTTATGAGAACGTTTTCGCTCAACATTAGGAGAACATCAGTCAAGTACAAATAACGTGATAAAGACGTTTCAAGAACGTTGTTATGAGAACGTTTTCGCTCAACATTACGAGAACATCAGTCAAGTACAAATAACGCGATAAAGACGTTTCAAGAACGTTGTTATGAGAACGTTTTCGCTCATTACGAAGAACATCAGTCAAGTACAAATAACGCGATAAAGACGTTTCAAGAACGTTGTTATGAGAACGTTTTCGCTCAACATTACGAGAACATCAGTCAAGTACAAATAACGCGATAAAGACGTTTCAAGAACGTTGTTATGAGAACGTTTCGCTCAACATTACGAGAACATCAGTCAAGTACAAATAACGCGATAAAGACGTTTCAAGAACGTTGTTATGAGAACGTTTTCGCTCAACATTACGAGAACATCAGTCAAGTACAAATAACGTGATAAAGACGTTTCAAGAACGTTGTTATGAGAACGTTTTCGCTCAACATTACGAGAACATCAGTCAAGTACAAATAACGTGATAAAGACGTTTCAAGAACGTTGTTATGAGAACGTTTCATGTTCAAGAATGTTATGAGAACGTTTCGCTCAACATTAGAGAACATCAGTCAAGTACAAATAACGTGATAAAGACGTTTCAAGAACGTTGTTATGAGAACGTTTTCGCTCAACATTACGAGAACATCAGTCAAGTACAAATAACGTGATAAAGACGTTTCAAGAACGTTGTTATGAGAACGTTTTCGCTCAACATTACGAGAACATCAGTCAAGTACAAATAACGTGATAAAGACGTTTCAAGAACGTTGTTATGAGAACGTTTTCGCTCAACATTACGAGAACATCAGTCAAGTACAAATAACGTGATAAAGACGTTTCAAGAACGTTGTTATGAGAACGTTTTCGCTCAACATTACGAGAACATCAGTCAAGTACAAATAACGTGATAAAGACGTTTCAAGAACGTTGTTATGAGAACGTTTTCGCTCAACATTACGAGACATCAGTCAAGTACAAATAACGCGATAAAGACGTTTCAAGAACGTTGTTATGAGAACGTTTTCGCTCAACATTACGAGAACATCAGTCAAGTACAAATAACGTGATAAAGACGTTTCAAGAACGTTGTTATGAGAACGTTTTCGCTCAACATTACGAGAACATCAGTCAAGTACAAATAACGTGATAAAGACGTTTCAAGAACGTTGTTATGAGAACGTTTTCGCTCAACATTACGAGAACATCAGTCAAGTACAAATAACGCGATAAAGACGTTCAAGAACGTTGTTATGAGAACGTTTTCGCTCAACATTACGAGAACATCAGTCAAGTACAAATAACGCGATAAAGACGTTTCAAGAACGTTGTTATGAGAACGTTTTCGCTCAACATTACGAGAACATCAGTCAAGTACAAATAACGTGATAAAGACGTTTCAAGAACGTTGTTATGAGAACGTTTTCGCTCAACATTACGAGAACATCAGTCAAGTACAAATAACGTGATAAAGACGTTTCAAGAACGTTGTTATGAGAACGTTTTCGCTCAACATTACGAGAACATCAGTCAAGTACAAATAACGTGATAAAGACGTTTCAAGAACGTTGTTATGAGAACGTTTTCGCTCAACATTACGAGAACATCAGTCAAGTACAAATAACGCGGATAAAGACGTTTCAAGAACGTTGTTATGAGAACGTTTTCGCTCAACATTACGAGAACATCAGTCAAGTACAAATAACGCGATAAAGACGTTTCAAGAACGTTGTTATGAGAACGTTTCGCTCAACATTACGAGAACATCAGTCAAGTACAAATAACGCGATAAAGACGTTTCAAGAACGTTGTTATGAGAACGTTTTCGCTCAACATTACGAGAACATCAGTCAAGTACAAATAACGCGATAAAGACGTTTCAAGAACGTTGTTATGAGAACGTTTTCGCTCAACATTACGAGAACATCAGTCAAGTACAAATAACGTGATAAAGACGTTTCAAGAACGTTGTTATGAGAACGTTTTCGCTCAACATTACGAGAACATCAGTCAAGTACAAATAACGCGATAAAGACGTTTCAAGAACGTTGTTATGAGAACGTTTTCGCTCAACATTACGAGAACATCAGTCAAGTACAAATAACGTGATAAAGACGTTTCAAGAACGTTGTTATGAGAACGTTTTCGCTCAACATTACGAGAACATCAGTCAAGTACAAATAACGTGATAAAGACGTTTCAAGAACGTTGTTATGAGAACGTTTTCGCTCAACATTACGAGAACATCAGTCAAGTACAAATAACGCGATAAAGACGTTTCAAGAACGTTGTTATGAGAACGTTTTCACGTTTCAAGAACGTTGTTATGAGAACGTTTTCGCTCAACATTAGGAGAACATCAGTCAAGTACAAATAACGTGATAAAGACGTTTCAAGAACGTTGTTATGAGAACGTTTTCGCTCAACATTACGAGAACATCAGTCAAGTACAAATAACGCGATAAAGACGTTTCAAGAACGTTGTTATGAGAACGTTTTCGCTCAACATTAGGAGAACATCAGTCAAGTACAAATAACGCGATAAAGACGTTTCAAGAACTTGTTATGAGAACGTTTTCGCTCAACATTACGACGAACATCAGTCAAGTACAAATAACGTGATAAAGACGTTTCAAGAACGTTGTTATGAGAACGTTTTCGCTCAACATTACGAGAACATCAGTCAAGTACAAATAACGTGATAAAGACGTTTCAAGAACGTTGTTATGAGAACGTTTTCGCTCAACATTACGAGAACATCAGTCAAGTACAAATAACGTGATAAGACGTTTCAAGAACGTTGTTATGAGAACGTTTTCGCTCAACATTACGAGAACATCAGTCAAGTACAAATAACGTGATAAAGACGTTTCAAGAACGTTGTTATGAGAACGTTTTCGCTCAACATTACGAGAACATCAGTCAAGTACAAATAACGCGATAAGACGTTTCAAGAACGTTGTTATGAGAACGTTTTCGCTCAACATTACGAGAACATCAGTCAAGTACAAATAACGCGATAAAGACGTTTCAAGAACGTTGTTATGAGAACGTTTTCGCTCAACATTACGAGAACATCAGTCAAGTACAAATAACGCGATAAAGACGTTCAAGAACGTTGTTATGAGAACGTTTTTTCAACATTACGAGAACATCAGTCAAGTACAATAACATGATAAAGACGTTTCAAGAACGTTGTTATGAGAACGTTTCGCTCAACATTACGAGAACATCAGTCAAGTACAAATAACGTGATAAAGACGTTCAAGAACGTTGTTATGAGAACGTTTTTGCTCAACATTACGAGAACATCAGTCAAGTACAAATAACGCGATAAAGACGTTTCAAGAACGTTGTTATGAGAACGTTTTCAGTTCAAGAACGTTGTTTGAGAACGTTTTCGCTCAACATTAGGAGAACATCAGTCAAGTACAAAAACGTGATAAAGACGTTTCAAGAACGTTGTTATGGAACGTTTTCGCTCAACATTAGGAGAACATCAGTCAAGTACAATAACGTGATAAAGACGTTTCAAGAACGTTGTTATGAGAACGTTTTCGCTCAACATTACGAGAACATCAGTCAAGTACAAATAACGTGATAAAGACGTTTCAAGAACGTTGTTATGAGAACGTTTTCGCTCAACTTACGAGAACATCAGTCAAGTACAAATAACGTGATAAAGACGTTTCAAGAACGTTGTTATGAGAACGTTTTCGCTCAACATTACGAGAACATCAGTCAAGTACAATAACGTGATAAAGACGTTACAAGAACGTGTTATGAGAACGTTTCGCTCAACATTACGAGAACATCGGTCAAGTACAAATAACGTGATAAAGAGTTACAAGAACGTTGTTAGAGAACGTTTTCGCTCACATTACGAGAACATCGGTCAAGTACAAATTACGTGATAAAGACGTTACAAGAACGTTGTTATGAGAAGTTTTCGCTCAACATTACGAGAACATCGGTCAAGTACAAATACGTGATAAAGACGTTACAAGAACGTGTTATGAGAACGTTTTCGCTCAACATTACGAGAACATCGGTCAAGTACAAATAACGCGATAAAGACGTTTCAAGAACGTTGTTATGAGAACGTTTTCGTCAACATTACGAGAACATCGGTCAAGTACAAATAACGCGATAAAGACGTTTCAGAACGTTGTTATGAGAACGTTTTCGCTCAACATTACGAGAACATCGGTCAAGTACAAATAACGTGATAAAGACGTTTCAAGAACGTTGTTATGAGAACGTTTTCGCTCAACATTACGAGAACATCGGTCAAGTACAAATAACGCGATAAAGACGTTTCAGAACGTTGTTATGAGAACGTTTTCGCTCAACATTACGAGAACATCGTCAAGTACAAATAACGCGATAAAGACGTTTCAAGAACGTTGTTATGAGAACGTTTTCGCTCAACATTACGAGAACATCGTCAAGTACAAATAACGCGATAAAGACGTTTCAAGAACGTTGTTATGAGAACGTTTTCGCTCAACATTACGAGAACATCAGTCAAGTACAAATAACGCGATAAAGACGTTTCAAGAACGTTGTTATGAGAACGTTTTCGCTCAACATTACGAGAACATCAGTCAAGTACAAATAACGCGATAAAGACGTTTCAAGAACGTTGTTATGAGAACGTTTTCGCTCAACATTACGAGAACATCAGTCAAGTACAAATAACGTGATAAAGACGTTTCAAGAACGTTGTTATGAGAACGTTTTCGCTCAACATTACGAGAACATCAGTCAAGTACAAATAACGTGATAAAGACGTTTCAAGAACGTTGTTATGAGAACGTTTTCATGTTTCAAGAACGTTGTTATGAGAACGTTTTCGCTCAACATTAGAGAACATCAGTCAAGTACAAATAACGTGATAAAGACGTTTCAAGAACGTTGTTATGAGAACGTTTTTGATCAACATTAGAGAACATCAGTCAAGTACAAATAACGTGATAAAGACGTTTCAAGAACGTTGTTATGAGAACGTTTTCGCTCAACATTACGAGAACATCAGTCAAGTACAAATAACGCGTAAAGACGTTTCAAGAACGATGACGTTTCAGAACGTTGTTATGAGAACGTTTTCGCTCAACATTAGAGAACATCAGTCAAGTACAAATAACGTGATAAAGACGTTTCAAGAACGTTGTTATGAGAACGTTTTCGCTCAACATTACGAGAACATCAGTCAAGTACAAATAACGCGATAAAGACGTTTCAAGAACGTTGTTATGAGAACGTTTTCGCTCAACATTACGAGAACATCAGTCAAGTACAAATAACGTGATAAAGACGTTTCAAGAACGTTGTTATGAGAACGTTTTCGCTCAACATTACGAGAACATCAGTCAAGTACAAATAACGCGATAAAGACGTTTCAAGAACGTTGTTATGAGAACGTTTTCGCTCAACATTACGAGAACATCAGTCAAGTACAAATAACGTGATAAAGACGTTTCAAGAACGTTGTTATGAGAACGTTTTCGCTCAACATTACGAGAACATCAGTCAAGTACAAATAACGTGATAAAGACGTTTCAAGAACGTTGTTATGAGAACGTTTTCGCTCAACATTACGAGAACATCAGTCAAGTACAAATAACGCGATAAAGACGTTTCAAGAACGTTGTTATGAGAACGTTTTCACGTTTCAAGAACGTTGTTATGAGAACGTTTTCGCTCAACATTAGGAGAACATCAGTCAAGTACAAATAACGTGATAAAGACGTTTCAAGAACGTTGTTATGAGAACGTTTTCGCTCAACATTACGAGAACATCAGTCAAGTACAAATAACGCGATAAAGACGTTTCAAGAACGTTGTTATGAGAACGTTTTCGCTCAACATTAGAGAACATCAGTCAAGTACAAATAACGCGATAAAGACGTTTCAAGAACGTTGTTATGAGAACGTTTTCGCTCAACATTACGAGAACATCAGTCAAGTACAAATAACGTGATAAAGACGTTTCAAGAACGTTGTTATGAGAACGTTTTCGCTCAACATTACGAGAACATCAGTCAAGTACAAATAACGTGATAAAGACGTTTCAAGAACGTTGTTATGAGAACGTTTTCGCTCAACATTACGAGAACATCAGTCAAGTACAAATAACGTGATAAAGACGTTTCAAGAACGTTGTTATGAGAACGTTTTCGCTCAACATTACGAGAACATCAGTCAAGTACAAATAACGTGATAAAGACGTTTCAAGAACGTTGTTATGAGAACGTTTTCGCTCAACATTACGAGAACATCAGTCAAGTACAAATAACGCGATAAGACGTTTCAAGAACGTTGTTATGAGAACGTTTTCGCTCAACATTACGAGAACATCAGTCAAGTACAAATAACGCGATAAAAGACGTTTCAAGAACGTTGTTATGAGAACGTTTTCGCTCAACATTACGAGAACATCAGTCAAGTACAAATAACGCGATAAAGACGTTTCAAGAACGTTGTTATGAGAACGTTTTCGCTCAACATTACGAGAACATCAGTCAAGTACAAATAACGTGATAAAGACGTTTCAAGAACGTTTTTATGAGAACGTTTTCGCTCAACATTACGAGAACATCAGTCAAGTACAAATAACGTGATAAAGACGTTTCAAGAACGTTGTTATGAGAACGTTTTTGCTCAACATTACGAGAACATCAGTCAAGTACAAATAACGCGATAAAGACGTTTCAAGAACGTTGTTATGAGAACGTTTTCACGTTTCAAGAACGTTGTTATGAGAACGTTTTCGCTCAACATTAGGAGAACATCAGTCAAGTACAAATAACGTGATAAAGACGTTTCAAGAACGTTGTTATGAGAACGTTTTCGCTCAACATTAGGAGAACATCAGTCAAGTACAAATAACGTGATAAAGACGTTTCAAGAACGTTGTTATGAGAACGTTTTCGCTCAACATTACGAGAACATCAGTCAAGTACAAATAACGTGATAAAGACGTTTCAAGAACGTTTATGAGAACGTTTTCGCTCAACATTACGAGAACATCAGTCAAGTACAAATAACGTGATAAAGACGTTTCAAGAACGTTGTTATGAGAACGTTTTCGCTCAACATTACGAGAACATCAGTCAAGTACAAATAACGTGATAAAGACGTTACAAGAACGTTGTTATGAGAACGTTTTCGCTCAACATTACGAGAACATCGGTCAAGTACAAATAACGTGATAAAGACGTTACAAGAACGTTGTTATGAGAACGTTTTCGCTCAACATTACGAGAACATCGGTCAAGTACAAATTACGTGATAAAGACGTTCAAGAACGTTGTTATGAGAACGTTTTCGCTCAACATTACGAGAACATCGGTCAAGTACAAATTACGTGATAAAGACGTTACAAGAACGTTGTTATGAGAACGTTTTCGCTCAACATTACGAGAACATCGGTCAAGTACAAATAACGCGATAAAGACGTTTCAAGAACGTTGTTATGAGAACGTTTTCGCTCAACATTACGAGAACATCGTCAAGTACAAATAACGCGATAAAGACGTTTCAAGAACGTTGTTATGAGAACGTTTTCGCTCAACATTACGAGAACATCGGTCAAGTACAAATAACGTGATAAAGACGTTTCAAGAACGTTGTTATGAGAACGTTTTCGCTCAACATTACGAGAACATCGGTCAAGTACAAATAACGATAAAGACGTTTCAAGAACGTTGTTATGAGAACGTTTTCGCTCAACATTACGAGAACATCGGTCAAGTACAAATAACGCGATAAAGACGTTTCAAGAACGTTGTTATGAGAACGTTTTCGCTCAACATTACGAGAACATCGGTCAAGTACAAAAACGCGATAAAGACGTTTCAAGAACGTTGTTATGAGAACGTTTTCGCTCAACATTACGAGAACATCGGTCAAGTACAAATAAACGCGATAAAGACGTTTCAAGAACGTTGTTATGAGAACGTTTCGCTCAACATTACGAGAACATCGGTCAAGTACAAATAACGCGATAAAGACGTTTCAAGAACGTTGTTATGAGAACGTTTTCGCTCAACATTACGAGAACATCAGTCAAGTACAAATAACGCGATAAAGACGTTTCAAGAACGTTGTTATGAAACGTTTTCGCTCAACATTACGAGAACATCAGTCAAGTACAATAACGTGATAAAGACGTTTCAAGAATTTTGAGAACGTTTCAGTTTCAGAACGTTGTTATGAGAACGTTTTCGCTCAACATTAGGACATCAGTCAAGTACAAATAACGTGATAAAGACGTTTCAAGAACGTTGTTATGAGAACGTTTTTGATCAACATTAGAGAACATCAGTCAAGTACAAATAACGTGATAAAACGTTTCAAGAACGTTGTTATGAGAACGTTTTCGCTCAACATTACGAGAACATCAGTCAAGTACAAATAACGTGATAAAGACGTTTCAAGAACGTTGTTATGAGAACGTTTTCGCTCAACATTACGAGAACATCAGTCAAGTACAAATAACGTGATAAAGACGTTTCAAGAACGTTGTTATGAGAACGTTTTCGCTCAACATTACGAGAACATCAGTCAAGTACAAATAACGTGATAAAGACGTTTCAAGAACGTTGTTATGAGAACGTTTTCGCTCAACATTACGAAACATCAGTCAAGTACAAATAACGTGATAAAGACGTTTCAAGAACGTTGTTATGAAACGTTTTCGCTCAACATTACGAGAACATCAGTCAAGTACAAATAAGCGATAAAGACGTTTCAAGAACGTTGTTATGAGAACGTTTTCGCTCATTACGAGAACATCAGTCAAGTACAAATAACGTGATAAAGACGTTTCAAGAACGTTGTTAAGAACGTTTCGACGTTTCAAGAACGTTGTTATGAGAACGTTTTCGCTCAACATTAGGAGAACATCAGTCAAGTACAAATAACGTGATAAAGACGTTTCAAGAACGTTGTTATGAGAACGTTTTCGCTCAACATTACGAGAACATCAGTCAAGTACAAATAACGTGAAAGACGTTTCAAGAACGTTGTTATGAGAACGTTTTCGCTCAACATTACGAGACACAGTCAAGTACAAATAACGTGATAAAGACGTTTCAAGAACGTTGTTATGAGAACGTTTTCGCTCAACATTACGAGAACATCAGTCAAGTACAAATAACGTGATAAAGACGTTTCAAGAACGTTGTTATGAGAACGTTTTCGCTCAACATTACGAGAACTCAGTCAAGTACAAATAACGCGATAAAGACGTTTCAAGAACGTTGTTATGAGAACGTTTTCGCTCAACATTACGAGAACATCAGTCAAGTACAAATAACGTGATAAAGACGTTTCAAGAACGTTTATGAGAACGTTTTCGCTCAACATTACGAGAACATCAGTCAAGTACAAATAACGATAAAGACGTTTCAAGAACGTTGTTATGAGAACGTTTTCGCTCAACATTACGAGAACATCAGTCAAGTACAAATAACGCGATAAAGACGTTTCAAGAACGTTTTATGAGAACGTTTCGCTCACATTACGAGAACATCATCAGTACAAATAACATGATAAAGACGTTTCAAAGAACGTTGTTATGAGAACGTTTTCGCTCAACATTACGAGAACATCAGTCAAGTACAAATAACGTGATAAAGACGTTTCAAGAACGTTGTTATGAGAACGTTTTCGCTCAACATTACGAGAACAGTCAAGTACAAATAACGTGATAAAGACGTTTCAAGAACGTTGTTATGAGAACGTTTTCGCTCAACATTACGAGAACATCAGTCAAGTACAAATAACGTGATAAAGACGTTTCAAGAACGTTGTTATGAGAACGTTTTCGCTCAACATTACGAGAACATCAGTCAAGTACAAATAACGCGATAAAGACGTTTCAAGAACGTTGTTATGAGAACGTTTTCGCTCAACATTACGAGAACATCAGTCAAGTACAAATAACGCGATAAAGACGTTTCAAGAACGTTGTTATGAGAACGTTTTCGCTCAACATTACGAGAACATCAGTCAAGTACAAATAACGTGATAAAGACGTTTCAAGAACGTTGTTATGAGAACGTTTTCGCTCAACATTACGAGAACATCAGTCAAGTACAAATAACGATAAAGACGTTTCAAGAACGTTGTTATGAGAACGTTTTCGCTCAACATTACGAGAACATCGGTCAAGTACAAATAACGTGATAAAGACGTTTCAAGAACGTTGTTATGAGAACGTTTTCACGTTTCAAGAACGTTGTTATGAGAACGTTTTCGCTCAACATTGAGAACATCAGTCAAGTACAAATAACGTGATAAAGACGTTTCAAGAACGTTGTTATGAGAACGTTTTCGCTCAACATTACGAGAACATCAGTCAAGTACAAATAACGTGATAAAGACGTTTCAAGAACGTTGTTATGAGAACGTTTTCGCTCAACATTACGAGAACATCAGTCAAGTACAATAACGTGATAAAGACGTTTCAAGAACGTTGTTATGAGAACGTTTTCGCTCAACATTACGAGAACATCAGTCAAGTACAAATAACGTGATAAAGACGTTTCAAGAACGTTGTTATGAGAACGTTTTCGCTCAACATTACGAGAACATCAGTCAAGTACAAATAACGTGATAAAGACGTTTCAAGAACGTTGTTATGAGAACGTTTTCGCTCAACATTACGAGAACATCAGTCAAGTACAAATAACGCGATAAAGACGTTTCAAGAACGTTGTTATGAGAACGTTTTCGCTCAACATTACGAGAACATCAGTCAAGTACAAATAACGTGATAAAGACGTTTCAAGAACGTTGTTATGAGAACGTTTTCGCTCAACATTACGAGAACATCAGTCAAGTACAAATAACGTGATAAAGACGTTTCAAGAACGTTGTTATGAGAACGTTTTCGCTCAACATTACGAGAACATCAGTCAAGTACAAATAACGCGATAAAGACGTTTCAAGAACGTTGTTATGAGAACGTTTTCGCTCAACATTACGAGAACATCAGTCAAGTACAAATAACGTGATAAAGACGTTTCAAGAACGTTGTTATGAGAACGTTTTCGCTCAACATTACGAGAACATCAGTCAAGTACAAATAACGTGATAAAGACGTTTCAAGAACGTTGTTATGAGAACGTTTTCGCTCAACATTACGAGAACATCAGTCAAGTACAAATAACGTGATAAAGACGTTTCAAGAACGTTGTTATGAGAACGTTTTCGCTCAACATTACGAGAACATCAGTCAAGTACAAATAACGTGATAAAGACGTTTCAAGAACGTTGTTATGAGAACGTTTTCGCTCAACATTACGAGAACATCAGTCAAGTACAAATAACGCGATAAAGACGTTTCAAGAACGTTGTTATGAGAACGTTTTCGCTCAACATTACGAGAACATCAGTCAAGTACAAATAACGCGATAAAGACGTTTCAAGAACGTTGTTATGAGAACGTTTTCGCTCAACATTACGAGAACATCAGTCAAGTACAAATAACGTGATAAAGACGTTTCAAGAACGTTGTTATGAGAACGTTTTCGCTCAACATTACGAGAACATCAGTCAAGTACAAATAACGTGATAAAGACGTTTCAAGAACGTTGTTATGAGAACGTTTTCGCTCAACATTACGAGAACATCAGTCAAGTACAAATAACGTGATAAAGACGTTTCAAGAACGTTGTTATGAGAACGTTTTCGCTCAACATTACGAGAACATCAGTCAAGTACAAATAACGTGATAAAGACGTTTCAAGAACGTTGTTATGAGAACGTTTTCGCTCAACATTACGAGAACATCAGTCAAGTACAAATAACGTGATAAAGACGTTTCAAGAACGTTGTTATGACGTTTTGTTCAAGAACGTTTATGAGAACGCTCAACATTACGAGAACATCAGTCAAGTACAAATAACGTGATAAAGACGTTTCAAGAACGTTGTTATGAGAACGTTTTCGCTCAACATTACGAGAACATCAGTCAAGTACAAATAACGTGATAAAGACGTTTCAAGAACGTTGTTATGAGAACGTTTTCGCTCAACATTACGAGAACATCAGTCAAGTACAAATAACGATAAAGACGTTTCAAGAACGTTGTTATGAGAACGTTTTCGCTCAACATTACGAGAACATCAGTCAAGTACAAATAACGCGATAAAGACGTTTCAAGAACGTTGTTATGAGAACGTTTTCGCTCAACATTACGAGAACATCAGTCAAGTACAAATAACGTGATAAAGACGTTTCAAGAACGTTGTTATGAGAACGTTTTCGCTCAACATTACGAGAACATCAGTCAAGTACAAATAACGTGATAAAGACGTTTCAAGAACGTTGTTATGAGAACGTTTTCGCTCAACATTACGAGAACATCAGTCAAGTACAAATAACGTGATAAAGACGTTTCAAGAACGTTGTTATGAGAACGTTTTCGCTCAACATTACGAGAACATCAGTCAAGTACAAATAACGTGATAAAGACGTTTCAAGAACGTTGTTATGAGAACGTTTTCGCTCAACATTACGAGAACATCAGTCAAGTACAAATAACGATAAAGACGTTTCAAGAACGTTGTTATGAGAACGTTTTCGCTCAACATTACGAGAACATCAGTCAAGTACAAATAACGTGATAAAGACGTTTCAAGAACGTTGTTATGAGAACGTTTTCGCTCAACATTACGAGAACATCAGTCAAGTACAAATAACGTGATAAAGACGTTTCAAGAACGTTGTTATGAGAACGTTTTCGCTCAACATTACGAGAACATCAGTCAAGTACAAATAACGTGATAAAGACGTTTCAAGAACGTTGTTATGAGAACGTTTTTGCTCAACATTACGAGAACATCAGTCAAGTACAAATAACGCGATAAAGACGTTTCAAGAACGTTGTTATGAGAACGTTTTCACGTTTCAAGAACGTTGTTATGAGAACGTTTTCGCTCAACATTAGGAGAACATCAGTCAAGTACAAATAACGTGATAAAGACGTTTCAAGAACGTTGTTATGAGAACGTTTTCGCTCAACATTACGAGAACAGTCAAGTACAAATAACGTGATAAAGACGTTTCAAGAACGTTGTTATGAGAACGTTTTCGCTCAACATTACGAGAACATCAGTCAAGTACAAATAACGTGATAAAGACGTTTCAAGAACGTTGTTATGAGAACGTTTTCGCTCAACATTACGAGAACATCAGTCAAGTACAAATAACGTGATAAAGACGTTTCAAGAACGTTGTTATGAGAACGTTTTCGCTCAACATTACGAGAACATCAGTCAAGTACAAATAACGTGATAAAGACGTTTCAAGAACGTTGTTATGAGAACGTTTTCGCTCAACATTACGAGAACATCAGTCAAGTACAAATAACGTGATAAAGACGTTTCAAGAACGTTGTTATGAGAACGTTTTCGCTCAACATTACGAGAACATCGTCAAGTACAAATAACGTGATAAAGACGTTTCAAGAACGTTGTTATGAGAACGTTTTCGCTCAACATTACGAGAACATCAGTCAAGTACAAATAACGTGATAAAGACGTTCAAGAACGTTGTTATGAGAACGTTTTCGCTCAACATTACGAGAACATCGGTCAAGTACAAATAACGTGATAAAGACGTTTCAAGAACGTTGTTATGAGAACGTTTTCGCTCAACATTACGAGAACATCGGTCAAGTACAAATAACGCGATAAAG
Organism: Ancherythroculter nigrocauda; assembly: GCA_036281575.1. Classification (NCBI taxonomy): domain Eukaryota; kingdom Metazoa; phylum Chordata; class Actinopteri; order Cypriniformes; family Xenocyprididae; genus Ancherythroculter; species Ancherythroculter nigrocauda. Next base: position 61,723,544 of record VTFQ01000002.1, read on the forward strand.
ACGTTCAAGAACGTTGTTATGAGAACGTTTTCGCTCAACATTACGAGAACATCGGTCAAGTACAAATAACGTGATAAAGACGTTTCAAGAACGTTGTTATGAGAACGTTTTCGCTCAACATTACGAGAACATCGGTCAAGTACAAATTACGTGATAAAGACGTTTCAAGAACGTTGTTATGAGAACGTTTTCGCTCAACATTACGAGAACATCGGTCAAGTACAAATAACGCGATAAAGACGTTTCAAGAACGTTGTTATGAGAACGTTTTCGCTCAACATTACGAGAACATCGGTCAAGTACAAATAACGCGATAAAGACGTTTCAAGAACGTTGTTATGAGAACGTTTTCGCTCAACATTACGAGAACATCGGTCAAGTACAAATAACGCGATAAAGACGTTTCAAGAACGTTGTTATGAGAACGTTTTCGCTCAACATTACGAGAACATCGGTCAAGTACAAATAACGCGATAAAGACGTTTCAAGAACGTTGTTATGAGAACGTTTTCGCTCAACATTACGAGAACATCGGTCAAGTACAAATAACGCGATAAAGACGTTTCAAGAACGTTGTTATGAGAACGTTTTCGCTCAACATTACGAGAAACACGGTCAAGTACAAATAACGCGATAAGACGTTTCAAGAACGTTGTTATGAGAACGTTTTCGCTCAACATTACGAGAACATCAGTCAAGTACAAATAACGCGATAAAGACGTTTCAAGAACGTTGTTATGAGAACGTTTTCGCTCAACATTACGAGAACATCAGTCAAGTACAAATAACATGGTAAGAACGTTCCAACAATGTTGTTCTAAGAATGTTTCCTCTCAACGTTATGAGAATGTATTTTAACTATGAAAACATTATAAGAATGTTCTTGAAACATTATTTTAGAAATGTTTTTTTCTAACATTTACAAAACTTTAACATAACATTAGTGAAAGTTATGGAAACGTTCCCTGTTAGCTGGGCCTGTATTTTCAGTGATTTCTTCCTTTATTATTCAGTTTCTTTATTGCCTCAGGGAATGATCCATCAGGAGCTGTATTATTTGGAACATACAGCAAGTACAACAGCTAGATTCAAATATTACACAACACCATTAACATTTGTTTGTTTTGCCATGTCATTTTTCTTATGGGTCTCCAACTGTTCTTCTCAATGTGTCTTTAGTGTGGTCGATGAGCTTCTGTTATATATATTACATATATATACTCACATTACATACGAGTTGTTTTTAAAGAAACCTTTAAAGATTCTTGTAATACTGATATGTTGCACAAGTATCAATATATCATATGCACAATCATTTAAATCTTCAGAATAAAAGCTCGTAAACACCAAACTTGGTATAGGTGAGTTTACCTTAACCATTAGTTCTTATAAAATATGCATAACAATACTGAATACAATACAATACACAAACAGTAATAATGGTTGCCATGTCCTATGGATATGCATGTTCATTTATAGAACAGTCTGTCTATAAATTAATGCAGGAAAGTCTGTTTTGAGGGTTACTATGAGTCTCTTTGTCTCTGCTTTTCCACGTGGCCACATAGTTTTGGGCAATAAAAACCCAGCTCCAGTCTCTTCTCTGGGCATGAGGAATGGGGACAGACCCCAGACAGAGTTTTATACATTATTTGTTGAATACAACAAATAACTGTGTCTGATTTGTCTCAGTTATTACATTCACTTATTGCACAGTCCAGTTGCTTTTGTTTATAGCGAGGCAGCTGTCTCAGAAGCCATTTGGAAATGAAACACTCAGAGATCCGCGTTCATCAGTTCTTCATAAATTCTGAAACCATCTCTTTCTCCATCTTTTCACAAGTTTGGTGATTTGTAAATGAAATTTTTCCCCCACTAATCGCTGATGTTGTTTACATTTTGTTTCTTTGTTGTTTTATTTATTTATTTATCTATTTTTGAACATTTGTACAGTTTGTAAAGACTGCTCTCTAAGCATGGTCAAACATGTTCACAGGAGTTCATGAAAACATAAATCAGCATAAAGAGAATTAAATGACCACCTTTCTACATGACACTGCTTAAGACTAAACAGATGACATTTCTTTTAGGTCATCTTTCTGGTATGTGTTCGATGTGGGATCACAAGACACGACACCCCAACAACAAAAACAAGTGAGTCTTGCTGTTTTTTCTGTTACCTAATACAACTATTACACCTCAGGTTTTTCTACTATTACACTTAAAACTGAGCATTTCACTGTTCTTTTGTGTGTGTCTCTAAACATCCATTGAGTAAATTAATTACAGTTGAAAAGTAGTCATTTTAGGTAAAAGGTGGGATGATTCATGACTTTTAGGTGCCTGTCTATTAGGTCTGATCCACAAAACAGAGTAGTGTATTATTACTACTATATTACATAATACTGTATTATTTATAGCTAATTGGCACTTTTCAAAGATTTTGGCACAACTATTTGCAGACATATGAAGTAGGAGAATATCTAACTGTATATTGTGTCACTTTGAACATCCCATTACCTGTTTATTTGTGGCCAAATAAGATCCTTAGCTCATACATCTCTTTAATTTGTGCCGTCCTATATGCCTTATCACACTTTTGTAGTAAACTCATCTCTTGAATTTAGTTTTGTGCAAACACAATTTTTTAAATTTGAACTAATGGTTTTACCAGAGTGTGGAATGGCTTTTAACAGCCTTAGCCTTTTAAGATTAACAGCCTTTTAAGATCCTTAGCTCATACTGTACATCTTGGGCTGGATGTTGAAGTGTTAGTTGAAAAAGTATTAGCAAATAACAAACAAAAATCTTTAAAGCAACATGAAACCATAATATTCGTATTGAAAATATTGTATAACGTTAAAGTACACTCACAGTTTAACTTACATAATATTTTCTGTTAGTATGAAGCTTTTGTCTAGAACACCTAATACAAAGTTTTCTGAGCTCACAAAGATTACACCAAAATGAGCTTTCTTGATCACTGCATGTTTGAACTATGCCTGTAGTGATCAACATTTTAGGTCTGAAAAATAAAAGGAATAACTATAGGCCTATGGCTAACTGGGAAAAATAACTGTTGGGGGTAAATGAAACATTCTTTTTGTCTTGTTTCAGTAAAATAACAGTACTTGATGAACTAAAAGTTGCAGTAATGTTACTGTTTTCATCAATTTCTTGTAGAGAAAACCTACGCAATATGAATTCGGGGTGATTGGGACACATTTTGCCATTGAGATGACTTGGAAAAAATGTCCTAATCGACCTGTATTAATCCTTAGGTTTACAAAGCCAAACAAAGTTCACAATGTCAGACTCTTCCAGATTCACCAGAGCTGTTGTAAAACACCCCGAAACATCCTTAGATGTTTTACAGTCTTTGAAGAGCTAATATCCACGCGTTACTGATTCTACGTCCCGACCAGATATCCTTTCTCGTTATCTAACAGCATGATACAATCACTCGTGATGTCGTAAAAGTTTAGACGTTCAACTGTGTGTGTGTGTGTGTGTGTGTGTGTGTGTGTGTGTGTGTTGTTGTTGTAGAGGGGGAGAGCCTTGAAAGTATTAGGCTTGAAAAGATCTAAGAGTAAATATAACTAAATTAACTAAAATCATATTTTTAAATGTTATTTTGTATATTTCATTAGGCTATTTTGTTTGTTGTGGGCTATGTCTTTCCTTTGGATGTACGTGCAGCTTTACACAAAATCCTCTTTCAAATGTTTGTCATTTGCGAGTGATTACGTCTGAAACGGGACAGATTAAGCCACTGTTAAATGTTAAAAATGGGAAAACTTCTTATTGGACATATTTTAACCACTGTTGTGTGTTATGTTATGTTATGTTATGTTATGTTATTATGTTATGTTATGTTATGTTATGTTATGTTATGTTATGTTATGTATGTTATTATGTTATGTTATGTATGTTATGTTATTATGTTATGTTATGTTATGTTATGTTATGTTATGTTATGTTATTATGTTATGTTATGTTAATGTTATGTTATTATGTTATGTTATGTTATGTTATGTTATTATGTTATGTTATGTTATGTTATGTTATTATGTTATTATGTTATGTTATGTTATTATGTTATGTTATATGTTATGTTATGTTATTATGTTATGTTATGTATGTTTATGTTATGTTATGTTATGTTATGTTATTTGTTATGTTATGTTTGTTATTATGTTATTATGTTATGTTATGTTATGTTATTGTTATGTTATGTTATGTTATGTTATTATGTTAGTTATGTTTTTATTATGTATGTTATGTTATGTTATATTATTGTGTTTGTTATGTTATGTTATGTTTATTATGTTATGTTTGTTATTTATGTTATTATGTTATGTTATTATGTTATTATGTTATGTTATGTTATTATGTTATGTTATGTTATGTTATGTTAATGTTTATTTGTATATTTTTTCTCACTTCATGTATGCAGACATTTAAGTTTAGCTATATTAGCCTATTAAACCCTGGGGCGTGGGGAAATTATGACAGCTCTCTCTCTCTCTCGTGCATCTTTTCATCCGGTACAACACTGTTTTTCTCTCTGGACTACGCAACATTTTAACTTTGCGTTACAGCATGTTTGAGACATTGTTTTAGAAGCACTGTTGACCTCTTTTGAGATTGTTGAACATCATGTGAAAAAAAAACTTTTTGTTTTGTTGTTGTTGTTGTTTTTAACATTTGTAATGTTGTTTGTGGGGGGAAAACACCCTTCAAATGTATATATGAAAAGAGTTTTAATAAAACAACCCTTGATTGCATTGTTTAACCTCAAAACCTTGTGTCATATTTTTACATTTTAAAGCATAATGTTTTACATGGTTTTCAGAAACCTTTTCTGATAACATTTTACTGTGTCTGAATACTACGTTTTAGTTTTCAACGATCCATATCATTTTAAAGTTGTATGTGAACGTGTTACATGTGTGTGAAAAAATGTTTTGTGTTTTTAAAGTTAGTTTTCAATATACTTTACTCCAAAAACACATTCTCAAATGGTGGAACACATATAAATTCCCCCCCAGTGGGAGAGGACGCTATCAAAGAAAGAATAAATCAATAAGTTAATGGATAAAAAAAAAAAAAAAAAACTTTATTCACAAACATTATTTTGTTTAATTATTTTACTACCATTTAAATATACACCTCTGCACATGTCTATCCTCCAGTGTTGGGGGGCGTGTTAGGGGGCGGAGACTTGGGAGCGGCTTCACACGCCGATCTATTCTCATTCTACTTTTATCGCTGGTGAGTGAAGATGTATTGCATGGAGCAGTGTAAGAGTTATTTTTGTTAAAAACTAAACAAAACCTTAGCAGCAAACTGCAGTGTTAAAATGTTTTGCTTAAAACTATTCATCTTTTTAACAACTGTTGCTTGATAGTTTTAATGCTAATGCACCTGTTTGATATTTTACCCTGTTATTTTTCTGTTATCTTGTGTGAAAGACATTCTCTAACTTGTTTTACATTTTTAAATGATTGGACATTGACTTTAATGTTTTTCATGTGATGAAAAGGCTTTTTCTGACTTGTTTTACTTTTTTCTGAAAATGTTTAAATGTTTGAACATTGACTTTTGGTTTTTAATGTAATTGAAATGCTTTCTCTAACTTGTTTTTACTTTTTCTGGTAACCTCTTTAAAATATCTTTTAAGCCTTTGTGTTTTAAACGGTACACTTTATTTTTATGTCTTTAACCTGTTAACTGTCACGGGCCCACCGGTGGGCCCACAGCCATTACATATTTAAAACGGTAATATTCTATACTAAACCTAAACTAATCTTGACAAACTATATATCATTTGAAAGCTTAGAATCTCTAGTTTTCATATTTGCTGACAGAATTTCAAAATAAATTACAGAGTAGCAGTAATTTATCAATTTGCAAAAAGCATATTTTCATTCTCATAAGGCATGTTCAGACCTTTATTTTGAAATAGCGATGAACATAAAAAATAATTAAAGATTGGTTGAAACATGTTTGTTTTCATGCCAAGAGTTCAAAAGATAACATTCATTAAATTTTTGAGAAAAAAAGGTCTGAAAATGTTTTAATAGTAAAAAAAAAACACATTTATGATTGTGGCGGCGATCTATAACCACATACATGTTATTTTTATGTTTATTAGAGGCTGAATTCATATAAAATTCTGCCAAACTTCCCATACTACTTCTATATAGGATGTCTACTTCATAAATTGTATGAAAATTATGGAAATATATGGTTCAGATCACTCAAACCATATATGGAAATGGAGGCGCCTTTATATGGTCACCAATGGAGGTTGGTTGTCATCTAGTGAAAAAGTGTGGTACTGCGCCCAAACAAATCTTACTGAAAGCTCATTTTTTGAGGTATCAACCTGAAATTTGGAACACAACTTGTTCAGGTTTTTGGCTTTGATTTCCTTGCAGTTTTAGAGTAAACTTGTTTTGTAAAATATTATTTTATATAAAATATAAAATAAATATTTTTACATTTTACATTTTCATAAACATAAACTTCTATAACTTTTTTCTGTTTCACTTAATAAGTTATTTCACATCTACAATAATCTGCCAAATTTCATCTTTAAAACAAGACCAGCCTTATGTCTATACTCCAAAGTATTCTTGAATTACAACCATTTAAGTTTGGATAGTGCATTTTCTTGTCTAAAACAAAAAGTGGGGGTGACAGTTAACAGGTTAAAATAAAAACTATACAGATGTATGTGGAAACAAAACTTTCATATAAACACATTCATATAAACAGATATAAATAAAAACATTCCTTGACTCCCTAATGTCTGTCACTGTCACCCAATACATTCTTTCACATTTTAAAATTTTAAAGCATAATGTTTTACTATATATATATATATATATATATATATATACACACATTTGACCTTTTCTGATAACATTTTACTATGCCTGAATGCTAGCCTATGTTTTTTGTCTTTAACAAACCGCATCACTTTAAAGTTGAATGATGTGAAAGTGTTACATGTGTGTTACTGTTTACCTCCCACGTTTCATGTTTTTAAATTTTAAAGCACATAGTTTTAAACAGTTTCAATATACTTTACTCCATATATAAATTTCCCCCAGTGGGAGAGGTGGATGATGCTATCAAAGAGTGAATAAATCAATTAATGAACGCAAATTAATGAACAGTTAATGAGGTAATGAACTAAAGAATGTTAAAACATCATTATTTATAAGCGTTATTTTATTTTATTATCATTTAAATGTGCATCTCTGCTCTCATCTATCCCTCCGGTGTTGGGGGGCGTGTTAGGGGCGGATGACATCGATGTTTGGAGGCGTGTTAGGGGCGGATGACATCGATGTTTGGAGGCGTGTTAGGGGCGGATGACATGGATGTTTGGAGGCGTGTTAGGGGCGGATGACATGGATGTTTGGAGGCGTGTTAGGGGCGGATGACATGGATGTTTGGAGGCGTGTTAGGGGCGGATGACATCGATGTTTGGAGGCGTGTTAGGGGCGGATGACATCGATGTTTGGAGGCGTGTTAGGGGCGGATGACATCGATGTTTGGAGGCGTGTTAGGGGCGGATGACATGGATGTTTGGAGCGTGTTAGGGGCGGATGACATGGATGTTTGGAGGCGTGTTAGGGGCGGATGACATGGATGTTTGGAGGCGTGTTAGGGGCGGATGACATCGATGTTTGGAGGCGTGTTAGGGGCGGATGACATCGATGTTTGGAGGCGTGTTAGGGGCGGATGACATCGATGTTTGGAGGCGTGTTAGGGGCGGATGACATCGATGTTTGGAGGCGTGTTAGGGGCGGATGACATCGATGTTTGGAGGCGTGTTAGGGGCGGATGACATCGATGTTTGGAGGCGTGTTAGGGGCGGATGACATGGATGTTTGGAGGCGTGTTAGGGGCGGATGACATGGATGTTTGGGGCGTGTTAGGGGCGGATGACATGGATGTTTGGAGGCGTGTTAGGGGCGGATGACATGGATGTTTGGAGGCGTGTTAGGGGCGGATGACATGGATGTTTGGAGGCGTGTTAGGGGCGGATGACATGGATGTTTGGAGGCGTGTTAGGGGCGGATGACATGGATGTTTGGAGGCGTGTTAGGGGCGGATGACATGGATGTTTGGAGGCGTGTTAGGGGCGGATGACATCGATGTTTGGAGGCGTGTTAGGGGCGGATGACATGGATGTTTGGAGGCGTGTTAGGGGGGATGACATCGATGTTTGGAGGCGTGTTAGGGGCGGATGACATGGATGTTTGGAGGCGTGTTAGGGGCGGATGACATCGATGTTTGGAGGCGTGTTAGGGGCGGATGACATCGATGTTTGGAGGCGTGTTAGGGGCGGATGACATCGATGTTTGGAGGCGTGTTAGGGGCGGATGACATCGATGTTTGGAGGCGTGTTAGGGGCGGAGACTTGGGACCGATTTCACAGGACGTTCTGACTTCATTCTGTATTTGACAACGAAGAGATAGGATGTCTTTCATGGTGCAGTGTAAGAATTATTTATTGCTAAAACGTTAACAGTAAATTGCAGTGTTAGAAATGTTTTTGCTTTTTAAAAAAACATTTGTCTTTTAACACCTATTGTTTAATATACTTAATGCTAATGCGTTTGTTTGATACTTTTTGTTAAAATCTTGTGTTTAATTATTTAACTGGGCTTTTTAAATATACACATTCTATCTTTCGGTGTTGAGGTGGGCCTGTTAGGGACGGATGACGTCGATGTTTGGAGGCGTGTTAGGGGCGGATGACATCGATGTTTGGAGGCGTGTTAGGGGCGGAGACTTGTGAGCGTTTTCACAGGCCGTTCTGACTTTATTCTGAATTTGTCAAGGATGAGAAAGGACGTGTTTCACAGAGCAGTGTAAGAATTATTTATTGTTAAAAACATTAACAGTAAATGTTAGAAATGTTTTTGCTTGAAAAACCCATTTGTATTTTAACAGCTATTGCTTGATATACTTAATGTGCTTAATGTTACTTAGTGCACTTGTTTTATACTTTTGTCTCAGAAAATCTAACAACATTTTAAATTGTCTTTGTGTTTTAATTGTGTTTTCAAACATTTTCACTTCAAAAACACACAAAGTCCAAAACACAGTCATAAATTCCTTAGTGGGGGTAGTAGGGAGGGGTAGTGGGGTCGTGGGGGAGGACAAAAACAGGTGTCCAAACAGGTGTCCAGTCCGGTGGGAGGGAGGGGTGGGGGAATATTTTTATGAGGGGCCATAAATCAATCATTCTGACATATGGTACCCTATAATCCTCTCTCATAAAAGATATAAAATACATTAAAAATGAAATAAAAACAGGACAAGGATTTAAAAGAATAAAAAGATAATATGCATAAAATAAAATGCAAACAGTTCGGACATAGCACAGTGCTCAATCAGCAAATGCATAGATAAAAAGATGTGTTTTGAGTCTGGATTTGAATGTGGCTACTGTTGGAGCACACCTGATCTCTTCTGGAAGCTGGTTCAGCTGCGGCTGGCATAACAGCTAAAAGCAGACTCTCCCTGCTTTGAGTGAACCCTTGGTATTTCTAAATGACTTGATCCTGATGATCTGTTCGGTTTATATTCTATGAGCATATCTGCAATGTACTGAGGTCCTAGGCCACTGAGTGATTTATAAACAAGTAACAGTACTTTAAAATCAATTCTAAATGCAACTGGAAGCCAGTGCAAGGACCTGAGGACTGGTGTGATGTGTTCATGTTTTCTGGTTCTGCTCAGAATCCTGGCAGCAGCGTTCTGTACGAGCTGCAGCTGTCTTATGGTCTTTTTGGGAAGACCAGTGAGGAGCCCATTACAATAATCCACCTGGCTGGTGATGAAAGCATGAACAAGTTTCTCTAAGTCTTGACTGGAGACAAAGCATCTAATTCTTGCAATATTTTTGAGATGATAATATGCTGATTTAGTTACTGTCTTTACATGGCTACTGAAACTCAGGTCTGACTCCAAAATCACACCAAGATTCCTGACTTGATTTTAAGTTGTTTGACCCCTAGAGTGAAGGTACATGTTCACTTTGAGAACTTCATCTTTGTTTCCAAACGCAATGATTTCAGTTTTGTCTTTGTTTAACTGAAGGAAGTTTAGGCACATCCAATTTTTAATTTCATGCATTTCATGCATTGGCACAGGGAGTCAATGGGGCTTGTTTTGGGATGCGTCTCTAAGCACCTTTACCTTATTTTTTATTATTCTCAGGTTAGGTAAGAAAGTCAAATCTGACCTACATTATAAGCATTTTAAAATACTTACAATCAGACAGAAGACTTCTCCGTGGTCTGTTCAGGTTCAACGACTTAAATTAATGCCACATGAGGCCGAGTTTAGTTATAAAGTTATAAGTTCATTTATTTATTACATTAGTATTTCTAGCTTTACATATATTCTACTAACATTCTATACAAGTAATTAAATAAAGTATAAGTATTGAAAAGTTCTTCAGTCACGGCAGTATCAGCGATGGAGGCATCATCAGCTGGTTCTGGTGTCGGAGGTACAGCCTCAGGTGTGAAGCAGCCCCTCCTGCTCTCTTCATGGTCCAGCCTTTTATAGACTATCTGACCACTTGATGTCATCTTCTTGGGAATTCCCCTCATCTGAGTCTATATATAGAGGCCTGTCTCTTTGTTCTGGACTCTATTCCTCTGCTGCGTCCTGCTCTTCTGATCAAGACATCCTTCAACGGTAAGACTGCCTTTCTTTCTAATACATGTTATTTCCTTTCTAATCTACTAACATGTTACTAACAAATGCATTTCCAGTTGTTTTGTATTCTTTCATAAGTGATTAATACATGCTTTAATAAAGCATTACAATACCAGTTGTCTGTCATTCTTTAATGGTTAATATATATTTCAGTAAAGACGTTACAATACCGGTTGTCTGCCATTCTTCAGTGGTCAATATATATATGCTATTGGGCTCTTTTTCTTTCTACATTCTTTTGATGTGATCACATCTTTTCGTTTACATGAACAGATATCAACCTTTTTGTTTACATGAACAGCTATCAAACATTTTGTTTCACTGTTTACCCATAAACAAGTTAGCTATATATCTCTCATAACAGCTGTACTTCATAAACAGCTAACTTCTGTTTATTTTCAAATCAAAGTTGTGTTGTCATTATTGTTCCTTGTAAATCACCCATCTCAATAAATGTTTTTTCTTCTTAAATCTCAGTTGTGTTGTCATCATTATTCTTTATAAGCAGAAGAGGTAGGCTACAAGTAGCCTAGAAAAGTTGCATTTCCTAATGAAGCAGGGTGTGGCTCATATCAACAGGCTGTAGTCATTAGGTGATAGGGCTAGGTAAATCTGGGTGTCATCTGCATAGCTCTGATAGGTAATTTGGTTCTTTCTCATTATTTGGCTCAGTGGCAGCATATATAGGTGGAACAGGAGGGGCGCAAGTATTGAACCTTGAGCGACTCCGCATGTCATGGATGTCCACTCAGACTTATGGTCACCGATACTCACATAATAACATCTCCCTTCTAAGTCTGACCTGAACCTACATCATGCAAATGATGTAGATGCCGAGGGGGTTGCGTGAGCATAGATACGTGTCAATGCCCCTATAGACATGATGTTTGCGGACTATCTTGCGGCTGGAGAGGCATCGACTTTGAAAGCTCCAGCGCTGTCCTCATAAGGCAGGACATATGCGGCAGCAGGTCATTCTGCACTACACACTATGAGAGTGCTTTAAGCATACCAAGCGACCTCCAGGTGCTCATAATATCAGGCCTGAGGCTGGGCCGATGACGAGTTTGTTCCATTATTGAAAACTTTCTGTGGGTCTGGCGGTGGGCTTCCACTATCTGAAGTCACAGGTTGAGCTTTGTAGGTCACCTCACCATTGGTTAGAACCATTAAGGAGATGAGGTCACTGAATTGATATAGAAAGGAATTAAGGGGGGCATTTATTCTGTTACGATATAGACACGGAGGCAGAGATAAAAGCAATCCAGGTGAGTTTTATTGAACAATATGTGGAACACAGAGTGGTAATGGCTGTTATCAGGTTCTTGAGAGATGAATATAAAGTAATACTGTCCTTGTATGGTTTGTGGATCCAGAAGCTGAGATGAGATGGAGGGAGACGTTGGAGACACTCACACACACAGAAGGGTAATCACACGAAGGGACCAGGAGACGAAGGAGATGAAGGAGATCGCTGGAGCAGGTAAGTATGTTGAAGTGGAGTCCTTAAGGTAAGCATTAACATGAAGTATTGCAAACGAGACCGGACAGTGACTGTGTGTGAGTGTGGTGGCTTTGTAGTGCTGGTGATTGCAGAGTGAATGAGATGCAGGTGGGGGTGATTAGTACGCTGGTGATTGGGTGCGTGGGTACTGTGGTGAGGTGGAGCCTGGCGTGTCTGTGACAGTACCCCCCCTCCCACGGCCCGCTCCTGAGGGCCGCGGACCCCGACGTCGTGGTGGTCTTCCCCTGGGTCGCGGGGCAGGTCTGTCTGGATGGTTGGTATGGAAGTTCTGTAACAGAAGAGGATCAAGGATATCGTTCCTGGGAACCCATGAGCGTTCTTCGGGACCATAGTCCTCCCAGTCCACGAGGTATTCGAGTTTACCACCACGGCGCCGGGAATCCAGGATCTCGTGGACCACGTAGGCTGTGCCGTCTTCTAGGAGAAGTGGAAGGGGGGGCTCGGCGGCTGCCACGTCAGGCTCTGTGGAGGGAACAACAGAAGGGTGGTAAGGTTTGAGTAGGGACACGTGAAATGTAGGGTGAATTCTGCTATACTGTGCCGGGAGTTGGAGACGATAGGTGACGGGGTTGATCTGCCGAAGGATGGTGAATGGGCCAATGAAGCGGGGACTCAGCTTCTTGCAGGGCAGACGCATCCTGATGTCCCGGGTGGACAGCCAGACCTTCTGCCCTGGTTGGTAGTCAGGAGCCTCGGAGCGACGAAGGTCGGCTGCCATCTTGCGTCTGCGCAGGGCTCTCTGCAGCTGGTGGTGAGCTGAGTCCCACACCCTCTCGCTCTCCCGGAACCAGTAGTCGACTGCCGGAACGTCGGAGGGTTCCCCGTCCCAGGGGAACATCGGGGGTTGGTAGCCGAGTACGCACTGGAAGGGTGTTAGTCCAGTTGAGGCTTGGCAGAGGGAGTTCTGTGCGTACTCGGCCCAACCCAGGTACTGGTTCCAGGAGTTCTGGTGGCCGTGACAGAAGGTACGCAGGAAGCGGCCGATCTCCTGGATCTTCCGTTCCGTCTGCCCGTTCGACTGAGGATGGTATCCAGACGATAGGCTGACGGTCACACCCAGGAGGGAGAAGAAGGCTTTCCAGACGTGGGAGACAAACTGGGGTCCTCTGTCGGAGACGATGTCTTCAGGTAATCCATAATAGCGAAAGACATGATTAAACATTAGTTCTGCGGTGGCCATGGCGGTAGGTAGACCCTCCAGGGGTATTAATCGGCAGGACTTTGAGAAGCGGTCCACTACCACCAGGATGCATGTGTGACCGTCAGACTCGGGGAGATCGGTGACGAAGTCCACTCCCAGGTGTGACCAGGGTCTCTCAGGAACGGGCAGAGGAAAGAGCTTGCCGGTGGGAAGATGGCGTGGGCTCTTGGAGATGGCGCACTCCCTGCAGCCCTGCACGTACCTCCTGACGTCGTTGGCCATGTTGGGCCACCAGAAGCGTTGTTTGAGCAACGAGAGGGTCTCCTTGACCCCCGGGTGACCAGTGCCAAGTGAAGAATGGGTGCTGTGCAGGAGTGGAGTGCGACGTGCCCGTGTGATGTACTGCAAGCCCGGTGGGCAACCCGGCGGAGTGCGTGTGGAGGCATTGGCGGAGGGAATGGTTTCTTCGGACCACTGGATTGGGCTCACGAAGATGGACTCCGGCAGAATAGTATCAGGCTTTTCAGGCTTTTCCTCAGGAGCATAGAGGCGAGATAGGGCATCAGCTTTCGTATTCTTAGAACCAGGACGGTAGGAGATGGAGAAGTTGAATCTAGAGAAGAACATAGCCCAGCGAGCTTGGCGAGGGTTGAGTCTCTTAGCGGCCTTCAGATATTCGAGGTTCTTGTGATCAGTGAGAACTTGAAACGGGTGAGCAGCTCCCTCCAACCAATGCCTCCACTCCTCAAGGGCAAGCTTGACGGCCAGGAGTTCGCGGTCACCGATGTCGTAGTTGACCTCCGCCGGGTTGAGCTTGCGGGAGAAGAAGGCGCATGGATGGAGTCTACTTGGTGTCCCCTGCTGCTGTGAAAGGACCGCTCCCACTCCGGTGGTAGATGCGTCCACCTCAACTATGAACGGGAGGTCCGGGTTAGGGTGGACGAGGAGGGGAGCGGTGGTGAAGGCTTTCTTCAGGGTCTCAAAGGCGTTGGTGGCTAGTGGAGACCAGGACAGAGACTTGGGCTGGTGACGGAGTAGGTTGGTGAGTGGACTGACGATAGTGCTGTAATTCCTGATGAACCGGCGGTAGAAATTGGAGAAGCCTAGGAATCTTTGGAGTTCTTTGATAGTAGTAGGAGTGGGCCAGGACTGTATGGCGGAGACCTTCCCCTCGTCCATCCGGATGCCACTGTGATCAATCACGTACCCCAGGAACTGGACGGAGGGTTGATGAAATGAGCATTTTTCAGCCTTGAGGAAGAGATGGAACTGCCGTAAGCGCTGGAGGACCTCCGCAACGTGGTGGCGATGTTCGGCCAAGCTCCGGGAGTAGATGAGGATGTCATCTATATAAACCAGAACGGACTTATGGAGAAACTCCCGGAGCACCTCGTGGATGAAATCCTGGAATACGGAGGGGGCGTTGACCAGGCCATACGGCATCACGAGGTATTCGTAGTGTCCTGTGGGCGTGACAAAGGCGGTCTTCCACTCGTCCCCCTCACGTATCCGGATGAGGTTATATGCGCTGCGGAGGTCCAACTTGGTGAACACAGTGGCACCGCGGAGATGTTCCAGGGCCGCTGGGACGAGGGGAAGTGGATAGCGGAACTTTATGGTGATCTTGTTGAGTGCACGGTAATCGATGCAGGGCCTCAAGCCTCCGTCCTTCTTTGCCACGAAGAAGAAGCTTGAAGCAGCAGGGGAAGTAGACGGGCGGATGTAACCTTGTTCGAGTGCCTCTTTGATGTATTCCTCCATGGCCTTCTCCTCCGGTATGGACAGGGGGTATATGCGTCCCCTGGGCACTGGTTCACCCGGCAGCAGATCGATGGCGCAGTCCCATGGCTGGTGTGGAGGAAGCTTGGAGGCGCGTTGCGGGCAGAAAACGTCGCTGAAGGGGGCGTAGTCAGGGGGAACATCCACGGAGCGCTTCTCAACAGGGCTCTCGATGGACGTGGCATTCACGAGAAGAGACTTGGAGAGTGGAGATTTCGGAACAGGAAGCGCTGGGAAGCAGTCTGGGAAGCAGTGATCGCCCCACTTCAGGACTTCGCCCGTGCGCCAGGAGATGTTGGGGTTGTGTTGTTCCAGCCACGGGCGCCCTAGAACCACGTCAGCGGTGGATTCCTCCAGAACCAGCAAATGGATGTGTTCAGTGTGCAGGATTCCGATGCTGAGTTGAAGTGGACCCACGCAGTGACGGATGTGTCTGCGGCTTAGGGGTTTGCCCGTGATGGAGTGGATTTGATAGCTCGTCGGTGAAGGAGAGATCTTAAGGTTGAGTTGTCTACAGAGGGTGCCTGAGATGAAGTTTCCGGCTGACCCTGAATCAAGGAGCGCCACCACTGGAACAGAGATGTTAGCAGCAGTAAGGGTTACAGTTGTAGTGAGTGGTTTCATTTTCTGAATGGAGGGAAATATTGCACTCACCACGGGTCGAGGAGGACGTATTGGGCATGTGGAGAGATTATGCCCCATAGTCCCGCAATAGAGACAGAGATTCAGGGCCAGCCTTCTTTGTCTTTCGTTTGGGGTAAGACGAGAATGATCTATTTGCATGGGTTCGGTGGCTGGTTCTGGGGAGCTGACGGGTTCGGATCGACGGAGGAGGTTGGTGGTGAATGACTGGCCCTGGTGTTCTTGAATACACGACTGCATACGGGACCCCACGCGGATGGCGAGTTGGATGAAGCGTTCTAATCCCATGGAGTCCTCGTATGCAGCGAGATGCAGCCGCACAGAGGGTTCCAGCCCCTGACGGAACGTGGTGATGAGGGCTTGCTCGTTCCATCCGCTGGTGGCGGCTAGCGTTCCAAACTGCAAGGCATATTCGTTAACAGAGAGGTTTCTTTGCTTTAGATTATAAAGTTTCTCACCAGTCGAGGAATCAGTCAGAGGCTTCCCAAATACTTCCCGGAAGTGGGAGACGAACGCCGAATAGGATTGTACGACTGGGCCTTTCTGGGTCCATAGCGAATCTGCCCATTGCAGAGCCTTCCCTTGCAGTTGTGAAATAATGAACGCTATTTTAGCCGTGTCTGTGGTGTAGAGGTGCGGCTGCATCTCCAGGACCAGTTCACATTGGAGAAGGAATCCGCTGCATTCCTCCGCCGATCCAGAGTAGGGCGCCGGTTTGGCCATGGGACTGGCGGTGAATGCAGGTGAAGGAGCGGTGCTGGTGGGTGCGGAGACTGCCGTGTTGCGGGATGACGATGTTGAGGGCTGTGGTGTGAGTGCTCGACGCAGCACGTCCACGAGTTCCTGGAATGGATCGTTAGTACTCATGCCGTTAAGTTGTTATGGTCCGGTCTTCTGTTACGATATAGACACGGAGGCAGAGATAAAAGCAATCCAGGTGAGTTTTATTGAACAATATGTGGAACACAGAGTGGTAATGGCTGTTATCAGGTTCTTGAGAGATGAATATAAAGTAATACTGTCCTTGTATGGTTTGTGGATCCAGAAGCTGAGATGAGATGGAGGGAGACGTTGGAGACACTCACACACACAGAAGGGTAATCACACAAAGGGACCAGGAGACGAAGGAGATGAAGGAGATCGCTGGAGCAGGTAAGTATGTTGAAGTGGAGTCCTTAAGGTAAGCATTAACATGAAGTATTGCAAACGAGACCGGACAGTGACTGTGTGTGAGTGTGGTGGCTTTGTAGTGCTGGTGATTGCAGAGTGAATGAGATGCAGGTGGCGGTGATTAGTACGCTGGTGATTGGGTGCGTGGGTACTGTGGTGAGGTGGAGCCTGGCGTGTCTGTGACATATTCATAATTTTATAGATTATATTTTACATTATTACATTGGGGCAATTTAACTGGGGCCCTGGAGCTCCAATTATTATGGAAGGTTATCTTGACACCCTTACCATGTGCCTCCTCTCATCTGAGAGTTTTCTTAATATAGTGGGTAGCATTAGAACAAATATCACCTGTTGTGATCTTGAAACCAAGGCCACTGCTCATCTGAGCTCCAGGTATTTGATATTTCAAGTGTTCGGCCCTCTGGGGGCCACCTAGATAACCATTCTGTTCTGAGTGAGTTGGCTTAGAGGGTCTTTCTAAAAAGCTGAAGCCACCGCTCTACTGAGCTCCAGGCGAGATCACGATTTCAAGTGTATAGCCCTCTTTAGGCCTCCTTGATCAAGCACCCTAGGCTGAGTGGAGTGGTTTCCTCTCTCTGAGAGAGTATGAAGCACTATGCTGAAGCCTCGGCTCCCCTAAACACCAGCTAGATCATGACTTCAAGCATTCTGCCCTCTGTGGGCCCTCTTGACAATCACCCTGTGGTGAGTGAGCTGGCTTTCTCTCATCTGAGAGCCACTACGTCAAAGCTGCTGCTACATTTTGAAATTTGTTTCGAATATGCATTGCAGTACTGTATGAGTAGAATATATTGTATTTTAGAGGTTAAGTACGTTCAAATAAAAAGTTTAAAAGTCAAAGTCTCTCTCTCTCTCAGTCTCTCTCTTCTTGCAGCTCCTCCTTCTTTTCACTTACAAGATTTCTCACATGGCCCCACCTCTCTCTGTCAGAGGCAGCCCCTCCTTTCTCTCTCTCTCTCTCTCTCTCTCTCTCTCATCACAGTCACCATTTACTCTTGCTATAGGAGAGAGAAACAAGTGTTCTTTCCTGATTCTAGTTTATCTCTATCAATGGATATTGTTCTTTTTTCAAACAGTCATAATCTGTGCATCATTAATGAAAGAGAGAGAAAAACAGATTCTTTCTCTATTCACACACACAAGTCACCTGGTCACTGTTTATTTCTATCAGGTACTTCTTATTTTCTTAATAACAGCGTGTGAAATTTAGAAAATGTAGAAAATTTCCTTTGTTTTGTGAAGCCTTGTGCCAGCCACCGTGGTCCTATCCCGACCTCTTCCTGGCTCCTGGCTGGCTCACCAGTAATGTTGTGGCAAATTCGATGTCTCAGTGTTGCTTCAGTTCTGATCTCAAAGAAATCTCTCAGAGTCGAATTTCCAGGTCTCAGAAGCTTTAACTTTATTGTCAGGCAACAAAGTGAGATGCCAGCTGTTCATCTGATCATCTCACTTGCAACACGATTGAAAATAGATTGCAGCATTTATCCTCCTTGTTAGAGCATCCGACTCCCAAGCCAGACACCCAGGTTCGAGGCCCGCACCTCCATCTGTCAGTCAAACAGACAAACAGGCAGCAGCTAGAGAGGCTGGGAAAATCTCATCCATCACCGCACCATCAGCAGTGGTGCTCTACAGGGATGTGTGCTCACCCCATTGCTCTTCTTCCTCTACACCTACAGCTGCACCACAAAAGATCCCTCCGGCAAGGTCCTGAGGATTACAGATGACACCACACTCATCGGCCTCTTCCAGGACAGTGACAAGTCTGCTTACAGACAGGAGGATAAAAAACTGGCCGTCTGGTGCAGTTATAACAACCTGGAGCTGAACACACTCAAAACAGTGCACATGATAGTGGACTTCAGGAGAAACACTCCAGCATTATTCCCACTCTTCATCATGGACAGCACTGAGGCAGCAGTGGAGTCATTCAGGTTCCTGGGCACCACCATCTCTCAGGACCTGAAGTGGGAGTTACACATAGACTCCAGTGTGGAAAAAGTCCCAGCAGAGACTGGACTTCCTTCTCCAGCTGAGGAAGTTCAACCTGCCACAGGAGCTGCTGAAACAGTTCTACTCTGCAGTGTTGACAGAACCAGACTAATATGGTCTGTAAGGCTTGATTTTCCTGCTAAACAAAAACTGAGATCAAGCGTCCTGCAATAAAGTAATAAAAGAAGATCTCAAAGAAGTAGCAATGGACAACGCCTCGTCCTAACCCCAAAAGGACAATGCCTCCCCCACCACACACACACACACACACACACACACACACACCTCCCCTTCCTCTGGCTCAAGTCACTGAAAGTTATTCAAAACATATAATGTAACTTGTGTATCTATTGTTTTTTCCTTTCATGTTTGGTATCATTTAATTTGTCTCAGTGCGATTGGTAAAACGGTCTCAATTTCACAGCAGTCACTAGTATCATG
Organism: Ancherythroculter nigrocauda; assembly: GCA_036281575.1. Classification (NCBI taxonomy): domain Eukaryota; kingdom Metazoa; phylum Chordata; class Actinopteri; order Cypriniformes; family Xenocyprididae; genus Ancherythroculter; species Ancherythroculter nigrocauda. The sequence goes on from VTFQ01000002.1 coordinate 61,743,013, forward strand.
AAGAAGATTGAAAACTAAGGAAAATTCTGTCCTCTTTTGGGTGGTGCCTTTTGTGAAAACCCACTCCTCTCCCCCAAAGCAGGTGTTGGTGTAGTAAATATTTATGATCCTTTCTGTTCTGGTCTGTATATAAGGTAAAGTGCAAAGCAGTCAGGGGGGATCATCTGTAGGAGAGGCCCCCCAGAGATGGGTGAATGTCTGAGGACATTCACCCATCTCTGTATGTATATATGCATTTCTTTGAGTAACCGATGTTATGCATTTATCATTTCTGAATTGGCTTTAATTGGTTATTTGTGTAATTGGCACGATACACTTTTACCTGACAAATAAAATGTTATATTTGATTTACTCTGGATTCTCCTGATATCATTATTACCAGTAAATTATGGGAGGCTAATGCTACCGTAAATCTGTGTCCAGGGTAAAACAAACTGAAGGCGCATGAATGAAGGAGCAGTAGGCACTTCATCTGAAGACCTTTTGATTTCTGTTTACCGCTGATTTAGCAAGTTGTATGGAAGTGGCTAAATTAAAATACACTTTTGTCCGAGTGAGCAGTAGGCAACCGACTAAAGGTATTAGCCAACTTATTACACCCTCTGACGAAGATCAGACTGGCGAGTTTATGTCCGTGAGTTTACCGCGAAATCCCGGGGCGAGTAACTCTGTGCGGCATCGGGTCCCTAATGACTGAACAATTGAAATATGGAATATCCAGAATCATCAAATATCTAAACTAATGCATAACTAATGATGAATTTCTAATTGGAAACACAACCTAAGTGTAAGAATCATTTGAAATTGGAGTCAGATTAAACGAGTGAAATTAAGTGAACTTAATAGAGACGCTGAAAAGACATACACGCTTAAACCTTCCCTGTCCTGTGGGAAACCGTCATTGGACCCATTAGGCGGGCCTTACAGATCACACTTCCGGGTTCTGGTAAGAACTCAACACAGGCAAACATTATACATGTGATTACTGGCTTTTGAGTCAAATGAACCCTGTGATGATTTTCTCTTTTATTTTATCTGTACAAGCATCAGTGTGTCTGGTTTGATCTGTCGGTGGATAAACAGCTTCTGCTGGATGTTTGTCGTCTCTGTGTGTGTCAGCAGTTTGTGGCTGAAGTGTTTCTTCATTTTCTCTCCTGATAATAAGAAGATCACAATCTTCCACTCCACACTAAACATCTTTACACTGAAATAAAGTGAATCCATCAACAGTCAAATAAGAGTCGCAGGTCAGAGGTCAAATATGATTGACAGCTCACAGCACTAAATAACACACCAGCAGATTCAGATATCTAGTCCAATATTTCACTCTTCTGCTGTTAGTTTTCATTCAGGCCCAGAATTCATTTGAAAATGTAAGATCAGCAAAAACTTGTTGATTTTCGTGATGGTAAAGCAGACGGATGTGTGAGCGGAAACTAACTGAGGTTGGGGGAGGATTCACACACAACCAGATAAATATCACAGTTCAGTGTGTTTCAGATCAATCTGAGGGTTTTCAGACATTTTAAGAGTCACTATCGTGGGCTTTTCAGTGAACTGATGAAGAAAATGTTCCTCAAGTTAGTTTTGCTCTGTTTGTGGCTTCTGGATGGTGAGTTTGAAATGTGTTTTTATTGCTTCAGTTGTGTCTGTTCTGGTACCATGTGATAAATTACTGGTTAAATTAGTTAGAGAAGATTAACATTCACTGTTAGTGTCAGCGACGGTGGCTGTAGTGAAGCGCACGACTCAGGAAATAACTCAAAGAACAGTCTTTAATCTAATAATCCACACAATACACAGGAGAATCATGAGGAGAAACACAACCACGTAACGTAGACGATACCGGACGATGAACTGAACACAACTCAGGCTTTAAATAACAGGGACTGTTAAAGATTTGGTATGAAGAGAGTATGAAGTGCCTTCAGGGTTGTTTTAAATGAACTTTGTGGGACCCACAAAAACATATAAAATATATCCTAATAACAAACCATGTGTATAAAAGAAATTTAAATAACTATTAATTAAGAAGAAAATAGCTTAATATAATAACAATGTCTTAGCTAAAAGAGACATTCAAAGAGAAATCAAAAGACAAACTAAAGTAGATAAGGCCTTAATCAAAAAATTGAGGCTAAAATGTCACAAGGAAATTCTAAACAGGTCTGGGAGGGAATCAGGATGATGATTGATATCCCACATAAGAGTATAGAGGTAACACTTTACAATAACAGTACATGAATAACCATGAACTAATACCTGAGTTAATAGTTACTTCAACATGAACTCAAGATTAGTTAAGATATGAACTAATGAAGAGTGATCCTTAACTACGACAGGAGTCATAAGGATTCATGCATGAAAACAGAAGCCTTAACTATGCGTTAATACATGTTTGATAATTAATGCATTAATTAACATTTAGGGTAAACTAAATCAAACAGTCTCTATAAGAAGGAATAATACATATTTGGACTTTGAAATAAATTTAAACAATTTATTATTGTCAGAATTTAAACTACTGACATCAGCAGCTTCATTATAAACATCACTGAAAGGCACATGATTAGTTTGCCATTATTTTCACTTATCCTCCTTATCAAACATATAAAATACTAAATACACTATTTATCTTAAAAGGTCTTAATCTGTTTTGTGATATTCTTTCCTATCAAACTAAACTACTGTGACTTACATCAGTTCCTGAGGAATCGGTTCCCAAAAAAATAACCAAACAGGAAACATGAACTAAGGTCAGGGAACGTTTGCTGGGATCAGATTCAGAAGTTCACTCTCCATCCAGACGCAGGCCGTGATCATCACTGTACCTCCATTCTCTGACTTTTTGAAAAGTCACACAACATCACTTAACTGGGCTGAATACTTATATAGTTGTGTTAGTACAAGTGTATTTGATAGTAAGTTAATGATAATCATGAGCTGAATTTGGTAAGTTGTTAATAGTGAATTAATTATGATTGTGCCCCCTCAAGTAAAGTCATGACATAAGTATACATTAACAAACCATTAGTTGATGTTAGTATATGCTTAGTTAATAATGAGTTAATTATGATTGTGCCCCCTCAAGTAAAGTCATGATGCACATATCACACATCATTAACTAATATATGAATAAACACTATAGAGTGCCATCCTTATTCCTTTACACCCCGGTACAAAAAAAAACTAAAATAAAAAGTATTTGTATTTTATTTTTATTTATATAATTAAACATATATGGACTTGAAGCAAGCCATAAACATACCTGTAAAGACACACATAAGGTACATTTACATGTAAAATAGCGCGCGTCCACAAGCTAATGCTAATCAAAGCATATACATTTAAACAACAAAAATACAAATACAGTTAATAACTGCACATAACCTCCTGAAAACCCCAATAAAACATACATGTAAATATGTCTTTAATTAGTAATTCGGCTTACCAAAGCAGTCAACATTTATTAGTTTAAAATGCCAGCAACACAACAAACGCGCCAAGAGAACACCTAGCGTGCGCCACTAATGAGGGTCCCACCAGAAACAAACTCTACATACTTTAGTTCCGGGAATAAACTAGGCCTATGACTATTTAGCTATGACTAAATATAAATTAACTATAAAAATCAGAAAACAGTTTAGATCAAATTAAATTTATTAGTGGTAGTTAGTCTATTTTCCACATTTGATTAGACAGATCTATGTAATTAATGGCTAAATAATCATGTGCCATTGCAATTATTTGTCACAAAGCTGCAGATGGCAGATTATGATATTGCAGTGTAAATTATGACAGTATTAAATCACGTTTAATTCAAATTCAGAGTACTTCTTCTTTACTCTTATGGAGGCTGATTTATTTAGTTTACCCCTAAATGTTAATTAATGCATTAATTAACAAACATGTATTAACGCGTAGTAAGGCTGCTGTTTTAATGAATGAATCCCTATGACTCCTGTCGTAGTTAAGGATCACTCTTCATTAGTTCATATCTTAACTAATCTTGAGTTCATGTTCAACTATTAATTTAGGTATTAGTTCATGGTTATTCATGTACTGTTATTGTAAAGTGTTACCCTATGATAGACTCAGAACACATTTATCAGAGATGATGTAGTAAAACTATGAAATGATATCTGATTATAGGCATAAACTGTATGATGAGTTTGAGCTTTTGCCTTCAGAGAGAAAACTAAACCTAAACAGAACAAACACGTTACAGTTCGTCTCGTATAGAAATAACTGAACTGTGATTTTACTGTCAGATCAAGTCTGAATTCAGCTCTAAACTCAGTTATTATGGATTGATTCAATAAAATAATATAAATATGAAGCTCAGATACTCAACAGCATTAGTTTTAATGTGACAATAAGCATTAAAAGTGTCTTTTTTAGTTATTGATCCATATATAAATCTATTTCTCTTTTCATTCATCATCTTTTGTCTTTGTGCTGCTGCAGAATATTATTCACGTCACATTTAAATGATTCAAAGTATTTCAGTGAAGCTTCATCAAACCAACATCAAGTGATTTTAAAGCTTTAATCTGTGAAAAACTCTGTTCTTCAGGAGTGTTTGGTCATTATGAAGTGAAGAGAGTGTTTGAGGGAGATTCAGTCACTCTAAACTCTCGTCTTACTGAAATGAAGGATGATGATGATGTGATTCAGTGGATGTTTGAAAACACTTTAATAGCTGAAATCAATGTAACGGCCGACAGATTCACTGTATATGATGATGTTCTTGATGGGAGATTCAGAGACAGACTGAAGCTGGACAATCAAACTGGATCTCTGACCATCACAAACATCACAATGAAACATGCTGGAGTTTATATACTAAAGATCAACAATAAGAGAGTTTATTTCAATCTCGCTATTAATGGTGAGTTCAAAATGTTTTTTTAATGACAAAGTTGAAATGAATTTATACATCATTTTGTTTCTTTTTGCCGTTTTATGATATTGTTTATTTCAAAGTAAAATTTTAAACTTTTTTTAATTTAATAAACCATTATAATCAGTTTATCTGTGACAAACTCTGTTTCAGTGTCAGTGACGGAGGGAGATTCAGTCACTCTTGACTCTGGTCTTACTGGAATGAATTATGTTGAACTGATTCAGTGGAGATTTGAAAACACTTTCATAGCTGTAATCATTAAACAGGACGACAGATTCACTGTATATGATGATGTTCTTGATGGGAGATTCAGAGACAGACTGAAGCTGGACAATCAAACTGGATCTCTGACCATCACAAACATCACAATGAAACATGCTGGAGAATATGAACTACAGATCAACAGTTTCATCGGGCCTTTTTCTTATATTCGTCTCATTGTCTACGGTGAGTTAAATATCAGTTTCACATGTTTTATTTATTACAGCTAGATCTAAAGAAGTATCTTATCATGACTAATGAGTTCAAATGACTAATTCTCTCACTTTCACATGAACAGCAGGTTTATATTTAACTTTCTATTACAGTTTTTTTTGGATTGCTTAAGCACGATTTTCAAAACACTACAGATCCTTTGCATAATTAAACACTCTTGTAAAAACTATACACTTCTGTTTAAAAACCACACTTTGTTACCATATGAAACACACACGTTTCACATTACTATACTCTGTTTGCACGAGTTACACTCTGCTGTGATAAACCTAAAACACTTTTAGCACTTCTTCCCTATGATTAGAGTAGGCTACCATCAACAAAGTACAGATATAATGTAAATTCACCAAACACTACACAAGACCAATGTTGCAGACTGAAGAAACTCGTTTATTTGTCAACACACCCAAAATGTTGACATGGAGATTCATAATACTGTAACAAAATGTCACTTTACGTATTGTACTGTAAGTTTACTGTAAAAAAAACTAACAAAACAAAAAAACACTAGACATTGTCTCTTCGCCTAGCTGGATCTGGCCAGAGAATTTCATCAACATCACAGGCAATGTTGTCATTAGCAAGACACCTTGGAAAGAAACGTCTTGAATGACGAATCCATCCTTGCATTGCTGGTCACAGGCCTCCTCCATGGCTTGGATGAGGAGTACCTCAGCCTGGAGACGGAGATCATATACCTTCCACCGCCATGCCGAGAAAAACTCTTCTATAGGGTTGAGGAATGGAGAGTATGGTGGAAGATATAGGACGGTGAAATGTGGATGAAACCAGTTCTGAACCAGAGCAGAGCAGTGGAAAGACATATTGTCCCAGACAACAATGTATTGCATATGATTGATTTGATTTGCTGCTGTTATGTTGTGCAATTGGTCCAAGAATGTAAGTATGAGTGCTGTGCTGTAAGGGCCCATATGGGCATGGCGGTGGAGGACCCCATTCTGTGTAATGGCTGCACAGAGTGTATATTACCCCCACGTTGCCCTGGGACATTGACTATTGCCCTGCGGCCAATGATGTTTCTTCCCCTCCTTCGTGTTCTCGTCAGGTTGAACCCATGAACTCATGCTGGATCTCCTCTCCATCCATTCGTAAAACCCTCTGAAGAACAGTGTCAGGCAAAATTGTGTAGTTCAGTGTAGATCTAGTATACATATTACAGTACAGTAAAAGATTGAGACAGTAGGCAAGATCACACTGCTAAAGTGAATACATACCTCTGCATAATCACGCCGCAGTCGTTTCACCCGTTCGGAATTGCGCTCGAAAGGCACTCGATAAATTTGCTTCATTTGAATATGTTTTTTTTTTTAGGATGCGTGCCAGTGTTGATGTTGAGACCAGGGGCCGTATTCACAAAACATTTTATCTTACCACTAAGAGTTCTCCTAAATAGCAGTAAAAGTTCTTAGCTAAGACTTTTCTCTTAAAACCTATTCACAAAGCTGCTGAGACCAACTTTTACTAAGGAATAGACTGAAGTCTTAAGCTAAGAGTAAGGGCGGGGTTGACCTCGTTGCTATGGAGTAAACACACAGTGATTGGCTGATGGGGAGGAGTCAGTGATTTAATCACAGAAATATTGTAGAATGAGGTGTCATGTTTCCATATTAAAATAAAGGTTTAAAAATACAAATGTTGCCCTATTCAAAATAAAATGTTGCCATATTGTTGCCATAAAGGTTTTAAAATATAGGCTAAGTGTCACTAATTAAACTAGTATATACAGTTATATATATATATATATATATATATATATGTATGTGTGTGTGTTTTTTTTTTTTTTTACTCTATTCGATCATTTGTAAGTGTGAACTAATGAAAACCACTGGCACAGGTAATCAGACAATCTTTATTTATTTGTTAAAGATTTTTTTTTGGCGTCTCATCGTAGATTCAAATCTATAAATCAAAATGTATTGCATTTAGGAAGAAAAGGTTCAGCACCCAAGGCTCTGTCGCTATTGCCTCAATGGTGTTCAGTGTCTTTGGGTGGATTAGAACTGTTTGTGATTTGGTCTTCCCCACGTTGAAGGTGACGTTCTCAGGACCTTACGCAATGTTCCCTAAAAGTTCTCAAAAGGTGATGAAATTTCTGAACCTTTACAGAACATTCGGGACGTTCCTAAAACGTCCTCTTTTGGCAATGAAAGTGCTGCAGTTCAAGGTTCCTTATATGACTTTAGGGGGACGTTCCATTTTGGTTATTTTATGGTCAAAAAAAGAACGTTACAAAGAGGATATTTGGGACATTAACAGAACGTTCCCACATGGTCCTCTTTTGATCATTTAATAACGTTCCCGATATGAGTTTAGGGGAACGTTCCATTTTGGTTATTTTATGGTCATGCATGAATGTTACAAAGAGGACATTTGGGAAGTTAACAGAACGTCCTATAGTAATAGTCCCCTAAACATTCCCAGAACATCCTGAATGTTCCCTGAAGGTCCACCAAATAACGTTCCCCAAACCTTAAAAGAACTCCACATCGTGACCGTCTCTGAACGTTCTGGGAACGTTACTAGGTGACAGCCCCGCTATTTTTTTTTTTATTTTACGTTCCCAGAACATTCTCAGAACGTCCCCACTGGTGTTGAGTAATGTTCCCATTATGTTCAGAGACGGTCACGATTCTTTTAAGGTTTGGGGGACGTTATTTGGCGGACCTTCAGGGAACATTCAAGACGTTCTCTGAACGTTTAGGGAACCATACTTTATTTGGAAATGTTCTCAGAACGTCCCTGCTGCCCTTGTCAAAAAAATGAATTGAAAATTAGAGCTAAATTGACTAACAAAAGTGGCTGTTCAAACAAAAACTATTTTTTCTTAAAGGTCTTTACAGGTAATTCCTGGATTAATATTATGAAACTGTTTCTTTAAATTTCAAATCTCTTGCAGTAAGTCATTAGCTGCAGCACATGCATGAGCTAATGTAACTACTATATCACTGCATCAGTGACTACACAGTTACTGTCTTTAAACAAATCAACATGCAGCAGAACATCAGTGTTTTTGGATCATCACTGACTGAAGCACAGGCTCTACTCTCCTGCACAATGGTGACCCATAAAACTCAGATAACAGAAACAACATTAAACTCTAACAGATCTCTCTAGATCTCTGCATCTTCACTTATTACAAACCACTCTGACTTTGTTTCTTTCATACACATCTTCTTAATGAGGTGTTGTTTTATCAAAATTTATAAATGTCACCGTTATGGAGGTAAGCGCTTGCTTTAGTTGGGCTCCTGACCCTTGACAATTTGACTTTAGTTTTTCTCCAATTGTTGTAACTGTGTTTTTCTGAAGCGTTTGGTACAATAAAAAATTGTGAGAAAATTAAAATCTGATCAAATGGGTTTGGGTGCTTGATCATTGATGATGATATAAAGTCATACAGTGGTCTTATTCACAGATCTTTGAATATTGTGTTTTCATTCACCTAGACATCATAATGCATGAGAACCTGTCCTACTTTGAAATTATGAAAGTTTTTATCCTTATGCAGAAATTATTCAGACAGTATCATGTAGATTCACACAGACATCAAGATTCTGCATATGATCCTCAACAATGGTGACAAAATTTTCAGATAAACTCTGAACATCACAAAACAAGCTACTAAAGTCACAAAAAAGATTTTTTAGTGTCACCATCGCTGAGGATCATATGCTGATTCATGATGTCTGTGTGAATCTAAAAGACACTGCTCAAAACTCTGCATAATGTATTAAAAAAAACCCTTCAATTAATGCAAAACTAACATTCAGTACACTCAGTTTAGATTTTTGTGATGATTAATGAATCAGGACACTCCATGATGATTGATTCACCAGCACAAAACAACCAAATTTATCTGATCAGACTTTGTCCTGCTTTATTGCTATAACTAATGTGTTTTGAAAACACAGTTAAAGCAGCCAGAGAAAAGCAAATGTTAAGAATGGCAAGAATCAAGAGCCCATCTAAAGCAAACGCTCTCCTCTATAACGGTGACTTCAAACTTTATTATTTTGTATAAAATACCCACACAGGCGGCGACGTTATCGTGACCTTGTGCAACTTTGTCTAAAAGTTCTCTAAAAGTGACAAAAATTCTAAAACTTTACAGAACATTTGGGACATAAAACATCCTCTTTTGGTAATGAAAGAGCTGCAGTTCAAGGTTCCTTATATGACTTTAGGGGGACGTTCCAATTTGGTTTATTTTATGGTCACATAAGAACGTAACAGTGAGGATATTTAGGACATTAACTGAACGTTGCTACATGGTCTTCTGTTGGTCATTTAATAACGTTCCCGATATGAGTTTAGGGGAACGTTTTATTTTGGTTATTTTATGGTCGCACGAGAACGTTACAAAGAGGACATTTGGGAAGTTAACAGAACGTCCTATAGTAATAGTCCCCTAAACATTCCCAGAACGTCCTGAATGTTCCCTAAAGGTCCACCAAATAACGGTCCCCAAACCTTAAAAGAACTCCACATCGTGACCGTCTCTAAACGTTCTGGGAACATTACTAGACAACGTCCTTAATACCAGTGGACGTTCTGAGAATGTTCTGGGAACGTAAAATTTTTAGCGGGACAACCTGTCACCTAGTAACGTTCCCAGAACGTTCAGAGACGGTCACGATGTGGAGTTCTTTTAAGGTTTGGGGAACGTTATTTGGTGGACCTTCAGGGAACATTCAGGACATTCTGGGAATGTTGAGGGGACTATTACTATAGGACGTTCTGATAACTTCCCAAATGTCCTCTTTATAACGTTCTTGCATGACCATAGAATAACCAAAATAGAACGTCCCCCTGAAGTCATATCGGGAACGTTATTAAATGATCAACAGAGGACCATGTGGGAACGTTCTGTTAATGTCCCAAATGTCCTATTTGTAACGTTCTTTTTTTGACCATAAAATAACCAAAATGGAACGTCCCCCTAAAGTCATATAAGGAACCTTGAACTGCAGCACTTTCATTGCCAAAAGAGGACGTTTTAGGAACGTCCCGAATGTTCTGTAAAGGTTCAGAATTTTCATCACCTTTTGAGAACTTTTAGGGAACATTGCGTAAGGTCCTGAGAACATTGCCTTCTATGTGGGAGGTTGTCCTGCTAAAAATTTTACGTTCCCAGAACATTCTCAGAACGTCCACTGGTATTAAGAACGTTGTCTAGTAACGTTCCCAGAACGTTTAGAGATGGTCACGATGTGGAGTTCTTTTAAGGTTTGGGGAACGTTATTTGGTGGACCTTCAGGGAACATTCAGGACGTTTTGGGAATGTTTAGGGGACTATTACTATAGGACGTTCTGATAACTTCCCAAATGTCCTCTTTGTAACGTTCTTGCGCGACCATAAAATAACCAAAATAGAACGTTCCCCTAAACTCATATCGGGAACATTATTAGATGACCAACAGAAGACCATGTAGCAACGTTCAGTTTAATGTCCTAAATATCCTCACTGTAACGTTCTTATGTGACCATAAAATAAACCAAATTGGAACGTCCCCCTAAAGTCATATAAGGAACCTTGAACTGCAGCTCTTTCATAACCAAAAGAGGACGTTTTATGTCCCAAATGTTCTGTAAAATTTCAGAATTCGTCACTTTTAGACAAAGTTGCACACTGTTATAGAGGAGAGCGTTTGCTTTAGATGGGCTCTTGATTTTTGTTATTTTATTATTAAATTTACTTTGGCTGCTTTAACTTTTCAAAACACGTTTGTTATAGCAAAAGATACAGGAGAAAGTCTGATCAGATGAATTTGGTTGTTTAGTGCTGATGGTTCACTGGTGTTCTCCAGAGTCTGAACTATGAGTGTGTTAAATGTCAGTTTTGCATCAACATCATATGTCTACATAAAAGAAAACACAATATTCAAAGATCAGTGAATAAGGTCACTGTATGATGATCAAATCAACAACAATGACTAAGCATCCAAACCCAATTGATCATATTTATTTTTTCACAATTTTTTATTGTAACAAATGCTTTAGAAAAACACAGTTGCAGCAATTGGAGAAAAACTAAAGTCAAATTGTCAAGGGTCAGGAGCCCAACTAAAGCAAGCGCTTACCTCTGTAACGGTGATATCTATAAATTTTGATAAAACATCAACACCTCATTAAGAAGATTTGTATGAAAGAAACAAAGTCAGAGTGGTTTGTAATAAGTGAAGATGCAGATATCTAGAGAGATCTGGGGCCGTATTCACAAAACATCTTAAGGCTAAAAGTAGCTCCTAAATTGCCGATTTAGGAGAAACTCTTAAAAATAATGGGCGTGTCTGTCCTAATTTTAGGACTCCTAAATTTTTGCTCTAAGAGTATTTCACAAAGCATTTTAGCGCTAAAACTAGCTCCTAAATCTGTGAAACGTTAGGAGTAGTCAAGAGGACTCCTAAGTCACTAAGACCAAATCACAAACAGTCCTAATCCACCCAAAGACACTGAACACCTTTGAGGGAATAGCGACAGAGCCTTGGGTGCTGAACCTTTTCTTCATAAATGCAATAAAATGCAATGCAACATAAAAAAAATGATTTATAGATTTGAATCTATGATGAGACGCCAAAAATTAATATTTAACAAATAAATAAATATTGTCTGATTACCTGTGGCAGTGGTTTTCATGGGTTCACACTTACAAATAATTTAATAGAGTTAAAAAAAAAAATAAATAAATAAATTATATATATATATATATATATATATATATATATATATATCTCGTCTGTGTATTTATTCCTCTTCTCGTGCTGATCAGAAGGACCAATTGAATGTGTTTCTCCCAAACTTTGTTTATATAACATAATTTGTCGGTTGAATTCTGCATTCTCTTGAGATGAAGACATCCAAGAGGTGGACAATTAACTGTATAGTTTAATTAGTGACAATTAGCCTACATTTTAAAACCTTTATGGCAACAATATGTCAACATTTTATTTTGACTGTGGGAACATTTTTATTAAAAAAAACATTTATTTGAATAGGGCAACATTTGTATTTTAAAACCTTTATTTTAATATGGAAACATGACACCTCATTCTACAATATTTCTGTGATTAAATCACTGACTCCTCCCCATCAGCCAATCACTGTGTGTTTACTCCATATCAACGAGGTCAACCCCGCCCTTACTCTTAGCTTAAGACTTCAGTCTATTCCTTAGTAAAAGTTTGTCTCAGCAGCTTTGTGAATAGGTTTTAAGAGAAAACTCTTAGCTAAGAACTTTTAGGAGAACTCTTAGTGGTAAGATAAAATGTTTTGTGAATACAGCCCCTGTTATTGTTTAATGTTGTTTGTGTTATCTGAGTTTTATGTGTCACCATTGTGCTGAAGGGTAGCTCCTGTGCTTCAGTCAGTGATGATCCAGAAACACTGTTGTTCTGCTGCATGTTGCTTTATTTAAAGACACTAACTGTGTAGTTACTGATGCAGTGATACAGCAGTTACATTAGTTCATGTGTGTGTTTTTGTCAGCTAATGACTTAATGCAAGAGATTTGCAATTTAAAGAAAAGGTTTCATAATATTAATCCAGGAATTACCTGTAAAGAGCTTTAAGTGAAAATAGTTTTTGTTTGAACAGCCACTTTTATTAGTCAAGTTTTTGACAAGGGCAGCGGGGACGTTCTGAGAACATTTCCAAATAAAGTATGGTTCCCTAAACGTTCAGAGAATGTCTTGAATGTTCCCTGAAGGTCCACCAAATAACGTCCCCCAAACCTTAAAAGAACTCCACATCGTGACCGTCTGTGAACATAAGGGGAACGTTACTCAACACCAGTGGGGACGTTCTGAGAATGTTCTGGGAACGTAAAATTTCTAGCAGGGTATTGACTTAGGAGTCCTCTTGACTACTCCTAACGTTTCACAGATTTAGGAGCTAGTTTTAGCGCTAAAATGCTTTGTGAAATACTCTTAGAGCAAAAATTTAGGAGTCCTAAAATTAGGACTGACACGCCCATTATTTTTAAGAGTTTCTCCTAAATCGGCAATTTAGGAGCTACTTTTAGCCTTAAGATGTTTTGTGAATACGGCCCCTGATGGATATCGTTGAAAGTGGCGCGGTTATGGACAATGTTAGCTTGGAGCTGATTGAGTGTTATAGCATTGTTGGCCAAAACCATGTTTACTATCTCCCTCTCTTGCTGTTCTGTGAATATAGGAGGCCTTCCCCCTTGCCGTTCCCGACCCTCAATCCTATGTAGAAAAAAAAAAACAGTATACAATAGTACAGTAATTTCACAGGAAAAGGTAACAGAAGTGCTGATAGTGCATAGAATACAGTACTGTAAGCAGTTACTGAAACCGTGCAGATGTTTTTGATATGATGATATTTTTACAATACCTATTTTCCAGTCGAAATGTTCTTATCACACTTGCCACTGTGTATCGGCTTAGATTTGGCTGTACTCGCAGTCCAGCCTCCCTCAGCGTCAGGCCGGATCTCATTTGTCAGATTCGGTCCTGTTTGAGCACCTTCTTGTCTTCCTCTTCCTCTACCTCTACCTCCAGCATGGCCTCCTTCTCTTCCTCTTCCTCTGTTGATTCCTCTTCCTCCTCCTCCTTGTTGTTATTCTCCTCGTTCTCCTCCTCGTCTTACTCTTTCTCTGACTCTTTCCATTGTGCTTAAGGCCGATGAACTCACCTGCTGCTTTTTATAGTGCTTATACACCTGATTGGTGTGTCTACAATTAAGCAAACAAGTGTTTGCACACCTGATGACTGTGTTGAACCAACTGGTTGGACGGTGCGGTAATTTGACAGTCAGTGCTTTGGTATTGCAAGGAAGTGACTTCATGATAGATTTTTGTGTGTAGTGTATGTTAAGTGTGTTTAGTGTTTTGCAAATCACTGTGTGTAGAGTTTTGCAACAAGTGTGAGGTTGACAAAGTGCTTATAGTTGTGCAAATATGGGCTGATGTTTTGCTTCTTGAGTGTAAGGTTTTGCTAATAGTGTACTACTTTTAATTTTAGTGTGTAAGCAATCGTAAAAAACTGTAAATAGTTTTAAATGCTCTACTTTTGATCATCTTGGTTCCTCTGGATGTTTCTTGAATCTCTTCATTCATCCTCATTTCTCTTTATTCTCTCATGTTTTCAGCTCGTCTGCCTGTTCCTGTCATCAGCAGTAACTCTTCACAATGTTCTTCATCATCATCATCATCATGTTCATTGGTGTGTTCAGTGGTGAATGTGAGTCATGTGACTCTCTCCTGGTACAAAGGAAGCAGTTTATTGTCCAGCATCAGTGCGTCTGATCTCAGCATCAGTCTCTCTCTACCTCTGGAGGTGGAATATCAGGATAAAAACACCTACAGCTGTGTGCTGAACAATCCCATCAGCCACCAGACTCAACATCTGAACATCACTCAACTCTGTCACACATGTTCAGGTACGGCAGCGCTGATGATATTAGCGTTTATTGACTGAGCTGATCTCACTTTGATGTTTTTATTCCTCAGTCCACTGTTGTGGTCCTACTGAAGCTGTGATCCGATTGGTCCTCTCTGCTCTGGTGGGCGTGGCTACTGTCATTCTTGTGGTTTATCACATCAGATCCTGAAAAGCTGAAGGAGATCAAGCACATATTCACACATCAGGTACATGATTGATGATGACTGATTCAGCATATATTAATATTGGTGAGATTGATTCATTTATGGCTTTACATGTTCATCTTTTTCAGGAAGTGCTTAAATCTGAAGCAGAACGCTGAACTTTAAAGATTCCTCAAGTGTGTTTTTGTCATAATAAATACTGATGATTATTTGAGCTTCTCTTTCAGTGTCAGATTTGTAAAACTCTTATTTGTAAGGCTTTATTGTTCATATTTCTCTCAGAGACACACAGATCTCACTTTACTACTACTGCTGTATATTTGTCATGTGTATTTTACACTGTTGTTGAGGATCAAATTAAAATAGCATCTTTTTAATGCGTCTGACGGAGTTGACACAAATTCAGTTCTGAAGTGAATAAATGTACATTTTTAGAAGAAAACATTTTCAGAAAAACCTGTTCCCTTACATGTTCATTAGCTGAGACCTTTGTCTACAAATATATCAGTTTATAATAATGTGTTATTCAATAATAAAAACTAACATATAAAACATGAATAACTTTGTCTCTTATCTCAAGAATCAGTGAGATATCTATATCTATATGTCACGTAATGCACTGAGACTTGAGGGTAAGATCCAGTTGCAGCATTTAATAGGGAAATCCAAAATTGTTGTACATCCAGACAAGAGTCAAACACCACATAAACAGTCCACACAAGAAACAAGGAACAAAAACCAAAAGTGTTCAGTAATGCCGGTGACAAATGATTAAGACTCGACAAAGGCAGAAACAAACTCAGTATAAATAGACAGACACTAATAACAAAACTCAAGACAGCTGGGTACAATGAAGGGTTAATGAGTCCGGGAAGTGGGTTATGGGAAATGAAGTCAGAAGTGGTGAGGCAATAGTCGGGGGTGGAGTGCCCTCTAGTGATCATGACAGTATATCTATACGTCATACGCCACGCTCCTGCCTCTGTTGTGATTCAGCTGAACAAAAGTTTGTAATTTTAGGTATTTTAAAGTATTTAAAGCGCACATATTATGCAAAATCCACTTATACAAGGTGTTTGGACATAATGTGTGTGAACACAATCACCCTACAATGATAAAAATCCACCCGTTCCTTTTTTTAATCCCCATTAAACCAAAGCAGTGTCATTAGACAAGCCGTTTTAATTCTCTGATCAATGTGACGTCACATTAACCACAGGCCCCGCCCATGGCCACTGATTGACAGACCTGTGTTACCATAGTTTCCACCCTCAGCGAGCTGTCTGCCATTTTCTCCACGCTCGAGCAGCTGTAGACAACAATGTCTGGTGAGTAACTGAGATGTTTTGTTGTTGGATGTAAGAGTAAACATAACAGTCTTCATTTACTGACATCTGAGCCGCTGAACGCAGTGGATTAGTTTGATTTTTGAAGGGAATGCGCCACAGATCTACGTACACATACGATTTCTGTAAGGTTGTGTGTGTGTGTGTGTGTGTGTGTGTGTGTGTGAATGCTTCAGATAAGTGCGCTCAGAAAACGATCCATTAGAAGTTTAAACTGATATAGCTTTAAAACGCGTGGAAATAATAAACGTTAATGATAAAAGAAGAACTATGCTATCCGTGAGAGTGTGCGCGATATAGATGATAATCAAAACCAAGCAGATGTCTTGTTAGTATTTGGCAGAGAATCCGATTGATTAAACTGTGATCGTAGAGAGGGGGCGGGGCACAGCAGCTCATTTGCATTTAAAGGCACATGTGTGACTGTGTGTGTGTTGGGTGGAATAATTCACTGAGAGCAGGTGGATGGTCACTCAAAGTTGCTTTACTGGGTCTGGGACAAGACAAAACTGGGGAAAACAGCACCAAAAGGCTGATCAGCATACAGTGCATCGATGTCGCATGAAAAGTCTTAAAGGGTTAGTTCACCCAAAAATGAAAATTCTGTCATTAATTACTCTCCCTCATGTCGTTCCACACCCGTAAGACCTTCGTTAATCTTCAGAACACAAATTAAGATATTTTTGATGAAATCCGATGGCTCAGTGAGGCCTGCATAGCCAGCAATGACATTTCCTCTCTCAAGATCCATTAATGTACTAAAAACATATTTAAATCAGTTCATGTGAGTACAGTGGTTCAATATTAATATTATAAAGCCACGAGAATATTTTTGGTGCGCCAAAAAAACAAAATAATGACTTATTTAGTGACGGCCGATTTCAAAACACTGCTTCAGGAAGCTTCGGAGCGTTATGAATCAGCGTGTCGAATCAGCGGTTCGGAGCGCCAAAGTCTGGTTTGACACGCGATCCGAACCGCTGATTCGACACAAAAGATTCATAACGCTCCCTATCTTTCATGCTCAGTACCCTTTTACTGTGAACTCCTGCTCCCCTAACACCCTCAGTTTATTCCTCATCATCTCTCTCTGAGCTTCATCTCCTACAAGCCATGATTATATGCTCTACTGTTTCCTCTTCTTGACATCCTTCATACAATCCTGTCTGGTGTTTTCCTATCATCTTAAGGGTTTTATTTAGTGTACAATGTCCCAACCTTAACCTCGTCATCACTATTTCTTCTCTCCGGTTCCCACATCCCTCCTTAAATCTCCTTTAACATTTCTTCGAATTTGATATACAGTCATGGCCAAAAGTGTTGGCACCCCTGAAATTTTTCCAGAAAATGAAGTATTTCTCACAGAAAAGTATTGCAATTACACATGTTTTGCTATACACGTTTATTTCCTTTGTGTGTATTGGAACAACACACACACACAAAAAAAAAAAAAAAAAAAAAAAACACGAGAAAAAAAGCAATTTTGACAATTTCACACAAAACTCCAAAAATGGTTCTGGACAAAATTATTGGCATCCTTAACTTAATATTTGGTTGCACACCCTTTGGAAAAAATAACTGAAATCAGTTGCTTCCTAAACCCATCAAAATGCCTCTTACACCCCTCACCCGGACTTTTGGACCACTCTTCGTTTGCAAACTGCTCCAGGACTCTCATATTGGAAGGGCGCCTTTTCCCAACAGCAATTTTAAGATCTCTCCACAGGTGTTCAATGGGATTTAGATCTGGACTCATTGCTGGCCACTTTTGTTGCCATCCATTTCTGGGTGCTTTTTGAAGTATGTTTGGGGTCATTGTCCTGCTGGAAGACCCATGATCTCAGACGCAAACCCAGCTTTCTGACACGTACATTGCGACCCAAAATCCTTTGGTAATCCTCAGATTTCATGATGCCTCGCACACAGTCAAGGCACCCAGTGCCAGAGGCAGCAAAACAACCCCAAACATCTTTGAACCTCCACCATATTTGACTGTAGGTACTGCGTTCTTTTCTTTGTAGGCTTCATTCTGTTTTCGGTAAACAGTAGAATGATGTGCTTTACCAAAAAGCTCTATCTTGGTCTCATCTGTCCACAAGACGTTTTCCCAGAAGGATTTTGGCTTACTCACGTACAGTTTGGAAACTGTAGTCTTGCTATTTTATGTCTCTGTGTCTCTTGGGTCTCCTGCCATAGTGTTTAATTTCATTCAAATGTCGACGTATAGTTCGCGCTGACACTGATGCACCCTGAGCCTGCAGGACAGCTTGAATTTCTTTGGAACTTGTTTGGGGCAGCTTATCCACCATCCGGACTATCCTGCGTTGCAACCTTTCATCAGTTTTTCTCTTCCGTCCACGTCCAGGGAGATCAGCTACAGTGCCATGGGTTGCAAACTTCTTGATCATGTTGCGCACTGCAAAGGAACATCTAGATCTCTGGAGATGGACTTGAGATTGTTGATATTTTCCCACAATTTTGGTTCTCAAGTCCTCTGTTCTCCATGCTTAGCCTGGCACACACAGAAACACAATGCAAAGACTTCTCTCCTTTTTATCTGCTTTCAGGTGTGATTTTTATATTGTCCCAGGTGAGTTTAAAGGAGCATCACATGCTTGAAACAAACTTATTTATCCATAATTTTGAAAGGGTGCCAATAATTTTGGAGTTTTGTGTGAAATTATGTCAGATTTGCTTTTTTTCATCTGCTTTTTTGTGTTGTTCCAATACACACAAAGGAAATAAACGTGTACAGCAAAACATGTGTAATTTCAATACTTTTCTGTGAGAAGTTAATTCTCATCCACACATGATTAACAGAAAAGATTCATCTCATTTCGCTCCCTGTGTTGAAACCCCGAGTCAATTGAATCAAAAGTTTAGCGAAATGAATCAGTGACTCGAATCACCACACGCTGACGAGACCTGCTGGTCAAAACAGTGTAGATGCAAGAAGAAGATGAACACAGTGGAGCCTGCAGCTGTACGGCTGTACCATGAGAGGGCAGTCTCGTGAGTCCGGGGAACTCCAGGCTCAGTCTCTTTCATTGGATGATTCGGATCCAGCTGCTCAACCTCCTCGCATGGAACCGCTTCCCTCAACAGCAACCTTCTCTTTGTCCTGCAATATGCAAAACCCAGCTTGTGATCTACAGAGTGCTGCTGGTAATGCCAGTGCGTTAGTGACGCTGCTTCAAAATAAAAGGGAAGATGTGACATTCAGAAAGATGTGGGATCAAAGTTGTGAGTTGGCTGCCAAACTTCATATCAATCCCTCGTTCCCTCACATAGTAACAATGCCTACAAAGAGTTCAAACACACCAGCAAGAACTCCAGATGAAGATTGACGACAGAATCTGTTTCTTCCCTTCATAGATTCCCTCACCTCTGAAGTGAAAGACTGAGTTTGTCTGATACTCCCTCCACTGAAAGGCCAGTATTTGCTGCCGGACAAACTGTCAGAATCGTCGGACACAGGAGATAAAAGGAGATAAAAAAAAGAGTACAGGGCACTGATGCCCAATCTAGATGATGCTGATGTTGAGCTGGAGCTGTGGAGGCTATTTAATGGTACAACACGCAACTTATTAAGTTCTAGTTGAGTTTTTTGGGGGCTAATCAGGTAAATTAAAGCCATTAACTCTCACTCTGACTGATTCCCTTACCAGTGCGCTGACTACTGAACTAGGGAGCTGATTGAGACACACCCAGAGATTTAGTTTAGATTTATTTCTCTTTCTGTTAACTATTCTCATCTTATTGTCCAGACACACAGAAGAACTGATTGTAAATAGTGTCACACTATTATAAAGATGGTGTTTATTATAGAGGAGAGTGAAGACATTAGTTGTTGTTCCTGTTATTGTCCTCTAGATGGCAGTAGTACCAAATATACAAGTGGAGGATAGCCAAGGTTACAGGGGTAGAATAAAAGAGTATTAGAGAAGCTAAGCTCATGTTAAATTAGAGAGCTTAAGAAATAAAGAGGCTACACGCCAGTTCATACATTTATTTTTCAGAGTTTATTTAACAGACATCACAGACATGAAGAAACATTCAGAGTGAAACATGAAGAAACTGAGGAACAAACAGGCTGGGTTCATTCTCAAAGTCATCTGATCCTTATTTAAATGTCCAGCTCTACAGAAATGAATGATATTTTTGAAGAATGTCATATGAGTGTGTAACATTAAACCCAATATCTACTTCTGAACTGAAACAAGGAAAACCATTCATTTCTATCACTTATTTATGCAACATTAACAAAACAAAGATGTTACAGTAACTGAAAAGAGTTTACAAAATTAAGCATGACCATAATAAATATATGATCATATCTGATTAGCAGTAAATATTCAATGACTCAAATCATGAGTAAGTCAGAATCCCTCTGGACCTCTCACACGTCTGGTGACGATACAGAGCTCTGAACACCAGAACACAGGCACAGGAACAGTTTCTTTCCTCAGGCAATCTCTCTCATGAACAGTTAAAGCCCCCGCTGGCAACAAACATACATGTGCAATACACAACGCTATTTATCAATATATTTATGTTTTTGTCTTACCCTGCATCATTATGGTACACTTATAATAAGTGTTTATATTCGTAGTATTTTAGAGTGGTCTGGTAGGAACTGCTGTGGAGTTTCACAGTAACTGCATGACTCGTCATAGACATAAACGGAGAGAAGAAGCTCCGGCTACAATGTTCTTCCTCAAGAAACATTGTTTCATTGTTTCCAAAAGTTACGGATTGCAGCTTTAAAGAGGATGTCTAATGCTATTTCATGTATTCTGACTTATTAACGCAGTTAAAGAGTTGGATTCTCATGCTAAACATGGCCAAAGTTTAAAAAAATACCAAATACACTCCTTCATGGTTCATATTAGTTTGGGAAAGTTTTTCGAGTATGGCTCTGTATGACATCATAAAGGGCGGAATTCCTTGTATGGGCTCTTCTCCCGGAAGAGAGCGCGCACACATCAGCCAGAGTGAGAGCAAGAGCCGCCCATCAGCGCTTCGTTCAGGTTACTGAATTAGGGCAGAGTCATTTTTAAATACTATACTGAAAAACCAAGAAACACATTCTCTCCCAAATCACGAATCATATTGTGGGACGTGAGAGGACTCTCTTCTTGTTCTGTTCCCAGACTAACTAAAGTAAATGGATGTTTATTCATAGTTTTTTAAAATAAAGCCACAACTAAAGCAGAAGAGGCTCTAACTCTGACATCTACACAACTCTGAACTCTTGCTGTTCATGGAGGACGAGTGTGAATTCCAGCGCAGTGCTTTAGTTTTACCTCTGAAAGAGTTTGTGGAAAGAAGCAGCTAAACATTTAATATTTGACAACTGTTTAACGAGAAGAATGTTGAACGACAGTAATATGCAGGGATGCAGCAACTCAACTCTTTTGTTTTAAGGAATTGAATATAAAATATTGTATAATTTACATCTGATTCATGTTACTCATAACTTAATGTAACAAGACAAGAAACGTTTTGTATTTTCAACAAACACTTCAGTAAGAGTGAATGTGTGCATATTTTAAAACAATATTATTTGCAAATAGTTTAAATCGATTACTTCACAAATGCAGTAGTACTTATTTGACTGTTATTACTGTTATTTATTCACTTAATCCTTTTAATTCTTCATTTTTAATTCCTTTAAAACAACATCCCCAGGGTTGTGCTTTGATGAGCCTGAATTTCAGTCAGGATTCAGATCTCATCATGGCACAGAAACTGCGCTAAAATTACAAATGACTTCTAGCTTCTGACCAAGACTGTGTCTCAATACTAGAGTTACTTGATCTCAGTGCTGCGTTCGATACTATAGATCATAAAATACTCTTGGATCACTACAAAATTACACTGGTGTTCAGGGACAGGCATTACAGTGGTTTAGGTTGTACCCATCAGACCGTCACAATTTTGTCTATTTAAACGGGGAAAAATCTAAGATAACATCAGTAAATTATGGAGTGCCTCAAGCATCTGTGAAGGATCTTATTTATTGGACCAAAAACCTGTACACAGAATCTCTCAGACTATAATCTGCATTACTTCATCCTCGACAGTTAAAGACCTGGGTGTTATATTAGACTGCAACTTGTCTTTCAAAAATCATATTTCACATGTTGAAAAACAGCCTTCTTCCTCAGAAACATTGCTGGAGTCTCGACTAGATTACTGTAATGCATTATTAGCTGGTTGTCCTGCGTCCTCAATAAACAAGTTACAATTAATCCAAAATGCAGCTGCTAGAGTTTTTACCAGGTCAAGAAAATATGATCATATAACACCAATTCTATCATCTCTACAATGGTTATGTCACCATGATGTCCTGTATTGTCTGCACCTGTTCTCGTTAGTCCCTGATTAGTTTAACTTCCTCCATCTGTGCCTGTTTAGCTCCCTCATCACTCTGTGTATTTGTACTCCCCGTTCTGTTCATCCTGTGTCAGTTATTGTATGTGGTCATGCTGTTTGCTACCAGTCATTCTCTAGTAAATGTTAAGGTTATTTGTATCCTGCATTCCTCATCTGCTTTACACGGTAGGAACCATGACAGAATAACCGACCTCTCGATACGGGAAATAAGTAGCATGGACTCACCAGCACTGCAGCTTCTCATGCTCCCAGAAATCAGGCCATATCTGGGCTACCTGGCCTGGATGCTCCAGAATGGCGGCCTCTCCCTCATAGCCAGCAAGCCCGAGGCGTCCACAGAGGTCATTCCAAAACCAGAGAATATCAAACCCCCGGAGTTGACGCAGGCTGGTCAATCCACCGCAGAGCCAGGAGCAGATCTAGACCTGATCGATCTGTGGTCCAGGGATCCAATTCCCACCCAGGTCCCCACCCTCGAATCCTCCTCGTCTTTGCCGGTCCCGTCTGGTTATCTGGATGCTCCGGTCCCGTCCGGACATCACCTTCAGCTTGTAACCCTGCCTGTCTTCCTGGTCCACCGGAACCCTGCACCCAGACAGCGTCATTGGGCTCCTCCCTTCCTCCGACCTCCCCGTGGTGCTCGCTCGCCCCATCGTCACCCCGATCATCCGAGTCCCCGTCATCGCCTCGTTCCCGGGAGCCAGCAGCTCAGTGCCAGGCTTCCAGGCCTGCGATGTCGCCTAGGTCCATCAGCCGCTACATTCCGCCAGTGCCTCCACTCACCATGGTTCCGCCTTTGCTGATCGGTCCCAGGGTTCCATCCGCCCCTTCAGTCAGGACTCCACCCTGGCTGGTGGTAACACTGGACAGCCTGTAACCCTGCCTGACTTCCTGGTCCCGTCTCCATCACTGGTCACGACCAGCCCCCTGGATCCGTTGGTACCACCGGTGTCGTAAAGCTCTCCGGCTCTGTCCCAGCCGCTCACTCCGTGCGACTCATCTTCCTCGTCTCGGGCTTCACTTCCACCAGCTCGGCTTGAGGCCGAGTCCCCACCTCCACTTCGGGCCTCCAGGACCACGTCTCCATCTCATCCTGTCAGCCCGTCACCATCGCCTCGGCTCACCGCTCCCTCAGCGCCTCCGCGGCCCATTTGGTTCCGCCTTTGCTGATCGGTCCCAGGGTTCCATCCGCCCCTGCACTCAGGACTCCACCCTGGCTTCTCCCACCGTCAACTACACCATGGTGCCCATGGCCAACTCCACCAGGCTCCTGTCCGTCACCAGCTCCACGCCCTCCACTGAAGCCTCCGCCCTCGATCCTCTTCATAGACTTTCTTTGTTACGGCGCAAGGACGTGCCTTTCCGAGGGGGGGCATAATGTCACCATGATGTCCTGTATTGTCTGCACCTGTTCTCATAATCCCTGATTAGTTTAACTTCCTTCACCTGTGCCTGTTTAGCGCCCTCATCACTGTGTACTCCCCGTTCTGTTCATCCTGTGTCAGTTATTGTATGTGGTCATGCTGTTTGCTACCATTCTCTAGTAAACTTTAAGGTTATTTGTATCCTGTATTCCTCGTCTTCTTTACACGGTAGGAACCATGACAGGTTACCTATTAAGTTCCGTATGGATTATAAAGTATTGCTACTGACCTATACTGACCTACTGACCTATGACCGATCTTCTATCGCCCTACAATCCTTCAAGCTCTTCACAAAACTCATTTGCCACCTAAACTATGGTCTTCCTGATAATGTTCGGGGTTCAGACTCACTCTCCCAGTTTAAATCTAGGTTAAAGACGCATCTCCTTAGCTGAGCATTCACATAATGCATCTCTTAACCTTGTGCTCCAGTTATATCAGATGAGATACACATGATTGTCTTTTTGTAATGTTATGCCTGCACATGACGTGCAAGAAAAAAATCAAATTGTGCGCATGATTTACTATTTAGTTCCCTTGATTTATAAATCATGCGCATACTCAACACTGATGTGGATAAGCTCAGATAAATAAGGCCTACGACACGTCACACTTCCTGGATCTAGTAAGAACACAACACAGGCAAACATTATACATGTGATTTACTGGCTTTTGCGTCAAATGAACCATGTGATGATTTTCTCTTTTATTTGATCTGTTCAAACATCAGTGTGTCTGGTTTGATCTGTCGGTGGATAAACAGCTTCTGCTGGATGTTTGTCGTCACTGTGTGCGTCAGCAGTTTGTGGCTGAAGTATTTCTTCATTTTCTCTCCTGATAATAAGAAGATCACAATCTTCCACTCCACACAAAACATCTTTACACTGAAATAAAGTGAATCCATCAACAGTCAAATAAGAGTCACAGGTCAGAGGTCAAATATGATTGACAGCTCACAGCACTAAATAAGACACCAGTAGATTCAGATATCTAGTCCAATATTTCACTCTTCTGCTATTAGTTTCATTCAGGCCCAGAAATTGATTTTCGTGATGGTAAAGGAGACGGATGTGTGAGCGGAAACTAACTGAGGATGGGGGAGGATTCACACACAACCAGATAAATATCACAGTTCAGTGTGTTTCAGATCAATCTGAGGGTTTTCAGACATTTTAAGAGTCACTATCGTGGGCTTTTCAGTGAACCGATGAAGAAAATGTTTCTCAAGTTAGTTTTGCTCTGTTTGTGGCGTCTGGATGGTGAGTTTTAAATGTGTTTTTATGGCTTCAGTTGTTTCTGTTCTGGTACCATGTGATAAATTACTGGTTAAATTAGTTAGAGAAGATTAACATTCACTGTTAGTGTCAGCGACGGTGGCTGTAGTGAAGCGCGCGACTCAGGAAATAACTCAAAGAACAGTCTTTAATCTAATAATCCACACAATACACAGGAGAATCATGAGGAGATACACAACCACGTAACGTAGACGATACCGTAATGAACTGAACAGATCTCAGGCTTTAAATAACAGGGACTGTTAAAGATTTGGTATGAAGAGAGTATTAAGTGCCTTCAGGGTTGTTTTGAATATACTTTGTGGAACCCACAAAAACGTATAAAATATATCCTAATAACAAACCATGTGTATCAAAGAAATTTAAACAACTATTAATTAGGAAGAAAATAGCTTATTATAATAATGATGTCTTAGATAAAAGAGACATTCAAAGAGAAATCAAAAGACAAACTAAAGTAGATAAGGCCTTAATCAAAAAATTTAGGCTAAAATGTCACAAGGAAATTCTAAACATGTTACAGTACACACACTCTAAAAAATGCTGGGTTGTTTTAACCCAAATTTGGGTCAAATATGGACAAACCCAACCGTTGGGTTAAAAATGCATTAAAAAATTTAACCCAATGGTTGGGTTTGTCCATTTTTGACCCAAACTTGGGTTGAAACAACCCAGCATTTTTTAGAGTGCAGGAGTCAGACACAGATGTAAACAGGTAACTGTAGTTTTATTGACACCAGTAGAGCAAGGAGCAATGAACATGTAAGCAGTGATGAATCAATAGATGAATGGATGAGTAGAATGGAGATAGTTACTGTCCTTTTCCTTTCAGATAGGGATATCCGTGAACATGCTGGAGTTTGGAGATCGCTGGAGATGGCTGGAGATGGCTGGAGCACTCACACACAGGAGACGAGGCACACAGAAGGAAGGAGACACGCTGGAGACAGGTAAGTATGGAGCGGGGAGTCCTTGAGGTAAGCATTAACGAGAGTATCTGCAAACGAGACCGGACATGGAGTGCTGTGTGTGTGTGCTCTTTATGGTGCTGTTGATGAGTGCAATGATGAGGTGCAGGTGGCGGTGATCAGTACTCTGGGGATGGTGTGCGCTGTGATTGGTGGATGTTGGAACCTGACGTGTCTGTGACAGTACCCCCCCCTCCACGGCCCGCTCCTGAGGGCCGAGGACCCCGACGCCGTGGTGGTCGTCCTCTTCCCCGCGGTGCCGGTCTGTCAGGGTGACTGTCATGGAAAGTTTGAAGTAAGTTGGGGTCAAGGATGTCGTTTCTTGGAACCCAGGAGCGTTCCTCAGGGCCGTAACCTTCCCAATCGACCAAGTACTCCAGCTGACCACCACAACGCCGGGAGTCCAAGATCTCGCGGACCTCGTATGCTGCACCGTCTTCCAGGATGAGTGGAAGGGGGGGTTCGGCGGGAGTCACGCCAGGTCCTGTGGAGAGAACAGAAGGGTGATAAGGCTTGAGGAGTGAGACGTGGAAAGTTGGGTGAATACGATACCCTTGTGGAAGTTGGAGTTGGTATGTGACCGGGTTGATTTGCTTGACGATGGGAAATGGGCCAATGAACCTGGGACTCAGCTTCTTGCAGGGCAGACGCAGTCTGATGTCCCGTGTCGACAGGGGGCTGGAAGACAGGGGTGTTGGAGCGCCGCAGGTCCGCTGTCATCCTGCGTCTGCACAGGGCTCGTTGCAGCTGGTGGTGAGCTGAATCCCAGACCCTCTCGCTCTCTTGGAACCAGTAATCCACTGCCGGAACGTTAGATGGTTCCCCGGTCCAGGGGAACAGTGGGGGTTGGTAGCCGAGTACGCACTGGAATGGAGTGAGTCCTGTAGTCAACTGCCAGAGAGAGTTCTGGGTGTACTCGGCCCAACCCAAAAACTGGTTCCAAGAGTCCTGGTGGTCATGACAGAAGGTACGGAGGAAGCGGCCGATCTCCTGGACCTTCCTTTCCGTCTGCCCATTCGACTGCGGATGGTACCCCGATGTTAGACTGACGGCCACACCTAGGAGTGAGTGGAATGCTTTCCATACCCTGGAGATGAATTGGGGTCCTCTGTCCGATACAATGTCCTCTGGTATTCCAAAATACCTGAACACGTGGTTGAAGAGCATTTCTGCCATTTCCATGGCAGTGGGTAATCCTCTTAGTGGAATGAGACGACAGGATTTGGAGAAACGATCTATGATGACTAGGATGCAGGTATTTCCATCAGAAGCTGGAAGGTCCGTTATGAAATCCACCCCTAGGTGTGACCAAGGTCGGTTGGGAACGGACAGAGGAAGGAGTTTCCCAGGACTTTTGGAGATGGCGCACTCCCGACAGCCCTGCACATACCTTCTGACATCGGCTGCCATCCCTGGCCACCAGAAGTGTTCTTTCAGCAACGAGAGGGTTTCATTGACCCCCGGGTGACCAGTGCCTAGTGACGTGTGAGCTGAGTGGATGTTTGGAGTGCATCGTGTCCGGGTGATGTAAAGCAAGCCAGGTGGACAGCCCGGCGGAGGGTTCGTGGAGGCATTGGAGGAGGGAATGGTCTCTTCTGACCAAGTGATGGGGCTTACGATGAGCAAGCTCGGGATGATAGGCTCAGGTTCTTCCGTTTTCTCTTCAGGAGCATGGAGATGGGAGAGAGCATCCGCTTTTGTGTTCTTTGAGCCAGGTCGATAGGAGATGGTGTAGTTAAACTGGGAGAACACCATGGCCCAACGAGCTTGTCTTGGGTTCAACCTTTTGGCAGCACGGAGATATTCTAGATTTTTGTGATCTGTCAGAACCAGGAATGCATAGCAAGCTTCACAGCGAGGAGTTCCCTGTCACCGATGTCGTAGTTGACTTCCGCCGGGCTGAGCTTGCGGGAGAAGAAGGCGCATGGGTGGAGTCTACTTGGCGTCCCCTGCTGCTGTGACAACACCGCTCCCACTCCGGTGGTAGAGGCGTCCACCTCTACGATGAAGGGCAGCTCTGGATCGGGGTGGACGAGTAAGGGAGTGGTGGTGAAGGCTTCCTTGAGGCGGTTGAAGGCGTTGGTGGCTGCTGAATTCCAGGACAGAGACTTGGGCTTATTTCTGAGGAGACTGGTGAGAGGATGGGTGATGGAGCTGTAGTCTTTGATAAATCGGCGATAGAAGTTTGCGAATCCAAGGAAGCATTGTAACTCTTTAATGGTTGAGGGTTCTGGCCAGGTTTTGATGGATTCCACCTTCCTCTCGTCCATCCGGATGCCACTGTGGTCAATGATGTATCCCAGGAATGACACTGTAGGCTGATGGAAAGGGCACTTTTCCGCTTTGAGGAACAGGTGGAATCGACGTAGGCGGGTGAGGACCTCCGCAACGTGTCGGCGATGTTCGGCCTGGCTCCGGGAGTAGATGAGTATGTCGTCGATGTATACTAGGACGAAGCGATGGAGAAACTCCCAGAGCACCTCATGGATGAAGTCCTGGAATACGGAGGGGGCGCTGACCAGGCCATACGGCATCACGAGGTACTCATAGTGGCCAGTATGAGTAATGAAGGCGGTCTTCCACTCGTCCCCCTCACGTATCCGGATGAGGTTATACGTGCTGCAGAGGTCCAACTTCGTGAACACAGTGGCACCACGGAGATGTTCCAGGGCCGCTGGGACGAGAGGAAGGGGATATCTGAATTTCACGGTGATCTTGTTGAGTGAGAGATAGTCGATACAGGGCTGCAAGCCTCCGTCCTTTTTAGCCACGAAGAAGAAGCTGGAAGCAGCAGGGGAAGTAGACGGCCGGATGTATCCTTGAGCGAGGGCCTCCTTGATGTAATCCTCCATGGCCTTCTCCTCCGGGATGGATAGTGGGTAGATCTTACCCTTTGGCACTGGTTCACCCAGAAGCAGATCGATGGCACAGTCCCATGGCCGGTGTGGAGGCAGCTTGGAAGCCCTTTGTGGGCAGAAGACATCGCTGAAGGAGGCGTAACATTTGGGAATGTCGATGGAGCGTTTCTCAACGGGGCTCTCGATGGATGTTGCACAGAGAGAGAGAGATCAGAAGGTGGAGTTCGTGGTACAGGAAGTTCAGCCAGGCACAGAGAGAAACAGGTTTTGCCCCACTTCTGGATTTCGCCCGTCTTCCAGGAGATGGTAGGATTATGCTGCTCCAACCAGGGGCGCCCCAGAACCACGTCAGCGGTGGAATCCTCCAGAACCAGCAGATGTAATTCCCCTTGGTGTAGAAGACCGACTTGCAACTTAAGAGGTCCTGCCACTGTACGGACGTGCTCATGGCTGAGAGGCTTGCCAGTTATGGAGTTGATCTGGTAGATCGTCGGAGACGGAGAGGTCTTGAGATGAAGCTGCCGGCAGAGGGCGGCGGAGACCCTGACCCTGAGTCGAGAAGCGCAACCACTGTAAGGGAGATATCAGCGGCAGTAAGATTGATGACAGTGGTGAGTGGTTTCATTTTCTGAATAGAAGGGATGATGGCACTCACCATGGGTCGAGGAGGTCCTGTGGGGGACGCTGCAATCGCATGCCCGGGGGCGCCACAATACAAACACAGGTTCAGGGTCAGCCGACGATGGCACTCGGAGGGAGTTAAACGAGAGTTTTCTATATCCATAGGTTCGTTGGCTGGTTCTGGGGAGCTGACGGGTTCGGACCGGCAGAGGAGCATGTTGGGAAGTGACTGGTCCTTGTGCTCTTGGAGGCACGCCTGCATACGAGTGGCGCAGCGGATGGAAAGCTGGATGAACTTCTCAAGGCCGATGGAATCCTCGTATGCAGCGAGATGCAGCCGTACCCGAGGTTCCAATCCTTGACGATATGTGGTTATCAGAGCTTGTTCGTTCCATCCGCTAACAGCAGCAAGCGTCCTGAATTGCAAAGCATAATCGTAAATAGACATAGAGCCTTGTTTAAGATTGTAGAGTTTCTCACCAGCTGACGAATCTGTAATCGGCTTCCCGAACACCTCCCGGAAATGGGAAATAAACGCAGAGTAGGATTGCGTAACTGCACCGTGTTGTGACCAGATGGAATCGGCCCATTTTAACCCTTAAATGCATGACTGTTTCGCCAGTCATTCTTACATATTCGGGTCTTTATCGACCCGGATCTATATCTAACACGGATGGATCTCTACCTGTCGTGATAATATAAAACTCCTCTGATATTAGAGTAACAATTACAGAAGAATAAAATAAAGCATATTTTGTTACCTTTTGGAGCTTGAAAGGGCTCCGTTTGAGCAGATGTTTATTGCCATCATCACTGTCCTCGTCAGAGCTCATTTCCCAGTAAATTCAGCAAATAATGGGCTAGTTTTATGTTTGAGGTCACAAATATGAGCCCATTCGCGATCTCAAACATATTCTCAGAACTATATAATTTTCAACATCTTCAAAATCAATATTTCTATCACTAACAGCTTCACCAGATCCATCCAGTGACAGTTAGTCATATTTCATTGCGTTCAGTACTTGCTCTGCAGTAAATCGCTGAGCCATTTCATGTTGTTATTATTATTTCGTTTTCTGTCTGAATGAGTCGTCACTTCAGCATTGTGTATCAGATACTGCCACCTTGTGGAATAAAGGCGAATTGCACTTATTCTGTCATCTAAGATTCAATTATTGTTGTGCAGAAAAAAATATATGTACACTCATACACACCTCGGGTCGTTTGCGACCCTATACAATTTTTACAAAAAATGAATTCAAAAATAGGCACTCTTTTATAATTTTATGATTTTTTTCTTGTTATATTCTTTATAATGAATTGATTGAGGAATACCAAGAAGGTTGATGTCTAACTTTAAAAAATGAACGAGGAGGAGGGTAGTGAATGACGTCCCGGGTCACTAAAGACCCAAGGTATGCATTTAAGGGTTAATGCTTTGCCGCTTAACTGGGAGATGAGGAAGGCGATTTTGGAGGTATCGCTCGGGTACAGGTGCGGCTGCATCTCCAGGACCAGTTCGCACTGCAGCAGGAATCCGCTGCAGTCCTCCGCCAATCCTGAGTAGGACGCTGGTTTGGCCATGGGACTGGCGTACAACGGCAGTGAGGGAGAGCTGGTGGTGTTGACTGAGGTGTTCGCTGGTGCAGGTGAAGGAGAAGTGGCTGGAGATGGTGACGGTGGATTGGTGGTAAGAGTTCGCTGAAGCGCATCCACCAGGGCTTGGAATGGGTCAGGCTGGCTCATACTGGGTCTGCGGTATTTGTCCGGTCTTCTGTTACGGTACACAGGAGTCAGACACAGATGTAAACAGGTAACTGTAGTTTTATTGACACCAGTAGAGCAAGGAGCAATGAACAAGTAAGCAGTGATGAATCAATAGATGAATGGATGAGTAGAATGGAGATAGTTACTGTCCTTTTCCTTTCAGATAGGGATATCCGCGAACACGCTGGAGTTTGGAGATCGCTGGAGATGGCTGGAGATGGCTGGAGCACTCACACACAGGAGACGAGGCACACAGAAGGAAGGAGACACGCTGGAGACAGGTAAGTATGGAGCGGGGAGTCCTTGAGGTAAGCATTAACGAGAGTATCTGCAAACGAGACCGGACATGGAGTGCTGTGTGTGTGTGCTCTTTATGGTGCTGTTGATGAGTGCAATGATGAGGTGCAGGTGGCGGTGATCAGTACTCTGGGGATGGTGTGCGCTGTGATTGGTGGATGTTGGAACCTGACGTGTCTGTGACAAAACAGACCTGGGAGGGAATCAGGACGATGACTGATATCCCATATAAGAGTATAGAGAAACATAAATATGACAGCCACAGATGGAAAAAAAAAGATTTTGAACTAGCAAACAGGTTACATTTTTGCTCATTTTTGAGTGGAATAGTGAAGAGAGAAATAAAAATGAAGAAAATATCTTGACATTGACTAATATTTTTTCTATCATAGAAGAAGCTGATGTAAAGAAAATGTTTAAAAATGCACAATACACACTATAATACAATAATCACAAGAGTCCTGGGCCAGATAATATTTGTGGTTATGTCTTAAAAACCTGTGTTGAGCAATTATCTACAGTTTTTGCTCTGTTGTTTCAAAAGTCTTTTGACCAGCATGTAGTGTCAACTATGTGAAAAAACTTTAACTATAGTACCGATTCCTAAAATGAACACGCTTGCATAATGGTCTGAAACTATTCGGATTCATTCGGACCGCTCTGTCACTGAATCATCTGAAGAGGTTTCTCGCTCAGTAAAACAAACAGACCGTATATCAAGAGAACAAATAGCGCTGTTGTTGAGTTGTTTCACTAGTTTGAGCTACGCTGCACAGCCAAGTGTCAATCATTTGACAGTGGTAGTGAGTAGCCAGTACGGTTTTACCTTTGCTTACCAAGTCAATCTCACTGTCAGAATATCTTCATTTAAGCCTATAATAATATGATAATTATAAATAAAACAATTATTACCAATAAATATGCGGTTGTATAATTCATATATTTGTATAATTCAAATAGTTGTACAAATCTGTAAATTATTAAGTTTATACTTATGGTCTTATATCTGTATTCTGTTGGGTTTCACATTTCCAAGTAAATACAATACTTTTAAGGTATATTTTAGCTAATTTATTGAAAATGTTATGCGTCACCACAACCCTCAACCTTTCGGTTTGATGATCCGGCCCTCAAATTAAGCTAATTAAATAGTCCTGCAGTAAACTAATAATGGCAGGGTGGAGCATGATGGACAGAAGGTCAAGTCAAGTCAAGTGTATGCCAGGTTAAAGAGATGCGTTTTTAGTCTAGATTTAAACTGACAGAGTGTGTCTGCATCCCGAACAATGCTAGGAAGATTGTTCCAGAGTTTAGGTGCCAAATAGGAGAAGGATCTACCACCTGCAGTTGATTTTGATATTCTAGGTATTATCAGCTGGCCTGAATTCTGAGATTGCAATAAACGTGAAGGATTATAATGCATTAAGAGCTCGCTCAGGTACTGGGGAGCTAAACCATTTAGTGCTTTGTAAGTAATTAGCAAGATTTTAAAATCTATACGATGTTTAACAGGAAGCCTATGCAGTGATGACAGAACTGGGCTAATGTGGTCATACTTCCTAGTTCTAGTAAGAACTCTAGCTGCTGCATTTTGTACGAGCTGTAGTTTATTTATCAAGCGGGAGGAACAACCACCCAGTAGAGCGTTACAGTAATCTAGCCTTGAGGTCATGAACGCATGAACTAACTGTTCTGCATTCTTCATTGAGAGCATATGTCGTAGTTTAGATATATTTTTAAGATGGAAGAATGCGGTTTTACAGATGCTAGTAACATGGCCTTCAAATGAAAGATTGGTATCAAAGAGCACACCCAGGTTCCTAGCTGACGACGAAGACTTAACAGAGCAGCCATCAAGTGTTAGACAGTATTCTAGGTTATTACGTGAAGAAGTTTTTGGTCCAAAAATTAGAATCTCTGTTTTTTCTAAATTTGCTTGTTGGGGTAATATTGCTTGTCAACTGAAAACAAAATTTCCCTATTGTATTTAACAGTTCATAAAATCTTTTTTTTTTTTAAAGATACATTAATTGTACATTGATTTCCCTTAATGAAAAGTAAAATGAGTAAAACGGTGTAAAAGGTGCGAATGTGGATTAGTAATCTGGCCCCCTGGTTATAAGGGAAAAAAATGTTGGCCCTCGTCACTATCAAAGTTGCCCATCCCTGATTTAGAATATAGTTAACTATATAAATGAGAGTCAAAGACAGATTTTGAGTTCACAGTTATTCCAGGAAATAAATCCTGTTCAAAGATATATTTGAACATCATTTACCTGGCGTTTGGAGTTTATATGCACTGGAGAACAAAAAAAAAAACAAAAACAAAAAAAAACAACAACACTTTCCTGTGTCCTGTCTGTGATCTCAGTATCTTATGCAGTCCAATTGGACAAAAGATTAAAAATGTTTTGAAAGAACTCTCATGCTCATCAAGCCTTGCATTTATTTAATCAAAAATACAGAAAAAAACACCAGCAATACTGTAAAATATTTGTACAATTTAAAATAACGGTATTCTATTTGAATATATACTCTTTTTGCAGCTAAATAGTGACAGACACTAGTCAATACCGCAATTAGAATAAAGAATTTAGAAATAAAAACAATTTACCATTCACAATCCTCGGCTTGATCAAGTTGATGCTCAAAATGAAATTGAAACCAGTCATGCTCTTCCACTGAGCATTAGTGAATAATGAGCAAGTCTTGCGTAGCCAGAGCTTCAGACTGACGGCAGAAGGTCTGGACTCTATAGCAGCTTTCATTGGCCAAGGACCACCCAAGAGGACGTTTGACTGACATGTAACGCAACCAGTCACAGTTCATTTTGTTCCGCGTCAGGTTTAGGGCCGTGAAAATGAAAGTCAATGTACCAACAGACCGGCTGTAACGAGGCGGCAGACTCAGAGAGATCCATTTGCAGCTTTATTATAAAATCGTAGTCGTACAGGCAAGGGTCAGATAACAGCAATGGCAGTGTAGTAGACAAGACAGAATCAGAGACAGTACCAGGCAGTAGGTCAGGACGGGCGGCAAACAATACAAGGGTAATCAGTATCCAGGCAGAGTGGTCACAGGGCTGGCGGCAGGCAGAGTACAGAGGTTCAAGGCAGTCCAAGGTCATACACAAGAGATCAAATACACAAGGGAAAATGCTCAGAAATGTCAGCAGGGCAAAACAAGACTTCGCGAATCATGATGGGAACTGAGAGTCATTTATAGTCCATGGGATGAGTAACAGGTGTGTGTGTGGGCGGTGTGTAATCAGTCCAGGTCCGTGGTGTGGGAAATGTAGTCCATGAACTGATTAATACTCCGGTGAGGGTGCCCTCAGGTGGCAATGGGAGGGAGCCACAGAGACCATTTCTGTGACACCGGCATGCATCTAACAAATGATTAAGTGTGCCGTGGGCGTGACGTCTGAAGCTGAGACTAATAATAAGCTGATTTTGCGAACGACTGACATCTCTCTCTTTTCAAACAGATTAAATAAACAGAGAATATTAGTTTTCGATTTGACTTACATGATTTAATACCAGACATTTCAATGTTTCTTTAGACAAATGTCTCATGTTTGTGTGATTAGTATTCACTAAGTTACAGTTCATTTTCTGAGGGAGTATCAGATTGGACTTCACTCAGAGAGAGACGACAGATCGTGCGTCATGTTCGCTTTCTTTATTTCGCAAAAAGCACAACATTTTCTTTTTACTCTGAGTGCACACAAATAAAAGAAGACATTTCACAGATTAGAATGGTGTATCCCTTACGTAACAAAAATATATGGGAATATACTGCAAAATATAATGCGATATATTACATAATACATTGCCATATATGGGAAACTAGTGCTTATATTTTTCAATATTCTGCAATATATGCATTGACCATGTATGGCTATATATTAGGGGTGTAACGATATATCGCAGTACGATATTTCGCGATGCAAAAATGTTACGATATGCATCGTAGAGTGATGGCGATACTTTTACGATATGACGGAAGTCTAATCTTATTGGTTGAGCTGCCGACGTGACCTACTCTGCAACATGGAAGTAGCAGTGAGAGAAGCTGTGTTGTCACCGGTATGTCTCAATCAGCTCTCTAGTTCAGTAAGTGTTTCGCGCACACATCAAATCTTGCAAGCAGGCATTTTCTCGCGTCAGTCTATTGCTTGGTCGCGTGAGAAAAGTCGTGGCTTTCTTTCACCGCAGTGCCACAGCAACAGCTGTGCTCACAGAAAAGCAAAAGATGCTTGCGATGCTTTGCTTTAAGAAGTTCCGTTGGGCCGTTCACATATTGCGTCTTTTCCACGTGCAAGTCAGTTATTTCAAATGTAGCCATGCGGCAGGCGCGCTCACAATGGAAGCAACGCGGTCGTGACGCGCATGCGGTGCGTTTTCCAGATGCATCGAGATGAAAAATTCTCAACTTTTCAGAATGCCGCAAGCGCACCGCAGGTCATGTGACAAGAACCAACTGATCAGCTATGGCCTTTCCGTAACAAAATATCAAAATCTCAGCCGAACAGCTGATCATAGCTGTACAAGGTGTTTTTATATCTAGTAGTAAAGCTAATGCAAGGGCTAGAAATCAATTTATCCTTTGCTGAAACTTCCTGATCCTCTTGGCGAGCGCGGTTCATGGTTGCATAGCAACGACCGACGCCACGGGAGCGCAAGCGCTTTGGAAAGGACAAGCGGTGCGTCCGCGCCTTCCACGCGTTTTTAGAAGCGATATGTGAACGGTCTCTTAGGATTCTTAATTCTAAGTTCATGTTAATTTTAACATTTTTTTTTTTTTTTTCAGTGACAGACAGACCTATTCAGCTGTTAATTTGAATAGACTACAGAAGGTTTTTATTAAACCTTGAAATGTGATCTTGTATGTACAACAAGGAAAATTATTCAAATTTGTTAATGTTTTTTAAATAAACCTTATTTGAATTTCAGTTTCATTTTGTTCAAAATATCGTGATACGTATCGTATCGTGAACTCCGTATCGGGATACGTACCGTATCGTGAGCTGAGCGTATTGTTACACCCCTACTATATATTGATACATATAAAATATTTATAAATGAAACAAAAATAGCATTACATTCATAAAGTTTTATCCTTTATTGTATACATATATTAAACATACATGTTCCCATATAAATGTGAATGTATTGTACACACATATATACATTCATTCATGGAATGAGTAACAATCAGTGGTTACAACAGACGTCTAGTTCCCAGCATGCTTTGCTCCTGACTGTTAAAGGAGAGTAAATGTTAAAATTAAGTGCTATATGTGTTTTGCTCAATATTGGTATAGGGGGAGATCTGCTAGTGTTTAAAGTTGTATATGTGTGAGTTTTTGGGGTTACCATTGTGCTGAAGAGTAGAGCCTGAGGATAGGTTTATGATTGGCTGAACACCATTAAGACTATAATAACTTTATTTAAACAGTAACGTGTGTGCACGCTATAGCACTGTGATAGGCTCTTTGGTAGAAACTTTAGTACATGCAGGTGTGATTTGTTAACTAACTTGAAAATATAAAACATTTAAAATGTGAATCATTATAAAACATAAGAAATGTGTTACATAATATATTTTACCATATATATGTTTATACTGCATGAGTAAATATATCTGCGATATATTATGCATGCAGTACCAGATCTGATCACATATAAATCTATATATTATGAAGTATATTACTGAATATAAAATTACATACATTATGATATATTAGTAAATATATTATCACAT
The DNA here is from genome assembly GCA_036281575.1 of Ancherythroculter nigrocauda. Taxonomy (NCBI): domain Eukaryota; kingdom Metazoa; phylum Chordata; class Actinopteri; order Cypriniformes; family Xenocyprididae; genus Ancherythroculter; species Ancherythroculter nigrocauda. The sequence continues at coordinate 61,780,744 of VTFQ01000002.1, forward strand.
ATTTTTCAATATATGAAAAGCATCAATTCCTTATGTATTATTCAATATATTGTATTATATTTATGCAATATATTTTTTTTTGTATATTTTCAAATATACTGTTAAATCATGTAATATATTGATCATTCATATATAGGGAAATATATTTTCCTTCCATAAGGGATAACTCTTAATTGTATGTCCAGAATTGAGTATTTTGAGTCTCTTTCACACTAGTAAGAAAATAACCGAGGTGGTATCGCTGGCACAACAGTCGACTCTAGGGTGTTATCCACAACACGTAATCCAGAAAGTCACTGAATGAACTTCGAGGAGCATCACAAATGATCTTATGTTGAGCCCATAACAGAAAAGGTCTGTGAGAGCATAATCCAGTATTTCAGAAACATTTGCAATGTCCAGGAAACTCTGAATTAGGGCTGCACGATTATGACAAAAATCATAATTGTCGATTATTCCCTTGAAATTGTAAATTGCGATTATTAATTATGATTATCAACATTTACATTGAATGATGTTTTGAATAGCTTTATACTATTGTTTGAAGCAATTGCTTGGTCTGCTCAAAGTCATGTTTGTAGAGTTAGTTCATGGAGAAAATGTATAGGCTGTGGTGTTGTCACGATACTGGAATTTATAACTTTGATACTGTCACGGAGTCACAGCCAGCACCCACTAACACCAACACATCGTCACCAGATCTACAGGCTCCACCCACTCGTTCACAGTCTCCTGAATCTCTAATCACCTGGACCTGCTTCATCCACCAGAGTCGGGGTGGTGTTGTCACAGAAGCAGGGTGATCCACCTCAACTCCATCCATGCCTCTTCTACTCCAAGAACCTATCCCCGGTGGAGCAAAACTATGACATCTGGAATCGAGAACTCTTCACTATCAAGTTAGCTCTGGAGGAATGGAGACACTGGCTGGAGGGAGCCAATCACCAGTTCGAGGTCATAACGGACCACCGAAACCTCAAATACCTCTGAGAAGGGAAGAGACTCAACCCTCGCCAAGCTCGCTCCTATCACCCTGGTAACAAAAATTGTAAGGCGGACGCCTTATCCCGTTTGCACCAGCCCGACCCAGAATACTCCTCTCCTGAACCCGTCCTCCCTTCAGCCATGATTGTCAGCCCTATTCTGTGGTCTATCAACCAATGCATTTCCCAGGCTAACCTCTCCGAACCTGCTCCACCGGGAGGTCCTGAGGGGCTCCTCTATGTTCCACCGGTCCATCTTCAGCCCCTCATGGACTTAGCTCACACATCTCCGGGCTCTGGACACCTAGGCAGTTCACGTACCCTCTCACTCCTGCGTCAACACTACTTGTGGCCTTCAATGACTCAGGATATCTCCCGGTACATCAAAGGGTGCTCAGTCTGTGCTGTTGCCAACAATCCTAGGAGACTTCCCGAGAGCAAGCTAGTCCCATTGCCCATTCCTCAAGACCTTGGTCTCACCTGGGAATAGACTTATGACAGATCTTCCATCATCTAACAGTTACACCTGTGTGTTGGTAATAGTGGATCGTTCCTCCTAGGCCTGTAAGCTCGTCCCCCTCAAGGGTCTTCCCACGCCATTCGAAGCGGCCAAAGCATTGTTCACCAACATCTTCCGTCATTTCGGCATCCCTGAAGACATCGTTTTTGACCGCAGGCCTCAGTTCATATCCAGAGTTTGGCAAGCCTTCTTCAAGGTCCTGGGAGTGTCAGTGAGCCTATCATCAGGATACCATCCGCAGACCAACGGCCAGACTGAGCACAAGATCCAGGAAATCGGGAGATACCTGAGGTTGTATTGCCATCAAAACCAGGACAGCTGGAGCCAATTCCTCCCCTGGGCGGAATATGCCCAAAAATCCCTCCGGCAGACCACCACAGGGCTCTCCCCGTTCCAATGCATCCTGAGCTATCAACCACCTCTCTTCGCCTGGTCGGGTGAGCCCTCCGGGGTTCCAGCTGTCAACCACTGGTTCCAGCAGAGCGAGAGAGTCTGGGACTCAGCTCATGTCCATCTCCAGCTGTACGGAGACACAAGTCAAGTCAAGTCACCTTTATTTATATAACGCTTTTTACAATGCAGATTGTGTCAAAGCAGCTTTACATTGATAACTGGTATATAATTTTGGCTGCACAGCAGTTCTTAAAGAATAGTGTCAATGCAGGCAGATCAAAGCACTGTTGAATATCAAATGTCAAGTGTCCCCAACTAAGCAAGCCAAAGGTGACAGCGGCAAGGAACCAAACTCCAACAGGTGACATCAGGTGGCAAATCGGTGTTAAAATGGAGAAAAAAACCTTGGGAGAAACCAGGCTTAGTCGGGGGCCAGTTCTCCTCTGGCGAACAGTGCTTTGTTACGAATCAGGTTGCTATCATAAGTCTGATAGGATCGCAACATTCAAAGTAATTATTTCAGTTCTATCCAGTTCAGGATTGTATTTATCACGCCCGCATGGACGGTTTGTCGAGGAACTGTGCCACTGGCTGTCGTGTTGATGAGGCCTTCACAATAGATGATCTAGTTGACTCGATCTCTAGTTGACAAGAGACATGTGGACTTCAGAAGGGCTCCTACTCCTTGCTACCATCCTGGCCAGAAGGTATGGCTCTCTACGTAGGACATCCATCTCCAACTGCCCTGCCATAAGCTGAGTACCCTACATAGGTCCATTCACCATACAGAGACAGCTCAACGAGGTCACCTATCGGCTTAATCTACCAGCACAGTGCGGGCCATTCTCGACTCATGACGACGGGGTCCCCGACTGGAGTACCTTGTTGACTGGAAGGACTATGGCCCTGAGGAACATTCCTGGGTCCACCGACAGGACATCCTCGACCCAACGCTCCTCACAGAATTCCACACTGAAATTCTAGACTGTCCTGCTCCCCGGGGTCGAGGTAGACCCCATCATCGTCACCCCGTCTGGACTTTAGGAGCCGCCCATGGAGCAGAGGGTACTGTCACGGAGTCATAGCCAGCACCCACTAACACCAACACATCATCACCAGATCTACAGGCTCCACCCACTCGTTCACAGTCTCCTGAATTCACCTGCACCTGCACATCACCAGACACACTACAAAGACTCATTCTCCTTGCACTTCAGTGTCTGGTCACGTCATACGGACCTGAAATACTTACCTGCCACTTACCTGAGCTGTCCGGATCCCCTTCCTCTTGTCTTCCTTCGTCTGTTCGTCTTCCCTTGGGAATTCAATTCCTGCAAAGAGACATTCCTCTATTACTACTCCAGCTAAATGACCGTTCTAAAGTGCTTGAGCAAATACTCACCTGCATTCACCGTCTGCCAGTTTCCGTGCCTCTGTTCCTAATAAACAACCTGTTTTACACTTACCTGTCTGCCTCCATCTGTGTTCTGACAGATACGATACCTTGAAAAGTACTGATATTCGATACCATTTTCAATGCCACAGACATTAGTAGAGAAAGAAGAAAGGAGTGACTGATATAAGCTAAGGTCAGTAGGATCTTTAGATTCACGCCACTTCCTCTCTGCAGCCCTGAGTTTAGACCAATGCTCACGGAGAACATCAGAGAGCCAGGGGGCAGAGGGGGTGGTGCGGGCTGGTCTGGTTAAAAGGGGGCAGAAGTCATCTAAGCAAGATGTTAGAGTGGTGCAAAGAGTGTTAGTAGCATTGTTAGTGTCCAGTGATGAGAACTGGTTAGGGGGAGGAAGTGTGGATGAGACCAAAGAGGATAGGTGGGATGGAGAGAGGGAGCGTAGGTTTTGCCGAAAAGTAACATGTGGTGGAGTGTGTGTTGAGTTAGGGGTCAGGTTGAGTGTAAAAGTAATGAGAAAGTGATCTGAGGTGTGTAGTGGAGTAACCAGTGTATTGTCGGTGGAGCCACAGTCAAGTCAAGTCAAGTCACCTTTATTTATATAGCGCTTTTTACAATGCAGATTGTGTCAAAGCAGCTTTACATTGATAACTGGTACATAATTTGGCTGCACAGCAGCTCTTAAATAATAGTGTCAATGCAGGCAGATCAGAAGCACTGTTGAATAAATGTCAAGAATACTATTGAATATCAAATGTCAAGTCAAATGTCAAGTGTCCCCAACTAAGCAAGCCAAAGGCAACAGCGGCAAGGAACCCAAACTCCATCAGGTGACATCAGGTGGCAAACAAGTGACAAATAGGTGTTAAAATGGAACACGGCGTGTGTAGATGAGGTCCAATTGGTTACCTGATTTTTGGGTAGCTGAGGTGGCCACTCGCTTGAGATCAAATGAGGCAAGCAGAGTGTGGAAGTCAGCAGCCTGAGGTTTGTCTAGATGGATGTTGAAATCTCCAAGTACTAGCAGAGGAGTACCATCCTCAGTGGGATTCGGACATTTGACTGTATGGACTTCTCACCAACTTGCAACTTGGTATTTATTGCACCTCTATTTTGTGAGACATTAAACTATGAATATATCTCTTTGCATATTTTTGAACTGCTATGTGGGTTGTTTATTTTACACACATAGTAAAGCAGGAAGCCATTTGATGAGGTTTAATATGAACAAACAGCTAGTCCTTATTAGTATAGATGTGTAGCCAAAGCTTTTGCATGACAGAGCGGCGGTTATAAGTTAATAAGATGGGCATTGTGACATTGTTTCCTGAGTGTATTTGACCATTAATAAACTGTGAAAAAGAGTTTATTTATGTCAAAGACGGCTTTACTATGTGTCTGCGCTTCGTGTGAGCGTGAAATCTGCGGGAATGAACAGAATTAATCGCAATCCCGCACCGAAATTCAGACTCGGTCACACCTCTGGTGCTCTTTTGTCACTTTTGACTGAATTTCTGTTTTGAGTTATTATATCACAGCTTCATTGGAATGGTACGAAACATGGAGACTGTAACAAAGTTCGGAAGTAAGGAGGGAAGAGGACAGGTGACTACTGGCTGTTTATTAGCACCAAAATAATAATGTAACAAAAACAATGTGCAGACAGGCACAAAACAATCAACGTAACGTCACTTCACTCCAGCAGCAGACAGACATCCAGGAGTGGGGGAAACAGCCAGAAGTCCTTCTCTCTCTCGCAGGCTCCTGTTTCTCCTGGCGTTAAATACTCTCTCCACGCCAGTTACTGAAACAAGAGACAGGTGTTTAATATTTGCGTCTAATCCACTCAGACACCACGCGTCTCCTCCCTCTCTCTCCCGCTGCAGACTCCGCTGAACCACGCCCCCCCGCCACATACCCCCACCGCCAGACTCAGGCCGGGGAGCCGTCCGGCCTGCAGCCCCCCCCCCCCATTTCTGGAGAGGAAATCGGCCACAGCCATCTGAACACCCGGCCTGTGGACCACCTTGAATTTAAAAGGCTGTAAAGCTAGATACCAACGGGTGATCCGTGCGTTGGTATCCTTCATGCGGTGGAGCCACTGCAGAGGGGCATGGTCCGAACAGAGGGTGAATTCCCGTCCCAGAAGATAATAGCGGAGGGTGAGGACAGCCCACCTGATGGTGCTGTACTTAGTCTCTCTCTTAGAGAGCTTGCGACTAATGTACAGCACCGGCCGTTCCTCACCCTCTATCTCCTGGGACAGAACAGCACCCAGCCCCCTGTCCGACGCGACAGTCTGCAACAAAAAAGGGAGAGAGAAATCAGGAGAGTGAAGCAACGGCCCGCCACACAGAGCAGCCTTTACTTGGGTAAAGGCCTGCTGACACAGCTCTGTCCACTGGACCGTATCTGGTGCCTCCTTTTTAGTAAGATCAGTCAAGGGGCTGGTGAGGTCCGAATAATTAGGCACAAACCTTCTATAATATCCCGCCAGCCCCAAGAACTGTCTCACCTCCTTTTTGGTCTTAGGGCGCGGACAGGTCGCAACTGCTGCCGTCTTATCAATTTGGGGACGCACCTGTCCATGCCCCAAGTGGAAGCCCAGATACTTTACTTCCACGTGCCCAATTGCACACTTCTTCGGGTTGGCCGTGAGCCCGGCTCTCCTCAGCGACTTCAAGACCCCCCTTAAATGCTGCATATGCCGCTGCCAGTCATTACTAAATATGATGATATCATCTAGATAGGCAGCTGCATATGCAGCATGGGGCCGTAAAACCCTGTCCATCAGCCGCTGAAAGGTAGCCGGTGCCCCGAACAGCCCGAACGGAAGTGTAACAAATTGGTGTAATCCAAACGGCGTCATGAAAGCTGTTTTTTCTCGGGATAATGGAGACAAGGGGATCTGCCAATAACCCTTTGTTAAGTCCAGTGTCGAATAAAAACGAGCCGTACCAAGCCGGTCAAGCAATTCGTCAACCCGTGGCATTGGATATGCGTCGAATTTCGACACAGCATTCACCTTGCGATAATCCACACAGAACCGGACCGAGCCGTCCGTCTTAGGAACCAAAACTATCGGGCTCGCCCAGTTACTGTTGGATTCTTCTATTACCCCCATTTCAAGCATCGCACCTAATTCTTCCTGAACTACTTTTTTCTTGTGTTCAGGCAAGCGATACGGCCGGCTGCGAACCACCACGCCCGGCTCTGTCTCGATATGGTGCTGAATAAGGTTTGTACGGCCAGGTAGGGGAGAAAACACATCAGCAAACTCTGCCTGTAATTTGGTTAAATCAATGAGCTGGGAGGGCGAGAGGTGATCTCCCCCTGGGGCCAGTGCGAGAGATTGTTGTTTTATATTCGCCTCTGGCCCGAGATCATCCTCTCCGCTAATCACCGTCGCCAGCATCACTGATTTCCCCTCATTCCATTTTTTCAGGAGATTGAGGTGATAAATTTGACATGCTCCTCTCCTATCTGAGCGTATTACCTCATAATCGAGCTCTCCAACTTGCCGTGTGACCTCAAACGGTCCTTGCCACTTTGCAAGTAATTTTGAACTTGACGTTGGGAGTAATACAAGCACTTTATCTCCCGGTGCAAATTTACGCAAATTGGTCCCCCTGTTATACAACCAGCTCTGTTTGTCCTGGGCCTGTAACAAATTCTCCATAGATAGCCACCCCAACGTGTGGAGTTTTGTTCTCAGGTCCAGCACATACTGAATTTCATTTTTAGATTGAGAAGGTCCGTCCTCCCAAGCCTCTCTGATGACGTCCAACACCCCTCTGGGCTGACGACCATAGAGAAGCTCGAAGGGGGAAAACCCCGTGGAGGCTTGCGGGACCTCTCGCACAGCGAACAACAGGGGTTCCAACCACTTGTCCCAATTTTTGGCGTCTTCCTGAACGAATTTACGAATCATTGTTTTAAGCGTGCGATTAAAACGTTCGACCAGCCCGTCCGTTTGTGGGTGAAAGACGCTGGTCCGAATCGATTTAATGCCCAATAATTCGTAAAGTTTGCATAACGTCCGTGACATAAACGCCGTGCCCTGATCAGTGAGGATTTCCTTAGGAATCCCCACTCGGGAGATTAAAGAAAACAGTGCGTCAGCAACACTCTTAGCGGAAATGTTGCGGAGAGCCACTGCTTCTGGATATCGTGTTGCATAATCCACAATGACCAATGCAAAACGATGTCCTCTTGCTGATCGCTCTAATGGCCCGATGAGGTCCATGCCAAATCTCTCGAAGGGGACCTGCATTAATGGGAGGGGGCGCAAAGGCGCTTTTGGGGTGGCCGGTGGGTTTACCAACTGACATTCACGACAAGCCGCGCACCACCTGCGCACATTCTCGTGAATGCCCGGCCAAAAAAATCGGGTCATGAGGCGATTTAGTGTCGTTACCTGTCCTAAATGACCAGCCATCGGATTAGAATGAGCCGCTTGAAAAAGCATTTCCCTGCGGCTCCTAGGAACTAACAACTGGGTTGTATCCTCTTTTGTCTGAGCGTCTTGGGTCACTCGATACAACCTATTTTTTTATAATTGCAAAATATGGATAGGTAAGCGGTTGTCCAGGATGGAGAGGCTGACCGTCGATGGTACTGACCTGTTCAAACGCACATTTCAGCGTCTCGTCCTGAGACTGCTCCAGGGGAAAATCATCGCGCTCCGAGAGAATAAGTCTCTCGATTTCGCTCTGTTCCCCCGAGGCAGTACTCAGAGGTCCCGATTCAGTCTCTCCCGCCTGCACACTCACGCTCCCCTCCGGTGCATTTTTACCCCAAGAAGCATCCGTACATAAAGCCCCTAATAATTCTGTAAACGCTGGCCAATTCATTCCCAAAATTAACGGATGCTGGAGGTGCGGGTTAACTGCCACCTCAACACTATGCTTTTGACCCCTGAATTGAATAATGACTGGCACAATAGGATACTCTACCATATCCCCGTGCACACACCGCACCTTAACCACGCGGCTATTATCCAATGCCCCGGATTGTATCAGATTTTGATGGATCGAGGTTTGGTTACATCCTGAATCCACCAATGCCTGATAGGTACCCCCCTCGATACTCACAGGTATTTGGTACCACCCAGCTTGACCGGGAGCAGCCTGCGGGGCATCCGGGACCCGGACCATTGTTCCCACCTCCATTACAGGACACCTGTCCACGAAATGGCCCGGGCGGGACTCTGGGAGTTGAATGTGGAATGTGGAATGTGACCATTCCCGCCCCGCCCCCGGGGCGGGACTCGAGGAGGGCCGGGTGGACGAGACCTGGGTAAAGGGACAGGGGGAGAGAGAGAAGGAGATGGAAAAGAGGGAGAGAGAGAGGCTGATGGCAGGGGTTCGCCGACCCCGGGGCACGCCACCATATGATCCTCCGCGAGTTGGATAGCCGACTCCAGCGACGTGGGGCGGTGGCACTGGACCCACTCGGCCGTTCTCCTCGGAAGCCGAGTGATAAACTGCTCCAGTACCACTCGGTTGATGATCTCCTCCACGTCACTTCCGTCAGCCAGCAACCATTTGCGGCAGGAGTCCCGGAGCTGTTGGGCCATAACGAAGGGCCGGCCGGACTCGCCCAGCTCCAGGGAGCGGAAGCGCTGGCGATGTTGTTCAGGACTCCGGCCGACCTGCTGGATGATGGCCCTCTTGAGGTCATTGTAGTCCAGGAGGCTCTGCACCGGAAGCTGCTGCGCCGCGACCTGGGACTCCCTGGAGAGCAAGGGGACCAGGCGCATCGGCCACTGGTCCCGCGGCCTTTCAGAGATCTCGGCCGAGGTCTCAAAGAGATCGAGGAATGCCTCCGGGTCGTCCTCAGGCCCCATTTTGTTGAGTGGAATATGGACGGGCACAGCATGTTGATCCGTGGCTTCCGGCCGAACCTCCCGGTCCATCCAGCTCCGGAACCTCTCGCGGTCTTCCTGCTGGGCTTGGAGGATGGCCTGGAACCGCCTCTCCTGATCTTGACGTAAGTCCAGCAGGGCCTGGTGTTGATCATGTTGCATGACCGCGAGGGATGTAATAAGCTCCACAAATGGCGCGGCGGAGGACTCGGGCATGGCGGCGGCATCCATCTTCCCTCCCGGGTTTCGGCACCAGTGTAACAAAGTTCGGAAGTAAGGAGGGAAGAGGACAGGGTCGGCAGGTGACTACTGGCTGTTTATTAGCACCAAAATAATAATGTAACAAAAACAATGTGCAGACAGGCACAAAACAATCAACGTAACGTCACTTCACTCCAGCAGCAGACAGACATCCAGGAGTGGGGGAAACAGCCAGAAGTCCTTCTCTCTCTCGCAGGCTCCTGTTTCTCCTGGCGTTAAATACTCTCTCCACACCAATTACTGAAACAAGAGACAGGTGTTTAATATTTGCGTCTAATCCACTCAGACACTGTGCGTCTCCTCCCTCTCTCTCCCGCTGCAGACTCCGCTGAACCACGCCCCCCCGCCACAGAGACTTTTATGGCATTTGGAATGCGAACACACAAAAAAATTGAGGGCATGATTCGAGCATGCTAAGTGATCGTAAAAAAAAAGTCATACTTGTCTTTGGTCAAAAATGACCGACCATAGGAAATGAATGGGAAATCGACAAAAACACACAAATTCTGAGAATTATGGTGTGTACAATCTACAAATCGGCCACAATGCTGAAAAAAGTACACAGCAGTAAAGGGATGACAAACATCAAGAGTGTGATATAGACACACACACACACACATTATACACACACTTGAACTGCACTTGGAAGTACAGGCTTGTTCCTTCGCATCGTTCTGAGGAATTTTTATTTATTTATTTTTTTCCAGGAACTTTGTGTCAAGTGCATAAAAAGTAAAATTAAAACAAAATTGCGTGGCATTTTTAATGAATTCTAAATTAAAAAAATGGGTAACAAAATGCTTCTTTGCATTCTCTCTCTAACACAATATTTGCTGCTGCAGAATATTATTCACGTCACATTTAAATGATTCAAAGTATTTCAGTGAAGCTTCATCAAACCAACATCAAGTGATTTTAAAGCTTTAATCTGTGAAAAACTGTTCTTCAGGTGTGTTTGGTGAAGAGAGGAGAGTGTTTGAGGGAGATTCAGTCACTCTTGACTGTCATACTGAAATGAAGCATGATGTGATTCAGTGGAGGTTTAGAAAAACTACTACAATAGCTTACATCGATAAACGGGACAACAGATTCACTGTATATGATGATGTTCTTGATGGGAGATTCAGAGACAGACTGAAGCTGGACAAACAAACTGGATTTCTGACCATCACAAACATCACAACTGAACATACTGGAGAATATGAACTATGGACTACGGACACTTACAGCAGACTTTCTTATATTCATCTCATTGTCTACGGTGAGTTAAATATCAGTTTCACATGTTTTATTTATTACAGCTAGATCTAAAGAAGTATCTTATCATGACTAATGAGTTCAAATGACTAATTCTCTCACTTTCACATGAACAGCAGGTTTATATTTAACTTTCTATTCAATAGTTTTAAATGCTCTACTTTTGATCATCTTGGTTCCTCTGGATGTTTCTTGAATCTCTTCATTCATCCTCATTTCTCTTTATTCTCTCATGTTTTCAGCTCGTCTGCCTGTTCCTGTCATCAGCAGTAACTCTTCTCAATGTTCTTCATCATCATCATCATCATGTTCATTGGTGTGTTCAGTGGTGAATGTGAGTCATGTGACTCTCTCCTGGTACAAAGGAAACAGTTTATTGTCCAGCATCAGTGCGTCTGATCTCAGCATCAGTCTCTCTCTACCTCTGGAGGTGGAATATCAGGATAAAAACACCTACAGCTGTGTGCTGAACAATCCCATCAGCCACCAGACTCAACATCTGGACATCACTCAACTCTGTCACACATGTTCAGGTACGGCAGCGCTGATGATATTAGCGTTTATTGACTGAGCTGATCTCACTTTGATGTTTTTATTCCTCAGTCCACTGTTGTGGTCCTACTGAAGCTGTGATCCGATTGGTCCTCTCTGCTCTGGTGGGCGTGGCTACTGTCATTCTTGTGGTTTATGACATCAGATCCAGAAGAGCTGAAGGAGATCAAGCACATATTCACACATCAGGTACATGATTGATGATGACTGATTCAGCATATATTAATATTGGTGAGATTGATTCATTTATGGCTTTACATGCTCATCTTTTTCAGGAAGTGCTTAAATCTGAAGCAGAACGCTGAACTTTAAAGATTCTTCAAGTGTGTTTTTGTCATAATAAATACTGATGATTATTTGAGCTTCTCTTTCAGTGTCAGATTTGTAAAACTCTTATTTGTAAGGCTTTATTGTTCATATTTCTCTCAGAGACACACAGATCTCACTTTACTACTACTGCTGTATATTTGTCATGTGTATTTTACACTGTTGTTGAGGATCAAATTAAAATAGCATCTTTTTAATGTGTCTGACGGAGTTGACACAAATTCAGTAATATAATAAAAATATAACTTTATAATAATGTGTTATGAAATAATAAAAACTAACAACTAAAACATGTTTTGTCTCTTCTCTCAAGAATCAGTGAGATATCTATATCTATATCTAATGCGTCTAATGCGAGACTTGAGGGTAAGATCCAGTTGTAGCATTTAACCCTCTGGAGTCTGAGGCTGATTTGGGGCCTGGAGAAGTTTTGACATGCCCTGACATTTGTGCTTTTTTCATTTGTTCATAAACACATTAATGACACAAGTGTCATTACACTGTATTCAGCACAAACTAGGCTACAATAATATGTGAGGAACATGTATGTACATGTTTGTGTTTTTGAAGGAATAATGTTTATGCATGGTTATTGAAAAAACAAAAAACTTAAGTCACTGAAATAAGGCCAAAAAAAGTATATTAAATCTGTATTCACAAGACTTCTGGGTATTGGAGGTTGTAGACTAGAGTTTTTGCTTCAGAATTATGTAAAAATTATGCTGCCTACTCCTTCATATAAAACAATATATTGATTTAGTTTTTGTAAGTCACTTTTTGTCAAGAAACACAGTATGCGTGGAGGCGTGAATCATCATGAATAATGGGCCATTTACACCTGAGAAGACAAAAGAATCACATAATAATGACCTGAAATGACTTGCATATTAATGAGGCCTTTCAGTCAGGTAGGCTGTGAAAAAACCCTCTGTAATCATGTCTCAGCTCAATTTAAAATAATGGTATTCTATTATATTCTTTAAAATATAATGTATTTCTGTGATGCAAAGTGTCTGAACAGTTATGTTACCTCTATGGCATTTCATATAGGCTTTTAGCTTAAAGCATGCACATTTGGAGAAATATTGATGGATTCTTATATGTTTATGTCAAATTTCTATACAGAGGAGTAATATTTATTCTATATTTATTCTATATATCATCACTATGAGTGCTGGATACAATTCATACTTGCAGCCGGAGGGCGCTCTGTACACCTTTAGGCCACAAATCCATATAAAGAAGAAAAGAAAACAGGAACTAACTGCATGTCTTCTAGAGTTCGCTAACCATGGCTTTAACATCCAGATAAACACTTTTCAAGACAATAAATACACGATTGAGACGATGTATGCATGTATTGACTGTATTTGCGTCTGAATAGCGCTGGCTCCGTGGGCGTGGCCGCATTAGCGGATAATTAGCTGAATCACAGACTTCTGACATGGCTCTCTTTTCATACAGATTACATAAACACAGAAGGTTTGTTTTCGATTTGACTTACACGATTTAAAACCTGACATTTCAACGTTTCTTTAGACATAAGTTTATTTTTTTGTCATTCGTATTCACTAAGTTACAGTTCATTTTCTGAGAACTATCAGATTGGAGTTCGTTCAGAGGGAGACGAGAGATCACGCATCATGTTAGTTTTCTTTATTTTACAAAAAGCACAGCATTGTGTTTTTACTCTGAGTGTACACAAATGAAAGAAGATATTCAACAGATTAAAATGGTGTATAACTCTTAATTGTATGTGCAACATTGACGGAGTATTGAAAAACACCACATAAACAGTCCACACATGAAACAAGGAACAAAAACCAAAAGTGTTCAGTAACGCCGGTGACAAAAGATTAAGACTCGACAAAGGCAGAAACAAACTCAGTATAAATAGACAGACACTAATAACAAAACTCAAGACAGCTGGGTACAATGAAGGGATAATGAGTCCGGGAAGTGGGTTATGGGAAATGAAGTCAGAAGTGGTGAGGCAATAGTCGGGGGTGGAGTGCCCTCTAGTGATCATGACAGTATATCTATACGTCATAAGACTGTGCCGCTCCTGCCTCTGTTGTGATTCAGCTGAACAAAAGTTTGTAATTTTAGGTGTTTTAAAGTATTTAAAGCGCACATATTATGCAAAATCCACTTATACAAGGTGTTTGGACATAATGTGTGTGAACACAATCACCCTACAATGATAAAAATCCTCCCGTTCCTTTTAATCCCCATTAAACCAAAGCAGTGTCATTAGACAAGCCGTCTTAATTCTCTGATCAATGTGACGTCACATTAACCACAGGCCCCGCCCATGACCACTGATTGACAGTCCAGTATTACCATAGTTTCCACTCAGCTGGGGCTAATATTTTAACACAGAACATGACAAAAACTGAATAAAACACATACCTGGGACAAACAGCACCAAAAGGCTGATCAGAATGCAGTGCATTGATATTGCATGAAAAGTCTTAAAGGGTTAGTTCACCCAAAAATGAAAATAATGTCATTAATTACTCTCCCTCATGTCGTTCCACACCCGTAAGACCTTTGTTAATCTTCAGAACACAAATTAAGATATTTTTGATGAAATCCGATGGCTCAGTGAGGCCTGTATAGCCAGCAATGACATTTCCTCTCTCAAGATCCATTAATGTACTAAAAACATATTTAAATCAGTTCATGTGAGTACAGTGGTTCAATATATATATATTTTTTTTTACTTATTTTTTATTAAACAACTTCTCACAAAACATGTACAAAGTGCAAAGGTACATAGTTATAATTATACATAAACATTTGTAATGTTACTGCATTTTTAATGCATGACAGAAAGAATAAAAGAGTATTAAAAAACAAATATTAATACATTTTTTTTTTTTAAATTCCAGTACACCACTAAAACATCTAAAACAATAAAACAACAACAACAAAGAACAAAACAAAAAAACAAAAAAAAACAAACAAACACAGAACCACAACCTTGGATGGGATCAAAATATTCAAAAATGACAAAAAGTTAACCAACCAAAAAGGAATTTAAAAAAAAAAAAAAAAAACTTTCTCCCCATGTCTCACTCAGCTCTTTTATTAAGGGTTTCCACTAGGATTATTCGTAGGAGGTACCTTTTCTTCTCGCTTTTTATTTCATTTGGTTTAACTCCCAAAATAGCTATTAAGGGGTCTCTGGGCAAATTAACCTGAAAAATTTTATTAATGAAACACAATACATTTGTCCAGTAAGGAGCTATAATAGGACAGTCCCAAAAGATATGTGTATGCGTAGCTACTTGTTCTCCACATTCCCTCCAACAGGAACTGAACTGATTTGAATTAAATTTGGCTACGATTTGGGGCGTTCGAAAGTAACGATTGGTGACCTTCCAATTATATTCTCTCCAGATTCTACTACATGTCACTCTATATGTTTCTACATGTATTTCAGCCCAATTCTCATCAGATATCACTACCTTAAGTTCCTTCTCCCATTTTGACTTTATATAATGTGTGTTATCTTTCTTCATATCCTCTAGAGCCCTGTATATACAGCTAATTGGTCTAAGAATCTTACTACCAGTCTGAAAACTAATGAACAGAATCTCAATTGCTGATGGGGTAGTTAACATTTTCCAATTCGGATGTTTAAAAAGGAAACTTCGAATCTGAAGATACCTATAAAAGTCAGTCTTAGGGAGAGCGAATTCAGTAGCAAGTTGTTCAAAAGTTTTAAGTGTTTCTCCTTCAAACAGTTGGTGAACATATCGCAATTGCTTCTGGGCCCAGACATTGAAACCAGAATCCATTTTTAAGGGAGTAAAATTTTTAATTTGCGTTATGCTTGTTAGCAAAGAAAGCCCGCTAGGGAGGTTGTAAATCTTTTGGACCTCTCTCCATACCAAACAAGTAACCTCTGACCATTTTACCAGTTTATATTTGCTTATCGCCTTTTCTTCACTAAATGGAAAAGCTGCCAAGGAGAAAGATTTGGAAATTTTTTTTTCAATTTCTAACCACCTAGTCCCTACATCGTCGGACAACCGAACTACCATGGCTCGCAGCTGTGATGCTATCCAGTAGTTCTTAAATTTTGGTAGTGCCTAAACCTCCTTGAGACTTTTGTAACTGCAATGTTTTGTACCGGACTCTGGGACGTCTCCCTTGCCAGATGAACCTAGAAATCAGCTTATCTAGACGAGAGAACATGGATACCGGAGGGGACAATGGAAGAGACTGAAAAAGAAATAAGAACCGTGGTAATATATTCATTCTAATAGTTTCTATTCTACCAGATAAAGAAAAAGGTAATATATTCCATCTCCTCAAATCTGAAGTAATTTTATCTAATAGCTTTGTATAGTTCACATCATATAATTTATTTAAGTCAGGGGGAATAACCACACCTAAATACTTGATCCCCTCTTTAGGCCATCTGAACGAGAAAGAAGACTTTATCTGTGTTATAATAAGAGTATTCATAGCTAGAGCTTCAGTTTTCTCAACATTAATTTTATAACCTGAATGTTTACCAAATTGTTTAATACATTCTAATAACGTGGGGACTGAGTGTAATGGATCAGAAATGTATACAATTATGTCATCTGCATATAATGACACTTTATGTATCTCTCTACCTACTCTTATACCCTGTATGTCAGGATTACTCCCAATTATCTCAGCTAATGGCTCTATACAAAGGGCAAAAAGAAGAGGTGACAGTGGACACCCCTGTCTCATTCCCCTTTCAAGTGTAAAGGTTTGTGACATGCAACCATTAACCCTAACAATACTTTGTGGAGCAGAGTACAGCAGCCTTATCCAATGAATAAAGTTAGGACCAAATCTGTATTTTTCTAACACTTTAAGCAGAAAAGGCCATGACACCCGGTCAAACGCCTTCTCTGCATCAAGCGCCAGTGCCATACAAGGTTTAGAAACAGTTGAACTATAGGAGATAATGTTAAATAGCCTCCGAATATTATCCTGCAGATGCCTGCCAGTTATGAATCCAGTTTGGTCATTATATATCAGAGATGTAATAACTGTATTTACTCTTTTTGCTAAAATTGAAGTCAGTAATTTACAATCAGTATTAATAAGTGCTATGGGTCTATATCCAGCACAGTCCGCCGGGTCTTTGCCATCTTTATGAATAACAGATATGATTGCTTCTTTCCACATGGATGGCATATTACTATTCTTATGAGCATCTGCATAAGCCTCTGCTAACAGTGGGCAGATTTTAATTCCAAATGTTTTATAAAATTCATTATTAAATCCGTCAGTTCCAGGACTTTTATTGTTTTTCAACTGCAAAATAGCCTCGTTGATCTCTTGCACAGTAATGGGAGCATCAATTGCTTCAGAGTCTGTAATGTTAATCCGGGATAAATGTATGTCTTTTAAATATGTATCTATCTCTTCAATATCTAATTCTTCTTTATTTTCTGAACATAGCCCTTTATAAAATGAGGCAAACGCCTCAGCTATTTCCTTTGGTTTAAAAATGAAAGGTTTATTAGAGTCCTTAGTCCTGATTTTTTGCACCGTGTTAAGCCCCCTTTTTTTTGTCCTAGAACCATACTCATAGAAACTTTGTTTTAGAAATCGTAAGTTCCGCTCCACTTGGTCAGTGAGCAGTTCATCCAATTCTCTTCTTGCTTCTGTAAGCAAAGTTAAATTATCTACGGTAATGTTCTGTTTGTGTTGTTCTTCCAGCTCACAGATTTTCTTTTCTAATTCAGTACGCTTAGCTATTTTTGTTTTCTTTAAAGCGTAAGCGTAAGCAATCACCCTACCCCTCAAGACTGCTTTTGCTGCTTCCCAAAGGATAACCGCCGATACATCTCCAGTGTTATTCGTATCTAGATAGTATTTAAACTCTGATTCAATGTATGTTTGAAGTGCTGGATGTCCTAACAAAGAAGTGTTTAACTGCCAAAATTTCATAGGAGCATCCCCTTCCATATCCCATACTAGAGACACTGGCGCATGATCTGATAATGTAATGTTATGAATTTTACAGTCAATAACTCTATGTGCTTCTACTCCCAAAACAAAAAAAATAGTCTATTCTAGAGTACGAGTTGTGTGGATGAGAGTAAAAAGTGAAATCTCTGTCCCTAGGATATAAGTGTCTCCAGATGTCAATCATCCCTAATTCCACACAGTTGTTCTTCAAGGCCTTACTCATTAAAGAAAGGGGTTTATGCGAGAAGGGATTTCTGTCTAGTGGGGATAACACACAATTGAAGTCACCTCCCATAAGCAGCCGCCCTTGAGACTTTTCATTGATCAAACTGAACATTTTATTCATAAACTTGGTATTTATCTCATTGGGTGCATATATGTTAAACAATGATATCATAACCCCAGACAAAGTGCCATTAATTAGAATAAATCTCCCCTCATTATCTGCATATTTTGAACATACTCTGAATTGTACTGATTTATGTAAGAGTATTGCCACCCCCCTCCGACGTCCTGATGAGTGAGAGGAAAAAAAATACCTGAGAGACCCATGATCTAGACAGTTTCTCATGTTCATTATCTGAGAGATGTGTCTCCTGTAGAAAAACAATTTGGCTATTCATTTGTTTAAGCTGGTTAAAAATTTTATATTTATAATAAAAAGGGGCTTAATTTTCTAACTGCTGAAACACTTATTATAAAACGCAAAAAAAAAAAAAAAGTCAGTATTCCGCCATTTTTAAACTGAGTCATAATGATACTTTCAACTTCTATATATCAGCATATTGAACAAAACTTACATCCGTGTTTTCTCCTTTGAATAAAGAGGTACACACAACCGGCCTACGGAGTCAGCGCCCTCATGTCACTCAGTACTCTATGCGTGAGGTGCCTGCCTCTGATCTGTCCTTGTGCAAGCCATCCCACCTGGGAAAGCTCCTTTTTGACCAGTTCACTCTCCGAAAGGTTGACTGTAATTCCCAGATGTTTCAGTCCCTCTGCCGCTTCCCACGCCGAGTGAAAGGTCTTCTCGCCGGTTTCAAGGGAGACTTTGAGCAGCGCCGGGTATGGAGATCTAAACTTTATGCGCCGTTCCTTTAGCTGTCTTTTCATGTCTCTATATTCCTTGCGTCTGCGCTGAATATCTAAGGAGTAGTCATTGTCCAGTGAGATAATGTTCCCCTCGTACTTCAGACCTTTTTTGCTCCATGCCTTAAACAGGATTTGTTGTTTAGTCGGAAAGTGCAGGAACTTTACCACTATTGACCTGGGAGATGCTTTAGGATCTGTCGGAGCCGTAGTGAGAGACCTGTGAGCGCACTCAATGCCCAAATCTTGGTCAGCAGGTAGATCGAGGAGATTTTTTAACAAATTGTCTATAAATTCTGCCATGATCTTTTCTCCTTCCGCCCCTTCTTTGACTCCATAGATGCGGATGTTTGACCTGCGCGATCGGCTCTCCAAATCCTCGCATTTTCCTTCAAGTTGGCGCTGTTTTGTTAGCATGTACGTTAGCAATCGTTCAGTTCTGTCACTGCGATCCTCCGATGCGCTTATCCTTTGCTCCGATTCCTCAATTCTGTTCTCAAGACTTTTAACCACTTCCTTAACTTCTCTCATCGATGCGTCTATTCTCTCTAGTTTACCGGCAAAATCTTGTCTCATGGCCCTCATCTCCGCTAGTATTTCGGCCGCCATATCAGCGCTCATTGCTGTGTCCTTTTCGGGCAAACCAGTGTTAGTTTCCTCCTTTTTGTTACGTTTACCTTGTTTCATCCTTTTCATTAACTCAGTATTTTATTTTATTATTCATGTTTCGTCTGTTTTATTGTCTCAGCCTTTGTATATCGAGTCTGCCATCAAAGAGCTGCTTCAAAACGCGGCCATTACAGAGGTGGCAAAACCGGAAGTCCAGTGGTTCAATATTAATATTATAAAGCCACGAGAATATTTTTGGTGCGCCAAAAACCCCAAAATAACGTTTTATATAGTGATGGCCAATTTCAAAACACTGCTTCAGGAAGATTCAGAGCGTTATGAATCAGTGTGTCGAATCAGCGGTTCGGAGCACCAAAGTCACGTGATTTCAGCAGTTTGGCGGTTTGACGCACGATCCGAATCATGATTCGACACAAAAGATTCATAACGCTCCGAAGCTTCCTGAAGCAGTGTTTTGAAATCGGCCATCACTATATAAGTCGTTATTTTGTTTTTTTGGCGCACCAAAAATATTCTCGCTTTCCTTTTTTCCTCTAGAACAAACCAACGGCATTTCTCCCATTTCTACTTGTATAGCTGGAACCGATGATGTTTTAAAAGCTCCGCAACAGACTCGTAGTGCTTGAATCTGAATCACCTCCAATCTCTTTATCAGAGATTTGGCTGCTGATCCAACCACTATACTGCCATAATCCAGCACCGATCTTATTAATGCCACATATATACTTTTAAGAGGTGCACGACTAGCTCCCCATTCTCTGCCTGCTAAACATCTCATCACATTTATTACCTTCTTACACTTTCCCTCCACTTTCTTAATATGCTCTGCAAATGTCAACCTAGCATCAAATGTCACTCCCAAACATCTGAATGCGCCTACCCTCTCTAGCTCTTTCCCATACATCCTTAACCTCTTATCCTCACGAATCCTTTTCCTGGTAAAAAAGACAGACTTTGTCTTTTCTACGGAAAACCTAAATTCCCGTTCAAATCCCCAATCTACCACCTTATCCATTTCCTCCTGTACCTTCCTAATAACATATTCCACATTCCTTCCTCTTTTCCACACCTTCCCATCATCTGCAAACAAAGACCTTGTCAGTAAACCTCTTTTTTCAAGTTCATATAACAATCTATCTGTTATCATTTTTTCCATTCTTCTTCTTCCATGCCCGGGACCCGTAACACTTACACAAGTTGGACGTAAGAGCTATTGGCCTATAACTCATGGGATTAGTTGGATCCTTGACAAGTTTCCTGACTGGAATCACTACTGCTTCTTTCCATTCTCTTGGTAATTTTCCCTCCTTCGAAAATTGCTGCGACTTACCAGGAGGACGAGAAATGAGGCTCTGCTGATGACATAGCTCCGCCCCGCAATATCATGTGCACAAACGCGAGCAACACAACTGCCAATGGAGACAGAGCGACACGCGTCATAATCTGAAAACCACACCCACCGGGGGGGAAACAATCCAAACATTGAGTTTATATAGCGTGAGGCTGCCTCCTTGTCATTTCTGGCTAATAACAAAAAACAGAACAATGTCTAAAAGCTACAGTAATTAAACTAGTGGAGGTGACGTATTTCCTGTTCGAGAGTGGAGCTCCACTCGCCCCCTCAGGCTGCAGCCAGACCCTATTGGTTCCTTGCTTCCTTTCCTCGCATCTTAGCTCCACCCCTTCTGGATGCGAGGGAAGGAAACAAGGAAAAGATGCGAGGACGGAGGAATTGAATTAAGTGAAATGATATCCTCGCTCCCTTTAGCGTCACTTCAAAGCGTCATCAGCTGCGCTCGAGGGATCTGCCCATATGTTGTTAAAGTTTGGTTATTTAAAAAATATATAATAAATATTAATAAAGCAAGATGCCTAGTTGAAATATATGAGATATAAAGTTTATTTAATCTGTAAAAGTAAAGCATACATTTAAATTATTGTGACAGATATGAAGGGGGAGGAGAATTTGTGTGTGCGTCACGTTTCTCGACGAGAAAGACTTCCGCGAAGGATGCACCTGTGTGTCCTCGCTCATGAATCCTTGGGAAGCTTCCTCACTCCTCGATCCTCCTCACGTTCCATTGGGAAGAGCTCATCCCTGTGCCCTAATCCCTTCAAAGGGTTTACCCTCCGGAGTGAGCACTTTGAAGAGATGAAGGTGTAGGGGTCAAAAAACCTCTTTTTTTGGAACGTACTTCTTCCTATAAATATTACAGTAGTATAGAAAAATATTATACATACATTTATAGTTAAAATCGAACTCAGAGCCTCCTGTACCCATTCTGTGATGTCAAGCAACTTCCCTGTGCAAAGGATCATGGGGGCCCGAAGTGTCCATCAGTTGTACCCTTCGAAATCCTTCATTCTGAAGGGCCCTTTGAAGAGGCCAGTTTTGAGCACTTCGGTTTGGAACGACCCTTCTATGATTATTTTCACTCCAAAGTGCCCTTCGGAGGGCGATATATCCCATTTGGAAAGCACTGAGAAAATTGAGAAAATTGTCCTTCAAGATGGCTGAGCTTGATCGGTTTCCGGGTCGTAGGATGGAGGACGAAGGAGCGAGGAAACGAGGAGGGATATTGAGAAGCACCCACGGTCAAAACAGTGCAGATGCAAGAAGTGAATTGAGACACACCCAGAGATTTAGTTTAGATTTATTTCTCTTTCTGTTAACTATTCTCATCTTATGGTCCACACACACAGAAAAACTGAGACACTGTTGTAAATAGTCTCACACTATTATAAAGATGGTGTTTATCATAGAGGAGAGTGAAGACATTAGTTGTTGTTCCTATTATTGTCCTCTAGATGGCAGTAGTACCAAATATACAAGTGGAGGATAGCCAAGGTTACAGAGGTAGAATAAAAGAGGAGCTGTGTCCCAATTCAGGGGCCGCGCACTTCGAAGTGCATGAAAGGGGTGGGGTTTTGGAGTGGGGGGTTGCCAGGTCTGCCAAACAAAACCATCCCAAAAGTAGCGTAATCACAGCACAAGTGGAAAAGTACAACGAGCCGAGCGTCGTTACATGGCTAGCTGTGTGACAGACAGAGACAGCTGGTGTTTGTGTGTGCATTTTAAAGTTTTATGACTTTATTGGGTTTTGACATGCTTCACTGCTGGCTACGACGGGACACTGGACCAAAATATGTATGGTTAAACTATGTAATGTTAGTTTTATATCGTTAGCAAGTTAACCTTGTTTGCTTTTTATGTTAAATGAAACGTTAACTGTGAAAATATATACATTCATATTTATACATTTACTCTGTTGGTGGATTCAAAATGGTCAATATTCATATTCATGCATTTAATTCATATTTATGTTAATCATTTATGGCTTATGATTTATCAATTTTACTCTTGATTTCATATATTTATGTACACCTTTATACCTTAATTCTCATCATATTTTCAAGTATTTACACTTTATTGTACCCTTATGGTTATTCTTATTTCATCTTTAAGAGTATGTATGCTTGTTGTATTCAACTGTTCTTCAAGTGTTCCAGTGTGACAGGTCACGTCGACACGTTTGTGGTTAGAAACTGGACGTCTGCCAAGTACTGCAGAAGTGATGTTTTTCAGAATTAGTTGCTCATTTGAACTTAATATATATCTGTTATTATTTCTGCTGACATGTAATAATGTAAGATTTGTAAAATTCCCTATATCTATTTTTGACATCTGACCAGTCTATGACATAATGGGTAAATCCATTCGATCTTTTCTGATTAGAACAAAACATGAGTTTGAGTGGGATGTAAATTTCCCTATGGTTATGGTACAAAATGGACTGAGCAGGGGCGGATCTACCGGGGTGGCAACTGCCACCCTAAGAAAATTATCAGAGAATAAAATAGAAATGTTTGCAGTGTTTCCAGTACTACTGCTTTTCAGCAGCGGCGCTTCAATGTGATGACATAAAAAAGACAGCGCATTGCAAAATAAAGGCAAGAAAACACGTCTTTCAATAAGCCGCATGACGGTTGCAAGTGAACGCAGCACATCCAGTGTTGTCAGCTTCATTAACAAATGGTTCTTATGAACCGGTTCGTTGGGAGTCAAAAACACAGCGAACATAGCCAAGTTCACTTATGAATTGTTTTTTTCATTTGTTCGTGAATCGGAAAATTACTGCTTCTTGGCTAACTCAGAAGTCCTCGAATTTTCGTAATTTTTTGCGAGCTGATTCTCCGACCGCCCTCTCCACTTTCATCATGGATAAAGGTCTTTTTGCCATCCGACGAAACGGTAACATGAAATCAACAAGAAGATCCCGATCACAGAAACTAGTTAGGTAAGAATCTAAATGTATTTTAGCTTTTCTCGATTGCTAACACATTATAAGTGATTCAGTTGGCCCAGCTTCCCAAACCATTCGCTCAGTTCTCAAAACAAAGACACATTTCTCAAAACGTTTGACTACATTAGGTAGCAAAACTGATGACACTCCAGTCAAAATCTGAGAGGGAGCTGAATTAATAATTTACAGGGGTTTTAAACTTTAAACACAGTACCAGTACTTTAGAACATAGGCGGGTGACGTCACTGACCAGGAACCATAAAGCCGGCCCAAACACACTCACATTCAGCTTCTGTGTCTTCAGCACGCGCTACGTGTAATCTTGTCTGTCTTATTCATTGTTGTCCGTCTATCATATATCGATATTATGGCGAGCGAACAGCAGCAGTTTAGGAAGTGTGTTCACCCCTGCCGTCGTTTCATTACGGGCAGGGATACTCACGACCTTTGTGTTGTCTGTTTGGGAGCGCAGCATGCCCAGGCAGCTCTCGAGGGGCTGTCTGCGTGCACTGTGAGCAGTTTCCACTGAGGACGCTGCGCTCACGCCGAGCTCTCTTTGAGGAGAGTGGCTCGGTTCGCGCTCCCCAGGGCTCGGGCCCCACTTCTGCTGAGGCAGGGCGGCGTCTTATTTCCTGGGGGTTGCAGATGGATGTAGCAGCGGGGTTAGAGTCGGGCCCAGCCTTATCTCTGCCCTCACCTGCTGCATCTAGCGTGTCAATTCGGAGGCAGGAAGCATGCGTTGCGGTTTCTTCCGCTCTGGTTGACACTGTCACTCTAATGGCGTCCAGTTCTGAGGAGCTGGATGTTGTTAGTGTGGCAACGGGAGAGACCAAAGACTCGCCACTTCCCTCTCCCGCAAAGCAAAGCTTATGGAGGTGCTTACTTGCGCTGTCGCCAGGCTTAACGTTGACTGGCCAGTCGAGAAGCAAGAGCAGAAGTCAAAAAGTAAGCTCGATGAGCGCTTCCTGCCGTCGGGCGCTGCCGTTTTTTCCCGATCTCCACACCTCAGTGGAAGAGACTGGTGTCTTCCCGTGTTTTCACCCCTCAAACCTCCACCAGTAACGTGGTTGGTATGAGAAAACACGGGTATGGAGCGATTCCAAGAGCCCCGACGTTGCCCACTAAGCCACTGAAAACCACCTCAGCGCTAGTGGGCAAAGCTTACTCGGCAGCAGGTCAGGCGGCGGCATGCTTGCACACTATGGCAATCATCCAAGCATACCAAGCCGACCTGCTGAAGGACTTGGGTGATAGTGACGAAATGGGGGCAGAGTAGAGACTCTGTTACGAAAGGAGGCTATAGAAAGGGTTCCTTCTCCTAGCAGGGAGTCAGGGTTTTACAGCCGCTATTTCATTGTGCCAAAGAAAGACAGGGGGATGCGTCCGATTTTAGATCTTCGTCAGCTGAACAAAGAAGTAGCAAAACTCAAGTTCAAAATGCTGACAGTTGTAGGGTCCGCCCACTGGTCCAAGGACGGTAGCCAATGGCGCGGTAGAAGGTTTCCTGCTTGTTACTGTCTTCCTTTTTGCGCAACAATACAAGATTAAATTAAATACATTTTCTCACCAGAATTATCTCTTTTCTGTTATCTAACTCCAAAGATAAAAGGTTTTACTGATGTACCATTACTCATGAGTCGTATAAATGTTTGATTATTCTCTTTAACTCTTTACTTTATATTTTACTCGTTCATCAGGAATTTATGTCGCACTGAGTGTCTCGTATCGGCCGAAATACGGACCTCACGGTCACAAACTGGTCAGTTTTGGTTATTAGACAGAGGTAATTGACTATACTAGTAGAGTGCCGCTTTCATGCTTGCTTTCTCTAAAAGTATTTGTTTAGTCCCCATAGACTTGTATTAAAGCAATATTAATTCTAGTCAGAGGTCACGGCCACTACTACAGGTATAAGCCGATCAATATTACTTTCTCTGATAGTAGTTTTGGTGTAGCCGTGCCATGGTTTCCCACGTACACTTAGCTAGAATAACATTACAATAAACAGAGGTAAGGCCCACCCTATTTAGGTTGGTCGATCAACTTATTGTTGTCCTAAACGGGAATTCCCTTTTTGGCCTTTACAGACCAAGTACACTTGAACTAATACCAAATGTTAGTCAGAACTCTAAACTCTCAGTTGGTGTGCCCAATGCTCCACTCAGACTGGATTTTAGTCCATTACTAACCTGACCCAGATTTGCGGTAACATAACCTTCACTTAATCTACTAGAGAAAATAATTTCAGAGTAAGGCAGAATAAATCAATCATAACAATTTATTATCCAAGAAATTGGGATAATACAAATTCAAATCAAACTCAAATAGTAATAAGCAAACATTCAATAATACCAATAAAGACCTTAAAAGTATTTACCTTGCAATGAGAACTACACACAGCGAATGTGAGGGAGATCTGTTTACAGATTCCCAGAACCTTTTGCCACCATCCTTTAAATATCCAGATATCTTATGAATTTACCAAATGGTGTTTTTATTATTATAATAATTTGGGGACTTCTCTTTGGGGGATGTAGGGTAGTAGTGAGAATTCTTCTTTGATTTCTGTGGGAAGATGCAATTCATTTACATACAGGAGGTATTTGTGTGTGAGGGACCTGGGGGAGTTTGATCACATTAGCATACAGTGTTTACTCCAGATTCTAGATCTTAAAAGGGATTTTAAGATATTTTAAGTGATTTTATCTTAAAAGTGATACCAAACCTGAATTATTACACTTTTGTACATCTTGATTTAGATAGTGGTGTTCAGGTGAGTTTTGGAGTGTCCTGAGGTTAGGAAGAGAGGAGGGGGAAAGAGAGGGGGAGAGTGAGCAAGGAAACAGATGTTTACAGTCAATAGGGAGGTGTGACTCTTCTGTCTTCACTCAGTGGGGTGTGTCTCTTCACCAGTGGGGTGTGTTGTCTCGGACGTGGAGGTGAACTCCCTGAGAAAGTGTTCAAATGTTAATTCTCGTAAGGAACCTTTGTTCCCTCAGAAAATGGCGCTCTTTCCGCAACACAGGAAGTTCTTAAGGTTTGCTTTCGGGGGCGAAGCTTACCAATACAGGGTTCTTCCCTTCAGCCTAGCACTGTCACCTTGAACATTCACCAAATGTGTAGATGCGGCTCTTGCGCCTTTGCGTATGCAGGGCATCTGCATACTCAACTACATAGACGATTGGTTGATTCTGGCTCAGTCAGAGCAGATGGCGGTTCAACATCGAGATGTTGTTCTCGCCCATATGAGAAGGTTGGGGTTGAGACTAAACGCAAAGAAAAGTGTGCTTTCTCCATCTCAGAGGACCACTTATCTAGGCGTGGTGTGGGATTCAATGATTATGCGGGCCCGTCTATCTCCGGTACGCATAACATCAATTCTATCGACTGTCTCAGACATAAAGCTAGTCCAGTCACTCACTGTCAAATAGTTTCAGAGACTGTTTGGTCTTATGGCAGCAGTGTCCAACATGATACCTTTTGGCCTGCTGAACATGAGACCACTACAGTGGTCGCTCAAAACCAAAGGGTTCTCACCGAGGGGGAATCTTTTTCGTATGATCAGAGTCACGCGGCAATGCTTATGTGCTCTAAACATATGGAAGCAACCTTGGTTTCTGTCCCAGGGACCTGTGTTGGAAGCTCTCAGTCATTGCATCACGCTAACGACAGATGCATCCCTCACGGGCTGGTGGGCGATCATGAGTGGTCGCTTGACTCGGGGTCTGTGGCAGGACCATCATCTCTCGTGGCACATAAATTGCCTGGAGATGATGGCAGTATTTCTAGCTCTGAAATACTTCCTTCCAGACCTCAGGGATCAGCATGTGTTAGTTTGATCAGACAACACAGCGGTGATCTCTTATATAAATCACCAGGGGGGTCTGAGATCACGCCCAGTTTACAAGCTGGCGAATCAGATCCTCCTGTGGTCCCAAGGGAAACTACTCTCCCTCAGAGCAGTTTACATCCAAGGGCACCTGAATGTGGGAGCAGACATCCTGTAGAGGCAGGGGCCGAGGCCCGGGGAACGGAGACTTCACCCTGAGGTGGTGAAGTTATTATGGGAGAACCACGGCGAAGCCCAAGTGGATCTGTTTGCGTCTCAAGAGATGACTCACTGTCCACTGTGTTTCTCGATGTCAAGCCCAGCACCTCTTGGGCCGGATGCTATGGTACAGCCGAGGCTACCGCTGTACGCATTTCCCCCGATTGCACTGCTCCCGGGAGTTCTGGAGAGAGTACGACGGGACGGGGCCCATCTGCTATTAATAGCCCCATTCTGGCCGGCCCGAGTATGGTTCTCGAACCTGATATACCTTCTCGACGGGTCTCCCATGGAGATTCCGATCAGGAGGGACCTTCTCTCTCAGGCAGGTGGTCTGATATTGCACCCCCATCCGGATTCATGGATGCTGTGGGCGTGGCCTCTGAGGGGGCACAGCTCATAGATTCAGGTCTCTCAACTGAGGTTTTTGAGACCATACTCCAGTCCAGAGCTCCCTCCACGAGGAAACTGTACACCTTGAAGTGGAAATTATTCACTTCTTAGTGTGAAAATCACCGGTGGGATCCTGTTAACTGCCCAGTCAGTGCAGTTCTGGATTTCCTTCAGGGTTATCCCCCTCCATCCCCCTCCACACTAAAGGTGTACGTGGCGGCCTTAGCTGCTTACCACACTCCTTTCAGCCGAGTATCTCTGGGGAGACACCCACATATATCTCGTTTCCTTCGTGGCACTTTGAGGCTCAGACCTGCAGTACGCACGAGAGTACCTGCTTGGGATTTGTCCATTGTGTTACAGGGCCTGTCTATGAGAAGTTTACACTGATTCATCTGTGCTCCGATGCTTCCTGAAGCAGTGTTTTGAAATCGGCCATCACTAAATAAGTCGTTATTTTGTTTTTTTGGCGCACCAAAAATATTCTCGTGGCTTTATAATATTAATATTGAACCACTGTACTCACATGAACTGATTTAAATATGTTTTTAGTACATTAATGGATCTTGATAGAGGAAATGTCATTGCTCAGGCCTCACTGAGCCATCGGATTTCAACTAAAATATCTTAATTTGTGTTCTGAAGATTAACGAAGGTCTTACAGGTGTGGAACAACATGAGGGTAAGTAATAAATGACAGAATTTTCATTTTTGGGTGAACTAACCCTTTAATACTGGCTGCCCTTGTCTAATGCCTTAACATGGGCTGGTATATGCAAATATTGGGGTCATACATATTAATGATCCCGACTGTTACGTAACAGTCGGTGTTATGTTGAGATTCGCCTGTTCTTCAGAGGTCTTTTAAACAAATGAGATTTATATAAGAAGGAGGAAACAATGGAGTTTGAGACTCACTGTATGTCATTTCCATGTACTGAACTCTTGTTATTCAACTATGCCGAGATAAATTCAATTTTTGAATCTAGGGCACCTTTAATTCTCATCATATTTTCAAGTATTTACACTTTATTGTACCCTTATGGTTATTCTTATTTCATCTTTAAGAGTATGTATGCTTGTTGTATTCAACTGTTCTTCAAGTGTTCCAGTGTGACAGGTCACGTCGACACGTTTGTGGTTAGATATTGGACGTCTGCCAAGTACTGCAGAAGTGATGTTTTTCAGAATTAGTTGCTCATTTGAACTTAAAATATATCTGTTATTATTTCTGCTGACATGTAATAATGTAAGATTTGCAAAATTCCCTATATCTATTTTTGACATCTGACCAGTCTATGACATAATGGGTAAATCCATTCGATCTTTTCTGATTAGAACAAAACATGAGTTTGAGTGGGATGTAAATTTCCCTATGGTTATGGTATAAAGTCGTTGATAGAGGGGCTTTTTCTCCTTTTATTAAATATTTTCATTATCGATTAAAGTTTGCGTGTGAGGCTAAATTTAATTGCAGTGAATAAATTTTCTTCAACGTCATCAACAGCCTGGATCTCATTTTCTCAAGTTTTTGCATCATCTGTATTTAAGTCTAAATTTAAAGTATAGTACTTTAGGATTTTATTCAACTGCACTCCATATCAGAGACAAATATTGTATTTATGAAAAACTGACGTTTTGGTCTTTGGACATCATGGATATTACAGTTTTATTTAGATATTACACAATGGTGAAAATACACTATAACACTTTATGAAAGAAACATTAATGTTTAGTCCCAGACTAAAATTCATGTTTCAGTTGTTTTAACTAAAAGAAACTTGCACTGATATATCTTAAAATTTACCTGCTGAGCATGACAAGAATTTTAAGACAAAATCTGAATGGACCATAGATCTGTTTTGTTTTTTCAAATATTATGGTTTGATTTGAGTATGTGAGTTAATTTCTTTTATTCTTATATTACATGGCAGCTGTCGATTGAATCAGCCCTGCAAGTCTCTGAAGCCCATCCAGGTCCAGCAGCTCCACCAGCATCTCCTGCTCAGCTGAATGAAAGTGTACACAAATATGCTTTGTTCTGTTTTATGTGCTGTTAAATTAAAGTTTTTTTCTGATGTTAAACCTTAATTCTGTTGTAAATAGTTGTAAAAGGTACTTTAAGTAGCTATAGAATGATGTATTTTAATGTAAAAACATTTAATTTACATTATGAAAAAATTATTGTATGTTATATGTATAATGTTTCATGTAAAATTATAAGTTGCATAAAAGAAATAAACAATCAACAGAACAATTCTCTTATATTTACACATGTAAACATACATAAAACATTAACAGAAATGACTCCGACTCATTTACAAATAAATTACATTACAAATATAATGTACAACATTTTTAACTTGCATCACAAAAATAAGCTGTACAGAAATTAGGCTGTTTCATTGACAAAGTGACATTTAAATAATATTTATATCGACACATTTTAATATACCTATTTTATGCACTGTATTCTGTTCTTGAGAAAAGGGGAGGGAAGCGGCCTTTGAAGTGCGATTCACTGCGGCGCGAGGAGAGCTGACGTAATTCGAGACTTCAAGTGCACCTCTCTGTTTCCCCGCAGAATAAAGCGCCCATAGACATATAATAACTATATATAATATAATGTTTAATATAATGTTTATTATATGTCTATGGAAGCGTCCATCTCAAGACACTTCGCGGTCTACACTATCCCACAATTCATTGCGCGCCGGTGACGACAGCAGTTCAGGTGTGAATTTACATAAATGTAAGCAATGCCCCGTGTTCACCAGTATCTAAATCAAACTGTAATGTCCATGATGTCCGAAACGTCAGTTTTTCATAAATACAATATTTGTCTCTGAGATGGAGTGTAATTGAATAAAACCCTAAAGTACTATACTTTAAATTTAAAGTATTTAAATTTTTAACTTAAATAAAGTTTAAATACAGAGTAAATGTATAAATATTAATGTATTTTCACAGTTAACGTTTCATTTAACATAAAAAGCAAACAAGGTTAACTAGTTGCTAACGATATAAAACTAACATTACATAGTTTAACCATACATATTTTGGTCCAGTGTCCCATTGTGAAGCATGTCAAAACCAAATAAAGTCATAAAACTTTAAAATGCACACACAACCGTCAACTGTCCTGCCATTTCTTTCGAAGGTTTTGGAGAAAGTAGCTGCCAGGCACCTTCAAGACCACCTCAAATACAACAAAATTTTTGAAAAGTTTCAGTCTGGCTTTCGTTCCGCCCACAGCACGGAAACAGCCTTAGTAAGAGTGACAAATGACCTGCTAATGACAGCTGATGCAGGTTCACCATCACTCCTTGTCCTCTTGGACCTTTCTGCAGCTTTCGACACCGTTGACCACGGCTGCACCACTCTGTTGGTCTCAATAACACCGTCTTGCGCTGGTTTGAGTCATACCTCACAGATAGATCTGAATTTGTGGCCATGGGAAGCTCTAGGTCCCGTTTACATGCTGTTGGTTGCGGGGTTCCACAGGGCTCAGTTCTTGGACCTATTTTGTTCATTCTCTACATGCTCCCCCTCAGCAAAGTCATCAGTCGTTTGGGGATTTCTTTCCATTGTTACACTGATTATACACAATTATACATCAAAACTGACACTCATTCATTATCTTCATCATCCTCATCTTCATCAACAATTTTATCCACAGTCACTGTCTGTTTGGAGGAAATAAGGGCATGGATGACTCATAACTTTCTCCAGCTGAATAGTTCAAAGACAGAAGCTATCCTCATTGGTTCCCCTCATCAGATCAGATCGTCTTCCATAACCTGTATTACATTCTCTGGCCAGGACATTCCCCTATCAACATTAGTCACCAATCTTGGAGTCAGGTTTGATCCTCATTTAACCTTTGAGGCCCACATTAAACATCTCTGTAAAACATCTTTTCACCACCTCAGGAATATAGCCAGACTCCGTCCCACACTTACCCTACATGATGCTGAGAAACTCGTTCACGCCTTTGTCTCTTCAAGACTGGACTATTGTAACTCTCTTCTCATCGGGATCCCTAGCAAGAGCATCCAGAAACTCCAGAACTTACAGAACAGTGCCGCTAGGATCCTGATGAGAGTGCGTAAATATGAACACATCACACCAATTCTTCAATCTTTACATTGGCTTCCCATTTCTGCCCAGATTGAGTATAAGGTATCCCTTCTGACACATCAGTGCATCCATGGCAATGCCCCCAGTTACCTACAAGAACTCCTTACTCCACAGATTTCAGCACGTTCTCTCTGCTCCACAAACACGCACCGGCTCCATCCCCCTAAGACTAAGTCCCGCACTGTTGGGGACAGAGCCTTCTGTGCCGCGGCCCCTCGGCTCTGGAATGCCCTTCCTGAACACTTGAGGGCTCCACAAACGACTAATGGTTTTAAAAAGGACTTAAAAACATATTTTTAAAAAGTTTTTCAACGTTTAAAACTTTCTTAGTGTTTAAATTTTGTGTGTTAGTTTTAGTTGGCAGTTGATTTTTTTAACTTAATTCCTAGATTGTTTTAATTGTTTTTTGGGTAACACTTTACTTGAAGGGGTGTGCATAAGACTGACATGACACCTTCATAATCATGACATGACACGTGTCATGAATATGAAGGAGGTTTTATGCATGTTTATGACAACTGTTGCAACCCGAGTCAGCAGCCATGAAAACATACATTGAGGATGAACTGGCCAAAGGATTTATTCGGCCTTCCACATTGCCAGCAGTATCAGGTTTCTTTTTTGTTAAAAAGAAAGACGGCAGTCTACATCCCTGTATCGATTACCGTGGATTGAACGACATCACTGTTAAATTCTGGTATCCTTTGCCATTGGTACCTGCAGCCCTTGAGCAGTTAAGACAAGCCGAGTACTTCAGATGGTTCATACAAAACTTCAGTGGCAATGCAGACCCGTTAACTTCCATGACCAAACGGCAATCCTCACGTCTCGCCTGGTCCCCCGAGGCAGTGCATGCATTCCAAGAACTAAAGGAACGGTTCACCACAGCACCTATTCTCCGTCACCCAGATCCAGAACTCCCCTTCATAGTGAAAGTGGATGCCTCCAGCACGGACATTGGGGCCATTCTCTCACAGGTAACCCAGCTAAAATGTTCCCCTGTGCGTTCTATTCTAGAAAACTGTCAGCAGCAGAGCGCAACTACGATGTGGGTAACCTGGAGTTACTGGCAATGAAAGCGGCATTGGAGGAGTGGCGTCATTGGCTGGAGGGAGCGCAACATCCGTTCACTATTCTCACTGATCACAAAAACTATCTACGATCTGCTAAACGCCTGAATCCTCGGCAATCCAGATGGGCCATGTTCTTCATTCGCTTCCAGTTCACAGGAACTTACAGACCTGGGTCAAAGAACACCAAGGCGGATGTGCTGTCATGGCAGACAGAGGAAGTGGGACAGACGGAGAACGAGGAGAACATAATTCCTGACACATTACTGCTCACCCCGGTTCAATGGGATGTCATGACCGAAATCACGCAGTCGAACGAACAAACAGCACCTCCGCCAGCATGCCCACCAGCTCGCACATTCATTCCAGCACATCTCCGGGACAAGTTACTACACTTTCCTAGTTCAGGCCATCCGGGTATCACAGCCACACTACATCTCCTGTAAAACCGATTCTGGTGGGAGTCCATGCTGGTAGATACCACACTATTTATTAACAATTGCTCAGCCTGTCAAACCTCCAAAACACCACATTAAGCCCCGGCGGGTCTGTTACAGCCTCTACCCATTCCCCAACGTCCCTGGTCTCATATCGCCATTGACTTTGTCACCGATCTCCCCGAATCCCAAGGCCATACCACCATACTTACAGTCACTGATCGCTTCTCGAAAGCATGCCAACTCATACCACTTCCCAAACTAACCACAGCGTTTGAAACAGCGGAACTGCTGTGTAACTACGTGTTTTGCTTGTATGGCCTGCTGGAGGACATTGTGTCGGACAGAGGTCCACAGTTCACCTCTCAGGTTTGGGCAGCCTTCTTTAAACACCTAAACATCAACATCAGTCTCACCTCATAGTACCACCCCGAATCCAACGGGCAAACCGAGCGCATGAACCAGGAACTCACCAGATTCTTACGCACATACTGTCAACAGAACCAATCGGACTGGAGCCGCTATCTGCTGTGGACTGAATATGCTCAAAACTCTCTGCAAAAACCTGCCACTGGTGTCATGTCTTGGGTTTTCAACCTCCACTCTTTCCCTGGTCCGGGGAACCATCCAACTTGCCATCTGTAATCGAATGGATGCAACGAAGCGAGGAGACCTGGGATCTGGCTCACCATCACCTGCAATGCGCTGTGAGAAGGCAGGAAATGCAGGCCAACCGGCATCGTCACCCCAATCCTCAATACACCGTGGGACAATGGGTTGGGCTGTCCACCAGGGACTTACATCTAAGACTTCCATGCAGAAAACTCCCAGGTTTGTAGGGCCTTTTCAAATTATCAGACAAATTACACCTGTATCATTTCGTTTAGACTTACCTGCTAATTACCGTGTTTCTCTCACTTTCCTTGTATCGCTGCTAAAACCCTCCGGGGGTCCGAGAGGAGAGTCTGAGGGAGCCGAGGCCCGCAACCCCCCACCCTTGATGATCAAAGGCGAGGAAGCCTTTCAGGTGCGAGAGCTGCTGGATTCCAGGCGCCGGGGTAGGAGACTACAGTATCTAGTCGATTGGGAGGGGTATGGCCCGGAGGAGCGATCCTGGGTCAATGCGGATGATATCCTGGACCCATCACTCATAGAAGAGTTTCATCGGACGCACCCGGAGAGACCGGCCCCTCAACCACGTGGTAGACCCCAACGTCCACTTCCTCACGTCTGGAGCCACTCGCAGGTGGGGGGGCTCTGTCACGAATATGGCTCCCGCGGCTCTTCCTCCGGGCCGCCAGAGGGAACCATCACCCGAATATTGATCATCTCCCATTCGGACTACATTTCCCATAGGCCCCCATTCCTGGGACTGATTGCGCAC
Source organism: Ancherythroculter nigrocauda (assembly GCA_036281575.1). Classification (NCBI taxonomy): domain Eukaryota; kingdom Metazoa; phylum Chordata; class Actinopteri; order Cypriniformes; family Xenocyprididae; genus Ancherythroculter; species Ancherythroculter nigrocauda. The sequence continues at coordinate 61,815,779 of VTFQ01000002.1, forward strand.
ACACCTGCACCACATCACACTCACACTATTTAAGACACACAGACACACACACTTCGTGAAGTCTCGATTTGCCTTGGTGATCATTTCTGAGCGTTTTCTTGTGGACTGTTTATCTGTTGCCGTTTGGATTGTTTATTCCCTGTGAACCTCTGCTGCCTGTCCTGATCTCTGCCTGTGACCCGACTCTGTTTGACCGCCACCTGCCACGACCATTGCCTGTTCCTATTTATGCATCTGCCTTTGCCCTGTCTGCATTGCACGTTGTTTAATAAAAGCTGAAACCTGTCATTAAATGTCATTCGCTCAATTATGTCATTTTTAATGCAAAGATGACATTGTTTGAGATGTCCAAGTTATGACAACTTGACATAAACCAATACATCATAACCTGTCAGTGTCTTTGTCATGACAACCTGACATCATTTAGCTTTATGGGTTAACATTACATTAAACTGTCATGTGGTTGGTTTTGACATTGGCTGTCATGAGGCCATTATAATAGTGTCATGAATATGTATCTTGAGCTCAACTACAGTGGTACAAATTGAACTTGTTATTAAAACAAATAATGACAAATAATTTTATAATAGCGTCATGACTATTTTTAATTTCATGTTGTTGTTTTTTTTTAAGTTTTCTCCAACAGAAGGTCAGATAATAGACAATTTCAAATTTCTCAAAAAAAGATGACACTGTTATAAAATAATGGTAACACTTTATTTTAGGGTCTTTTAACTAGTTGCTTATTACTATTAGCATTCATATTACTAGAATATTGACTATTTATTAGTAATTAATAAGCAAATATTAATGCCTTATTCTGCATGAACTTATTCTAGATTCTTAATCCTACCAATACCTAAACCTAACAATTAACTATATTTAAAAGTAGTAAATTAGGAGTTTATTGAGGGAAAAGTCATAGTTAATCGTTTATATATGTGTTCCCTATACTGAAGTGTTACCAAAATAATGTAATGTAATGTTAACCCATAAAGCCAAGTAATTTTTTTAAGTTTGATAATTAATCTGCTATGTCATGTTTATGACAGGTTATGATGTCTTGATAATGTCAAGTTGTCATGACAAAGACATCTCAAACAATGTCATCTTTGCATTAAAAATGACATAATTAAGCGAATGACACTTAATGACAGTTGTCATAAACATGCATAAAACCTCCTTCATATTCATGACACGTGTCATGACATGATTATGAAGGTGTCATGTCAGTCTTATGCACACCCCTTCAAGTAAAGTGTTACCGTTTTTTGTTTTATTTTGCCTCTATTGTAGCACTTTAAGATTTACTTTAAAATGTAAAATGCTTTATAAATAAAAATATATTATTATTATTATTATTATTATTATGTTATGAACATACGGAGCCCCGCACATGACATGCAAGAAAAAAATCAAATTGTGCGCACAATTTACTATTTAGTTCACTTGATTTATAAATCATGCGCATATTCAACACTGAGGTGGATAAGCTCAGATAAATAAGGCCTACAATCGAGCTGTTCCAAAAATAAATATAACGTCACGCTTCCTGGATCTAGTAAGAACTCAACACAGGCAAACATTATACATGTGATTTACTGGCTTTTGCGTCAAATGAACCCTGTGATGTTTTTCTCTTTTATTTTATCTGTTCAAGCATCAGTGTGTCTGGTTTGATCTGTCGGTGGATAAACAGCTTCTGCTGGATGTTTGTCGTCTCTGTGTGTGTCAGCAGTTTGTGGCTGAAGCGTTTCTTCATTTTCTCTCCTGCTAATAAGAAGATCACAATCTTCCACTCCACACAAAACATCTTTACACTGAAATAAAGTGAATCCATCAACAGTCAAATAAGAGTCACAGGTCAGAGGTCAAATATGATTGACAGCTCACAGCACTAAATAACACACCAGTAGATTCAGATATCTAGTCCAATATTTCACTCTTCTGCTGTTAGTTTTCATTCAGGCCCAGAATTCATTTGAAAATGTAAGATCAGCAAAAACTTGTTGATTTTCGTGACGGTAAAGGAGACGGATGTGTGAGCGGAAACTAACTGAGGATGGGGGAGGATTCACACACAACCAGATAAATATCACAGTTCAGTGTGTTTCAGATCAATCTGAGGGTTTTCAGACATTTTAAGAGTCACTATCGTGGGCTTTTCAGTGAACCGATGAAGAAAATGTTCCTCAAGTTAGTTTTGCTCTGTTTGTGGCGTCTGGATGGTGAGTTTTAAATGTGTTTTTATTGCTTCAGTTGTGTCTGTTCTGGTACCATGTGATAAATTACTGGTTAAATTAGTTAGAGAAGATTAACATTCACTGTTAGTGTCAGCGACGGTGGCTGTAGTGAAGCGCACGACTCAGGAAATAACTTTAATCTAATAATCCACACAATACACAGGAGAATCATGAGGAGAAACACAACCACGTAACGTAGACGATACCGGACGATGAACTGAACACAACTCAGGCTTTAAATAACAGGGACTGTTAAAGATTTGGTGTGAAGAGAGTATTAAGTGCCTTCAGGGTTGTTTTGAATGTATTTTGTGGGACCAACAAAAACATATAAAATATATCCTAATAACAAACCAAAGAATCAAAGAAATATAAACAACTATTAATTAAGAAGAAAAAAAGCTTTCAAAGAGAAATCAAAAAAGTCAAACTAAAGTAGATAAGGCCTTAATCAAAAAATTGAGGCTAAAATGTCACAAGGAAATTCTAAACAGGCCTGGGAGGGAATCAGGACGATGATTGATATCCCACATAAGAGTATAGAGAAGAAAATTAGTTTGGACGGCTCTGTCACTGAATCATCTGAAAAGGTTTCTCGCTCAGTGAAACAAACAGACCGTATATCAAGAGAACAAATAGCGCTGTTGTTGAGTTGATTCACTAGTTTGAGCTACGCTGCACAGCCAAGTGTCAATCATTTGACAGTGGTAGTGAGTAGCCAGTACGGTTTTACCTGTGGTTACCAAGTCAGTCTCACTGTCAGAATATCTTCATTTAAGCCTATAATAATGTGATAATAATAAATAAAACAATTCTTACCAATAACTTTGAGCTTGTATAATTAATATTTTTTTTAGAATTCAATAGTTGTACAAATCGGTAAATTATTAAGTTTTTACTTATGGTCTTATATCTGCATACTGTTGGGTTTCACATTTCTAAGTAAATACAATACTTTTAAGGTATATTTTAGCTCATTTATTGAAAGTGTTATGCGTCACCACAACCCTCAACTTTTCGGTTTGATGATCCAGCCCTCAAATTAAGCTAATTGAATAGTCCTGCAGTAAACTAATAATGAGCAGTGGGTTCTGGGAAATTCTTCTGGGATTAACAGTCTACAGAGACAATAATGGAAGAGGCTGCCATCTGCTGGTACATAATGGCAGGTAAAACATAGCCCTTCCTCAAGGGATAGCTTCTAGATGCTCCGACACAGAAGAACCGGTGGGAAACAGAGCAGAGGTGGAGCCGGCAACATGAAGGTGGGCCAGGACCATGGAGCAGAAACAGATGCATGAGGAGAAGCAGGACCAAGAGCCAGAGACCAGCAAGCCAGATTTGAGGAGATCATAGACTAGAACAGTTTCAGACTTAGGCTCAGGATCAGACTCAGGATCAGATCTGCAAACTAGGTCTGGGTCAGGAACAGACTTAGAAACAGGAAAATGCTCTGAATTGTGTTCAGCAGTCTTATTCAAAGCCATTTTGACAAATGTTCACCAAACATACCATAGCGGCACTGCCATCATTGAAAGCACCAAGGAAGGCCAGATGAATTCGGGAACCAGAAATACATCAGCAGAAATACTAGATGATAGCGGCTTAGGAAATCCGGCTTCTCTGACCATTCTCAGCAGGGCTTGACATTAACACCCGCCAACCTGCTAAATGTGGGTGGATTTCAGCTGTGGCGGATAAGACAGACAGGCACGTGCACACATAGACATAAAAGGGGGCTTGAGTTGCAACTTCTTCATCCGGTGCTTCTGCATCCAGATCAGATTCTGAGTCAAACTGAAACGCTTGAAGGACTGCATGTCTACGAGCCATCACGATACATCCACTGCAAACATTAGCACTTGGTACCGTGGCCGCAAGCTGGTTAAGGCCACACCCACCCTCCACCTTGCCCCGCCTCTCTCCTCCTCATTAGCATTTAAAGCTACAGACCCAGAAACGGCACGTCCTGAGGAAAGCTCATTGTGGGACTGGCTCACCGTGGCTGAAATTCTGTACCAAGGCTGAATTTCGGGAAAGAGACTTCAGTTACAGTACTTAGGCCTATATAAAAACATCCAAAAAGTAGCATGTCATGGGACCTTTAAAGGAATCAGACAAACAGATTTAGAGAATCTGTCAACAATCACCAGAATACAGGTACAGTTATTGGAAGCAGGGAGGTCGGTGATGAAGTCTACTCCTAGGTGTGACCAGGGTATGTTGGGAACGGGCAGAGGATGGAGTTTATAGGAGGGAAGATGACGAGGGCTCTTTGAGATGGTGCATTCCTTACATCCCTGCACGTACCTTCTGACGTCAGCTGCCATGTTTGGCCACCAGAAGCACTCTTTCAGCAGCAAGAGAGTTTCATTGACCCCAGGGTGGCCAGTGCCCAGTGACGTGTGGGATGAGTGGAGTGCGCCGTGTCCCGGTGATGTATTGCAAACCTGGCGGGCAACCCGGCGGAGTGTTGGTGGAAGCATTGGAGGAGGGTATGGTTTCTTCGGACCAGGTGATGGGACTTACAATGAGTTTTTCAGGTAGGATGGGCTCATGTTCTTTGGTGTTTTCTTCAGGACTGTAGAGACGAGATAAGGCGTCCGCTTTGACATTCTTTGGACCAGGACGATAGGAGATGTTGAAAATGAAATGAGGAACAGTGCCCAATGCGCCTGTCGTGGGTTAAGTCTCTTTGCGTCTCTGAGATACTCCAGATTCTTGTGGTCAGTTAACACCAGGAATGGGTGTTGTGCACCCTCCAACCAATGCCTCCACTCTTCCAGGGCCAACTTGATGGCGAGAAGTTCCCTGTTGCCGATGTCATAATTGCGGGAGAAGAAGGCATATGGATGGAGTCTACTTGGATTCCCCTGCTGCTGAGATAATACCGCTCCCACTCCAGTGGTTGAGGTGTCGACCTCCAAGACGAAAGGTTTGTCTGGGTCAGGGTGAACAAGGATGGGAGCGGTAATGAAGGCTTCTTTCAGGGTTATGAAAGCGTGGGTGGCAGCTGGTGTCCAGGACAGAGACTTGGGCCTGTTGCATAGTAGGATGGTTAATGGACTGGAGATGATGCTGTAGTCTTGTATGAACTAGCGGTAGAAATTGGCAAATCCTAGGAAACGTTGGAGTTCTTTGATGGTAGAAGGTGTTGGCCAGTTCCTGATGGCATCCACTTTCACCTCGTCCATCCGGATGCCACTGCTGTCGATGTTATATCCAAGGAACTGCACTGAGGGTTGGTGAAAGGAACATTTCTCTGCTTTGAGGAACAGGTGGAACTCTCTCAGGCGTTGCAGGATCTCCACAACGTGGTGGCAATGTTCGGCCATGCTTCGGGAGTAAATCAGGATGTCATCGATATATACCAGCATGAACTTGTGAAGGAACTCCTGGAAGCAGATCGATGGCACAGTCCCATGGCCAGTGTGGAGGCAGCTTGGAGGCTCTCTTCAGGCAGAAGACGTCACTGAAGGGGGCATAACAATGAGGGATGTCAACAGAACGTTTCTCCACAGGACTTTCAATGGAGGTGGCACAGACAGACAGATGTTCAGAACATGGAGATGATGGTAGTAGTACTGCAGAGAAACAGTTAGGAAAGCAGTTATCCCCATTTCAGGACCTCGCCGGTTCTCCAGGAAATGACAGGGTTGTGCTGCTCCAACCATGGGCGCCCTAATATCACGTCAGCGGTGGATTCCTCCAGAACCAGCACATGTAGATGTTCACTGTGTAATACTCCAACTTGAATCTGTATTGGTCCAACACTGTGATGTACCCGTGTTTGGCTGAGAGACTTTCCTGTTATTGAGTGGATCTGGTAGGTGGACGGCGTTGCTGTAGTCTTAAGCTTGAGTTGGCAGCAGAGGGCACCAGAGATGAAATTGCCTGCTGACCCAGAGTTGAGGAGTGCATTGACTGCAATGGAAACATCAGCAGCAGTAAGGTTTAAGATAGTGGTGAGTGGCTTCATTTTATTTATAGGAGGAAGAATGGCACTCACCATGGGACAAGGAGGACGAATGGGGCCTGCGGGGATAACATGCCCAGGAGATCGCAATATAAGCACAACTTTAGGGTCAGCCGCCTCTGCTGCTCTGTAAGCGTCAGCCGAGTGTTGTCCAGTTGCATGGGTACATGAGCTGGTTCTGGAGGGCTGACAGATTCTGGTCGGCGGAGGGATGTCGTAAACTGTAGCTGGCCCTGGTGTTCTTTGAGACACGACTGCATACGAGTGGCGAAGCGTATGGAGAGTTGAATGAAGCATTCGAGCCCGATGGAATATGCAGCGAGATGCAACCGCATGCGTGGATCCAGACCCTGACGATAGGTGGTTAGTAATGACTGTTCATTCCACCCACTGGCAGCTGCAGGAGTCCTGAACTGAAGAGCATATTCATTCACAGTCATAGAACCTTGTTTTAAATGATACAGTTGCTCACCAATTGACCCTTCACCGGGAGTTTGATTGGCAAGCGATCTAACCAATCAGAACACCGAATCCGCCATTTTGTCCGACAAAGCAGCCAGGAGTTAACCTCGGTGGAGTTAAACTTGAAAAATTGTGTATATTGACATCTTTCCGCGTTTGAAACAACATTGATTCTGATGTTCATTCATGTTTATTTGATGCTATAAACGAACTAGTAGGAAGAGATGATCGGTTCACGAGCCGCTTGAGCTGAGGCGCTACAGCGATCTGTCACGACACATTAAAGAGCCACAAAATGTTTTTTATTGTTTGAATTTCTTAAAAAACTACACAGTTTGAAAGCTGGGACTTTGTTTAATATCATAGGTAACCTGATTTGTCTTGTCTGTCGATGTGTTGTCCGTGTCTTCTTTGCTCCGCGATGTATTTTTCACTGTGTGTGGCGTGACAGCGCCATGACTTGTCGGACAAAGCAACAGTAACTAAGGGGGGCGGGTCTTTGCGAAGGGTCAATTGAAGAATCCCATGCAGGTTTTATGAAAACCTCCTTGAAATGGGCGATGAAACTGGTGAGTGACTGGGTGATAGCATTCTTTTGTGACCAAAGAGTTTCAGCCCATTGAAGCGCCTTGCTGTTTAACTGTGATATGATGAACGCTACCTATAAACGGTCATCAGGGTACAGGTGCGGTTGCATCTCCAGGACCAGCGAACATTGCAGAATGAATCCGTTGCAATCCTCCGTCGAACCAGAGAAGGGCGCCGGTTTAGCCATGGGACTGGCGTATGCAGGTGGTGAAGGAGTAACGGTGGTGTTTGCTGAGGTGATCACTGGTGGACTGGAGGTGAATGTTCGGCGCAGAGCGTCTCAAAGTGCTACAATAGATGGAAAAAAAATTAGTTAAAGCAATTTAGGAATTAAGTTAAAAATCAACTGCCAACTAAAACTAACACACAAAATTTAAACACTAAAAGAGTTTTAAACATTGAATTTTTTTTAAAAGATAAGTTTTTAGGCCCTTTTTAAAACCATTAGTCGTTTGTGGAGCCCTCAAGTGTTCAGGGAGGGCATTCCAGAGCCGAGGGGCCGCGGCACAGAAGGCTCTGTCCCCAACTGTGCGGGACTTAGTCTTAGGGGGATGGAGCCGGTGCTTTACTCTCCTCCATGTCATCCAAGATGTACATGTCTTTATTTCTTCAGTCAAAAAGAAATGAAGGTTTTTGATGAAAACATTCCAGGATTTTTCTCCATATAGTGGACTTCAATGGCCTCCAGACGGTTGAAGGTCCAAATGTCAGTTTCAGTGCAGCTTCAAAGAGCTCTACATGATACCAGACGAGGAATAAGAGTCTTATCTAGAGAAACCATTGGACATTTTTGAAAAAAAATGTAAATGTATTTGCTTTATATAAACAAATGATCGCCTTCCAAGTGCTTCCGCTTTCCGTATTCTTCAAAAAGCTTACGCTGCATATCCTGCGCCTTCCTTATTCTGCTTACGGAACGATCGCAGTGCAAGTAGAATAAAAACATTCATTTCTTTTCGACTGAAGAAAGAAAGACATGAACATCTTGGATGACATGGAGGTGAGTAAATTATCAGGACAATTTTATTTGAAAGTGAACTAATCCTTTAAAGGCATAGACTCTATTTTAACTCGAAATACTGAAAAAAAAAATAGTGAAAAAATACTGGATTTTTTAAAAATTATTTTCAATGGGAGAAATTGATCATAATTATTGCATAAATATTAATTAGTATCATGCAGTTCTCTCAAAATACAAAATAAAAAAGTAAAAAGATTATTGAACAAAAATATATTACATTGGTTTTTCTGAGGGAGAAAAAAATTAATTTTGGGTTTCGGTCACTTTTGACTGCGAACAACACAAGTGTGACTCGCAAATGAGGAGCACCCGAGGGTTAAACCGGAGAGCATGAGACGACTGAAGGAGAGGAGGAGGGTGCGTGTCAACTCGTTGTCGGAGAGGAGAGCAATGTCTGGTGTGTCGATACTGCAGAAAGGAGGATTGGTATCCTTTCAGATATTTCAGTATCGGTCGAAATATCAATATTTTGACAGCACTAGGCTGTGTACATGGCATCAGCAGCAGACAGGAGTAACATCAGCGAGTGTGAACACTATTAAAGGGGAGCAGATTCAGTGTTGAGGAGTATAAACACCTCAGAGTTGTTTTAGATCACACATTGAGTTTGGACTAATGAATGGACTGACACTGTGAACAGAAAGGGTCAGCAAAGATTATTCTTCCTGAGGAAGATGGTGTTATTTAATGTAAGCCTTCCATTGTTGAAAGTGTTTATAATTCTTGTATTGAAAGTGTTTTGAGCTTTTGCTGGTTTGGAAATGTTACGGTGGAACAAAAGAGTTCGCTCAGGAGAGTCTTAAGCACTGCGAGTAAATTACTTGGTATCACTATGATAGACTCAGAACACATTTATCAGAGATGATGTAGTAAAGCTATGAAATGATATCTGATTATAGGCATCCACTGTATGATGAGTTTGAGCTTTTGCCTTCAGGTCCAAGATTGAGGATGCCAGAGTTTCTCAGAATCAGGGGTAAAATCCTTTATTCCACAGGCTGTGAAGTGTTTAAATGAAAGATAGTGAAAGAGTTTTCAGAGAGAAAACTAAACCTAAACAGAACAAACACGTTACAGTTCGTCTCGTATAGAAATAACTGAACTGTGATTTTACTGTCAGATCAAGTCTGAATTCAGCTCTAAACTCAGTTATTATGGATTGATTCAATAAAATAATATAAATATGAAGCTCAGATACTCTACAGCATTAGTTTTAGTGTGACATTAAACATTAAAAGTGTCTTTTTTAGTTATTGATCCATATATAAATCTATTTCTCTTTTCATTCATCATCTTTTGTCTTTGTGCTGCTGCAGAATATTATTCACGTCACATTTACATGATTCAAAGTATTTCAGTGAAGCTTCATCAAACCAACATCACGTGATTTTAAAGCTTTAATCTGTGAAAAACTCTGTTCTTCAGGTGTGTTTGGTGTTGAAGAGAAGAAAGTGTCAGTGACGGAGGGAGATTCAGTCACTTTAAACTCTGATCGTACTGAAATGAAGGATAATGATGTGATTCGATGGAGGTTTGGAGATTATAGAAACGCTTTAATAGCTGAAATCAATAAACGGGTCGACAGATTCACTGTATATGATGATGTTCTTGATGGGAGATTCAGAGACAGACTGAAGCTGGACAATCAAACTGGATCTCTGACCATCACAAACATCACAATGAAACATGCTGGAGATTATGACTTACAGCTCAACAATAAGAGAGCTCATATCTTTCTCGTTGTCACTGGTAAGTTAAATATCAGTTTCACATGTTTTATATTTTGATCATCACAAAGATTCAATTATTAATCCAAACTCAATTTTGCTTCTTTTGTTTAATGATGATATTCATTTCATAAATTTCAAACTATTTACTGTCATGAATGAGTGTCTTAATCTGTGTTGAACCTGTTTCTGTTTGTTCTCCATGTGTGTGTTTGATTCAGTGTCAGTGAAGGAGGGAGATTCATTCACTCTAAACTCTGATCTTACTGAAATAAAGGATGTTGTTCTGATTCGGTGGAGGTTTGGAAATGCTTTAATAGCTGAAATCGATAAACGGGTCGACAGATTCACTGTATATGATGATGTTCTTGATGGGAGATTCAGAGACAGACTGAAGCTGGACAATCAAACTGAATCTCTGACCATCACAAACATCACAATGAAACATGCTGGAGAATATCAATTAGAGAACAACTATAAGACTGTTGCTTTCTATCTCGCTGTCATTGGTGAGTTCAAAAATGTTTTCACCTGTTTTTAATGACAAAATTGAAATTAATTCATACGTCATTTTATTTCTTTTTGCTCATTTATGATATTGTTTATTTAAAATTTTAATTTTAAACTATTTAATTTAATAAACCATTATAATCTGTTTATCTGTGACAAACCCTGTTTCAGTGTCAGTGACGGAGGGAGATTCAGTCACTCTCGACTCTGGTCTTACTGGAATAAAGGATGATTATCCGATTCATTGGAAGTTTAAAAACACTTTAATAGCTGAAATCAATGTAACGGCCGACAGATTCACTGTATATGATGATGATCTTGATGGGAGATTCAGAGACAGACTGAAGCTGGACAATCAAACTGGATCTCTGACCATCACAAACATCACAATGAAACATGCTGGAGATTATGTACTAGATACCCACACTTTCAATTGGCCTTCTTATATTCGTCTCATTGTCTACGGTGAGTTAAATATCAGTTTCACGTGTTTTATTTATTACAGCTAGATCTAAAGAAGTATCTTATCATGACTAATGAGTTCAAATGACTAATTCTCTCACTTTCACATGAACAGCAGGTTTATATTGAACTTTCTATTCAATAGTTTTAAATGCTCTACTTTTGATCATCTTGGTTCCTCTGGATGTTTCTTGAATCTCTTCATTCATCCTCATTTCTCTTTATTCTCTCATGTTTTCAGCTCGTCTGCCTGTTCCTGTCATCAGCAGTAACTCTTCTCAATGTTCTTCATCATCATCATCATGTTCATTGGTGTGTTCAGTGGTGAATGTGAGTCATGTGACTCTCTCCTGGTACAAAGGAAGCAGTTCATTGTCCAGCATCAGTGCGTCTGATCTCAGCATCAGTCTCTCTCTACCTCTGGAGGTGGAATATCAGGATAAAAACACCTACAGCTGTGTGCTGAACAATCCCATCAGCCACCAGACTCAACATCTGAACATCACTCAACTCTGTCACACATGTTCAGGTACGGCAGCGCTGATGATATTAGCGTTTATTGACTGAGCTGATCTCACTTTGATGTTTTTATTCCTCAGTCCACTGTTGTGGTCCTACTGAAGCTGTGATCCGATTGGTCCTCTCTGCTCTGGTGGGCGTGGCTACTGTCATTCTTGTGGTTTATGACATCAGATCCAGAAGAGCTGAAGGAGATCAAGCACATATTCACACATCAGGTACATGATTGATGATGACTGATTCAGCATATATTAATATTGGTGAGATTGATTCATTTATGGCTTTACATGTTCATGTTTTTCAGGAAGTGCTTAAATCTGAAGCTGAACGCTGAACTTTAAAGATTCTTCAAGTGTGTTTTTGTCATAATAAATACTGATGATTATTTGAGCTTCTCTTTCAGTGTCAGATTTGTAAAACTCTTATTTGTAAGGCTTTATTGTTTATATTTCTCTCAGAGACACACAGATCTCACTTTACTACTACTGCTGTATATTTGTCATGTGTATTTTACACTGTTGTTGAGGATCAAATTAAAATAGCATCTTTTTAATGTGTCTGACGGAGTTGACACAAATTCAGTTCTGAAGTGAATAAATGTACATTTTTAGAAGAAAACATTTTCAGAAAAACCTGTTCCCTTACATGTTCATTAGCTGAGACCTTTGTCTACAAATATATCAGTTTATAATAATGTGTTATTCAATAATAAAAACTAACATCTCAAACATGTTTGGTCTCTTCTCTCAAGAATCAGTGAGATTAAGTTCAGATTCTTGTCATAACTCTGATATCATTTCATGATCACTACATTCCAATTCTAAGATACATTTATTGATATTATTAAATGTTATTAAATTATAAAGGAACTCCAGGTGAAATTCACTCTCAGCATTATTGTATAGACATTTATTAATGCCAAATGTTTTTTGAAATAAAAAGCCTGTTGAATTGCACTAGCTAACTGAAAAAATGTTCATCTGAAATTCAACATGGTCGTATACATAAGCTGGGAATATTTCAATTCAAAACATCAACACACACATTTTCATTATTAAAAAATTCAAAGATTCATATTCACCTTTGAGATTTCACTGCCAAAATATTCATTCTGTTTAAAAATACAACCAAACATTTTCAGTCCATTTTATTTCACTTTATAAATTCACTTCCACAAATTCAGTGGTTCAAATTCGACAGAAAATGACATTTATTTTCGCTGTATGTACCGTTGGCTCGTCACGTGACCCTCATCGCCCTCATGCACCGAACAACAGCAGTCGTCTAAACCCGCTTTATTTTAGCTGGAACAGCTAGAAGACAAATACAAATTGTGGCTGTATTTTTACTTTAATTTTTGTTGATGTATGAGTTGTACTGTACAGTAAAAGACATTAATCTTTCACTTTTAATCATTTTAAAAGCTGGAAATTAGACTAAGATGAAGCTCAAACATACGCGTTTACTCCATACTTCCTCTTGTGTTGAGTTGATCTTCACTTTATTTATGATTCGATCATTGGAATAAGCGTCCGAACGAGGAGACGTTTCAGTGTTTGATAGATGTGTTTTCAGATCAAGTCAGTAAAAACACAGAACATTGTGAACTATAAGCATGTATTTATTTAATATACAGCGAGATCTCCAGATAAAATGAGTCTCAAGCGTCTCTGAAACGACATACACACGTGTCTGTTTATGGAGTGATGAACAGATCAGTTCGGTGGGTCTGATCACATGATCTTTGTCCTGTCGAGAGTGTCTAGGTGTGCGAGAGCTGGTCTGTACATCTTCGGTTTGAGCGCGAGACGTTTACGCCGATGCCGCTTTCTTCTCCTTGTACGTGGCCATCATCTTCTTGATCTCAGCGATGGCTTTGCCTGGATTCAATCCCTGCGGGACGAGAAACTCTGATCAGAAACAAACCTCCGCCGGTCAGACGTCTCCTGAGGTCAGTGCGGTTTACCTTCGGGCAGGTTCTGGTGCAGTTCATGATGGTGTGACAGCGGTACAGAGAGAACGGGTCCTGGAGCTTGGAGAGCCTCTCCTCGGTGAAGTCATCGCGCGAGTCGATCATCCAGCGGTACGCCTGCGACACAAACACAAAACCACACGGTTGCCAAGGTAGGGCAAAGGTCATGACAAACCGAGCCGACGGCACTAGTGTTTTTGAGCTGTTCAGCGAACCAGTGCACGAGAAGAACAGCGGAAGTGAGGATCTCTCACCTGCATGAGGACGGCCGGGCCCAGATACTTGTCTCCGTTCCACCAGTAGCTGGGACAGCTGGTGCTGCAGCAGGCGCACAGGATGCACTCGTACAGGCCGTCCTGACAGAGACGGACACGTGAGAACACGGACACTCCTGCACACGTGTGTGTGTGTCGATGCGTTCACCCTACCAGCTTCTCCCGGTCCTCCACGCTCTGCAGGTACTGCTCCTGCCCCTGTTTGGACTCGTCCTTCTTCTTCAGGTACGGCTCGATGGATTTATACTGAGCGTAGAAGTTGCTCATGTCCTGCAGGAGACACACAGCGTCTCACACACACACACACACACACGGACAGAAACACACGGAGCGGTTGGGATACTCACGGGCACCAGGTCTTTCACCACATACATGTGCGGCAGCGGGTAGATCTTCGTCACTTTGCTGGTGTTGCTGTCGATTTTGTTCAGACACGCCAGCGTGTTTCCACCGTTGATGTTCATGGCGCACGACCCACAGATTCCTGCAGACCAGATCAGAACCGGATCAGAACCGAAACACACCAGAACGAGTTCATACGCGGCCGGGTTATCTCCTCACCCTCTCTGCAGGAGCGTCTGAAGGTCAGCGTGCCGTCCATCTCGTTCTTGATCTTGATGAGAGCGTCCAGAACCATCGGCCCGCAGCTGAGGGACACAACACACGCTCAGTCGACAGACACACGGACTCTGGAGCTGACGCGCGGACGGCTCGACTTACGTGTTCAGGTCCACCTCGTAGGTCTGCATGCGAGGTTTGTCTCCGGCGGTGTCTGGATCCCAGCGGTAGATCTGGAACTTCTTGATTCTGGGCTGAGCCGCCGGCGCCGCCGCTGTCTGTGCGAACCGCACCGCCTGGAGAACAGAAAACACTTTAGAGGATTAGTTCACTTTCAAATTAAAGTTTCCTTTCGGACATTTTCTAAAAAAAAATTTAAATTATATTTAAATGTATATATAATTATATATACATTTTAACCATAAATGCTCATCTTGAACTAGCTCTCTAAATTGTCATATACAATATGCTAGTGCAAGTATATAACAGTTAGTTCAAACTTTGACCTGTGGAGGGCAGTAATACACTTAGCAGCGTCTACACTGCTGGAATTCAAATAGAAAAGAAGAAGAGAGCTAGTTCAAGATGAGCATTTATGGTTAAAATGTATATCATTTTTAATTTTTTAAGGAAATGTCCGATGGTTTCTCTAGATAAGACCATTATTCCTCGTCTGGGATCATGTAGAGCTCTTTGAAGCTGCACTGAAACTGACATTTGGACCTTCAACCCATTGAACCCCAGTGAAGTCCACTATATGGAGAAAATACTGGAATGTTTTCCTCAAAAACCTTCATTTCTTTTCCACTAAAGAAAGACATGAACATCTTGGATGACATGGAGGAGAGTAAATTATCAGGAAATTTTATTTAAAAGTGAACTAATCCTTTAAGTTGATGCTGGTCTGACCTCTAGCGTCCACAGACGGAATTACACTCTGATTACATCACTGACACGGTTACCAAACACAGTAAACATGAAACACTCTTAATTAAGACTCAAAACATCGATCAATAATGAACTGAATGAGTTTTATTTAACTAAACGCCTGAGAGAGTTTTAGTCAGTAACTGTGAGGAAGCATTAATTAATAAATAAGCATTATTAACATCGACAGCACTCATATACAAAAGCATAAATGGGTAAAATATGAAATATGTAACATCATAAGTGCTCTCACCTTGCCATTTCACAATCGCGTAACACAACATTAATCACAATAAAGTTTCCCTCATTTTTATGACACAATAAATCAATAGTAATCTCTTCAAGACTCCCGTGTTTGACTTGGGTAAAGTTGGTTTTATATTCGCACATTCGGACATCCGTATTCAATAGCCTTGTTAATCACACTACATTGGACATTCAGTGGACATTCACAAGTAAATATGCCATTAAAACAATACTTGCCTATTTTGATCGACTGTGAAAAATGTTGTAAGTTGACAATCGTTGGTTGTCAATATCATGTCGCTGCTTAAAATTCACAAACATTAATTTATTGCACATTTATTGGAAAGTCTGAATTTATCAGAAGTCCGAATGTGCGAATATAAAACCAACTTTACCGAAGTCCGTGTTTGTAACTCTGATCTGAACTCAAACTCTATCGAGTTTTATTCAACTAAACGCCTGAGAGGTTAATCAGTAACTGTGAGGAAGCGTTAATTAATAAATTAAGCGTTATTAACATCGACAGCACTCATATACAGTAGCATATATGGATAAAATATGAAATATGTAACATCATAAATCACACCTTATCATTTCATATTCACACGACAACATTAATCACCATTAATAAAGGTTCCCTCATCTTTATAACACCTTAAATCAATATTAATCTCTTCAAATCTCCCATGTTTGTAACTCTACAGGCTCTGATCTGAGCTCAAACTCTATTGATCATCAGATATGCTCGATCAGATCAGTGTGGCTCACCGTGATCGCGGGTCGGTGAACGGCAGCGCAGCAGCGGCTCAAGGAGAAACACACAGCAGCCATGATCGCGACAATCTGACCCTGAGCTCCTCCAGCAGCCCACAATGCACCGGGGCCGCGCCTCAATAAGCGCGCGCAGCTGCCTATCGAGACAGCACTGCGTGTGTCACGAGCACACGTGACGTGTACTAGGCAGGCAAGATCAGTAGGTTTTGACACACAGCCCGTGAGTGATATAACGATGATCGCTTTATATGAAGTCTGTTTTACTCAGTGTAAATGTACAAATTATTAACCGCACATTAAGTACATAAATAACTAGCGAAAAACACGGTGTTGTCTCATTCATAATTCTTAATCATCGTATATTTTAATTAATAGCGTTTGTATAATAATAATAATAATAATAATAATAATAATAATAATAACATTTGTATTAAACCAGCATATTTTAAAATAAACTTTGAGCTTTTATAAGACTTTTATTTTCGCACTCTGACGAGGCCCCGGATATGACGTCGCGTCACCGGTGCAGGCAAACAGCGCACGAGAGATTGAGGTCACACATGTAAAATCAGTTGGCATTCATCTCCAGTCAGTTATCAGATCGATCTGTCTGATTGATCATCATGGTGTTCCTCACGCTGTCCTGCTGGATCCGGAACCGCGGACCGGACCGGTACTGGAAAGTCCAGGAGCTCCTGAAGAACGCGCGGGTGAGATCATGAGGAATATCTGTCCATCTTTATTATAGTTGCTCAGATCATAACTGTGAGAGTTATTTCATTTCCCAGCTAACAGTACTGTACTTTTGCTAAGTTATGAAAACGTTTTCTGAATGTTCAGTTTATTAAATGTTATAAACATTTCTTTTTGGTTATGTGAACGTTAAGGAATCTTTACATTGTATCATTCTTCAAACATTGTGGGAACGTTAGTTTTGAATGTTCTCTGAACGTTCTGAAACATGTAACATGCAAAAACGGTGTTACTGTTCAAAGTAATGCATTACAATATAGCGTTACTCCCTAAAAAAGTAACTAATCGCGTTACTTAGTTACTTTTTATGGAAAGTAATGTTACGTTACTGTGTGTTTGTTTTTGTAACAACAAAAAAAAGTCATATTTTTGGCAAATGTAAAGGCCATTTCACACCAAAAGTGAAATGAATATAAGCCTGAAGTAATGCATTACTTTACTAGTTACTTGAAAAAGTAATCCGATTACGTAACTTGCATTACTTGTAATGCGTTACCCCCAACACTGTTCAGAAACGTTCCATGAACGATGTATAATGTTTTTGTGCTAACGTTTTGAGAACATTATTAAAGAACAGATAACTATGATCGAGCGTTCAATTAATGTTACTTGAACGTTTGATCGTAACTTTGAGAGAACCTTGAAAGAACGTTCCCGGTCAGCTCCGATTCTTCTGCATTTTCTGTGTTCAAGGATTAGTTCACTTTCAAATTAAATTTTCCTGATAATTTACTCACCTCCATGTCGTCCAAGATGTTCATGTCTTTCTTTCTTCAGTGGAAAAGAAATTAAGGTTTTTGATGAAATCATTCCAGGATTTTTCTCCATATAGTGGACTTCACTGGACTCCAAACGGTTGAAGGTCAAAATTACAGTTTCAGTGCAGCTTCAAAGAGCTTTAAACGATACCAGACGAGGAATAAGAGTCTTATCCATTGCTTATTATCGAGAAAAAAAAATATATATATAAGTTTTAACAATAAATGCTCATCTTGAACTAGCTCTCTTCTTCTTCTCTATCTGAATTCCAACAGTGTAGACACTGTTAAGTGTATTACTGCCCTCCACAGGTCAAAGTTTGAACTAAATGTTATATACTTGCACTAGCATATTGTATATGACAATTTAGTTTGGTTTCTCTAGATCAGACTCTTATTCCTCGTCTGGGATCGTTTAAAGCTCTTTGAAGCTGCACTGAAACTGTAATTTTGACCTTCAACCGTTTGGAGTCCAGTGAAGTCCACTATATGGAGAAAAATCCTGGAATGATTTCCTCAAAAACCTTAATTTCTTTTCAACTGAAGAAAGAAAGACATGAACATCTTGGATGACATGGAGGTGAGTAAATTATCAGGAAAATTGTATTTGAAAGTGAACTAATCCTTTCAGTGAAATAAAGTGAACATTAATCTGATTTGTGTGTTATTTCAGCATTTCCGCGGCAGGAAGAACCGCTGCTACAGTCTGGCGGTGCGCGCGGTCCGCAGAGCGTTCATTTACGCCAGCAAAGCGCGAAAAGCCAAACGACGCAATATGCGACAGGTAGAGAACACACACCTTTCTTTCAGACGCATGCGCATCACACCTGTCAATCACTCATGACCTGTCTGTGCCGCAGCTGTGGATCTCGCGCATCGCCGCGGCCTCCAGAGAGCACCACATGAAGTACCCCGCGCTCGTTCACAACCTGCTGAAGGTCAGTGCGCATGCGTGCTTCTGATTCATCACTGTCCGTGCGCGACATCGGTTAAACACGTGTGTTTGTCCCTCACAGAGCAGCGTCCAGCTGAACAGGCGTGTTCTGTGCGACCTGTCAATCACAGAGCCGCGCTCTTTCCTCGCGCTGGCCAAACTCGCGCGCGCGCGCCAGCAGGAGGGGTTCAGAGCCGCGCTGGGCGACGGGAACGAGCCGCCGGGGGTTTTCTCCCGCATCACACAGCTGTCCTGACCGACGGATCCTTGTGTTCCTGTAAATAAGTGTTTGTGTGTGTGTGTTTATGAATACCAATAAAACATTTTCCTATATAATGGCTGCTGTGTTGTATTTATAATGAAACTCCACCTATATTAGAATCATACAGAACACTTTCAATCTTCTCAGATCCTTCATAACATAAACATTTCATCTTTGGGAAAATCAGTTTGCATGAGAAATTATGAAATGTCTCCATATAAGCCTTGTTATATATCATAATGTGGTTTGACTCGTTAAGTCAAGTGTGTGTCGATTACTAAACTTTTATTACATTTAAAATCAGTACAAAAAGGCAATTATCTGAAAATATGACTGATGACAAGAACAAAATATATGGTTATAAAGACAAGTTTCTTCATCATTCTAAGGCGTTTACACACATTAATACTTTACACATCACTTATAACTTGAAATATTTCTTATTATTCTAATTGCGTATTGTTTCTTATTATTCATACTCTATTGTGTAACACTGCAGTGTAGTTATTGTTTATTTTTATTGCCCTTATTATGTATTCGCTTATAGTTATTGTTTACCCCGTCTTTCTTGAGAGGAACACTAAACAACAACTCACGTGTCTGATGTATTGTTATAAAATAAATCTGTATTTATGATTATTATACGTCATCACTTGCATAATTCATGGCAAACGTTTTATAATTTCTCTCTATTATTGAACTCATGTAACGATGAAAACTGACGCAAGACTCGCGCAGATGCTTTCAGGCATCTTTCGGCCGCCGTACGCAGTGAGGGAGGCGTGGCTTCCTCTCTGACCTTCTGGAAGGACGCGCGCATTGGCCAATCAGCGCAGAGCGGCTGCGCGTGAGGAGCAGGGCGCATGCGCAGAACGCGGCGTGACACTCGTGTTGAGTGGAAGTCTGTCTGTACCCGGTGGTTCTGTGTCTGTCAGCGGATCATGTCGTGGCTGTTCGGGCTCAATAAAGGTCAGAGTGGCGCTCCGCCGGAGGGCCCGGTTCCGCCCGCTCCTCCTCCTCCTCCGCCCGGCGGCTCCGGTTCTGGTTCTGGTGATAAACCCAAGGACAAATGGAGCAACTTCGACCCGACGGGGCTGGAGCGCGCGGCGCAGGCGGCCAAAGATCTGGACCGATCCCGTGAGTACCAGAACCGAGCCGCGTTTCTGACGCGACGCGCGCCGCTTCATTCATTATAACGGAGGAGTTGAGATGTCACAAGCATATGAAGGGTATTAGGTCAAAGGTCACGCAGTGTGACTGTACTACAGTGATGTTGTTAATGAGGTTTGACCCCTGTGACCACAGGTCATGCCAAAGAGGCGCTGGATCTCGCGCGCATGCAGGAGCAGACCGTCCAGATGGAGCATCAGAGCAAAATGAAGGTATTATAATGTTCACTCACAGCGATGAAGATTAATAATATATTCTAATTCAAAGGGTACATTTACACAACAAAGGAAAAAGTCTTTCACATACTGATGACAACATTGTCAAAACAATCCACAAGAAGCAACATCCAACTCCGCCCACATCCAGGTGTGATGTCAGAAGCCACACCCATGCCATCCTGCAGACGATTCTTAAGATTTTATTGGTCATGTCAATCATAGCACTGATTGCATACACCAATGAGATGCATCAGTGCTGCACAGACCGATCTGCGTATGACGTCAAAGTACCGCGAGAGCGATTCAGATCCGTAAGGAGTCGTCTGCTCTCCAAACGCACTCGCGGAACTTTAATATCATACGCAGATCGGGTCTGCGCAGCTCCGATCCGTCTCCATCAAACCTATGGATTCCTAAACCTGACCATCACTGTAACCAATGAAATGACCTGCAGGGCGGGATTACTGGTGAAGTGGTTTAGTGTGGAGTTATGAGGTGATGTTTTGGGCATGGGCGTGGCTTCTGATGTCACACTTGGAGGTGGGCGGAGTTGCATGTCGACCTCAGGTTGGAGCGAGCCCTACTTTGTTCATACAGGTCCGCAAAAAACACTAAACTTGCTGTATTCTGCTGCCAGAGCAGTAGTTGGAGGAGTCACTTTAAAGAAACACTACACACCTATAGACTGAAGACGTAATACACATGTGCATCACGTCACCGTTTTCACACATTCACGTTATTGTAGTTTACATGGAGACGATAACGGTATCGTTTTCATAAACTTGCACTTTGAAAACTGTTTTTAAAAGTTAACATTTTCAGTCCCCCAAAATGCCGTAATAACTATCGTTATAGTTATCGTCCGTTGGTGTGAACGCTAATATAGTTATCATTCGCTGGTATGGATGCTAATATAGTTATCGTTACAGTTATCGTCCACTGGTGTGGACGTTAATATAGTTATCGTTATAGTAGGGCTGGGCAATAAAACAATAACGATATGTATTGCGATAGACACGTGATCGATATCAATAAAAAAATGTGTTTGATAAAACACTTCTTCGTCGGAAGAAAACAGGTTGCGAAGCAAGTTTGATTGCATACAAAAGCACTCGCTCTCTGGTAACCTAGCAACGTAGGGAGTGACACGCTAACAGCCAGTCATGTAACACATTCCGACTTCCCTCAGCGCCAGGCGCAAGTCAAACGAGTGTGGAAAAGGTGCAGGTGACGACGAGGGAGCTTCAGTTGAACAACAGTGAACTGCGCTCAGATGAGATGTTGTCAGGCTATGTCGGTAAAACTCAGAAAAAATAACATGACTGTCCAATCAGCCGTTATACTGTGCTCGTGGCGCGCACTCAAGAACTGCATGTGCAAATGTGCCGGCGCGCGCTGCATTACTTTATTATAGCTTAAGTAAAGCGCAAAAGAAACTACAAGCAATGACTGTCGTTGTTCTGTTGTAAGTGAAGTCATGAAATTACCAAACATGCGATTAAAGATGCCTCAAAACTGTGCATGCATGTATTTGTTGACATGGATTTAAAGCTATTGTTATCCAGTTTGTTGGCCTTAAAACGTCTTAAAAATGCACATATGTACACCAGGGAAATCTAAATTTTCTCGGTCGAGCATGCCCCCGTACCCCCTACCAAACAACATTTTCTGATTTCAGTAATTTTGAAACCCTGCGTACGGCCCATCTTATATTCTATCTAATGAAATCTGAGGTAAACGTGTATTTCTACAAATGTGTGCACTTTTGGACTTAAAGTTTGTATGTAGTATGCACTGTGATCAAAAATAAATGGGAGCAAACGCGACTGAATGTAAAGGTTTGTGTCTATTAATAATTATCGATTGATTTTGCATTTCTATCAGAAATTAAGAATTATTAGTGTCATTATAGTGGTGCAAATATCTAAGCTATCTAATACTTCAAATCTCAAGGTTAAATCAGAAGATTTTTTTTGTAAAAATGTTTCTGTAACAGCTGCCAAAAATAGTATAGCTCCACTGTGGTTTTTAACAAATTAAAAAAAAAAAAAAAAAAAAACTTTTCAAAACACCCCCCTCCCCCCTCTGTTTTTTTCACAAATCGCACCCTGTTTATATTTAACACTTTGCACTATTTTATTACACTTTATTAAGCATTTCTTACATTTTCTTTCATTTTGCACCTTAAATGTTAAGAGATTATGTTAAGTGTTCATTGTGACTTTAGACTTATGTTTACATTTTAATTATTTGAGTTTACCATGGTTGTTGACATTTCTGTCTTAATAGCTGAGGGGATTATGATCAGATGAAGGTTAAGTTTAAAATAAAAATGTTTAAATGTAATATATTTTTCTCCTGATC
Organism: Ancherythroculter nigrocauda; assembly: GCA_036281575.1. Taxonomy (NCBI): domain Eukaryota; kingdom Metazoa; phylum Chordata; class Actinopteri; order Cypriniformes; family Xenocyprididae; genus Ancherythroculter; species Ancherythroculter nigrocauda. The sequence goes on from VTFQ01000002.1 coordinate 61,838,498, forward strand.
CTTATTTTAAATGGGTCATAACAAATATCAATAATTATCGATATCGACCGATATGAAACACTGATATCGTGATACAGTTTTCAGCCATATCACCCAGCCCTACGTTATAGTTATCATCCGTTGGTGTGGACACTAATATAGCTATTGTTCGCTGGTATGGACGCTAATATAGTTTACGTTACAGCTATCGTTCGCTGGAATGGATGCTAATATAGTTATTGTTACAGTTATCGTCCACTGGTGTAGATGCTAATATAGCTATCGTTATAGTTATCATCCGTTGGTGTGGATGCTAATATAGCTATCGTTACAGTTATCGTCATTGGTGTGGATGTTAATATAGTTATCATTATAGTTATCGTCGTTGGTGTGGACGCTAATATAGTTATCATTATAGTTATCGTCATTGGTGCGGATGCTAATATAGTTATCGTTAATAGTTGTCCTTGGAGTGTATGCTAATATAGTTATCGTTATAGTTATCGTTATAGTTGTCATCTGTTGGAGTGTATGCTAATATAGTTATCGTTATAGTTATTGTCATTGGTGCAGACGCTAATATAGTTATCGTTATAGTTATCGTCATTGGTGCGGATGCAAATATAGTTATCGTTATAGTTATGGTCATTGGTGTGGACGCTAATATAGCTAACATTACAGTTATCGTCGTTGGTGTGGACGCTAATATGGTTATCGTTATAGTTATCGTCATTGGTGTGGACTCTAATATAGCTATCGTTAGTTATCGTCGTTGGTGTGGACGCTAATATAGTTATCGTTATAGTTATCTTCATTGGTGTGGACGCTAATATAGTTATCGTTATAGATATGGTCATTGGTGTGGACGCTAATATAGCTATCGTTAGTTATCGTCATTGGTGTGGACGCTAATATAGTTACCGTTATAGTTATCGTCATTGGTGTGGATGCTAATATAGTTATCGTTATAGTTATCGTCATTGGTGTGGATGCTAATATAGTTATCGTTATAGTTATCGTCTTTGGTGTGGACGCTAATATAGTTATCGTTATAGTTATCGTCATTGGTACGGATGCAAATATAGTTATCGTTATAGTTATGGTCATTGGTGTGGACGCTAATATAGCTATCGTTAGTTATCGTCGTTGGTGTGGACGCTAATATAGTTATCGTTATAGTTATCTTCATTGGTGTGGACGCTAATATAGTTATCGTTATAGATATGGTCATTGGTGTGGACGCTAATATAGCTATCGTTAGTTATCGTCATTGGTGTGGACGCTAATATAGTTACCGTTATAGTTATCGTCATTGGTGTGGATGCTAATATAGTTATCGTTATAGTTATCGTCATTGGTGTGGACGCTAATATAGTTATCGTTATAATTATCGTCATTGGTGTGGACGCTAATATAGCTATCGTTAGTTATCGTCATTGGTGTGGACGCTAATATAGTTACCGTTATAGTTATCGTCATTGGTGTGGATGCTAATATAGTTATCGTTATAGTTATCGTCATTGGTGTGGACGCTAATATAGTTATCGTTATAATTATCGTCATTGGTGTGGACGCTAATATAGCTATCGTTAGTTATCGTCATTGGTGTGGACGCTAATATAGTTATCGTCATTGGTGTGGATGCTAATATAGTTATCGTTATAGTTATCGTCATTGGTGTGGACGCTAATATAGCTATCGTTAGTTATCGTCATTGGTGTGGACGCTAATATAGTTATCGTTACATTTATTGTCATTGGTGTGGCCGCTAATATAGTTATCGTTACAGTTATCATCCGCTGGTGTGGATGCTAATGTAGTTATTGTTATAGTTATCGTTTTCTAGCGTGGATAGTAATATATTTATTGTTACAGTTATCATCTGTTTGTGTGGTTTATATGGTTCCTCCACACACTGTTTGGTTTGAATCTTTTGTTATTATTGTCGTTCAGGAGTACGAGGCGGCTGTGGAGCAGCTGAAGGGCGAGCAGATCCGCGTTCAGGGTGAAGAACGCAGGAAGACGCTGAACGAGGAGACCAAACAGCACCAGGCGGTGAGACGTCAGACTGATCACGAGCGTTTGAGCGTTTGAGCAGCAGATTCATGATGATGATGATGATAATGATGATGATGATAATGATTGTTTCCGTCCACAGAGAGCTCAATATCAGGACAAACTGGCGCGGCAGCGGTACGACGACCAGCTCCGACAGCAGGTGCGTGTCCTCAAATTCACTCGCTCTTGATTCAGACATGTGACTCTAACATCTCGACGTTGTTCTGTTCTTCCACAGCAAATTCTGAATGAGGAGAACCTGCGCAAACAGGAAGAGTCTGTGCAGAAACAGGAAGCCATGAGGAGAGGTGAGTCAGCACTCGTGACGTTTTCCTAAAGAAATCAGTGTTTGTCTTCATAATCTGAACGTCATGGTATTTGTTCCTGAAGCGACCATTGAGCATGAGATGGATCTGCGGCATAAGAACGAGATGCTGCGCGTGGAGGCGGAGTCTAAAGCTCGCGCCCGCGTGGAGAGAGAAAACGCTGATATCATCCGCGAACAGATCCGACTGAAGGCAGCCGAACACAGACAGACCGTACTGGAGTCCATACGGTAATATTACTTCATATATTACTACATTATTTAATTATATATATATATATAATTATTATATATATATAACTATATGGCTTAATTAACATTGTTGTGTTTGTGTGCTTCAGGACGGCAGGCGCCGTGTTCGGAGAAGGTTTCCGCACGTTCATATCTGACTGGGATAAAGTCACAGCTACGGTAAGCACCCGTGTGTCTCTTGCGTCTCAAGATGCCCGTGTCAGACCGCGGCTCACACTCCTCCGCTCCTGTAGGTGGCGGGACTGACGCTGCTGGCGGTGGGCGTTTACTCTGCGCGTAACGCGACAGCTGTGGCGGGACGCTACATCGAGGCTCGGCTAGGAAAGCCTTCGTTAGTACGAGAAACTTCTCGAATCACGGTGGGGGAAGCCCTCAAACACCCAATCAAGGTATGACAGGAATGTGTAGGATGAGCTCTTCCTGCACAGACAGGAAGTGAGGTGTGTTGCAGTGCTAATGTGTTTGTGTGTTTCAGATGGCAAAGCGTTTGAAGAGTAAAGCACAGGACGCGCTGGAGGGAGTCGTGCTCAGCGTGAGTGTTTGCGCATAGTTCACTTCCTGTTAATGAACATGTGCGCGGTGAGAAACGTGTGTCTCTTCCTGTTTCTCTGCAGCCGTCTCTGGAGGAGCGTGTGCGCGACATCGCCATCGCCACCAGGAACACCCGACAGAACCGCGGACTGTACCGGAACATCCTCATGTATGGCCCGCCGGGGACGGGGAAGACACTCTTCGCTAAGGTAACGCACTCGCACCCACGCGCGTTTGTACCACCGTCATGGCAGCGGTGCATCTAACTGCATCTGATTGGCTGTGAGCAGAAGCTAGCGATGCATTCTGGGATGGATTACGCCATCATGACCGGGGGAGACGTGGCTCCGATGGGGCGTGACGGAGTGACGGCGATGCACAAGGTGTTCGACTGGGCCGGAACCAGCCGCCGCGGGTGAGACGCTCCGCTCGTCACATGATTCGTTGAATAAACATCAGAAATTGTATTTGCCGCTTAAAATGATAATATAATTTTATTCTTTATATTAAATGTAAACATTTACAAAGTTATAGAATGTAATTATACAAATTGCAGTAATGATCATGTGTTGAATTGTGCTGTTGTGTGTTTCAGGCTGCTGTTGTTTGTGGATGAAGCCGATGCATTCCTGCGCAAGAGATCCACTGTGAGTCATTGTGTGTTCACTGTGTGTTTACGCGTGTGTGTCACCGCATCAGCTGACATGCGCGTGTGTGTGTGTGTTTGTATTTCAGGAGAAGATCAGCGAGGATCTGCGCGCGACTCTAAACGCATTCCTGTACCGCACCGGAGAACAGAGTAACAAGTAAATGCACCTGTCTGTCTGTCTGACACACACCCGTCTGTCTCTTGCTGGTGTGTTGATTGTGTGTGTGTGTGTGTGTGTGTGTGTGTGTGTGTGTTTGCAGGTTTATGCTGGTGTTGGCCAGTAATCAGCCTGAGCAGTTTGATTGGGCCATAAACGACCGAATTGACGAGATCGTGAACTTCATGCTGCCGGGACCTGAAGAGAGAGAGAGACTTGTGCGGCTGTACTTCGACCGATACGTGCTGGAGCCGGCCACTGGAGGACGCCAGTGAGACACACACTGAACTCACACTGAACACACACTCACACTGAACACACACTGAACACACACTCGCACTGAACACACTCTCGCACTGAACACACTCTCGCACTGAACACACACTCGCACTGAACACACACTCGCACTGAACACACACTCGCACTGAACACACACTCGCACTGAACACACTCTCGCACTGAACACACACTCGCACTGAACACACACTCGCACTGAACACACACTCGCACTGAACACACTCTCGCACTGAACACACACTCGCACTGAACACACACTCGCACTGAACACACACTCGCACTGAACACACACTCACACTGAACACACTCTCGCACTGAACACACACTCGCACTGAACACACACTCGCACTGAACACACACTCGCACTGAACACACACTCGCACTGAACACACTCTCGCACCGAACACACACTGAACACACTCTCACACTGAACACACCCTCTGACACTGAACACACACTGAACACCCTCTCACACTGAAGGCACACTCGCACTGAACACACACTCGCACTGAACACACACTTTCACACTGAACACACACACACTGAACACACTCGCACTGAACACGCTCGCACTGAACACGCTCGCACTGAACACACACTGAACACACTCTCACACTGAACTCACACTGAACACACCCTCTGACACTGAACACACACTGAACACCCTCTCACACTGAACGCACACACACGCTGAACACGCTTGCACACTGAACACACTCGCGCTGAACACTCACACACTGAAAACACTCGCACTGAACACACTCACGCACTGAACACACTCGCACTGAACACTCACGCACTGAACACACTCGCACTGAATACACTCACGCACTGAACACACTAGCACTGAATACACTCACACACTGAACACACTCGCGCTGAACACGCTTACACTGAGCACTCACACACTGAACACGCTTGCACTGAACACTCGCACTGAACACACTCGCACTGAACACTCACGCACTGAACACACTCACACTGAACACACACTCTCACACTGAACACACACTGAACACACTCTCACACCCTCTCACACTGAACTCACACTGAACACCCTCTCACACTGAACACACACTGAACACACCCTCTCACACTGAACTCACACTGAACTCACACTGAACACACACTGAACACACCCTCTCACACTGAACACACACTGAACACACCCTCTCACACTGAAGACACACTGAACACACTCTCACACCGAACACACACTTTCACACTGAACGCACTGACACTAAACACACTCGCGCTGAACACTCACACACTGAAAACACTCGTACTGAATACACTCACACACTGAACACACTCGCACTGAACACTCACACACTGAAAACACTCGTACTGAATACACTCACACACTGAACACACTCGCACTGAACTCTTGCACTGAACTCTCGCACTGAACACTCGCACTGAACACACTCACACTGAACACACTCGCGCTGAACACGCTTGCACTGAATACACACACACTGAACACACTCGCGCTGAGAACACTCTCGCACTGAACACTCGCACTGAACACACTCGCACTGAACACTCACGCACTGAACACACTCACACTGAACACACACACACTGAACACACACTGAACACACTCACACTGAACACACACACACTGAACACACTCGTGCTGAACACGCTTGCACTGAGCACTCACACACTGAACACACTCGCACTGAATACACACACACTGAACACGCTTGCCCTGAGCACTCACACACTGAACACACACACTGAACACTCTCACACTGAACACACTCTCACACTGAACAAACCCTCTCACACTGAACTCACACTGAAGACACACTGAACACACTCACGCTGAACACTCTCGCACTGAACACGCTTGCACTGAACACTCACGCACTGAACACACTCGCACTGAACACACACACTGAACACTCTCACACTGAACACACTCTCACACTGAACACACCCTCTCACACTGAAGACACACTGAACACACCCTCTCACACTGAAGACACACTGAACACACTCACACTGAATACACTCTGAACACACACTTTCACACTGAACGCACTGACACTGAACACACTCGCACTGAACACGCTTGCACTGAACACTCGCACTGAACACACTCGCACTGAACACACTCGCACTGAACACACTCGCACTGAACACACTCGCACTGAACACACACTGAACACACTCTCACACTGAACACACCCTCTCACACTGAACACACACTCACTGATCACACTCTGAACACACACTTTCACACTGAACACGCTCACACTGAACACACTCTCACACTGAACACACCCTCTCACACTGAACTCACACTGAACTCACACTGAACACACACTGAAAACCCTCTCACACTGAAGGCACACTGAACACACACTCACACTGAACACACACTTTCACACTGAACGCACTGACACTGAACACACACACACTGAACACACGCTGAACACGCTTGCACACTGAACACACTCACGCTGAACACTCACACTGAAAACACTCGTACTGAATACACTCACACACTGAACACACTCGCACTGAACACACTCGCACTGAACACTCGCACTGAACACACTCGCGCTGAACACTCACGCACTGAACACTCGCACTGAACACTCACGCACTGAACACACTCACACTGAATACACTCACGCACTGAACACACTCGCACTGAACACTCGCACTGAACACACTCGCGCTGAACACTCACGCACTGAACACTCGCACTGAACACTCACGCACTGAACACACTCACACTGAATACACTCACGCACTGAACACTCGCACTGAACACTCACGCACTGAACACACTCACACTGAATACACTCACGCACTGAACACACTAGCACTGAATACACTTACACACTAAACACTCGCGCTGAACACGCTTACACTGAGCACTCACACACTGAACACGCTCGCACTGAACACGCTTGCACTGAACACTCGCACTGAACACACTCGCACTGAACACTCACGCACTGAACACACTCGCACTGAACACTCACGCACTGAACACACTCGCGCTGAACACGCTTGCACTGAATACACACACACTGAACACACTCGCGCTGAGAACACGCTCGCACTGAACTCTCGCACTGAACACTCACACACTGAACACGCTTGCATTGAACACACTCACACTGAACACACACTCTCACACTGAACACACACTGAACACACTCACACTGAACACACACACACTGAACACACTCGTGCTGAACACGCTTGCACTGAGCACTCACACACTGAACACACTCGCACTGAATACACACACACTGAACACGCTTGCCCTGAGCACTCACACACTGAACACACTCACGCTGAACACTCTTGCACTGAACACTCACGCACTGAACACTCACGCACTGAACACACTCGCACTGAACACTCTCACACTGAACACTCTCACACTGAACACACTCTCACACTGAACACACCCTCTCACACTGAAGACACACTGAACACACTCACGCTGAACACTCTCGCACTGAACACGCTTGCACTGAACACTCACGCACTGAACACACTCGCACTGAACACACCCTCTCACACTGAAGACACACTGAACACACTCACACTGAATACACTCTGAACACACACTTTCACACTGAACGCACTGACACTGAACACACTTGCACTGAACACACTCGCACTGAACACTCGCACTGAACACGCTTGCACTGAACACTCGCACTGAACACGCTTGCACTGAATACACTCGCACTGAACACACTCGCACTGAACACACTCACACACTGAACACACTCACACTGAACACACACTGAACACACTCTCACACTGGACACACCCTCTCACACTGAACACACACTCACTGATCACACTCTGAACACACACTTTCACACTGAACACACACACACACTGAACACGCTTGCACTGAACACGCTCGCACTGAACACACACTGAACACACCCTCTCACACTGAACACACACTGAACACCCTCTCACAATGAAGGCACACTGAACACACACTCACACTGAACACACACTGAACGCACTGACACTGAACACACACACACTGAACACACGCTGAACACGCTTGCACACTGAACACACTCGCGCTGAACACTCACACTGAAAACACTCGTACTGAATACACTCACACACTGAACACACTCGCACTGAACACCCTCTCACACTGAAGGCACACTGAACACACACTCACACTGAACACACACTTTCACACTGAACGCACTGACACTGAACACACACACACACTGAACACACACTCACACTGAACACACACTTTCACACTGAACGCACTGACACTGAACACACTGACACTGAACACACACACACGCTGAACACGCTTGCACACTGAACACACTCGCGCTGAACACTCACACACTGAAAACACTCGTACTGAATACACTCACACACTGAACACGCTTGCACTGAACACTCGCACTGAACACACTCGCACTGAACACTCACGCACTGAACACACTCACACTGAACACACACTGAACACACCCTCTCACACTGAACACACACTGAACACACACTGAACACACCCACTCACACTGAACACACACTGAACACACACTGAACACACCCTCTCACACTGAAGACACACTGAACACACTCTCACATCGAACACACACTTTCACACTGAACGCACTGACACTGAACACACTCGCGCTGAACACACACACTGAAAACACTCGTACTGAATACACTCACACACTGAACACACTCACACTGAACTCTCGCACTGAACACACTCGCACTGAACACTCACGCACTGAACACACTTGCACTGAACACACACACACTGAACACGCTTGCACTGAACACACTCACACTGAACACACTCACACTGAACACACACTCGCACTGAACACACTCACACTGAACACTCGCACTGAACACACTCGCACTGAACACTCACGCACTGAACACACACACACTGAACACGCTTGCACTGAACACACACTCACACTGAACACACACTTTCACACTGAACGCACTGACACTGAACACACTCACGCTGAACACGCTTGCACAATGAACACACTCGCGCTGAACACACCCTCTCACACTGAACTCACACTGAACACACACTGAACACACACTGAACACACACTGAACACACCCTCTCACACTGAAGACACACTGAACACACTCTCACACCGAACACACACTTTCACACTGAACGCACTGACACTGAACACACTCGCGCTGAACACTCACACACTGAAAACACTTGTACTGAATACACTCACACACTGAACACACTCGCACTGAACTCTCGCACTGAACACACTCGCACTGAACACACACAGTGAACACGCTTGCACTGAACACACACTCACACTGAACACACACTTTCACACTGAACGCACTGACACTGAACACACTCACGCTGAACACTCACACACTGAACTCTCGCACTGAACTCTCGCACTGAACACACTCACACTGAACACACTCGCACTGAACACTCACACACTGAACACACTCACACTGAACACACACTCACACTGAACACACCTTTCACACTGAACACACACTTTCACACTGAACGCACTGACACTGAACACACTCGCGCTGAACACTCACACACTGAACTCTCGCACTGAACTCTCGCACTGAACACACTCACACTGAACACACTCGCACTGAACACTCACACACTGAACTCTCGCACTGAACACACTCACACACTGAACTCTCGCACTGAACTCTCGCACTGAACACACTCACACTGAACACACACTGAACACACCCTCTCACACTGAACTCACACTGAACACACACTGAACACACACTGAACACACCCTCTCACACTGAACTCACACTGAACACACACTGAACACACACTGAACACACACTGAACACACCCTCTCACACTGAAGACACACTGAACACACTCTCACACCGAACACACACTTTCACACTGAACGCACTGACACTGAACACACTCGCGCTGAACACTCACACACTGAAAACACTTGTACTGAATACACTCACACACTGAACACACTCGCACTGAACTCTCGCACTGAACACACTCGCACTGAACACTCACGCACTGAACACACTCGCACTGAACTCTCGCACTGAACACACTCGCACTGAACACTCACGCACTGAACACACTCGCACTGAACACACACAGTGAACACGCTTGCACTGAACACACACTCACACTGAACACACACTCACACTGAACACACACTTTCACACTGAACGCACTGACACTGAACACACTCACGCTGAACACTCACACACTGAACTCTCGCACTGAACTCTCGCACTGAACACACTCACACTGAACACACTCGCACCTGAACACTCACACATGAACACACACTCACACTGACACACACTCACACTGAACACACACTTTCACACTGAACACACACTTTCACACTGAACGCACTGACACTGAACACACTCGCGCTGAACACTCACACACTGAACTCTCGCACTGAACTCTCGCACTGAACACACTCACACTGAACACACTCGCACTGAACACTCACACACTGAACTCTCGCACTGAACACACTCACACACTGAACTCTCGCACTGAACTCTCGCACTGAACACACTCACACTGAACACACACTGAACACACCCTCTCACACTGAACTCACACTGAACACAACTGAACACACACTGAACACACCCTCTCACACTGAACTCACACTGAACACACACTGAACACACTGAACACACCCTCTCACACTGAACACACACTGAACACCCTCTCACACTGAAGACACACTGAACACACTCTCACATCGAACACACACTTTCACACTGAACGCACTGACACTGAACACACTCGCGCTGAACACTCACACACTGAAAACACTCGTACTGAATACACTCACACACTGAACACACTCACACTGAACTCTCGCACTGAACACACTCGCACTGAACACTCACGCACTGAACACATTGCACTGAACACACACACTGAACACGCTTGCACTGAACACACTCACACTGAACACACTCACACTGAACACACACTCGCACTGAACACACTCACACTGAACACTCGCACTGAACACACTCGCACTGAACACTCACGCACTGAACACACACACACTGAACACGCTTGCACTGAACACACACTCACACTGAACACACCTTTCACACTGAACGCACTGACACTGAACACACTCACGCTGAACACGCTTGCACAATGAACACACTCGCGCTGAACACACACTGAACACATCTCACACTGAACACACCCTCTCACACTGAACTCACACTGAACACACTGAACACACACTGAACACACCCTCTCACACTGAAGACACACTGAACACACTCTCACACCGAACACACACTTTCACACTGAACGCACTGACACTGAACACACTCGCGCTGAACACTCACACACTGAAAACACTTGTACTGAATACACTCACACACTGAACACACTCGCACTGAACTCTCGCACTGAACACACTCGCACTGAACACACACAGTGAACACGCTTGCACTGAACACACACTCACACTGAACACACACTTTCACACTGAACGCACTGACACTGAACACACTCACGCTGAACACACACACTGAACTCTCGCACTGAACTCTCGCACTGAACACACTCACACTGAACACACTCGCACTGAACACTCACACACTGAACACACACTCACACTGAACACACACTTTCACACTGAACACACACTGAACACTGAACGCACTGACACTGAACACACTCGCGCTGAACACTCACACACTGAACTCTCGCACTGAACTCTCGCACTGAACACACTCACACTGAACACACTCGCACTGAACACTCACACACTGAACTCTCGCACTGAACACACTCACACACTGAACTCTCGCACTGAACTCTCGCACTGAACACACTCACACTGAACACACTCGCGCTGAACACTCACACACTGAACACACACTCACACTGAACACACACTCACACTGAACATACACTTTCACACTGAACGCACTGACACTGAACACACTCACGCTGAACACTCACACACTGAACTCTCGCACTGAACTCTCGCACTGAACACACTCACACTGAACACACTCGCACTGAACACTCACACACTGAACACACACTCACACTGAACACACACTCACACTGAACACACACTTTCACACTGAACACACACTTTCACACTGAACGCACTGACACTGAACACACTCGCGCTGAACACTCACACACTGAACTCTCGCACTGAACTCTCGCACTGAACACACTCACACTGAACACACTCGCACTGAACACTCACACACTGAACTCTCGCACTGAACACACTCACACACTGAACTCTCGCACTGAACTCTCGCACTGAACTCTCGCACTGAACACACTCACACTGAACACACTCGCGCTGAACACTCACACACTGAACACACACTCACACTGAACACACTCGCGCTGAACACTCACACACTGAACACTCACACACTGAACACACACTTACACTGAACACACTCGCGCTGAACACTCACACACTGAACTCTCGCACTGAACTCTCGCACTGAACACACTCACACTGAACACACTCGCACTGAACACTCACACACTGAACTCTCGCACTGAACTATCGCACTGAACACACTCACACTGAACACACTCGCACTGAACACTCACACACTGAACTCTCGCACTGAACACACACTCACACTGAACACACACTCACACTGAACACACACTCACACTGAACACACACTTTCACACTGAACGCACTGACACTGAACACACTCGCGCTGAACACTCACACACTGAACTCTCGCACTGAACTCTCGCACTAAACACTCATGCACTGAACACACTCGCACTGAACACACTCGCACTGAACACACTCACACACTGAACACACTCGCACTGAATACACACACACTGAAAACACTTGTACTGAATACACTCACACACTGAACACACTCGCACTGAACTCTCGCACTGAACACACTCGCACTGAACACACACAGTGAACACGCTTGCACTGAACACACACTCACACTGAACACACACTCACACTGAACACACACTCACTGATCACACTCTGAACACACACTTTCACACTGAACACACACACACACTGAACACGCTTGCACTGAACACGCTCGCACTGAACACACACTGAACACACACTGAACACACCCTCTCACACTGAACACACACTGAACACCCTCTCACAATGAAGGCACACTGAACACACACTCACACTGAACACACACTTTCACACTGAACGCACTGACACTGAACACACACACACTGAACACACGCTGAACACGCTTGCACACTGAACACACTCGCGCTGAACACTCACACTGAAAACACTCGTACTGAATACACTCACACACTGAACACACTCGCACTGAACACTCACACTGAACACCCTCTCACACTGAAGGCACACTGAACACACACTCACACTGAACACACACTTTCACACTGAACGCACTGACACTGAACACACACACACACTGAACACACACTCACACTGAACACACACTTTCACACTGAACGCACTGACACTGAACACACTGACACTGAACACACACACACACGCTGAACACGCTTGCACACTGAACACACTCGCGCTGAACACTCACACACTGAAAACACTCGTACTGAATACACTCACACACTGAACACGCTTGCACTGAACACTCGCACTGAACACACTCGCACTGAACACTCACGCACTGAACACACTCACACTGAACACACACTGAACACACCCTCTCACACTGAACTCACACTGAACACACACTGAACACACCCTCTCACACTGAACTCACACTGAACACACACTGAACACACCCTCTCACACTGAACACACACTGAACACCCTCTCACACTGAAGACACACTGAACACACTCTCACATCGAACACACACTTTCACACTGAACGCACTGACACTGAACACACTCGCGCTGAACACTCACACACTGAAAACACTCGTACTGAATACACTCACACACTGAACACACTCACACTGAACTCTCGCACTGAACACTCACGCACTGAACACACTTGCACTGAACACACACACACTGAACACTCGCACTGAACACTCACGCACTGAACACACTCACACTGAACACACACTGAACACACCCTCTCACACTGAACTCACACTGAACACACACTGAACACACCCTCTCACACTGAACTCACACTGAACACACACTGAACACACCCTCTCACACTGAACACACACTGAACACCCTCTCACACTGAAGACACACTGAACACACTCTCACATCGAACACACACTTTCACACTGAACGCACTGACACTGAACACACTCGCGCTGAACACTCACACACTGAAAACACTCGTACTGAATACACTCACACACTGAACACACTCACACTGAACTCTCGCACTGAACACTCACGCACTGAACACACTTGCACTGAACACACACACACTGAACACGCTTGCACTGAACACACTCACACTGAACACACTCACACTGAACACACACTCGCACTGAACACACTCACACTGAACACTCGCACTGAACACACTCGCACTGAACACTCACGCACTGAACACACACACACTGAACACGCTTGCACTGAACACACACTCACACTGAACACACACTTTCACACTGAACGCACTGACACTGAACACACTCACGCTGAACACGCTTGCACAATGAACACACTCGCGCTGAACACACACTGAACACACTCTCACACTGAACACACCCTCTCACACTGAACTCACACTGAACTCACACTGAACACACACTGAACACACACTGAACACACACTGAACACACCCTCTCACACTGAAGACACACTGAACACACTCTCACACCGAACACACACTTTCACACTGAACGCACTGACACTGAACACACTCGCGCTGAACACTCACACACTGAAAACACTTGTACTGAATACACTCACACACTGAACACACTCGCACTGAACTCTCGCACTGAACACACTCGCACTGAACACACACAGTGAACACGCTTGCACTGAACACACACTCACACTGAACACACACTCACACTGAACACACACTTTCACACTGAACGCACTGACACTGAACACACTCACGCTGAACACTCACACACTGAACTCTCGCACTGAACTCTCGCACTGAACACACTCACACTGAACACACTCGCACTGAACACTCACACACTGAACACACACTCACACTGAACACACACTCACACTGAACACACACTTTCACACTGAACACACACTTTCACACTGAACGCACTGACACTGAACACACTCGCGCTGAACACTCACACACTGAACTCTCGCACTGAACTCTCGCACTGAACACACTCACACTGAACACACTCGCACTGAACACTCACACACTGAACTCTCGCACTGAACACACTCACACACTGAACTCTCGCACTGAACTCTCGCACTGAACACACTCACACTGAACACACACTGAACACACCCTCTCACACTGAACTCACACTGAACACACACTGAACACACACTGAACACACCCTCTCACACTGAACTCACACTGAACACACACTGAACACACACTGAACACACCCTCTCACACTGAACACACACTGAACACCCTCTCACACTGAAGACACACTGAACACACTCTCACATCGAACACACACTTTCACACTGAACGCACTGACACTGAACACACTCGCGCTGAACACTCACACACTGAAAACACTCGTACTGAATACACTCACACACTGAACACACTCACACTGAACTCTCGCACTGAACACACTCGCACTGAACACTCACGCACTGAACACACTTGCACTGAACACACACACACTGAACACGCTTGCACTGAACACACTCACACTGAACACACTCACACTGAACACACACTCGCACTGAACACACTCACACTGAACACTCGCACTGAACACACTCGCACTGAACACTCACGCACTGAACACACACTCACACTGAACACACACTTTCACACTGAACGCACTGACACTGAACACACTCACGCTGAACACGCTTGCACAATGAACACACTCGCGCTGAACACACACTGAACACACTCTCACACTGAACACACCCTCTCACACTGAACTCACACTGAACACACACTGAACACACACTGAACACACACTGAACACACCCTCTCACACTGAAGACACACTGAACACACTCTCACACCGAACACACACTTTCACACTGAACGCACTGACACTGAACACACTCGCGCTGAACACTCACACACTGAAAACACTTGTACTGAATACACTCACACACTGAACACACTCGCACTGAACTCTCGCACTGAACACACTCGCACTGAACACACACAGTGAACACGCTTGCACTGAACACACTCACACTGAACACACACTTTCACACTGAACGCACTGACACTGAACACACTCACGCTGAACACTCACACACTGAACTCTCGCACTGAACTCTCGCACTGAACACACTCACACTGAACACACTCGCACTGAACACTCACACACTGAACACACACTCACACTGAACACACACTCACACTGAACACACACTTTCACACTGAACACACACTTTCACACTGAACGCACTGACACTGAACACACTCGCGCTGAACACTCACACACTGAACTCTCGCACTGAACACACTCACACTGAACACACTCGCACTGAACACTCACACACTGAACTCTCGCACTGAACACACTCACACACTGAACTCTCGCACTGAACACACTCACACTGAACACACTCGCGCTGAACACTCACACACTGAACACACACTCACACTGAACACACACTCACACTGAACACACACTCACACTGAACACACACTTTCACACTGAACGCACTGACACTGAACACACTCACGCTGAACACTCACACACTGAACTCTCGCACTGAACTCTCGCACTGAACACACTCACACTGAACACACTCGCACTGAACACACACACTGAACACTCGCACTGAACACACTCGCACTGAACACTCACGCACTGAACACACACACACTGAACACGCTTGCACTGAACACACACTCACACTGAACACACACTTTCACACTGAACGCACTGACACTGAACACACTCACGCTGAACACGCTTGCACAATGAACACACTCGCGCTGAACACACACTGAACACACTCTCACACTGAACACACCCTCTCACACTGAACTCACACTGAACACACACTGAACACACACTGAACACACCCTCTCACACTGAAGACACACTGAACACACTCTCACACCGAACACACACTTTCACACTGAACGCACTGACACTGAACACACTCGCGCTGAACACTCACACACTGAAAACACTTGTACTGAATACACTCACACACTGAACACACTCGCACTGAACTCTCGCACTGAACACACTCGCACTGAACACACACAGTGAACACGCTTGCACTGAACACACACTCACACTGAACACACACTTTCACACTGAACGCACTGACACTGAACACACTCACGCTGAACACTCACACACTGAACTCTCGCACTGAACTCTCGCACTGAACACACTCACACTGAACACACTCGCACTGAACACTCACACACTGAACACACACTCACACTGAACACACACTCACACTGAACACACACTTTCACACTGAACACACACTTTCACACTGAACGCACTGACACTGAACACACTCGCGCTGAACACTCACACACTGAACTCTCGCACTGAACTCTCGCACTGAACACACTCACACTGAACACACTCGCACTGAACACTCACACACTGAACTCTCGCACTGAACACACTCACACACTGAACTCTCGCACTGAACTCTCGCACTGAACACACTCACACTGAACACACTCGCGCTGAACACTCACACACTGAACACACACTCACACTGAACACACACTCACACTGAACACACACTCACACTGAACACACACTTTCACACTGAACGCACTGACACTGAACACACTCACGCTGAACACTCACACACTGAACTCTCGCACTGAACTCTCGCACTGAACACACTCACACTGAACACACTCGCACTGAACACTCACACACTGAACACACACTCACACTGAACACACACTCACACTGAACACACACTTTCACACTGAACACACACTTTCACACTGAACGCACTGACACTGAACACACTCGCGCTGAACACTCACACACTGAACTCTCGCACTGAACACACTCACACTGAACACACTCGCACTGAACACTCACACACTGAACTCTCGCACTGAACACTCACACACTGAACACACACTCACACTGAACACACACTCACACTGAACACACACTTTCACACTGAACACACACTTTCACACTGAACGCACTGACACTGAACACACTCGCGCTGAACACTCACACACTGAACTCTCGCACTGAACACACTCACACTGAACACACTCGCGCTGAACACTCACACACTGAACTCTCGCACTGAACTCTCGCACTGAACACACTCACACTGAACACACTCGCGCTGAACACTCACACACTGAACACACACTCACACTGAACACACTCGCGCTGAACACTCACACACTGAACACTCACACACTGAACACACACTCACACTGAACACACTCGCGCTGAACACTCACACACTGAACTCTCGCACTGAACTCTCGCACTGAACACACTCACACTGAACACACTCGCACTGAACACTCACACACTGAACTCTCGCACTGAACACACTCACACTGAACACACTCGCACTGAACACTCACACACTGAACACACACTCACACTGAACACACACTCACACTGAACACACACTTTCACACTGAACGCACTGACACTGAACACACTCGCGCTGAACACTCACACACTGAACTCTCGCACTGAACTCTCGCACTAAACACTCATGCACTGAACACACTCGCACTGAACACACACACACTGAACTCTCGCACTGAACTCTCGCACTGAACACACTCACACTGAACACACTCGCGCTGAACACTCACACACTGAACACACACTCACACTGAACACACACTCACACTGAACACACACTTTCACACTGAACGCACTGACACTGAACACACTCGCGCTGAACACTCACACACTGAACTCTCGCACTGAACTCTCGCACTAAACACTCATGCACTGAACACACTTGCACTGAACACACACACACTGAACATGCTTGCACTGAACACACACTCACACTGAACACACACTCACACTGAACACACCCTCTCACACTGAACACACACACACACACACTGAACACACTCACACACACTGAACACACACACACACTGAACACACTCACACACACTGAACACATTCACACACTGAACACACACACACTCTCTCATACACACACTTAACACTTTAATGTTGTATTTTAGCTTTATTTCAATTAAAGTTCATTTTTACAGTTCTAGTTTTAGTTTACACTAACAACACTGATTCAGACATTTTTACACAATTGGGTTATAAATTATTGATGAAATGTGGCATAATGAGGTTGATTGGTTGGTTGTGTGCAGGCGGCTGAAGCTGGCTCAGTTCGATTACGGGCTGAAGTGTTCAGAGATTGCGAAGCGTGTGGACGGCATGTCTGGACGAGAAATCTCTAAACTCGGAGTCGCATGGCAGGTCTGTTCCTCGTTCAGCAACTCTAAACATGCTAAAACCTCAGAAATGACAAACTTTAATTCATTTTGGATTTGTATTAGTTGAACTGAATTCAATATGATTAAAATCATCATCTTTATAACTTAAGTACAAATACTGATGTCCCACAGAGGCTCATGGTAATGTGTGTGTGTCTGTGTGTGTCAGGCGGCGGCATACGCGTCCGAGGACGGGGTCCTGACTGAGGCCATGATCGACGCCCGTGTGGACGAGGCCATCCGGCAGCACCGGCAGAAGATGGACTGGCTTCATGGAGAAGGAGTTCTGGACAACGAGGGCCGACCGGCACCAGAAACACCCGCTAAAGGCATGAAGACGGGCTTCACACCAGTGCTGAAGGCACAGGAAGTGCTCAGCCCTCTGCAGGAAGTGCCGGAGGACAGCAGGAAGACATCAGAACAGAGCAAACCTGACGGGACTCCAGTTTAACGCTCGTTTAGAGTCGCGATCATGTGTTAGTAGAAGGAATGATTAAAACCGCAGTAACCGTGTCTGTGTTTGTGTCGGTGGCTGATGTTTACTTCACTGTCAGTGATCACAGAGACTGGAAACAACTTCATGAAATCAGATGGAAACTGTTTTTATGTCTGACAGTAAAGCAACTTTCATTTCTTACGTCTGTTCGAGTTTGAGTTGAATCATGTTTTTGTCTGCTTGTTGACTCAATCAACACAAACTGATTCAGAAATGTTTAACTTGAATGTAATGTAAGACGTTTTGGTGAAATGTATCTGCAAATGCATAAACTTGACTAACAATATGCACATGATATTTGGTTATAAATTATTTACATATATATATTTAATATAATTAAAGTAATATAAGAGTCCAAGAAGTAGTGCTACAAAACAAGACATGCGGAATCTGTTCATTTACAAGAACTGTCTGAATGAACCAGTTCACAAAGATGAGCCAGGCTTTCCTGAGCTACGTGAGGTTTGTTTAGGAATCGATTCACTGGAATGAATCAGACTTTCCAAAGCTACGTATGTAGATGAGAGCCATTTAGAACGAACTGACTCACTGAAATGAATCATACTGTCCAAACCTACATGTAAGAGCCATAGACATCTTGTGCTGCTTTGGGACACGAGTCTGCGCAGTAGTGAGCAGGAAGTGGAGTCGCACGCTATCAAGGCCCTGCGCACACTCCAGCAGAATCATTTAGTACAGTTTTCTTCGGAACAACTCATTATATTGTGAAATAAGCAGTTTTGAAAATGTAGAAGTCAGTGCTCCAATCTCCTCCCGAAAATCCTGAAAAAGTCCATTTGTGCCTCAGTGACTACTTCACTCAGAGGAGCTGTCAATCATGTCGTCACATCCCTGTTTTTATAGGATCAAATAACCAACTAAAACCAAACTTATTTTAAAAAATGAACACTTGAATTTACATCAGCATGATAAAAACTACTAAATGACAGAAACCATCTTTGGAAAATAATTATTTGAAGTGTAATTTAATTGTTTAGTTTGTCGCACGTCCCATTAAATTTCATGGAGAGGGTGGGGTTTATGACCTATACTGGGACCAACCACCTGGGGGCAATCAAGACGCTTTTGCTTCACTTTTCAGGACTTGTGCGGCACGCTTGGTAAGACTGAGGTCCATTTAGAATGAACTGATGCACTAGAACGGATCTGACTATCCAAATCTACATATGAGATTGTGATGTTTGGAACAAACCGACTCTAGAATGAATCAAACTTTCCAAAGCTACATATGAGAGTGCGCCGTTTAGGATGAACTGAATCACTAGAATGATTCAGGCTTTCCGAAGCTAAATGTATGAGTGAGGTCTGTTTTGGACGAGCTGACTCACCAAATTGAATTTCTTAAGCCCTGGGCACGCTAGCGCTTGTGTACGCACACAGTCGAATGCACAATCTTGCAAACTACACTTCACTTGTACGCGTACACAGGCGTTTAACGCATGCACAGTTTTGAGCAATCTCTCGCCATGAGTTACAACCCACGTAAATATATTTTTATTCTTTCATGCTAGAGTTGTAAAAATGAGGGTACTTTCTAACCTCTTCACACAATCTCTCGTCTATATAGGCCTCCATCATCGCTGTAGCTCGCATGTGTTCCGGTCTGTTCTGTTTATGCACAGTGTTGCAACTGCTTTCAGTTGAATGTAGCTAAAACTTGTCACTATATGTCGCTAGATGACGTCACACTTGTGAGTCCACTGATCTATATTAATATAAATATAGATCAGTGGGAGTTACAGAATCTAGATAAGGTTTGCAAGAAGTTGCTAGATTTGTAGCTAAGCTTTTGAAAAAAGTCTGAAAAGTGGTGGGGAAGTCGCTAAATTTAGCGACAAAATCGCTAAGCACTGTTATGCAGGTTTTCTTTGACTGCCTTTTGAATTAATGCCCCCAGGCAGGGTTGCCAGGTTTTCACCTTAAAACCTGCCCAATTGCTACTCAAAACTTGCCCATTCGCATTTTAGCAGGGTCCCACAGTAAAAATCACGTTCGGTGGGGTAAAATTTACGTTTTTGGCAGGACTCCACAAGTAAAATTGGCATTCCAGGGGGTAAATATCACTTTATTTTGAGTCGATTTATTTTGACCCGCGGACTTGGCGACACTGCCCCTAAGGACATGGTCGCCACCTTGTGTATAAACTAATTACTGCAAAAAAAAAAAAAAAAAAGTGCATGTGCAACCTGCATAAAAAGTAAATTGTACACAACAAGTGAAGTATACTTTGGGGTTAAAGCTACATATGAGCTCGCTCGACAGTAGATTAATATAAACGTGACATTACGGTGATTGTTCCACTAAAACATATGCTCTGTGCGAGCGGCCGCGATCTCAGAAAGTGCCTAGACGCAAAATAAAATCGCATTGGTAAAAATTATTTACTTGGTTAAAATATTGGTTAAAATATTTACTTTATACAATTGAGGACATAGAGGTCAAAGAAAAACTGGATCATTTTATTACAACACATTTTTAACAACATCATACAGAATATGACAATTGACACAAAGTTGTATTACTTACAAATGGCCAAAAATCAATCCTTAGACAAACAAAATAGTCTAAAATATATGACGGATATATCAATAAACATTTACTTCAGAGAAACAGCGGGCGCGCCCAAATGTAACGGACGTCGCCCCGCGCGCGCGCGCTCTGAGACGTGTGACGTGTGTACGTGCGCGCTCCCGTGCGGAGGAAGATGGCGGATGTTTGGAGTGAGGAGGTTCATGAGAGCAGCTGATAAAAAGAAACACAAACAACAGCAGAAAAACAGAAGAAGCGCGCGGACGAGAGACGGACAGAGCGTCCAGCAGACAGGTAAATCCACGCGCGTCAGTCTCGCGCCGCTCACAGCGTCATCCTCAGCGTTAGACGCGAATGAACCGGCTGTTAGCGCTCAGCTAATGAAGCAGCTGCTGAAAATACTCTGAATTTACTCTAGTAAACACGCCTGATGCGGTGCACGACTGAAAGTGTGGAGTTATGCTGTACTGTGATGAAGATCAGATCAGAGAAACGCTGACACACATCCAGAAACACTTCTGTTGTTATAAACGACACTGTCATGAAGTTCACCGTCACAACTGCTTAATTCATAAATGCTTGCTTTTTAAAGAGATTATTGCAGAAGCACTTCAAAAAATTAAAGTGTAAAGTTATTAAGGTCTAAGTTTACTGTAAAGCAAATGTACTGAACTAAACATTTTTATTTTATTCAAAATTTGTTTTATTAAATAATTTGGTCTTTAGAAATGCTAGAAAATCAAAGCTTGTCTGACCAAATTTGAAGTTCATATTACAAAATTGATGTACCGTTTCCATGGTAACGCAATTTCAGAACGCTTTTCACAGGATGAATTTATGATGATTATTAAAATATGCAATAGTGGAAAAGCAGTTTTAAATGTTCGCAATCCTAAAACCGGTGAGGACGATCAGTCACATGACCTCTGACGTTTCCCCTCAGATCCGCAAACAGACAGACGGCGTCATGTCTCGCTGCTCAGACGGTGAAGACAGCTGCCTGGTTGCCATGGACACAGAGGAGGGCGGGGCTCCGGCGGGCGGGGGCGGGGCCAGCGCTCACAGCATGGGCGAGCTGCCGGAGGAAGTGCTGGAGTACATCCTGTCCTTCCTGTCGCCCTACCAGGAGCACAAGACGGCCGCACTGGTGTGCAAACAGTGGTACCGCCTCATCAAAGGTCAGGTGACCCTCAACACGATCAAGGGCCGTTCACACCGAGAATGATAACGAGGTTTTATAATGGCAGAGTCACTATAACGATAACGACACAGATGAACGATATCACTGGAATCACTGTCATAACAATTTTTTTTTAGCTGATGAACGATTAAAACACTGACAGCCAATCAGAATCCACCCTGATTTAAACAGATAGAGCATTTAAAGAGACAGATGACAAAACTGCAGAAAAAAATATAGTGTTATTGTTATAGTTATTAGGGCTGGGTAAAAAATATTGATTTCTCGATTTTAATCGATTCTCATTTTTACGAACCGATATTGATTCTTAAATCCCAAGAATCGATTAGTCTAGTGTGTTTTCAGTTGATGAATGAGCAGAATATGTAGCTCCTCCCATCCAATAAATCACAGTAATCTTTGTTACTTTTGATATGAAGCAAAGTCTCAGATTTCAAATGACGTCCATCTTATTATGAGATTCAGAAAATAAAGCGTTTTGGCGCTGTTTAATGTGGCGTGACGGATCGCTTTAGCGCCTCAGTTAAAGAGAAGCATGTGATCATCCTCTCCTCCGCTTTAATACCAGTTACAGCGAAATAAACATGAACATCTGAAGGTATGTTAAAATATACAGTACAACTTACTGAAATCCGTATCATGTCTCGTGTAATCGCTCAATCAGTGCTTCAACCTCGGAAAGACTCAATAAAACAGCTTCAATGTCACGTGACGTCACATTTACCTCAGAAAAACATATTCAGTGACCATAAACTCATTAGTCAGCTAGAAAAGTGAACTCTAGAAAGATAAATATAGCTATGCACCGTTACATATTCATTATAATTTTTAATGTTCTTCAATATTTAATGCATGTTTGAATAAATCAGCCGCGATTTAAATGTTTATATTTCAAAAAAACGATTTGGAGTAGAAAAATGATTATGTAATTCTAAACATTATTTAAAATAAAAACATCATTGAGTGTAATTTAAGTGTTTGTATATAAATAAGTTAATTTAACCTTCAATATTATTATAGTAGCACCAGCTGACTCTCATGTGTAGTTTACAGCATTAGTCGAGAGATTTTTCCTCTAGAAAATTTGCCATGTGCTGAAACTGAAATACTGCATCCAAAATAATCGATATTGAATCGAATCATGAAAATTGTGTCAATACCCAGCCCTAATAGTTATCATTATTTTTTCATAGTTATATATATAGTTAGAGTTATATAGTTATCATTGTATTTATGTTTTTAGTGCAGCGCTGATGCGCTGTGATGGTCATGTGACACTGAGATGTGTTTAAATGTCAATCAGACTGTCAGCTGTGAATGTGACACAGGAGCAGGAAATCTCACCTGTCTGTGAATGACCCTCTAAACACCTGACCGTCTCTGTGTGTGTGTGTCTCAGGTGTGGCGTATCAGTGTTACCATGGTTTCCTGCGGGCCATTCAGGAGGGAAACATCCAGTGGGAGAGTCGCACCTATCCATATCCTGGAACACCCATAACACAACGCTTCTCGCACAGTCAGTAACGCCAAACACACACTCTCTCACACACTCAAACACACACTCTCTCACACACTCAAACACACACACACACCAGTTTGATGTTCAGCACTGTGTGAATCTGCTGAACTGCTTCAGAATTTATTTTTTTAAATGACTCTTTTGAACCAGTTCTTTCAAAATGAATCACAAGTTATCAGTTTGAATCATTCTAATGAATCACTCACTGATGGGATGAATCTTACTGTGAAAGATGAAGATTTGACTGTTCCTGAAGATGCTGGTTGAGTGACGGCAGGTTGTTGTGCTGCAGGTGCGTGTTACTACGACTCCAATCAGTCGATGTACGTGTTCGGCGGCTGCACTCAGAGCAGCTGTAACGCGGCCTTCAACGACCTGTGGCGTCTGGACCTCAACAGCAAAGAGTGGATCCGGCCGCTGGCGTCAGGTCAGACAGAGTCCCGCTGCAGCGCTCCGATGGGAGGCGTTCACTCGCTCACGCTCTCTCTTGTGTCGTTGTGTTCAGGCTCGTACCCGTCGCCCAAAGCCGGAGCCACGCTGGTCATGTACAGAGATCTGCTGGTGCTGTTCGGCGGCTGGACGCGGCCCAGTCCGTACCCGCTGCACCAGCCCGAGAGGTTCTTCGACGAGATCCACACCTACTCGCCCTCCAAGAACTGGTGAGAGACGCCGATTCGTCACATGATCATCAAAGAACACACGTCTAATCAACTGAAATCATTCAACTATAACAGTTTAACAATTCCTGTGTTCTGTGTTTTGATTTAATACAGATTTATCATCAAAAGATTTAATATTTTTTGATTTCATCAAACTTGAACAATTCTATAATCAAATGAAAATACTCAGTTTATTTAGGCAGTAACCCCGCCCCTTTCTCTCCCGCAGGTGGAACTGCATTGTGACGACTCACGGGCCGCCGCCCATGGCAGGCCACTCGTCCTCGGTGATCGGCAGCACCATGGTGGTGTTCGGAGGCTCTCTGGGCGCGCGGCAGATGTACGTATGACGCTCTGAGCGCCGCGGTCAGCTGACGCACGCGTGCTTCATGATGTGTGTTTGTGTCTCAGGAGTAACGAGGTGTGGCTTCTGGATCTGGAGCAGTGGTCCTGGTCCAAACCCGCCGTCAGCGGCCCGTCTCCTCACCCGCGCGGCGGCCAGTCTCAGGTAACTCACGCTCTTCAGTCTCTCCGCCGCTTCCCATGATGCCTCTGAAACTGATGCGCTCACTGTGTCGCCCTCAGATCGTGATCGACAGCGAGACGCTGCTGATTCTGGGCGGCTGCGGCGGGCCCAACGCTGTGAGTATCTGCTGTGTAATGAGCGGGAGATCGACCTGCATCAGTGCTCCATGTCAAAAAGTTGATAAAAAGATTGAATCCAATATTTGTTGACATACAACCAGAGATTTATAAGTGTGTGTGTGTGTGCAGCTGCTGAAGGACGCCTGGCTGCTGCACATGAGCGCCTCCAGCTGGACGTGGCAGCAGCTGCGTGTGGAGAACGAGGATCACGGCGCGCCCGAGCTCTGGTGTCATCCGGCCTGCAAGGTGAGCGAGACTTCCTGTGTTTGAGGAAGCAGATGTGATTCAAATTTATTCACTCATCAGTGCTACTGGTTTTATACCACATCTGTTATATTTAATAGTTAATTCACACTAATAATTTAATAACACTGTTCAGATCTTAAAATGATCAATCATGCAGTTCATTACAATGTTGTGTTGCCTACATTTATTTAATTTCAGCATATAAAAAGATTCATTTTTATTGTTTCATTTCATTTTAGACAAAACAGTACTGAATTTTAATAATATTGGGCATTTATTGATTATCAATCAGCTTATTATATCTGCCATTATTTTAATACTGTTGCATCCCTATGAATAAACAATCATAGATTTGAATTTAATTGTATATTTTTTTATTTAGTTATTAATTGATAAACAGTTTCCTATAAAATGGAAGATGATTTTTATTTCACAGAATTCTCTGATCCATCCATTAACCAACTGTTTTGATGGCTGTTACTTGTCTTAAAGGGTTAGTCCACCCAAAAATGTAATTTCTGTCATTAATTACTCACCCTCATGGCGTTCCACACCCATAAGACCTTCATTCATCTTCAGAACACAAATTAAGATATTTTTGATGAAATCTAAGAGGTTTATGACTCGTCCATAGACAGCAAAATAATCAACACTTTCAAGGTCCAGAAAGGAACTAAAGACATCGTTAAAACAGTCATGTGACTGCAGTGGTTCAACCTTAATGTTATGAAGAGACGAGAATACATTTTGTGTGCAAAAACAAAACAAAAATAACTTTATTCAACAATCTCTTCTCTCCCCTGTCATTATCTTACGCAGGTGACGCAGTAACACAGTGAAGCTTCTGTGTTTACATCCGAATGCCGGCTCAGAATTGGCCGAAGCTGATCACGTGATCAGCACGAGGCATGAGTTACACTGATGCAGGAGTCGGCCAATAATGAGTCAGCGTTCTGACATAAACACGGAAATGCAGCACTGCGCCAGCTGTGTAACAGACGTATTCTCGTCTCTTCATAACATTAAGGTTGAACCACTGCAGTCACATGACTGTTTTAACGATGTCTTTAGTACCTTTCTGGACCTTGAATGTGTTGATTATTTTGCTGTCTATGGACGAGTCATAATTTTGATTTCATCAAAAATATCTTAATTTGTGTTCTTAAGATTAATGAAGGTCTTACAGGTGTGGAACGACATGAGGGAGAGTAATTAATGACAGAAATTCATTATGGGGTGAACTAACCCTTTAAAAGAGTTAGTTCATAGAAAAACACTCATTTGAGAAACGGAATAATTGGACATCAGAATTAATGATGTAATTGTGTCTGTTGCAGAACTAGTGTTGGACTATAAAGTTTCTCTGTTGTTTGACTGTTTAATTATTAATTCAATCCATTTCCACTTGATATTGTCGTGAACGATTTGTCCATGTGTTTCATTTTTAATCTGGTGATTTTAATCAAAATGTCATAACCTGATCTTCCAGTGAAACGACTGACTTCTCCAGTCATCTCGTCCGCTTAAACTCCGCCCCTTTCTTACAATCCACTGCAAGTTCACATTCAGATCCACCTCCTTTTGAGTGCCACGCCCCATTTTAGACATCCAATGAATGGACAGAAATTTAGTAAATTTAGTCCTAGGTTTAAATCACTGCATCTTCAATATTCACATTAGCTCATGTCTCTCTCTGTCTCTCTCAGGTGGGTCAGTGTGTGGTGGTTTTCTCTCAGGCGCCGTCGGGTCGAGCTCCTCTCAGCCCGAGTCTCAACTCTCGGCCGTCCCCCATCAGCTCTACACCCGCCCCTCTGGGCCCGGACCCGCCCTCTCTGCGCTCGCAGTCTCCGGTGCGCAGCGGCGCGGCAGGCGTGGTGCTGGGCGCGGTCGAGGAGGCGCCCTGTGTGAACGGTCGCTGGGGAACCCTGCGGCCGAGAGCGTCGGCTCGAGCGCGGGATGGCAGTCCGTCGTCGTCACAGCAGCAGTCGCCCTCGCGAGGTCCCGACAGCCCGCCGCTGCTCAACGGCTCGTCGCCATCCCCCCGCACCAGCCCCGTCCAAGCGGCGTCCCCGCCCACGCGGCCACACGCACCCACAGACTACAGCTGGGACGCCGATCCGCTCAGCTCCAACGGGCTGCACACGCCTCCGCAGGCCGTGTCGCCACGCACCCCTCCGGGCGCCGTTTCTCCCGCCGCCCTGCGCCGAGGTCTGGAGGCCGTCAAAGCCTCGTCATCGCTGCCAACCTCGTCCTCGCAGTCCCAGCCTGCCGCTTCCGCGTCCGGCGGCACCCCTCCCGCCTCCTCCAGCCCGCCGCAGGCCGCAGCGGCCGACGGACACTCCATCCCGCCGATCGCGCGCCGGCTCGGCCACCACCCGCCGCAGAGCCTGAATGTGGGCAAGCCGCTGTACCAGTCGCTCAACTGCAAACCCATGCAGATGTACCTGCTGGACATTTCTCGTGCCAAGTCGGACGGCGTGGTGTCGTGGAAGGTGTACGGGAGCGGCGGTGCGCCCAGCGCCGTCACGGGACCGCCGGAGACCAGCCTGCACACGGTGGTTCAGGGGCGCGGAGAGCTCATCATCTTCGGCGGCCTCATGGACAAAAAGCAAAACGTCAAATATTACCCCAAAACCAACGCCTTGTACTTCGTCCGCGCGAAGAGGTAATGGAGGAACGCGAGCCGACGCGACACGGACAGGAACGACTGCTGCCCTTACACTAATTTACCTTAAAATACAGCTCAACACATATATAAAGGACACTCAAACATAGTTGTTGTTTCAATTTATGAGTGAATGAATGATGTTTTTGCTATGTGCTCTGCAAGTGTGTGTGCGTGTGTGAGAGAGAGAAATCTAGAAGGGAATGTTTTATTGTTTCTGTCGCATTTCACCCTCAGAAACGCTGATCTGACTGAAGGAAACACGATTGTAGGACGAACCGATGGAAATGGACCTTTTTTACCGCTCTTTCAGCCTGCATTGTTTACATTAAACGTGTGTGTGTGCGATGGTGCTGTTGAGGGAATGAGACCGTGGATTGTAAACGGAAATAAAGAAAGTTCTCCAT
The DNA here is from genome assembly GCA_036281575.1 of Ancherythroculter nigrocauda. Classification (NCBI taxonomy): domain Eukaryota; kingdom Metazoa; phylum Chordata; class Actinopteri; order Cypriniformes; family Xenocyprididae; genus Ancherythroculter; species Ancherythroculter nigrocauda. The sequence continues at coordinate 61,868,709 of VTFQ01000002.1, forward strand.
GTCTTAATTCTCTGATATAATGTTGAGTGCGTTTTTACGATCTTTACTGTAACGGAATAAAGCCGTGCGGTCACATGTGACGTCACCTGATCTGCTTCTCAAACATCGTCTCAATAGACAGAGGGTATGTATCGACGTCACTTTCCCGCCGGCGCGCTCCCTCAGCTGGACTGAGTGGCAAAAGAACCTGCTTCATGACTGGATTTAATAGAGGAAACTGCGAAAACGCGAGTAAAACAAAAGATTACACTAAAGGTTGGACTCGAAAGTGTTCCTTTTGACATGTCAAATCCATGCATATTGACATGCAGCCAGGAATCCTGTTTCCTGACATTTATATGTACCTGACTTCGACGCCAGCAAATCTGCCTGTGAATATTTTATATAACTACAATATAGGTAGGATTAAATCCGAGTAAATTACTTATATCAATGTTATATCGTCATACTGTCCAGCCCTAAAACTTGTATAGTTTTTGTCAGTGTTTATTTAAAAACACCCAATTATGCAGAATATAAGATGTTAATTGATGATTTGTCAACACAATATATAACAATACAATATATACGGTATGATTTTACCTCAAAATCCAACATTTTGACACAAAATGATAACTGCAAATCCATGTTTCTCTGCTGGAGTTCAGCTGTTTCTGTGAATTGCAGCGACATTTGCTTCTTTTTTTCTGTAGCTTTCGGCAGTTTGTACCTCAGATTTTGTGTCAAAGCTATTTGTACAGTCAATCGCAAAGCTTTGCATGTGTTTTGTGTGTGTTTCGCGGCATTTACGTCTCTTGCCACTCAGTGGGCGTGACCGCAGTCATAACGGGCGACGGTGACGTCACGTGCATACCCTCTATAGTTCTACACACTAGATTTTGAATGTCATTATTATTGTATTTTAAGTTTATATGTTTAAAAACTACATCAGCTTTTATTTTCTTTTAATTGGCTTCAGCTGAAACCGCTGAAACCTGACATTCACAGAGAGTATTTATTATTGGTATTATTTAATATATTCCTCACAGTTGAGTTAATCTTAATAATGTACTTACATATATGCGTTTGTGTGTGTAACTGCAGAGATTTATACCCATTTTTTGTCCTGGATTTGAGTCAAGAATGCGAGTTTAAGATCCGCAGTGGGACTTTAGTCCGGATTTCACCCGCATCATTCACCTTTAACCCATTTGAATTCAGTCTGTGGTGCTCCGACGCGATTGGCTGTCCGCTGGGGAGGCTGTGAGGTGGCGGAGGAGCTGCGCGGTGATTGGTCGGGCAGGAGGCGTGGGCGGGGCGGTCTCTGAAGCGCTTCGTGTTTACGAGTGTGTGAATCACAAACAGAAAAGCCATCAGACTCGGTAAGACACGCGTTAATACTGAGAAAATGGTCATGTAAAGTTTATCGTGCGGTTTAATTGTTTGTATGTAGCGTATATTAAACACAAAACATGCTTCGATGATTTCCTGTATGTGCAGATCGTATGTCATAAACCTATGTAATTTATGATGCTTCATAACATTCTTTCCAGTCAGTATGTTTACTTATGTTTTCAGTACCAGTGTTGTTAGAGGATGACTCGCCATGTAAATGTTCTTTTTTAAATGGAAATTTATTAGTTGTTGATAAATCAACCAGTAAATCAATGACAGTAACTTTTGAACTGTTGCAGATTTGAATCCTGGACACTGGACACATTTCTGCAGTGTGGAAACATGATAATACAGTATAATGTCACATACGTGAGATAACACACACCAGCAGGATCTACAGTGTGTTTCCGGACATGCCTGTCATGCGGTTCATAAACTCACCATTCGCCCCGCAGCCCTCCATCGCGCCCGTCGCCCGAGCGCCGCCCGGCCCCGCGCACGCCCCTGGGGCCCTGTGGCTCCCGCTGGACTTCACCCTGGGCGCGCTGGCGTGCTGCGGGGCATGCGTGTTCACCAACCCGCTGGAGGTGGTGAAGACCCGACTGCAGCTGCAGGGCGAGCTGAGGGCCCGCGGCTCCTACCAGCGGCACTACCGCGGGGTCCTGCAGGCGCTCTGGGTGGTGGGCAGCACGGACGGCGTCCGAGGGCTGCAGAAGGGGCTGACGGTGGCGCTGCTGTACCAGGGTCTGATGAACGGGGTGCGGCTCGGGTTCTACTCCTACACGCAGGCCTCGGGACTCACGGACGCCCCGGGAGGGAGTCTGATCGCAGGGGCCGCGGCAGGAGCTCTGGGGGCGTTCATCGCCTCGCCCGCGTATCTGGTAAAAGACTCATTTGCTGAACATCTGTACTGGTGGTGGTGATTTCTCGCTTCTAATCACTAGCTATATCCACCTGTTTTTATGCCCATTTTGGGATCAATTGTGAAAGCAGAGGCTGTGATTGGATAACTGGACTAACCAGCAGACCAATCGCATCGCAGCATCTCAAATGTTGGTTTGATTTTACTAAAATGGCTGTAACTCATGAGCAGAATGAGATATTTTTAGCAAACTCAGCACACTCATTCTGTCAAAAATGAGGCGGCAACTGGCCACTTGGTGGCACTATAACATGAAAAAAAAACAAGAAAACGGCTATAACTACTTCACCGTTAGTCCGATCGACTTGAAAATTGGCATGCAGTGTCTTCGTCCGATGTGCCATGACTGTCTATGAAGACATTGACGCATCTCATAAAACATGTCCGCCATCAGCCAATGAAATTTGAGCAGCTATCAGACAAGGTCTTATTCCAATTTTGCGCACAAGTTAAATTCACAACTTTGGATGGAAACTAGCTAGTGTCATAATCGGTGGGGTCAGCATTGTGTTTCCGTCATGGAATAAAAAAGTGATTGAACTTTTTATCTCTCGATTCTGACTTTTTTTTTTTTATCAGAATTGCGAGTTATAAACTTAGAATTGCAATTTAAAAAAGTCTAATTGATTTAAAGTTTAATTACGAGATAGTCACAATTTAAAAACTTTTTATCTCGTAATTGTGAGTTGAGAACTGAGAAAAAAAGTCTGTTTGAGATGTAAACTTTTTTATTCCGTGCTGGAAACAAGCTTCACACACGCCACACTCCTGGTCCCTTGACTTCCATTGATAAGCATGTGAATGCAGGAGACTGGAAATGCAACGCATGCGAATTTCACTGCATTCCAGAGTTTCAGTTGGGCGAACTCTGCCTTCTGAAGCCATGTGACTAACAGAAGATTGACACATCACGGCGTGACCTTTTAGCTAAATCAACAGAATGCAAGCTTTAAATATGCAGAATTGCAGCATTTCCAGTATTGTGGTTGTTTACCGTCTTCAGTCGACTCATTTTCAGGAACAAGTAACTGAAGCAGTAACTCGAGCTGTTGTCCGTTTGCTGCTGCATTAATCACTGCAGCGCTGCATACATACAGGGTCACACACACACACACACACACACACACACACTCACAGAGTGTTGACAGTAAGACAGCCGGAGACAGGCTCAAATATCAAAACAGCAGAGGAAGTTAAGTATTTGAGTGTTTTACGACAGACTCAGAGTCAGTGTGTTACAGTGCGGCTGTGATTAGTGTGTGATGCGTTTCCTGTGAACGTCACACTCTTGTGTGAATTTGTGCAGGTGAAGACACAGCTGCAGGCGCAGACGGTGGCGGCCATCGCTGTAGGACACCAGCACAACCATCAGGTACAGAGATCTACGGCACCAGTCATGTGACTCGCGTCTAATTCACTCTTGTTTTCCGTCAACCACCCGAAATATGTGACCTGACCGGAGTGTGTGTGTGTGTGTGTGTGTGTGTGTGTGTGTGTGTGTGTGTCAACACACCTCTCACTGTTCTGCACTGGCAGCCAATCAGAGTTCAGCACACAGAGGCGTGCATCAGCATCACATATTACAGCTGAACTCTGACCGGTCACCAGTGCAGGATTTTTATCAGCCAATCACAGATGAGACGCCATCGTCAGTGTGACGTCATGGGTCGGTGATTCTGATCATTGCTGATATCTGACGCTCAATAGTTCATCTGTGGCTCCATGGGAAATCCCTTTCATTAATTTAATGACTTATAATGTGTCTGCAGCCATAAATTTGATAATATACGTATTTCAATCTATATTTGTTTGTGTATATTTGAGTATTTTTGAGTTTGAGTATATATATTATAAATATATTTGAGTATATTTTAGTTTACATATATTTGAGTTTGTTTGTTTGTTTTTATTTGAATTTTTTTAGGTTATTTGAGTTTGTTTAAATATATTTAGGTTTGAGTATATTTGAGTATATAAACGAGTTTGAGTATATTTGAGGTTTTTTTTTTAGTATATTTGAGTTTATATGAGTTTAAGTATATATGTGAGTAAATTTGTTTATATGAGTTTGAGTATATTTAAGTTTATATGACTATATTCAAGTTTATCTGAGTATATGTGAGTTTATATAAGTTTATTTGACCATATTTGAATTAATTTGAGTATTAATTTGAGTTCATGAGTAAATTTGTATATGAGTTTGAGTATATATGAATATATGTGTGTATATTTGATATTATATTTAATTACGTTTAATGGAGTATATTTGAGGTTAAATGAGTTTATTTGACCATATTTGAGTTTGAGTATATGTGAGTATATTTGATTTTATATGAGTATATTTGAGTATATTTGAGTTTTAATGAGTTTATTTGACCATATTTTAATTTATTTGAGTATATTTGAGTTAAAATATGAGTTTGTGTATATTTGAGTATATATGAATATACAGTATGTGAGTATATTTTATATTATATTTAACTGAGTATATTTGAGTTTATTTGACCATATTTGAGTGTATATGACTGAGTAAATATGATTATATGCCAGTATATTTGATATTATGAGTTTGAGTATATTTTTATGAGTATTTAGTTTTAATGAGTTTATTTGACCATGTTTGAGTTTATATAAATTTGAGTATATTTGAGTTTATTTGACCATATTTGAGTGTATATGAGTGAGTATATATGATTATATGTGAGTATATTTGATATTATGAGTTTGAGTATATTTGGGTTTTAATGAATTTATTTGACCATGTTTGAGTTTATGTGAGTTTGAGTATAGTTTTCTAACGGTTGGCGTGTCGTTGTTCTTCAGGGCGTGTCGAGCGCGTTCCTGTCCATCTACCGCCGTGAGGGAGTGACGGGTCTGTGGCGGGGGGTGAACGGGGCCGTGCCGAGGGTCACGGTGGGATCAGCGGCTCAACTGGCCACGTTCAGCTCGGCTAAAGACTGGGTCACACGCGCACAGGTCAGCACACACACATCTACAGCTGCTCATTAACACACACAGACTTTTGCTATAAAAACCTTCATTTATTGGGTTTATCTTCCTCAACTGGAGGTTTAGTCCTTCAGGAGGCAAACTTGTCCCTAACTGTGAATAGGTGATAAATGGGACACACATAAATGATGTGTGTCTGAATGTGTGTCTGCAGTGGTTCAGTCCTCACAGCTGCCTCACCGCTCTCATCGCCGCCATGATCAGCGGAGTCGCCGTGACGATCACCATGACGCCGTTTGATGTCATCAGCACTCGACTGTACAACCAACCAGTGGACGAGTTTAAGAGGGTAAAACACACACACACACACACATTGTTTACCAAGTATAACATTGCAAAAATAAAAAGAACAAAATTTATTATATAAAATACGAATTTACGTCTACATTAAATGAAATGCACCCCGCTGTGTCTCTCTGTGCGTCTCAGGGCCGTCTGTACCGCGGGTTTGTGGACTGTCTGATGAAGGTTTGCGCCACTGAAGGGATTGTGGGTCTGTATAAAGGAATGACGCCGGTGTTTGTGCGTCTGGCTCCTCATACGATTCTCAGTATGCTCATATGGGACGTCCTGAGACAGCGAGCACTGCTCTACACACACTGACACTCCAGAGCTGTGTGTGTGTGTGTGTGTGTGTGTGTGTGTGTGTGTGTGTGTGTGTGTGTGTGTGAATGATGATGGAGGACGCTTGTCCACACACAGATTCATCCAGATGCTTCAGCTTGAAATGACTCTTAATGCAGTTGAAGAGGATCATGGGTTTTACCTCACCAGTGTGTCTTATCTCCGATATAACTGTAAAGACTCTTTGTATTTTTATCATGCAGTTGATTAAAGTTTTTACTGACTGACTTCAGTGTGTCTGTGATTATTAGTGCAGCTTCAGACTGCAGTTCATGTCTGTCTTGAGCTCCGAGGTCAGAATTTGCAAATGTTTTCTCAGTTAAACCTTTTTTATCTAAAATACTTGAGAGTTTAAGTGAATATTTCAATCATTTGTCGACACATTCGCACGTGCACGGTTCTGATGTCGGCTAATGGTCACGTGACATGCAGCTATAACATCTCTTTAGTAATTGTTTTTATTTTGATTGGTTTTAATATAAAATTGTTCATTTGTTGTAATTTTGCATTTTTATGGTTTATATAATCATCTTCATCAACTCACGACTCTGCCCAGCAGCTGCCCAGTTCCAGAAACACGGTGTTAAAATACCGGTAAAATATGACAAAAGAAACTTTTAAGCATTATACTTTTGTTTATAATCTACAATGTTTCTCTTCTAGGAATAAATGGATCAAAATATAGATGGCTTCGCAAATCCCGCCATTCTGCTCTGAGGTAAAACTTGTTGAATCACGTGACTGGTGTTTCACTGATAGTCAAATCCACTCGCCTCTCGTCGTGTCCTCTCAGTTCTCTCATGGTTCTGAAGTTCTGTGTTGGTTCTGAGGTTCTTTCTTTGATAGTTCTCCGCTGCTGCTGGTTGAAGCTCTCCGCTGTTTCTCCAGCAGGTGGCGCTGCATATTGAGTCACTGCGGCTGTAAATGCGCCTCTCTGTCCGTGATGTTCTTCTCTTAGTCTTCGAGATGTTGAAGTCAAAGAATAAACACAAACAAGAAGCGACACTCAATAGAAGGTTGCATTGCAGCACCGGCGCCCAGCAGCAGCCCTGCGCTTCCGCCATTCTGGAGTGAAAGCGAGTGTCAGTCCACTAGTTTCTATGGCAATATCAGCTGCTTTGTTAAAACAAAACGTACATTAAAGCTGAAATCCAACCTGAATGATGACAACACAGAATGAAATACTATCGCTAGTGATCATCAAATCCTTTTAACAGTTTATTTTACACACTTTGTGTTCAAGTCTTCCACTTTTTTTCAAAAAACCTTTGCTCTCTAGAAAATTAAAATTCTTTAAGGCTTACAAGCACTGAATTATTACCAACATATGAAATTAAATTAAGGACATGCATCAGAAAAATTGGGAATGTTGGACAATAAATATGAATATAACAGCTTGATTTTGCAGTGTTGTCTAATGTCCGTTAAAGCAAAAGTGTCCAAAAGTGTCAATTATGGGATAACACAGCAATGCATCATGTGTTATAAGATCATTATGTTTGTAGCGTGATCAATTAAAACGTACAATACAACCTATTTCAATCCAGACCTAGATATTGTTACTATTACTCCACTTGGTCTGAAATATATTGTTCGCTGCAAACACGATGATCTTAAATGGCTTAAAGGTTCCCTAGATTCAAAAATTGAATTTACCTCGGCATAGTTAAATAACAAGAGTTCAGTACATGGAAATGACATACAGTGAGTCTCAAACTCCATTGTTTCCTCCTTCTTATATAAATCTCATTTGTTTAAAAGACCTCCGAAGAACAGGCAAATCTCAACATAACACCGACTGTTACGTAACAGTCGGGCTCATTAATATGTACGCCCCCAATATTTGCATATTGCCAGCCCATGTTCAAGGCATTACACAAGGGCAGCCAGTATTAACGTCTGGATCTGTGCACAGCTGAATCATCAGACTAGGTAAGCAAGCAAGGACAATAGCAAAAAATGGCAGATGGAGCAATAATAACTGACATGATCCATGATAACATGATATTTTTAGTGATATTTGTAAATTGTCTTTCTCAATGTTTCGTTAGCATGTTGCTAATGTACTGTTAAATGTGGTTAAAGTTACCATCGTCTCTTACTGTATTCACAGAGACAAGAGCCGTCGCTATTTTCATTTTTAAACACTTGCAGTCTGTATAATTCATAAACACAACTTCATTCTTTATAAATCTCTCCAACAGTGTGTAATGTTAGCTTTAGCCACGGAGCATAGCCTCAAACTCATTCAGAATCAAATGTAAACATCAAAATAAACACTGTACTTACGCGATTAGACATGCTGCATGACGAATACTTTGTAAAGATCCATTTTGAGGGTTATATTAGCTGTTAACTTTTTTTTATGTTGTTTAAGGCAAGCGTGAGCTCTTGGGGCGTGGAGCACCAGATTTAAAGGGCCACACACCCTGAATTGGCTCATTTCTAATTATGCCCCAAAATAGGCAGTTAAAAAAATGAATTAAAAAAAATCTATGGGGTATTGAAACTTCACAGACACATTCAGGGGACACCTTAGACTTATATTACATCTTGTAAAAAAAGTTCTAGGGCACCTTTAATTATTAATTTACTATTAATAAATGTGTAAAGTTGCATAAAATGGAAATACTCAATAAAGTAGGCCAACTACGTTACCTCAGATGGATGAATGGTCGATTCCACAACTGGTCAAATAAAACATATATAAGACAATACAACATTTACTGTAGGATCATACAATTTACTGGAGACGTAATTTAAAAACTGTTCTCTTGCGCTTCTGATTTGACAGTGAAATTCGCTGATTTTGGGAGCGTAAGGAAGGATTCAATGGTCCAGTTAGTATTTTCAGCTCATAATGGCGGCCGCGCTACCAGAGCGCCATCTAGAGGCTGTTACCCAAAAAGTACCAAAGTGTCGCTTCTTGGGTTCTAAGCTCTTTGTTGAAGTTCACTCACTCTAACTTTTGTATTTTAGTCGTGAAACACTAATCTACCATCATCCGCAGGTAGGGAAAAACAAAAACAACGCCTTTTGCCGTGTTTAGATCGAAATGATTGCTTACTGCACAGTGGACGCGTTTTACGAGGGTCACGTGCTGTTCACTGTGCTTACTAGAGCCTTCATAAATAGGAAGGATAGTTTGGTGGTGTATGAGTTAATCTACAACAGGAAATGAAGGAATCTAAATGATTGAATCATTTGTTTTGGTGTTTGTACTTTTACCTCAGAGAGCATTCATAAATGTTTATCTGATAGACGTGGTACACCAGTGCAGATAAATTCCGGTTAATCACTGACTAAACAGGTTAAGCGTCTTGCTCAATGCTGGCAGATCATGATTCACGACTCTCAGGGTTTGAACCAACAACCTTTAATTACCATGTCATCAGCCCTCATAAGTCTATGACCTCACAGACACTCGCGTAATCGTGTGATTGACGTTTATATTAGATAATGAAATGCCAAAGCGAGGCATGGACACTGTTCTTCTCTGTTTCTGCTCAGATGTTCCTCATCTGGACTTTCTGCAGGCCTGATGTCTTGTGGGCGGAGCTTGTGTGAGGAGGATGATGTCATCGCTGAGCATGCTCCCTCCTGCAGCAGTGACATCACTGATGCATTCCACAGACCCTCCCCCTCTCTCTTCTGTGTTTCTTCAGCTCCGCCCCTCCAGATTCCAGCATGATGGAGGTTCTTCTTGTGCTGTCGAGGTTCAACTCACACAATCCCACTCAAACTTCACAGCTGCATGTAGTTTGTGTAGTTAATTCATGATGTTATGTAGTTCACATCGTTCACATAGTCTATATCATTTGTTTTATTCACGTAGTTTATGTAGTTTGAAGTTTATATAATTTTAGATCATACAGTTTATATAGAATAAGTTGTATGTAGTTTGTATAGTTTATGTATGTTTAGTTTATGTAATTTGTTTAATTCATATAGTTGAATATTTTATATAGTTTGTTTATAGTTTGAAAAAAGTTTAAGAAAATTTGTGTATAGTTTATAATTGTAGGTCATATAGTTCATATAGTTTGTAAAGTTTGTATAGCTTATGTAGTTTAGTTTTTGTAATAATTTTAGTTCATACAGTTTATATAGTTTGAGTTTGTATAGATTGTAGTTTGTGTGGCTTATATAGTTTGTATAGTGTAAAATTTGTTTAGTTCATATGATTTGAATAGTTAATGCAGTTCAAATAGTTAAAAGCTCATTTGTTTGATGTCGTTTTCACTGTGAAGTCTGGTGAGTTTAATGTGGGAGAGATTGAGAAACGAGTGAAGTGGGGGATGGGAAGAGAAAAGAGGGCAGACACACTGAGGGAGGTAGAGAAAATAACACTGACAGAACAATGAGAGAGAGAGAGAGAGACGGACAGACGGACAGACGGGGAGCTGAGCTGGAAAAGGCAGGTACAGTCACATCCTGTTGCCTCTGTGTGATAAAGCAGAGAAAACTGTGTGTGTGTGTGTGTGTGTGTGTGTGTGTGTGTTCAAGTAACTGCATGCCTTTGTGTGTTTGTAGACATGCATGACTGCCTGTGTGTGTGTGTGTGTGTGTGTGTGTGTGTGTGTGTGTGTGTGTCATTTTACTGCTCTTTGTCAGTCAGTAACTGTTTAACTCTTCACCTCTGCTGATCTGAGAGACAGACAGGCAGAGAGAGAGAGACAGGAGGGAGGGAATGAGGGAGGAAAAGGCGTGTCCTCGTGCAGATACGATCCTTACTGCTACAACTCTCTCTCTCTCTGTCTGTGTTTGATTCACTACAGCGCTGCAGATCACAAGGAAAGAGGAACAACACAGTGGAAGAGTTTGATCTGCTGTTCAGGTATGTTTGAGAAAGAAAAGAGACTCTATCAGACTCAAACTCAGTGATTTCTCAACAGCTGGAGAGAAAAGAAACAGAGATTCAGCATATTAATAGATGTGTTTGTGTGTCAGTGTGAGCTGAAGTTCTGAAGTTCTTCATCTGTCATGCAGTCATGTGTGTCGCTCTTCAGCTCGTTCATGTGTTGTTCACCAGCGCAGGTGAGAGTCTGTGACGCGTCCGACACACTGAACGTGTGTGTGTTTTCTGATTTATTCTGTACGTGAACTTTATATCACTGCAATACGAGAGAGAGCTTCTGAGGAACATATATTCCACCTAAAACAGCGTCACTCGACACATTCATGAGTGATCTTTGGTATTGAAGACATGGACACGCCTTGTAACACACCTTATTTGATGCTTACTTTTTATTTGTGTGTAATATTACATAGTAAGTGTTCAGTAATTGTATATAGTTTATGTTGCATGTAGTTAGGATAGTTCATATGTTTGTATACTTTATATAGTTTAAGTTTATGTAGATTGGATAGTTTATATAATTTGCTTAATTCTTAGTTGTAACATGTACGTTCTGTTTTAGTTTCGTTTTCGTTCTGTTTGCTCTGTTCCTAGTTAGTTCCCTAGTTTGTTGATTAATACCCACACCTGTTCCATTTTATCTTTGATTACTCTGTTAGTATTTAAGCCCGTAAGAGTTTCCCTAGTTCATTTGTCTGTTATGTTTATGTGGTTGTTTGTATTATTACTCCTGTTATCTCCTGCGATCTCCTGAGCGCTTCAATACAGCCACTCCGTGACCGAACAACGGACCCTCATAGCCAGTAAAAAAGAAATGCACTTACAGGCAGCCCAGCTTCTCTGCCTGGAGCAGGGGCAATCCCTCGAGGTCCACACCAGTGGATTTTTACAACTGGCGTGCTTCACTTACTTTCCGGACCACTGTCTGTGCATCTTCTATCATACCAGTCTCAATGCGGAAATAAAAGCACGCCTGCCCAGTGTGGGTCTTTGGGGGAATTTCGCAGAGTTTGTGGAGTGGGTGCTTCACCAGCCCCGCTCCAGTCCCAGAGCCCAGCCAGTCGTCCACACTGCTCTCCATGCCTGAGCCCAGCACAGACACTGAGCCCAAGCCCGCCACGGAGAACGCGCCAGAGCCGACGCCTGAGACATAATTCTCCCCGGAGCCCGAGCCCAACGGACCATCTGACCAGGTGCGTGAGGCAACTACATTGTCCATTCCTGTGGAGTTGCTTGTGGAGTTCGAGGGCATGGAGGGAAGCCTCGTCCACACCCTGCTGATGTGGAGTTGTGCCTGGCCTCTGAAAATTATTTAGAGGAATTGGAGGAGGTCATTTCCCTGTTTCTTCCGTCCCCACTGGTTCCGCCCAGCTCAAAGTCTCCTGTGTGACCTTGGCTCCACCTCAATCTTCTGGCACCCTGGCTCCACCTCGTTCTTCTGGCATCCTGGCTCCACCTCAATCTTCTGGCACCACCTTAATCTTCTGGCACCCTGGCTCCACCTCAATATTCTGGCTCCACCTCAATCTGCTGGCACCCTGGCTCCACCTCGGTCTTCTGGCACCTTGGCTCCACCTCAATCTGCTGGCACCCTGGCTCCACCTCGTTCTTCTGGCATCCTGGCTCCACCTCAATCTTCTGGCACCACCTTAATCTTCTGGCACCCTGGCTCCACCTCAATCTTCTGGCTCCACCTCAATCTGCTGGCACCCTGGCTCCACCTCGGTCTTCTGGCACCTTGGCTCCACCTCAATCTGCTGGCACCCTGGCTCCACCTCGGTCTTCTGGCACCCTCGCTCCACCTCAGTCTTCTGGCACCCTGGCTCCACCTCGTTCTTCTGGCACCCTGGCTCCACCTCGGTCTTCTGGCACCCTGGCTCCACCTCCTTCTTCTGGCACCCTGGCTCCACCTCAATCTTCTGGCTCCACCTCAATCTGCTGGCACCCTGGCTCCACCTCAGTCTTCTGGCACCCTGGCTCCACCTCAGTCTTCTGTCACCCTGCCTCCACCTCAATCTGCTGGCACCCTGGCTCCACCTCGGTCTTCTGGCACCCTGGCTCTACCTCGGTCTTCTGGCACCTTGGCTCCACCTCAATCTGCTGGCACCCTGGCTCCACCTCGGTCTTCTGGCACCTTGGCTCCACCTCGGTCTTCTGGCACCCTGGCTCCACCTCGGTCTTCTGGCACCCTGGCTCCACCTCGTTCTTCTGGCACCCTGGCTCCACCTCAATCTTCTGGCACCCTGGCTCCACCTCAATCTTCTGGCTCCACCTTAATCTGCTGGCACCCTGGCTCCACCTCAATCTTCTGGCACTCTGGCTCCACCTCAATCTTCTGGCTCCACCTCAATCTGCTGGCACCCTGGCTCCACCTCAATCTTCTGGCACCCTGGCTCCACCTCAATCTGCTGGCACCCTGGCTCCACCTCAATCTTCTGGCACCCTGGCTCCACCTCGGTCTTCTGGCACCCTGGCTCCACCTCGTTCTTCTGGCACCCTGGCTCCACCTCAATCTTCTGGCACCCTGGCTCCACCTCAATCTTCTGGCTCCACCTCAATCTGCTGGCACCCTGGCTCCACCTCAATCTTCTGGCACCCTGGCTCCACCTCAATCTTCTGGCTCCACCTCAATCTGCTGGCACCCTGGCTCCACCTCAATCTTCTGGCACCCTGGCTCCACCTCAATCTGCTGGCACCCTGGCTCCACCTCGGTTTTCTGGCACCCTGGCTCCACCTCAGTCTTCTGGCACCCTGGCTCCACCTCAGTCTTCTGTCACCCTGCCTCCACCTCAATCTGCTGGCACCCTGGCTCCACCTCGGTCTTCTGGCACCCTGGCTCCACCTCAGTCTTCTGTCACCCTGGCTCCACCTCGGTCTTCTGGCACCCTGGCTCCACCTCGGTCTTCTGGCACAGTTTATGTAATTTGTTAAATTCATAGTGTTTGTATAGTTTGTTTAAGCAGTTTAAATAGTTTATAGCTAATTTTATATAGTTTGTATTGTTTATATAGGTTATATAGCTTAAGTTTATGTTGTTTGTGTAGTTTATTTTTTGTAGTTTGCATATTTTTTGTTTATTTAGTTAATCTCTTTTATGTGTAAAAGTGTTTAGTAATTTATATAATTTGTTTAATTCACATAGTTTATCTTTTGTTGTTTGGATAGTCTATGTGGCTTATATAGCTGTTAAGTTTATGTATGTGGTTTGTGTATTATTTTATTTAGTTAGTTAATATCTTATGCCAAGTTTACACTGTAATGGTGGCACAGAAGCGCAACAGTTCGCTTTGATACGAGGGGCTGAAGTGGGTCAGAGCAGGTATAATTAGTTCTGAGTTTTATCCGGCATTTACATTGAATTTTGAGCAGGCACAGAGCAGCCTTAACTTGTCTGTGTAAAGATGCCTTTATATGTGCAAAAGTGTGCAGTAGCTCAATGTGGAATAAAACAGAATTTATTTAAAAAATATTCAGTGTGAAATAATGTCAGTTGTTGCTTCAGTATTGAAATAGCATTGGCAGAAATCTCTCCCACAGCACTTCGTTGGTTTGATTTGACTCGTTTGCTCTGTTTCAGCATCATGGCGTCTGCGGCCCCTCAGAAGAGGATGGTGTCGTCTGTCTTCATCACTCTGGCGTCTCCGTTCAAGGCGACTGTCACCCCGACGGCTCACGTCCACAGCAGCCCGCGGCGCCGGAGCTCTGCATCACAGGACGGACGGACCGGCCCGTCCACACCCGCTAGCCCGCTCTACGCCCAGCCCACCGCCGCCCCCTACAGACGGGACTGCACACGTGCTCCAGACGGTGAGAAGACGCTCGCGTCAAGTCCATTTCTGTAGCGGTTTTACAATACGCATTGTTTCAAAGTAGCTTTACAGGAAATCATGTTAATGTTTATAGTCACATTAGCAGGTAAGGCCTTATATTTTGCGATAATATACACATTCTCACAGTTGAGATTTGCTGTACAGTACATGTCACTTTATGCATTGGGAGTGTGTTTATCATGGGTTAGTAAAGATGATTTGCTCATTGATTTTTGATCTGTTAGCGGTTGTAAGCAGTTACCCTGATGACCTCCCCCTCCCGCCTCCTCCACATGACCCCTGCGACCCCTGCGACCCTGAGCCCGGACCACCAGACGCCCCTGCAGAGGTCAGTTTGTTTCCCAGAATGAGTCTTGATTTAGCACACCGTACATCTTATTTAAGTTTCCTGCATTTGTGTATTACATATCTGTACATATGTACATATATTGTCTATTTTGTATATTGTGTCATTTTTATATAGTTTTATTTTCTAATCATCTGTGTCACTGTCATTCTGTCTGTACTGTGGAAGCTTCTGTCACCAAGACAAATTCCTTGTATGTGTAAGAGTGAGTGTGAATGACACTGCTGTTGCTCTTCTGGCAGGAGAGCGCTGTCGGTGGAGCGGCACTGAGATCGGCGCCCTCTGCTGGAGGGATCGTGAATGAGCCTTCAGCTGGACTGCACTGCACCGGTGAGAAACCTGGTGATAACAGGACGAATCCTTTGAGAGGATAGTCATTTAGACCTGCTCTCTGTGTGCCTCAGATGTGTGTGGATTCTGTCGGAAGCTGGTGCCGCTGTCCGAACCCGCCATCGACGCTCTGAACCGGACGTACCACGCCGCGTGTTTCCAGTGCCGGCAGTGCCACGCGCCTCTGGCAGCCAAACTCTACTACAATAAATCTGGGATCCCTCTGTGCGAGGACTGTTACCAGGTACTGTTATCAAAGAAGAAGAAGAAAGATTTTTTCCCCTTATTGTGCCGTATATCTGAGTGAAACCCTTCTGGAACAAGAACAAATGTAGGGCGGGGCTTGATTTTATCTGTGGGGAATTCATTGGATGGTTGTGGTTTGCTATTGGTGGAGCTCATGTGAGATGACAGGTTGCCCCGCCCTCGTCATCAGAGAAGAGAATATTGTATAACGTACATTATAGTTTTGATGATATGTCTGACAGGCCAGCCTGGAGCCGTGCTGGGCATGTGGTGACGTCATCAAAGACCATGTGATCCGAGCGCTGGAACGAGCCTATCACCCGCCCTGTTTCGTGTGCACAACGTGCAGACAGCCAATCGGAGAGCAGCGGTTTGCGCAGGGGGAAGTGGGTGAGGTTTACTGCCTACAGGACTACTACAGGTACATACTCACCTCAACCACATATTTATATGAGAATTTTGGGATACTGCGTAGAAAAAATGCTGAATGGAAAAGATACACATATCCAAGATACACACAAAAAAACGTATGCGCTCATCAACTGAGACTCAATCACATTTACTGATTTACCCTCAAAACCCTCATGTGACTTTTCCTCAGCAGAGGCTGTGATTGGATAGCTGGAATAACCAGAGGTCCAATCACATCGCAGCATCTCAAATGTTGTTTCTGAAACGCCTGAGTCAAAGTCTGTCATCAGAATGGTTTTGTTCTCTAGAACACATGGGATGGAAACATGCTTTATTCACAATTGTTTTATTCCAATTGTTCGCATCCGTTAAACTCACAGCAAGTGTTGATGTTGAGCGAGAGAGAATAACATGCACTAAACACGAGCTTCTCTGCAGGAAATACGCACCGCAGTGCCGCGTGTGCGCAGAGCTGATCATCCCGCGCGAGGACGGAACGGACAGCTTCACTGTGGAGTGTTTGGGTCACTCGTACCACGAGGACTGTTACCGCTGTGAGGTGTGTGTGTGTGTGTGTGTGTGTGCACAATATGTAGGGATTTTTAATGCACAAAATACCAAGATGACCCAGCTGACAAGAATGTTTTACTAATGTTCGCATAAATTATTGAAAATGTTATTTCTGAAACGTCATTTTTTTTCTTGGTTGTGTGAATGTTAAAGGATTAGTTCATTTTTAAATAAAATTTTCCTGATAATTTACTCTCCTCCATGTCATCCAAGATGTTCATGTCTTTCTTTCTTCAGTGGAAAAGAAATGAAGGTTTTTGATGAAAACATTCCAGGATTTTTCTCCATATAGTGGACTTCACTGGGATTCAATGGGTTGAAGGTCCAAATGTCAGTTTCAGTGCAGCTTCAAAGAGCTCTACATGATCCAAGAAACCATCGGACATTTTAGAAAAAAATTTAAATGTATATGCTTTATATAAACAAATGTTCACTTTCTAAGTGCTTCCGCTTTCCCTATTTTACTTACGGAACGAACGCAGCACCAGTTCCATTTTTTCCGTAAGTAGAATAGGGAAGGTGTAGGACACACAGCGTAAGCTTTTTCAAGAATACGGAAATGCGGTTTTGGCGGAGGCACTTAGAAGACAAACATTTATTTATATAAATCATATACAGTTGTATTTTTTTTAGAAAATGGCTGATGGTTTCTCTAGATAAGACTCTTATTCCTCGTCTGGTATCGTTTAAAGCCAGGGGCGTAGTTTGTGGGGGGGATAACCCCCCCAATATTCAAAGCCATCAGTTACAACCCCCCCCAATACAATACAACCATACCAACATTCAACCCCCCCAAAGTTGAAACCAAATCTACGCCCTTGTTTAAAGCTCTTTGAAGCTGCACTGAAACTGACATTTGGACCTTCAACCCGTTGAACCCCAGTGAAGTCCACTATATGGAGAAAAATCCTGGAATGTTTTCCTCAAAAACCTTCATTTCTTTTCCACTGAAGAAAGAAGGACATGAACATCTTGGATGACATGGAGGAGAGTAAATTATCAGGAAAATTTAATTTAAAAGTGAACCATTTAAGAAACATTCAGTTTTTGCAAACATTATGGGAGTTACTTTTGAATGTTCTCTGAACGTTAGACGAACGACCAACTAAAGCATTCTGTGAACGATGTATAATTAATGTTTTTGTGCTAATTTTGAGAGCATTATTAACTCTCAGGGGTCAGTATCGCATTCACTAAGATGAACTGATGAACAAATGTTCTCTTAACGTTACTGGAAGAATGTTTGTTCATAACGTTGAGAGAACATTGCCAGAACGTTCTGAGAACATTACTAATATGCAGTGCAATCATTTCAAGTGTGATGATTGATTGTAAGCTTCACATGATGCTTTGCAACATCAGCATTCACTTCAGAAGACTCTCTCTCTCTCTCTCTCTCAGGTGTGCCGTGTGCTTCTGTCTCCGGAGCCCAACGAGAACGGCTGCCACCCGCTGGACGGGCAGATTCTGTGCAAACCGTGTCACGTGTCGCTGATCCAGAGCGCGGCGCACTAAACCTGCACATCACTGTGACGATGATGACACACCGATTGTATTAGAAACTGAAATATAACATTGGGACCATGGCTAATACTTGGTTTCTTTTCTTTTAACATTCTGAAAGAGTCTCTTCTGCTCACCACAGCTGCATTTATTTCATCAAAGTGAAATATTATTACAATTTAAAATATCTGCTTTCTGTGTGAATATCTTTTGTCCTGAATCAGACGTATCAAGTAGTCTTTTGCACTCTTTTTTGTAATATGCACAAAATGCAAAGCACCAAAGATATTTATTCAACAGCAGCGACACCAAAATCCCATATTCATTGTTATTTCCATTGTAATAGGAATCTGACTACAAATAAACTACTAATATATGCCATCTCGAGCTTGACTGCTTTATGATCTCATTGTCACTGTGATTTACTGAAATATTAAATAAAATAATCAGTATGTGTTGTGAAATATTATGCTGTGGCATCATTCATGACATTTGCTTAGATGTCGCAGAGTGACGGGGGCGCGCAGGGTTGCGGTGCTCGTCGCCGAGGGTTCCTTCGCGCGCTCCCGCTCGTGCACGCGCACGGCCGCGAGATCTTTTTCCTCACACGAGCTAGCAGTGGATTTTACCTCACGGTCAGAGATTAAACGACGCGAAAGCGCATATGTGCATGAACGGGACACGGTCGACGCAGGATGGTTCGGGAAACCAGACACCTCTGGGTGGGAAATTTACCCGAACATGTTCGTGAGGAGAAGATTGTGGAGCATTTTAAACGGTGAGTTACACAAGAAGCGGAGCTGCGCGCGCAGTGACGCGGCCTCGCGCGGACACAAACAGCCTCAGCCCGCGATGGCAGAAAATTAGCGACGAAACGCCGATGAAAACGAGCTAAAGCACCAACAATGATCCCCAAACACGATTTAAAATCTAAAAACAAACTGAAGCGATCTCTGATGAGCCGCCAGTCCGCTAACATGACCAAGTTGAGCAGTTAGCTGGCCGCTTCACTAGTGACTAGTTAATGTTTTGCTGGTAAATTAGTGAAATCTGTGGTCTTTTCCACAGAAAACGTCCGTTTTGAGTTCACGCCACAATTACGCCTCATGAAAAGTCGCATAAAACGCGCTTTCAGCAGGAGAACAGCGAGTGTTTGTGTCGGTGTGCGGTAATTAGCTCGCGGCTAACAGCGTCCGGACAGGCTGAGCCGGTTTAACAGCGAAACCGATTCAGTCCGAAGAAACAGAAACTCGATTGAGGATCTGCGGTTCGTTCTGCGATAGTTCCGAAGTAAACACAAAGTTCACATAAGTACTGTTTTGCTTCAGTAAACTGAATTACTGTAAGTGTTGTGAAATTGCTTTGCGTTCGCAGTGTGAACGCGCGCCGGAGCGTAATAAAAATGATTGGGTGCCATTATCAGCTGTCGAGCATGCAAACATTATGAAGGTCTCAAGTTTTTGGATGTCAGAAATTTAAAACGTTAACCTGTTTGTTTTCTGTGGCCGACGGTCACGTGATTCCTGAATGTGCGTAACGTTTACGGTGGCTTGTCTCTCTCTCGCAGGTA
Source organism: Ancherythroculter nigrocauda (assembly GCA_036281575.1). Lineage (NCBI taxonomy): Eukaryota > Metazoa > Chordata > Actinopteri > Cypriniformes > Xenocyprididae > Ancherythroculter > Ancherythroculter nigrocauda. The sequence continues at coordinate 61,888,302 of VTFQ01000002.1, forward strand.
TGGCCGGGTGGAGAGCGTCAAAGTCCTGCGGAAGCGCGGCTCCGAGGGCGGCGTGGCGGCATTTGTGGATTTCGTTGACATTAAAAGTGCTCAGAAGGCGCACAATGCCGTCAACAAAATGGGGGACAGGGACCTTCGCACCGATTACAATGAGCCGGGTTCAGTGCCCAGCGCCGTGCGGGGTCTGGAGGACGGCACCCCCTCTAGCAGTCATGGAAGGGAGGTTGCGGGGTTCTCGAGGAGCACCGTGGGGCCAGTGTACGGGCCTCCGGTGTCTCTCCACACCAGAGAGGGGCGCTATGAACGCAGACTAGACGGGTAAGTGGACACAGGCTCCCTCAGGGGGACTATGGTGTCAGATACAGGGGTTGAGGTTGGGTAAAACACAATACTGATTGCTAAGACCAGATTCTAGGGATCCCTCTCCATTCTCTGAGGCCTGACTTCCTGCACACGGAATTATTAATCCTTGTCTATCATGTAAGAATGAGTGGATTAGATTGGTGTGTTCAAAATGTGGGATTACTGTGTGAGCCATAGCCCTCGTCTGAGTTGGATATTACCCACGTGGAGAATATCCCGTTCGGTTTGGATATTACGATGTCTGGCGGGTGAGTTTGGATATTAGGCGTTCTCCAAATCTCGGATATTACTCCCCCTTGGATGGTGCTCTTTGGAAGTATGTGCCGATGACGGATTAAACACAAGATTTTTAACGGGGAAAGTAGTTACGAGATATCGCAAACCTTTTTGTCAATTCTCATTTGCCTTGCACGATTATCCCATCACCCATTTGGTCATTGTGCTAACTGTCTGTCATGGTCAGCCGTGGATGTGTATCACTGCCGTGGATTTAAGAGCGAAAGGCACCAGCGCCGTGTGGAGTAAGTGTGTCAGGGTTCATCATCTCCATCCTCCTTGTCACCGCACATCATTCTTAGAAAGGGCCACAAACGCTCGTCGCTCGCTCGCTTGGATATTTCCGTGAAGCTTCGAAGACCAGAAGACGTCACGGGAAGATTCCCACTGCCTGAATGTTGGATCTAACCTCATGTTGGATGTATAGGTGTAGATCGAACTGGATTATCTGATCTCGAGTGGATGTACGCAGCCGTTAGAAGAGTTTGCTGAAGTCTCACCGCTGCCGTTCGGAGGAACGTAATGCGCTGGAATTACCAACTGTTCGTTTTTTGTTTTGTTTTTTTGTCCCGCAGAGCCGTCGTCTTTTTGTGTGCGCCGTTCGGATTATTCCTCGCCAGTGGAAAGCTATGTTTTTCTTGGAAGAAGATCGCTTTTTTGTTTTTTGTTAAAGACTTTTTACTATTTTATTTTTGTTAAACTGTCATCAAGTCTACCGGTACAGAAGGCGTACGGATGGCCGACGTGACCTTGATTGGATGAAGACCCTTTTTGCATAGTGGGATTCGGGACTTTTTCGCCAGGCACCGCTATACGCCGTCGCTGTTTTTGGCTCACACAAAATTCCTCCTATATTGTATTGGGAATATGTAGGGTCAGTTACTGCTCTGAAAAGGTTGGTATTGCCCTGCCTTACGCCTCACTGTGCTTTCTCTCTCTAACCTAGACATGCACCCTGTTTCTTAACCCCTGTTCTTTACTAACCCTAGAGCCTTGTGTTATTTTTAACTCTTCTGTCCCTCCATACTTGTTTCAGCTCTCGATCTTCAGTTCTGTCTGATTTCCCCTCCAGTGTTCAGAGCCAGATAGCGAGCATGATTCAGTTGATCAGAGTAAACGTTCCTCCTCAATCCGTTGTAATAATGTCACAGCTGGATAGAAACACTGCATGATTGGTGTAGAAGTCCGTTTTCAGCGCTAGAGCCTCAGTGTAGCTCAGTCCACCAGCCTCTCGGACGTGTGCTTATGATTTCTTTCGTTAAATTGTGGCTCCCCAACCTGGCCCGCTAGATTTTGTACGATAAGGTGCACTTGTGTTAGCTGTTTGAGATGGATCCAGTTCGTATCTAAGTGTGTATGTTCCCCCTTCTGTCGTGTCTCTTTCTGTCTCTCTCACAGCAGCAGCTCTGACAGTCGGGAGCGAGCGTACGAGCACAGTCCTTACGGACACCACGAGCGCAGCGGCACATTCGACAGGCCGCGGCACTACAACACAGACTATTACAGGGACCGTTCTATGTTTGCCTCCGGGGTCAGCTCCAGCCCGGCCGCTAGTGCTCTTAGCGGTGGCTTTGATGCGTCCGAGTCTCACTTTGAGTCTCGGATTCGTGACCCTTTTACCCTTTCCAGTTCCGCTCGCCGCGACCCGTACCGGGACGACAGGGGCCGGCGCGCTGACCGGACATACCACCATCATCGGCGGAGCCGGTCCTCGCACTCTTCCCAGTCCCGGCACCCGTCGCCCCAGAGGAGCGCGGGACAGACCCCTAAAGCCGCCCACTCGCCCAAAAGAGCGCCCGTGTCTCCCAGCCGGGGCCCGCGCTCGCGCTCACGCAGCCCGTCTTCAAGCTCGGACTCGGTCAGCAGCACCAGCAGCACTGGCAGCGGCAGGTATCGTACCAGCGCTTCAACCGTGTTTTATGAGATTTTACTTTTGTCACAACCTTATTATCAGAATCCTGCTATGTCTGAATATAGTTTAAAATAGGAGCTGTATATTTTTGTCATCTAATCATTTGAATTCATAAAATGTAAGCAATTTAGTAAAATTTTAACAATGAAAAGTTTTTATTTTTTTAGCTGTCTAAATTTTTCTGAATTCTGTGTTTTAGGATTTATACAAGTTTATTATCAAAAACAGTGGTAATCAAATGAATGCATAACTAACAGTTTAATTAATCTTTTGTCATTTATTATTTGCCCTAAGGTTTGAGGGTTCCTTTAAATAAGGAAATGAAAAATGAAATTTTTTCACTTCTGTTTTAATGGATTCATTTTAAATTTTGTCATCAAAAACTTTGTCTAATCAATTGAATTCATAAAATGTAAGCAATTTAGTAATTTAGTAAAATTTTAACAATGAAAAGTTTTTATTTTTTTAGTTGTCTACATTTTTCTGGATTCTGTTTTAGGATTTATACAAATTTATCAAAAACGGTGGTAATCAAATGAATGCATAAAACTAACAATTTAATTAATGTTTTAAGATGCAATCTTTTAAAGTGTTTTATTAATATTGTAGTTATTTTTGAGATTTTACATTTGTTACAACCTTATTATTAGAATCCTTCTATGTCTGAATACAGTTTAATATAGGAAATGAAATCCATTTTATTTCCATTCCATTTGAAAGGTTTCATTTAATTTTTTTTTATCATTACAAAGGTAGTCTAATCAATTAAATTCATGGAACAATTTAGTACAATTTTAACAAAAACCTGTGTTGTCTGTTTAAATTCCTGGATTCTATGTTTTATGATTTTATACAATACGAATTTATCATCAATCTCAGTGGTAATCAAATGAATGCATAAAACTTAAACAATTTAATTTATCTTTTAAAATGTGAACAATTCCTTTTTTGCCAAACAAAAGTACAGCGCAGCAGAAGGTTAGTTTTAAAATGATATTCCTTAAATGTTTTAATAAATTCTATTATTATTTGTCCTACTGTACAATAGAAGTAAATTTTCATCATAATTTCATATAGTGTCACGTGCTTGAGTTTGTGTAGAAGAGCAAACTGCACAGCAGTCTGTAATATTCACACACACTCGTCAACATCACCATACTTTTGATTGATTCATACAGAATTTTGCAAATTCAGTAACATTCCATTTTATACTGCAATTCCATGGTATGTTCGAGTCCGTAATTCCATCTGTTTTCTGTGTTTCGTGGATATCATGGTAATTTCAAGCATTAAATAGACATCAAATGTAAATATACTCAGTTATTCAGGTTCTGCCTAAATGAAGCTGTCTGTCAAATTAGACCAAACTCAGTTTTCTTTTAATTTTGTAAATTTGATAACACAATTGAGGGGTTGAGCTTGATGAATTCAGTCAACACTTGTAAAAGATGTGTAAAAACAGAACCAAAATGATTTATTCCTTCTAAATTAACGTGAACATGATTTTAATTGTTGGGTTCAGTTGAGAAAGTTCAAAGAGGTGTTTAATACTCTCATACTGTAATAATGCTAAATGTTTATAGTTTCTCTAACATAAATAATGGCATACTCTTTAAATCTCGCTGGGTTTGTTTATTGCCCTTATTTCGTATGTTAGTGGGTGTTTTTGTTTTTTGGGTTTGTCTGAATGTGGTTCCTCTGTGTTCTGGCAGCAGTGATTCGAACAGCAGCTCCAGTGAAGGGTCGCGAGCGCGCTCAGTGCAGTCTACGGCCACTCACGCTCCTCCGGCTCCTCCTGTGCTCGCGCTGGACTCCGACGAGCCACGGAGGAGCTTCGGCATCAGAGTCCAGAACCTCCCGACACGATCCACAGGTGACCGTTTACTGCTCGCTTCACCTGTTCCTTGGGCTGTGTTTTTCCATCTTATTTAAAGGAGTCTATGCTCATTTATACTTTCAATATTTTGTATAGGGATCTTTTAATCAATTAGTGTTCAAAAAACAGTATAAGGTAAGACCTAAAACTCAGAAACAGTGACATTGATATAGAGAAGAAGTCCCACTGGAGGGATTTTGTAGAGCTTCATGCTCAACATTACACACTAAAGAAAGATGAACATGGACAAAAAGCAGAATAGGTGCTCTTGAATGAAGCTCAGTCCATGTCAAATCGGAGCGTGTTGCTGTTTAATTCATAGTTTGCTCATTTGTTGTTGGTGTCGTCTAATCAGGGAGGCATGTTTAGAGTTTGATATCTGAGGACTTATGATCACTAGCCTGATGGAAATTGGTGGACATGAAGACAAACTTGTTCCCTTAAAGTCCAAAGTAGTTCAGATTCTCTCGGGTACAGATATTTTCAGAATCAAAGTTGAAAAAGGTGAACAATTTCAAAATATGGGTTATTTGGGGGAATTAATTACACCCATAAATAGAATTTAATAGATAATTTAATATATGTGTTTGATATTCAAACATAAGCTTTGATTGAATTTCTGACAGGGTTAGTTCAACCAAAAATGTCCAAACCCATAAGACTTTCCTTCATCTTCATAAACACAGTTGACATGGATTAAATGGCTCTGATCATATGGATTTATTTTGCCATCTCTATATGACCATTTTGAAGTCTTACCGATTTAGCTGATGACAGAATTTTCAGTTTTTGGGTGAACTAACCCTTGTCAGAAATCCAGTCAAAGCTTATGTTTGAAGATTAAATGCGTATATTACAATCTTTGGTCCTTTTATGGCTCTCTTTCATGATCAAAACATAACACTTTAATCTAAAAGCGTCTGCATTTTTACTCTCATCAGATACGAGTTTGAAAGACGGGCTCTTTCACGAGTTTAAGAAGTATGGGAAGGTGACATCGGTGCAGATCCACGGGGCGTCGGAAGAGCGCTACGGTTTGGTGTTCTTCCGACAGCAGGAGGACCAGGAGAAAGCCCTCAGCGTGTCCAAAGGGAAGCTCTTCTTCGGGATGCTGATCGAGGTCACGGCCTGGAACGGCCCCGAGACGGAGAGCGAGAATGAGTTTCGTCCCCTGGACGGACGCATCGACGAGTTTCACCCCAAGGCCACTCGTACGCTGTTTATCGGAAACCTGGAGAAGACCACCAACTATCAGCAGCTACTCGACGTCTTCCAGCGCTTCGGGGAGATCGTGGTATGTTAGCATTTTTACTCATTCTAGTAGAGAAGAGTGTAGCGTTTTGAAGTGGTTATGTACTCAAATGAAGTCTCGGACAAGAAACTTCTGGACTGGATTATTAATAAGCAGTAATAATAAGACAGACATGTTGACATAATTTTGTGCTCGAACAGACAATTTCACACAAGACATGAAAGAGAAATCAATTCAGCATTCGCGTACTATCAGATGCGGCTTTCGCAAGTCCCGAATTGCGCTTGAATGTCTAAATTGCCTAGGTTTAAATGTGTAAATGACAAGCTTTCATGACGATGCAGCTTTGGCCCGATCAGGACAGTGACAGTTCTGTCAGCTCAGCTATCCTTATTGTCATGCCCTGCTTTTAGATCTAGTGTGTCAGTTCATATGTACACTTCCTATGGCAGCATTATAATGCCAATAATGACCGAGCGCACAACTCATGCTTGCGCGCGCAGTAAATCACTTCCGCGAGAGGATAACAGATCTACACGCGAGGAAACAGGAGCCCGCGAGCTCATTTTAAACCCGCGCGCGCGCATGACATCTCCTCTGCGCGCAAATCAAGCCCTCGCGTGCTCGTACACAACTCGCAGCACGCGCGTCATCACTTCCCACACTCGCGCTCGATCTTCTATTTCGCTCGCGCGAACACTTTTGATTTTTGTCAGTCGTGGGGGGGGACTTTACTTATTTCAGTGTAACCTCAAATGTCATTGGACAATTCAGTTTATCCAGTCTGTTGTGATTGGACGCCTGTTGTAAAACGATTAGACATGGCTTCATCAATGGACCAGATGTAGGTGAGTTAAACTTTATTTATTGACTGATTGATTGCATTATTATTATAATATGTCTTTACCAGATACTATATTAACTTGATTTATTATTATTTTTAAGGAGCTGTAGCTGCTGGGGAAAAATGAGAACACATATTATATTTGCTGTAGTTCACCGCTACATTACCACTATACTTCCACTAAACAGTATCCATGTTTACCCAGCCAAAATTAATAAATCCCTTGTTCATATCAGTAAGGAAGAGTTGTTGTGTAAGCTTTTTTGTTATCATTCTTTGTCAGTTTAATATATTTTCCATTAAATACAGTATAAAAGGGTTTCAGCACTTTACCCGTTGACAAGTTGCAGTTAAAGTTAACATACAGTACTCAGTATGAATGATCATACCCCTCTGAAACCCAATTAAGAAATTAATCTTTATATCTAAGATATCTATATCTTTTTTTTTTTTTTTTTTTAATAACATTATGTTCAGATGTGGTCAGCTGTACTCATAAATACTGTGCACTGTACTTACTTTGAACTTGAAGGGTTAGTTCACTCAAAAATGAAAATTCTGTCATTAATTACTTACCCTTATGTCGTTCCACACCCGTAAGACCTTCGTTTTGGTGATCTGTTTGGTGATCTAGATCTGTTATCCTCTCGCGGAAGTGATTTACTGCGCGCGCAAGCATCAGTTGTGTGCTCGGTCATTATTGGCATTATAATGCCGCCATAACTTCCTGTCATGTGTGAAAGAAAGCGACAGAGGGCGCTCTCAGCCCAGCGATGGTGCGTAAAGTTCAGCAGGCGATTAAATTATATCTGCGCTAAACATATTTTTGCCTCTAGCTGGATCACAGGCAAGTGAAATTGTACAATTTACTAGCCATTGGTTAATTAAAGTTTTTTTTTTTTTTAGTCAAGCATGAAATTTGGTCACGCGAGTGATTTACTCGCATTGTAGAGGGTTGGCAAAATCAGTGTGTGTATTTCACCAAAAATATGAATTAAGAACTCAATTCTCTTGAGGTTAAGCCGCTGCGTTGACATTGAAGTCATTTCTGCACGTTAACGGTGGCTTGATACTGTGAAGGGTTTTTCTCCATCATCGTCGTCCGCTCCTGAAGCTTCTGCATCTCTTTGATGGATTTTTGTTTTCTTCAGTCTTTCTGCAGCCGCTTGTGAATGCAAATCCCACATTACGAATCTCCTCCTGACCGTTTAACTGCTTAATTAACAAAATGGCCAGGGAACAGCCATGAAACGGCTTATCGTCCAATTGCTTTTGCTCCCTTGAAATGGAGGGAAATACAATGTGCTGTAATTGCTAAACCGTTTGCCTGGTTTGGATGTAAATAACCACAAATTGAAGCTGGAATCAGCACTTCAATCTTGATTGCTTCATTTCAGATCCACTGTGGTGGTGTACAGTGTGAATGGCATTAATCGACAGTCATAATTTTTGTCAAAATTGTGCAGTCATGCAGGTGTGTATATATAAATAAGTAAAGAAGGGCCAATTTAAAATGAGCCTTCTCAGTTGCAGCCAAGAATTTGTTTTGGTGTATCACTAGTCACTGTTTTTCCTGTAAATTCCTTCGTCATGTAAACTGTTTGTCCTAGAGACTAAATCTATTACATGGAAATTTCTGTCTGTTTGAGGGGGGGAAAAAAAAGTCAAACGTTGTTCATTATGGTTCCAACGAGCGAAAAAACTAAACTCCAATCTTATTTGAAGTTTCTTAGTTGCTCCTTATAATTGTTGCAGTCTTTTTTAAAGCATGTATTTGTCTTGATTGATTTCAGGATATTGATATCAAGAGGGTGAATGGCATTCCCCAGTATGCATTTGTTCAATACTCTGATATTGCAAGTGTTTGTAAAGCCATTAAGAAAATGGATGGAGAGTATCTCGGCACCAACAGACTGAAGGTATTGAGATGCGTGTTCTCGGTAGATACTGTGTGTGTGTGTAACCATATTGTTTGTCAGAGTGAAATTGGCCTGGATGCTCTGTAATGTTTATTTTTGCCTTGATTCCAGCTTGGGTTTGGGAAGAGTATGCCGACAGCATGCGTGTGGTTGGACGGGCTGACCTCGAATATCACAGAGCAGTACCTCACACGACACTTCTGTCGCTACGGACCCGTCGTCAAGGTAGATTTTGGCATGACATTTGAATATATTGATTTTTACTGGAATTGTGTGGAGTTATACTAACTATTGGCCTCTTTTACAGGTTGTGTTTGATAGGTTAAAAGGAATGGCTCTTATTCTGTACAACAACACTGATTTTGCCCAAGCAGCTGTTAGAGAAACCAAAGGATGGAAGATAGGAGGGAACAAAATTAAGGTGCGTGGAACCGACTTTTGAACTTTCTATTCATCTAGAATGTTGAAAAAAGTATGAAGCAGCTCAACTCTCAACATTGATAATAATGATCTGAAATGTTTCTTGAGCAGCAAATGGAATAATGAAGCTTTGATTTACAGGAATTTCACAGTATGTGCACAAAGAAAAAGTTATTTTAAATTGTAATAGTATTTCACAATATAACCGTTTTACTGTATATGCAATACTTGCAGCCCAGTGCTAATTTCTTTACCGAAATCTATGACAAAAAATATTCAATGATGACTTTTTTTATGGCCAACTATATCAACATGCAATAGCATTGATGGAAAAAAAGATGAGACTGAAATGTGGTAAAAAAAAAAAAAAAACTTGGTCAAAATCACTCTGTTTTTGTCGAATAAAGGAGGAGACAAAACATTAGACATTTTTTATGAGCTTTCATACTTACGGTTGCCAGATTTCAAGAATTTAAATCCCCCAATCAGAGCTTTTCTGTTAAAAGAACACATTTCTACCCGGTGTTTTACTTAATCTTTGCAATCTGGCAACCATGTGCACGCGCTGTCTCTACACTGCAGGAGAAAACTCAGACAAACAAGTAAGCTGGAGCTCTGTGATCTTCATTTAAGATTTTCTACTTAAGTGAAAGTGTCATTCAGACGGTCAGTGTTCTGTCACGAGCTGCTTGCGCTGTTTGCTGTGACTAAATCTGCAAATCAGAGTGATTTGAAAGTGAGAGCCGGGAGTGTTTGAAAGCAGGCATCTTGCAGCGGTCTGGTCCGCGATAGATGCCTACTTTAAAACTCTCCTGTGTGAATCGGTTGGTGAAGAGCTTCATTGATGATTATTTACAATGTTTTTACAGTGTTGATCATTGAAACCAATCACAGACATATCCGATGAGCCGTGAACGCACAATGGGCAATCAGGTGTTTACGTATATGCTCAACAGTGTTAAAAGTGTCACATTTTTAAAAATTCAGTACCAAAGTCAGTACTTTTGACAACTCTACTTTAGTCCAATTTCCCATAAGCTTAATTGAAGTGGTCTAAAGAGAAAAATTATAATGACTTTGTTGTCTAAAGACTACATATAAAGTAGCTACCAAAATTAATGTTGGTAACTTTAGTTTGACTAAAAGTATTAACTAAAAGTTGACAAAAGTGCAATGAATTTTCATTGACAATCTATGAAAGACAAAAATTACTAAAATGTGACTAAGTCTAATTAGCGATTTTGTCTTAAGATGAAGACTAAGGCAAAATTAGAAATGGCTGGCAGAATTAACACTGATGCAGCTGTGGTGAGCAGAAGAGACTTCTTTCAAACTTTTGACCACCAGTGTATATGTACAATTATACAACGTAATGTGTTTTGATTCTTCTGTCCAGGTTGATTTTGCCAGTCAGGAGAGTCAAATGGCTTTCTATCGATCTATGCAGGCATCAGGGCAGGACATCCGTGACTTTTATGATATTCCATCAGAGAGGAGGTGAGTGCTGCCTTTAGTAAAACACCTTAGAAACTATAATGCCTGCTTGCAGTTTGTTTATCTTCAAGCACTTGGTTAATTGTTTCCCAAATCTTGTTTTGTTTTGTCAGGGAAGAGAGGCGAACTCCTTATCATGAGTTTTCAGCTGAGCGGGCATATTACGAGAATGTAAGGACTCCTGGCATTTACGCCGAAGACCCCCGTCGGGACTATCCTGGTCGCAGTCGCGATCGCTATGCAGAGTTGGATCATTACCAAGGAGAACATTACGATCCCCGCTATCATGAGGACCCACGGGAATACAGAGATTATCGAGACCCTTTTGAGGACATCAGGAAGTACAGCTATATCCAGCGTGAACGTGAACGGGAGCGGGAGCGATTTGAGGCCGATCGAGGCAGATGGAGCCCGTCTCATCAGCGTCGTCCCTTAACTCCCTCTGCTTCACCCTCACCTTCTGATCGTGTCTCACGAGAAGCTGAAAGACGCGTGTACAGACACTCCTCTGAGAGATCTGGAAGCTGCAGCTCACTGTCTCCACCTCCACCTCAGTTTGAGAAGTCTGAGAAATCGCCAGTAGATTACAAATCAGAAGGACTGGAGAGAGAAATGGAGCAGACCGAGGCCGAGCGTACAAGTGGAGCGGAGAGCAAGAAGCGTAGCAGACGCAAGGAAAAGGCTGACAGAGAGAAGGGAGAGAAAGCAAAGCAAAGGAGAGGCAAAGTGCAGTCTCCCACTGTTCCTCATTCTGAAGCAGAGAGAGAGGCTAGTCTGGATTTGGGTTCTGGGAAAGTAAAAGTTTCAGATTTGGAGAGTCAAGAAAGGCAGAAGCATAAAGGGGACAAAGAACCCTCTCCTACTGACCACGTTACTCGCCTCGAGTCTCAAAAGGGAGAGCGACTCGATCAGTGCAAAAGTGAGTCGTTAGACAGGGATGGGAAAGGAAAGTCAAAGAAACATTTAAAATCTGACTCTGGTAGTGATGGCAAAGATTCCCTTTTAGATTCTGACAGACTTGCAGCGAGAAAGAGGCGGTTTGGTGATCCCAGTGGGAAAACTATAAGACAGAAAAGAGGCCGTCTAGAGGATGATCCAGTTTCTGCGATTAGCCAACCTGCAGAATTTGCAATGAACACGGGATTTGCAAAAGAGACCGATGTTGATGTGAAAGCAGAGAAAGAGGCTCAAAAAAGAGAACACTCCAAATCCAGGATTGGTTCTCATTATAGTCAAAGGGAAGAGCTGGATAGCACTACGAGAGGGACGTCTCAAGGCCCACCGTTACGACCAGGTGAATTATCTGAGGTGGATATTTTGGACTCAAAATCACACCCTGTGCCTAGACGTTTTTCAAACGATGGAACCTCAGATAAGGACAGCAAAGTAAGGGACGAATATCTAGAAAATATTGACCTTTCTCAGAGTTACCGCAAACAGATGGAGCAAAACCGGCGGCTACGGCAGCAGCTGCAGACGCCTGATAAACCAGGAAAGACAGAAACTCATCAAGGTATAGATGCAGAAGATCTTGAGCATCGTAGTCTGGTGCATGAGGTTGGCAAGCCTCCGCAGGATGTAACCGATACCTCGCCTCCAAGTAAGATCAAGAAACAAGAGTCCTTTGAGATGGAAATGAGTGCTAAGAGGGAAAGGATTTACCGAACAGTTCGGCAAAAGAGTGAAGACCTTGAGTGGAATAACACAAACTCTCCAAGGTTTCAGCATGCCCCGCTACAAAGAGAGGAAGAATATGCAGACCCCCGTATTCAAATGACTGTGAGAGAAGTAAAAGAACCCTCAAAACCTGAAGATAATGTTCCATTAGATCTGGAACTTGCCAGTAAACGGATGCACACCTCACAGATGTCAAAGATGAGTACATCGCTACAAGATGAGCAGCAAAGACGATGGGAGAGTCAACTAAAGCAAGACTTGTTACCAGACTTTTCAAGGACCTCTGAGAAAAGACGTCTCAGTCGGAAGTACTTGGATTATGGACTTTGGCCCGATTTGGAACCTGGTGAAGTGCGTTCTGACTCTGAAGAGGATCGGGAAAATAAGCCCAACTCTCCTGCACCATCAACTTCTGTATCTTTCTCTGAAAGGCATCGTCCAGACAGGTTGTCAGAGTCCAAGCTAACATCCTCTCTAGAGAGACACAAATTCCGTTCTTTTGCAGATGATCAGACAATCACTCCAGATACTAAAGCTTTGTTAGAGCGTGCAAAGTCTTTGTCCTCCTCAAGAGAAGACAACTGGTCTTTCCTTGATTATGATTCACATTTTGCCAGTTTCAGAAGTAGAAAGGACACCGAAAAGGTAGAGTCAGCACCAAGACCAACTCCCTCGTGGTACATGAAGAAGAAAAAAATTCGAAGTGAGTCTGAAGACAAAGTGGATGACAGGAAAGAAGATCCAAAGCCAGAAGAACAGGAGAGACGAGAGTTGTTTGCGTCGCGTTTTTTGCACAGTTCTATTTTTGAGCAGGATTCAAGGCGTCTCCAGCATCTGGAGCAAAAGCATGAGGACCCTGAACATGGTATTGGATATCTGTACTCTCAGCAAGGCCCAGCAGAAGGGCAGCCTGACCCAGAACCAGTTGTGCTTTTCCATAGCCGTTTCTTGGAGCTAACAAGGTTGCAGCAACAGAAGAATAAAGAACAAATCCCTCAAAATTCCAAGCATGAAGAAACCATAGATGCAACTAGAGTAAGTAAAACACCAGAGGAAGAACAAGCTCCACAGCAACAAAATGCTACTGAACCTAGTATCCATCAAGCTGAGATCAAATCAATTAGCCCTGTTCAGGCTCCTCAGACTAGTCCTGTCCAAGCTCCTCAAATATCACCGCCTGCTTTAGCAGCCAAAGAATCCTTGCCATCAGCAGAAACAGAATGTGCTGATACTCCTACCTATAATTTGCTTGATCCTTCCATGAAGGAGGAAGATAAAGAGCATGAATTGCCCTCAGCTCAGCCATTAAAGCCTTTACTTGAGGAACCCTCAGAACCCAATTGTTCTCCAGAATGCCAAGAGTCAAAGATACCAGTCGAGGAGATGGTATTGAAGACTAATGACTTTGAAAGTGCTCCTGAAACCAACAAAGATGTTGCAGAACTGCTCTCGAGCAACGAAACACCAGCTAGCAATTCGCAACCAGAGACCGAGCCTCCAGTCAAGTTTCCTGAATCCCAAAGTCCCCTCTCAAGTATCCCTTCTGAGCAACATGAAAAGGAACCTGAGCCACCTGTTACAGAGGCTGAATCTAACAGTACAGATGATCAGAAAGTTGCTGATAATTATCCAGTTGAAGAAGCTGTGTCTCCCCCTCCAAAGTCAAGAAATAAAAAGGCTAAAACTTCTCCTACCACACCAGTAACTACACCTCTGCCTGCTACCCCAGACAAACAGAGTACCCGCAAAAGTGTGCGCATTGACAAAGAAAAACTGAAACGCTCATCTTCTCCAAGAGGAGTGGCATCCAAGGCAGTGCCTGATTCAAAGTCAGTAAGTAAGTCCCCTGGGCACAGCACAGAAATGGAGCAAGGTGCAGAGCAAAATGTACCATCTAGGGCAAGACGTAGGAATGTGCGTTCTGTTTATGCTAAACCATTTGAAGATGAAAATGCTCTGCAACCTGGAAAAGATGCTGAATCACCTCGTGCTGTGCGGAAGCGTGGCGTAGATAAAGATGTGGGTACTGATGTAGAGACTGTTACTGCAGCACCCTTGAAACGGGGACGCCCCCCCAAGAATCGACGCCAAGCAGAGGATGTACCAGCAGGAAAAACTGAACGGTCAAAATCAACTGAGTCTAAAGAATTGGATGCAAGTGAGATGAACAGTGAGGATGTTCCCAAAGTAGGGAAAGGCAAATTTTCACCCCACACACAAAAAGGAGTAAGTCCAGTGAATGTATCTGCATCTGGAAATGGAAAAAAGGGAGACAAAATGGAGAAAATATCAGAAAGTTCCAAACTCATTACTGAAGAAAACTCTCTTGTTCTTAAAAACCTTACAATTCGGCTTGATGTGACAGAGGTAAAGGCAATGCTTCAGACTAGTGAAGATGAACCTGGAGCTGATGATTCTCCCAAAAAGAGCTCACCTGGTGTGTCTTCAAAGGATGAGGTACTAGAAGCTAAATTTGAAAATGATGCCATGGATGAAGTTAATAATAGTGAAGGAGAAACATTGCCTGCTTCAACAAAAGCCATTGAGCCAGATGTAGCTTTGCTGTCTCGAGAGCTGGAGCTTGAGCAAGCTGTTGAGAATATTGCAAAGCTGACAGAAGATGCATCTCCTCCTCCGTTCAAAAGTAACTTGACAAAGGCACAACGTTCATTAGCTGAAGAACCAGAGCGTGACTCGGAAGAAGAAAAGCCTGCAAATCCATCCAGTGAAACAGAGCTTGCTGCTGCTATAGATTCCATTACGTCAGAGGACACATCTTGTACCCTGCCACAAGAACAAATAATCAACTCTGCTGTAGATTCGGATGCTGATATGCAGACACTTGGATCCAGTTCAAAAGTATCTGAAACCTGTGTTAGCACAACAGTTGAGGAGACCATAACCACTCCTAAAAAAGTGTGTAAAGGCAGAGCAAAAGCTTCAAAGAAGGGCAAAGGCCAAAAGGGTGCTGGAAGCAAAAAGGAACCCTTCAAAGATGCAGTTTTGGATGCTGAAAACATCCCTGTGAAGTCACCAGAATCCATACCCACCGAACTTCCAACAGTCACAGAAAGATCACCCACAAGTACAGCTGTTGTCATTACTTCCTCGTCCAAGCAGGGTGTAACTTTAACAGCGCCTAATGCAGACATTCCAAACGAACCTGAGTTGCCTCTTAAAACTGAGATGGATATCCCAAAATCTTCTCCTGCTCTCAGCAGAAGCCCAACATCCAAGTATCAGCCTTATTCATACAAA
Source organism: Ancherythroculter nigrocauda (assembly GCA_036281575.1). Lineage (NCBI taxonomy): Eukaryota > Metazoa > Chordata > Actinopteri > Cypriniformes > Xenocyprididae > Ancherythroculter > Ancherythroculter nigrocauda. The sequence goes on from VTFQ01000002.1 coordinate 61,903,593, forward strand.
AACACATCCCCCTCAATGTCTCCAACAAGAACTTGCCTCAAGAATTTATCCTCATACCCAAGCAGGATTTCTGTTTCCCCAACAGAGCGCTTCAATCAGCCAAAAGAAGCTGGGGTCCTCTCCCCTCCACAGACCTCTGTAGAGAGCCCGACATTACCCTCAGATACCCCTGTTCATGATGCCAACTCGGGTGATTTGCGTAAAATCCTCACAAAGCCTAGAACTGGCCCAGTGTTGGACATTGGTGCTACATCTGGGAATATGCATCCTCATTCTGTAAGGGAAAGTGACATTACACCAGATGTGGTAACCAGCAAAAGTGCTCATCAAGATAACAGGCAACCCTCCGTTTCAGCCCAACCTGTAGTTCGACAACCTGCTTCTATACCATCCCCGGAAACAAAGCAGATCTTCAGTGAGAAGTCCGTTATTTCGGTTATTGCTTCCACTCCTACCTCTGTCATCAGTCGAGTTTGCAATCCCCCTGACTCAGAGGATAAGCCAAATGTTCCCATTGGAAATCCCTTTCTCGACAAACAACCTCCAAAACAGATTTACCAGCCAAGCTTGGAGGAAAGCAGTACTTACCATGGTCCACCAGTCGGTGAGGAAGGTGGAAATGCTGGTCGTTATATTGTGGAGAGTACATCGCTGAGTACAGGTTCAAGCACAGGACTGAGAGTTCAGACGTCAGAAGGTGTAGTGGTGCTGAGTCATTCTGGCCAGAAAATGGAGGGGCCACATCGCATAAGTGCCAAAATCAGCCAGATCCCACCTGCCAGTGCTGTGGACATAGAGTCACAGCAGCTGGTGTCCATGCCCCAGATCAAGCAGGAACTTTACAGTGCCTCCCAGCCACCATCTTCGAAATGCTCACTTCCTTCAGATCATGGGCATTCAATGAAACCACAACTAAATGTCTCCACAATTAAACAAGAGTCTGCACTGGACAAATTAGAATCCTCTTACACTCCAGTTCAAAGTGGAGTTGTTAAAATATTGCAACAAACGCCTGGCCCATCACAGGTCATGAGTTACCATCATACAGTGATGAAGCACCCCAAGAAGGGAGATGGGTCAGAGTCCCTCAGCGTGGATGGCGTGAAACCTGCCTGGGTCCCAACTATTAGTCCTGCTATAAGTCCACATCTTCCCCCAGCAGCAAGCAATCATGTTGGGTTCATAGCTGGCACATCGACAGATCGAACTCCGTCACTTATTCAACCTAAGCAGGAGCCGCGATCTCCCAGGAAATCTGGACACCCTCATTCTCCTTTTGCCAAAGTGTCGTCTCCTATAGGCTCTTCATCTCCAAAAGGTGTGTCTATGGTCCTTCCCCCTGGGTTACCCCCTCTGTCCCCATATGTTTCCACTGTCCACCACTCTGAGCAGTCTGTGATCATGCCCCCACACAATGCTCACAGTGGTATTGGAAGAATGTCACCGCACCGTGTTGGCCCAATAGGGCACCTCACTCAGGGTGAGGTAAGAGTGAACACTCCTCCTCTCTCTATGATGAACTATGCCATTCACTCTGAAAGCCTCACTTCCTCTTGGCCACCTGGCCAGCAGCGACCCACATCTCCCCAGGCTGTGGGGAACAGGGAAATGGTCCTCAAAGTTAACACAGCCAATGCAAGAAGCCATGATGGGGGGGAAGAAGAGGCAAGGCGTTTCCATACATCTCTTGGAAGACCACCAGCTGCTCAACTGAAACCAGAATCCATACCAGCAGAATATCGTGGAGCTCTCCCCAGTGGTTTACCAATCGAACGATTCAACATGTCACCAAGAGACATGCGAGTACTCATTCACCACCAGCAAAGCGATCGTCCCACTGCAGAATTACACCAGGTGCATGTCCCTGAGAACATACCACCCTCTTCAACTCCTACCAGCATGGCGGCATCTCTTTCCCCTCGGCCACACTTGTTAGCAAAGGGAGTATCTGAGAAGGACCCCTCGAAAACATCAGAGCTTAGGAGGGCACAGACACCTCCCAGTAAGGAGGGAATGATGGCAATCCGTAGTGCAATGCCTCCCATGGCTTCTCCTCAGAGAGTTCAGCTGATGACACCAGGAGCTGGAACATCCTTCCCTGAATATTCAGCCATGTATACAAACCTACGGCCCACCCACGCTCAGTTTGCTGATAATTCTCCAATGGGGATTAACCAGTCCACCCATAGCATCCCACCATCACAGGCAAGTTTGCATATGCATCCATTTTTAAATGTTCACTAGCTTTTAGAGCTATGCCAATAACATTTTGTCCCTTTTATTTGAAATAAAGGGAGCTCAAGAGCCAGAGTCAAGTCAGCCACAAGCTGAAGCTAAAGTGGAGTTGGTTGGACATCAGCCGGTGAATATGGTGCAGCTTCTGACGGTGAGTCTGTCATTACCTGCATACAGCAGGGCTTCGTCTTTACACAAAGTTCTATTGAAACACTCCTTATTGTTGAGCTCTGTACAGTGACCGGGGAAAGTATTTGGCCTCTTAATACCATCATATATTAGAAAATATCAAGTCAAGTGTTCTAGCAGACTAAACGCAGGTTTAGTTCATCACATTAACACGTTCCACTAACAGACATAAAACTTTGTCTTCATTTTCAGCCATGTATATGTAGTGGGTTAGATGCAAATGTAGACCAGACTCTTAAGATTGATTTATATTGTTTTATAAACTCTATTGTTGTCATACAGAAATACCCTATTGTGTGGCAAGGCCTACTGGCACTGAAGAATGATACAGCAGCGGTTCAGCTGCATTTCTTATGTGGAAACAAAGCTCTTGGCCTGCGGTCTTTGCCTCTCCCGGAGAGTGGAGGGATTCTCCGCATCGTACAGAGAATGAGGCTGGAGGCGCAGCAGTTGGAGGGAGTCGCTCGCAGAATGACGGTACGTATTTTGGTGCATCGCCTGTTGGTAAAGCTGAGGACAAAGGCTCTAGTTGTAGCTTATTAAAATCTATTAATCTTCCAGTATCCAAGAGGGCTATCAGTTCTAGAAAAAATGTGTGTTGTACTTTTGATGCAAATGCAAACTTAATTTGAGTAATGCAAACAAATTTTTCACTTACCATGAAGGTGTTTTCACCCTATTGGTTATTAGTTTACATAATCGGCTGGAGCAGTGTGTTGTGATTGGTGTTTGGGAAATGTCCCACTCCTTACCATAATCGCCAGTTTCAACACGCTACTAACTCAACCAGGCCCCACTCCTTTTTAATTTTGCATTTTCATGCTCAAACAGAAGATGGGTGCTCTTTAAAATCAATGCATTCAACTAGTTTGTGCTGCTGCTGACTGAACGTTGGAGAAGACTCTCACTGTATGGTGTTTTATGTTCTGTGTCAGGGGGAGAGTGACTTCTGCCTCCTGTTGGCCATGCCGTGTGGCGTCAACCAGGACGACGTGTTGAACCAAACGCAGGCGCTCAAATCTGCCTTCATCAATTACCTGCAGGCCAAACTGGCGGCTGGAATCATCAACGTCCCCAATCCCGGCTCCAATCAGGTAGGTGCTTTTCCTGTGCCAGTGCACTTATTCTCAGGTTTTGTCTGGTCAATTAAAACAATGTTTTTCCTCCATGTCCAGCCTGCCTACGTGCTGCAGATCTTCCCACCGTGCGAGTTTTCCGAGAGCCACCTGTCGCGCCTCGCTCCGGACCTCCTCAGCCAGATCTCCAGCATCTCTCCGCACCTCATGATTGTCATCACCTCTGTGTGATTCACCTGTCTCCTCCACGGATCTCTCCTCGTGTCTGTGGGCCACGGATGCTCTTCTGCGTTTCTGTACAGTCTGACTTCATGTCTCTGCAGTGTTTGTATTTATTGATCAATTTCATTTGTTCCTGGAAATGCTTCATTGGGCGAAAAGAAAAAAAAAATCACAACTGTCTTGAGCGACGCGTGACATTTTCTTCATTTGTTGATTTTGAGTCTATTTTTTGAAGAACGAATCATAGAAATTATTGTAACATAAATGTGTTTTTAACCAGTCATGTGGTCCCGTAGAGGATTGAACATTGAGATCGTCTCCGATCACCCGCAGCAAACCGACAGGATCATGGAGTTTCTGGTTTGCCGGACTGTAAATATTTTAAATATTTAAAACCGTGACGAGATGAAACGAGCCCAAAAGAGTCGCCCTTTACCTTCGGCTGTGGATCGTACAGTTTCTGGAGGACTGAAAGAAATACAGAATCAAACCGCTTTTGTGATGTAAATACTTGTGAGACTTTGGGGCTGGCAGCTCTTTGGTGGGTTTGTTGCGGGCACTTCAGATTTTCTTACTCAAATAAAAAAAAAGGCCATAAAACTTGTTTTGTGTCACTCTTTCAGTGTTTATTCATCGAAATAATACACTGAGTATAATGAAGGGTAAATATCAAGACTAACAGTTGTATAAATCAGCAAGATGAGAAATATATCAAAAAGGAATTTAAGGAACTTTCGTTTGGGTTGAAAACATCTGAAGCTCTGTGTACTACAGAAAATAACTTCTGTCTGCAAACGTGATTTCTGCTTTTGTAAACTGGAAATCTGAGGTGAGACGTTCCAGAAGTGAAGTATTTCTAATTCTGTCTTAAGAAGATGAACGTCTGGTGGTGTTCCTTCAGGGATTGATTCATGTAAACAGCTTTATTGTTGCGTCTCTTACTGTTTACGGGACTTACAGGATCATGAGAGGAGTTGAACTATCAGCTGCATCATTTGCAGATGCTTGTATAGAAAGTGAGAATATATCTTAAAGTTCATGTGGTCATGTTTTGTGTAGGCTACTTGTGTTGAAATGTATATAAAATGACCAAACTAGATCAAGGTCGGATCTTCATTCTCTAAATGCGTAAAACGTGGAGACTAAATATACCACCATAGCAAATTTCTCAAACATCAAAATATCAGTATTATATTCTATGGATTTAATTTTGCAGACAATTTAGTGACCTGTAACTATGGAGTCAAAATCATGCCGTATAGTTTTGCAAAAGAAAAATAAAGAGAAAGAGAAAGTTTTGCAAACAAAAAGAATTGCAAAAATCAATGACAGCTTGAACAGAATGAACTTTGATTGTATTTTCTCTCTGCAACAGATATTTTCCATGATCACACCTACTGATTCATTTGCAACGCTCCTTTTATTCTTCATTCAAGCATGAGTTCATCATACCGTTTTCCCTTCGTGTTGCCCTTTTCTGTGCGTTTCACTTCATGGCATGTTTTGATGTGGGTGGAGTCAAGAAACTGGGGCGTGTTCAGTGGGCCTGGCCACGCCTCCCTCCGAGTGACATCATCTGCTCGAGATGCAGATCAGCACAGATGATGAAGGCAGCATTGTAACGGGGTTTTCTCTGCGTTGTGTAAAACTCAGAATGGACACCAATTCGAGCTTGAAGACTTATTCTGTTGACAGCATTAAACCAGTGTTCAGATTCGCAATTCACCCTCGTGCATGTTCTATAATGAGGTGAACTTGATGCTACCGCAAATGTAGCATGAACAGAATTCATACAATATTCATATAAACACACAATATTAGTCCATAAGATGGTTAAACAATTAATGCAATATACTTTTATCACGGAGCACTCACTCTCCGCAGCCATTCACTCTCTGGCGCCGCCCAATGCACGCCCGCGCAAAAAAAGTTGCATACCTGGATAAAACAGGATTTTTATTTTATGTATTATTTATTTTTTGTGGTGTAAATATAATTTATTCTGAAGCAATATTCAGAATATTGCAGCTTTGATATATTTAAATCCACATATTTGTGATATTTACCCCGAAGGCATTTTTTAAATATAAAGGGCGTTTTCTCCTTAATCTTATTAAATGTATGATTAATTTTAAATTCTTAAATTTGATCAATAAATCAGAATAAGACAATATTTTTAATCATTTAATCATTGACTCATCTGATTCGTTCAAAACGTTGAATCAAAAACACGGCTGAGTGTTGCTGTGAGTGAGAAACGCTATGATTCTGCTGTGATATTCGTATGAAACTATTTTCACTGCTGAACAAAACAGTCAATAAAGTCAATAGTGCGAACAACATGACTTAAAGACTTAAAGGTGCAGTATGTAGGATTTTCTGTCTCCTAGAGGCTTATTCAAAACAAAGCTTGATGATGCCAAGTTTGAGCGCGGAATTTTGGGACACTGCTTCCGCTTTTCCGGTCATGAGTATGAGGTAACGCCAGGCCTGAACTGGTAATCTGGCATACCGGGCAAATGCCCGGTGGGCCGACGCACTTGAGGGCGGGGCCGCTATATGATATGATTTTTTTGTAATAAACATAAAATTGACCAACGACCGGCCCATAAAGCAGGGACAGCAGCCCATTGGTTCATTTTCCATACTGACACTGGGCTGGCCCAATCACATCTCTTAACAGACTCCACCCCGTCCCGTCTGTTTCGCCAGAACATCCGTGGATTAGGAGGATGGAAAAACAAAAGTGCAAGTGCAAGGGGGGTGCGGAGAAGTTGCGGGCAAAAAAAAATAAATAAAAAAAATGTAGAGGTTGATGCCTCAACGTGCAAAAATTACAGGCATGTTTAGTGCGGTTACTATAGCTTCAGTTTCCAAACTTACAGTACCTGACGTGCAAAAACAGGTGAACATAGAAGAACATGGAGGAGACCTGTAAGGCAGAAGAGCAGTGAAGCCAATGAGGGACAGAGTAAGCAGGAGAGTATAATAGAAGCGGTAAGCAGGGTAGTTACATGATTAACAGCGATGGACTCATGATGCGACGACGACGACGATGATGCTTAAATGAATGAATATTATAAGACAACATAATCGTCGTCGTTATTATAAAGTCAGACTGTCACCTATACTGCTCTGGTCACTCAGTCAGCTAAAGTCAAATAGCACAGCAAAAGTTGTTTTGCACTGTTTTTTGTAGTTAGCAGTGCCCTTGTAGCTATCAGAGTTCACTTATGCAGTAACGGCCCTTCTCATAGAAAAACCTGAAATGATGCAATTTGATTTTTCAAAAAAAAAAAAAAAAAAAAAATTCAGGTTATTATTATAATGTAATATTACTGATGATGTGTTTATTTCACAACGAGACTATAGGTGTCTATTTATAGCTGTTAGTCGTGATGATGGTCTACTAGATCTCACTTTTCGGCTATAAAAAGTTATGTTTTGTAGCTCTTGTACCCCATTACTCTGGTGTGAACACTTGGTTGTTTATGGCAAGTGAATAGCATTCTTATCATTTTATTAGGACGTTTTTTGTGAGTAATTTGGTAGTATAGTTTTCTTTTTCATTGTTTTTAATGGGGAGCATCTAAACAATGAGAGGTAAATGTTTGATTCTTAAACAGGGGTTTGTGCTCTTTAAAGCTAAGTATATTTGTAATTGTAAATTATAGTTTTTCTGCTGTCTGTTTCATTGAAAATTTTTTTTTAAAAAAATTCTTTATAGAATTATCAGTATTCTACATCCACGTTCTAAGGGTTAGCTTTTATATCATGGAGCACATTGTCCATCTAGAAATCCTACTCTTACTAAGTGTACTTTTAATAACTCTACCAAATAATTGTAATACTCTGGTGGGTGATGTCCGACCGATTGTGGTGGGCCGGTCTGAGCAAAAATGCCAGGGCCATTTTTTTGTCCCAGTCCAGCCCTGCGTAACGCAGCTCTGTTTATCATATTAGATACATTTGAGAGTGTTGAAAATGATGTTATAACGTTACTCTGTGCGTTCGCTCGGCGGCTGCTGTGAGACACTGTTACACACTGCAGTAAGATAGATCGATTTTACAATATCAGATTAAATGCTGGATGGCTTGTGTTGATAAATGGCATGCAATTAATTTTAAAACGTATTGTATGATGGAGAAAATCCTGTATTACTGTTATAAAAATAAAGCTGCATCTGATTATGCTATGTTAGCTACTTCACAAAATAGTGTTTTTCTCTGAGTAAAGCATGGTACTCGCAAAAAATCAAGAAAATTAGATTTAAACAATAAGACTAAACGTGTTGAGCTATATAACAACAATTAGTTTTCTGTCTATAAATATATCAAAACAGTTGTTCCCTTGTCTATTAAAACATGTAAATATTAAAGCGTCTTTGGTGTTTACATGGTTTCTACAAAATAAACCGGAAACCGAGGGTAACGCGGCTATGACGCAATTGACAGGCGACTCCTCACACGTCCCGGAGCCTTGGGTAAAACTGCAATTTTCTCACAATTTACAAATAGTTGGAAACATTTGGGATATTGTAAGTACTCAAGTGAACAAAATATATAACACTGGCCTAGTGGTTTCTAGATCCAACTCCTCCCACTTTACATATCCCTAACCCTACCCGTCTCCGCCCCCTGGCTCTAAACCTACCCGTCTCCGCCCCCTGGCACTAAACCTAGCCGTCTCCGCCCCCTGGCTCTAGATCCAACTCCTCCCACTTTACATATACCTAAACCTACCCGTCTCTGCCCCCTGGCTCTAGATCCAACTCCTCCCACTTTACATATACCTAAACCTACCCGTCTCCGCCCCCTGGCTCTAAACCTACCCGTCTCCGCCCCCTGGCACTAAACCTAGCCGTCTCCGCCCCCTGGCTCTAAATCCAACTCCTCCCACTTTACATATCCCTAAACCTACCCGTCTCTGCCCCCTGGCTCTAGATCCAACTCCTCCCACTTTACATATCCCTAAACCTACCCGTCTCCGCCCCCTGGCTCTAAACCTACCCGTCTCTGCCCCCTGGCTCTAGATCCAACTCCTCCCACTTTACATATCCCTAAACCTACCCGTCTCCGCCCCCTGGCTCTAGATCCAACTCCTCCCACTTTACATATACCTAAACCTACCCGTCTCCGCCCCCTGGCTCTAGATCCAACTCCTCCCACTTTACATATACCTAAACCTACCCGTCTCCGCCCCCTGGCTCTAGATCCAACTCCTCCCACTTTACATATACCTAAACCTACCCGTCTCCGCCCCCTGGCTCTAGATCCAACTCCTCCCACTTTACATATACCTAAACCTACCCGTCTCCGCCCCCTGGCTCTAAACCTACCCGTCTCCGCCCCCTGGCTCTAGATCCAACTCCTCCCACTTTACATATACCTAAACCTACCCGTCTCCGCCCCCTGGCTCTAAACCTACCCGTCTCTGCCCCCTGGCTCTAGATCCAACTCCTCCCACTTTACATATCCCTAAACCTACCCGTCTCCGCCCCCTGGCTCTAGATCCAACTCCTCCCACTTTACATATACCTAAACCTACCCGTCTCCGCCCCCTGGCTCTAAACCTACCCGTCTCTGCCCCCTGGCTCTAGATCCAACTCCTCCCACTTTACATATACCTAAACCTACCCGTCTCCGCCCCCTGGCTCTAAACCTACCCGTCTCCGCCCCCTGGCTCTAGATCCAACTCCTCCCACTTTACATATACCTAAACCTACCCGTCTCCGCCCCCTGGCTCTAGATCCAACTCCTCCCACTTTACATATACCTAAACCTACCCGTCTCCGCCCCCTGGCTCTAAACCTACCCGTCTCTGCCCCCTGGCTCTAGATCCAACTCCTCCCACTTTACATATCCCTAAACCTACCCGTCTCCGCCCCCTGGCTCTAGATCCAACTCCTCCCACTTTACATATACCTAAACCTACCCGTCTCCGCCCCCTGGCTCTAAACCTACCCGTCTCTGCCCCCTGGCTCTAGATCCAACTCCTCCCACTTTACATATACCTAAACCTACCCGTCTCCGCCCCCTGGCTCTAAACCTACCCGTCTCCGCCCCCTGGCTCTAGATCCAACTCCTCCCACTTTACATATACCTAAACCTACCCGTCTCCGCCCCCTGGCTCTAGATCCAACTCCTCCCACTTTACATATACCTAAACCTACCCGTCTCCGCCCCCTGGCTCTAAACCTACCCGTCTCTGCCCCCTGGCTCTAAACCTACCCGTCTCTGCCCCCTGGCTCTAGATCCAACTCCTCCCACTTTACATATACCTAAACCTACCCGTCTCCGCCCCCTGGCTCTAAACCTACCCGTCTCCGCCCCCTGGCTCTAGATCCAACTCCTCCCACTTTACATATACCTAAACCTACCCGTCTCCGCCCCCTGGCTCTAGATCCAACTCCTCCCACTTTACATATACCTAAACCTACCCGTCTCCGCCCCCTGGCTCTAAACCTACCCGTCTCTGCCCCCTGGCTCTAGATCCAACTCCTCCCACTTTACATATCCCTAAACCTACCCGTCTCCGCCCCCTGGCTCTAGATCCAACTCCTCCCACTTTACATATACCTAAACCTACCCGTCTCCGCCCCCTGGCTCTAAACCTACCCGTCTCTGCCCCCTGGCTCTAGATCCAACTCCTCCCACTTTACATATACCTAAACCTACCCGTCTCCGCCCCCTGGCTCTAAACCTACCCGTCTCCGCCCCCTGGCTCTAGATCCAACTCCTCCCACTTTACATATACCTAAACCTACCCGTCTCCGCCCCCTGGCTCTAAACCTACCCATCTCTGCCCCCTGGCTCTAGATCCAACTCCTCCCACTTTACATATCCCTAAACCTACCCGTCTCCGCCCCCTGGCTCTAGATCCAACTCCTCCCACTTTACATATACCTAAACCTACCCGTCTCCGCCCCCTGGCTCTAAACCTACCCGTCTCTGCCCCCTGGCTCTAGATCCAACTCCTCCCACTTTACATATCCCTAAACCTACCCGTCTCCGCCCCCTGGCTCTAGATCCAACTCCTCCCCCTTTACATATACCTAAACCTACCCGTCTCCGCCCCCTGGCTCTAAACCTACCCGTCTCCGCCCCCTGGCTCTAGATCCAACTCCTCCCACTTTACATATACCTAAACCTACCCGTCTCCGCCCCCTGGCTCTAGATCCAACTCCTCCCACTTTACATATCCCTAAACCTACCCGTCTCCGCCCCCTGGCTCTAGATCCAACTCCTCCCACTTTACATATCCCTAAACCTACCCGTCTCCGCCCCCTGGCTCTAGATCCAACTCCTCCCACTTTACATATACCTAAACCTACCCGACTCTGCCCCCTGGATCTCAAGTGTTCTGCAGTGAGGGGCTACTGTATTTTATTGCAAAATTCTTACATATTGCACCTTTAATATAAACTACTTGTTTATTGCACTGTTGTTTTCAATCGTGATGGTATTCACAATCCCTCATTTCTCCTGCAGGGCTGGCGCTCTCTGTCCTTCTTTGACTTTGTATCAAATGTCCTTCTTTAACCCCTTAAGCCCGAGGTGTCCTGCTGACGGAAAAATTCATAATCAAATTACTAAGCAACCACTGATAGGAATAAAACAAAATATGTATCATTTTAAAGCTTAGAAACCATTTTGTTCAACTCTTAACGAGTGCTGAGTCATCACTCTAAAATGGAGTGTACTCCCCGAGGGTGCCACTTAGATATAAAAAAATTAATAATCATATTTTTCAAAATTCTAGATCATCCCAAAATAGGTGTCATTTGAAAGCTTAGAGTCTGAACTTTACAATGAATGTAGTCAATTTGATTAACTCCTAAGTACTCCAGAGTTATTGCTGAAAAATAATAATAATAAAAAAAACATAATTTAAGAAATTTTTTTTTACTATGTACTCCAATGTGTCCAAAGCATCATACAGCTCAGATAATCATGTGTTATATGTCATTTGAAATGTCTCACGGAGTAGAATACAACGAGTGTAATTATTTTGGGCTTTGACTAAACTTGAGCGAGTTTTTGTACGTGAAGCTCCGCAAGACCCATATCTAAATAATAAACCGATGCAGCAGTTATGTCACGTTTTCGCTCGTAACATCAAGTCACAATGCTCTGATTGTGGAAAATTAGACATTATTTACAGCAGATTAAAATAAGTCCAACATCGGCATAATCCAATAAGCTGATCATGAAATATTGTTCATGCAATTACAACACATAAAACCCCACAGGTGCACAGATGCTAGCTAAAACTAAAATGTAGTTATCACTTGGCATTTCCGCTTTTAACTTCACGAAACAGGCACACCAGGCAGATTATAACATAATAATAATAATAATAATAATAACTTTATTTTTATATACCGCCTTTAAAGTAACTTCTCAAGGCGCTTTACATAAAACAAACAAATGAGAAAACAACACACACAAAGTAAAACAAGTTATGCATATACATATGAAAGATAAAAAACAAGACAATTAAGAAAAAGCAACCCTAAAAAAATGAGTTTTTAAATAGGATTTAAAAATACTTAAATTCTGTGCGTCTCTGATGTGAGGAGGGAGTGCATTCCAAAGCCTAGGAGCGTAGGATGAGAAGGCCCTATCGCCTACAGAACGCAACCGTGTCTGTGGGACTGCCAATAGAGCAGCTTGTGAGGAGCATAAGTGATGCTTGGGTGTGTATAAGGTTAAAAGTGCAGACAGATACTGGGGAGCCAGACCATGCAGTGCCTTATATGTGAGCATGAGGACTTTAAAATCAACTCAGAACCTGACCGGAAGCCAGTGCAAGGACTTGAGAATTGGTGTAATATGCTCATTTCTCCTGACTCTGGTCAGGATCCTAGCAGCTGAATTTTGCACATATTGTAGTTTGTTAAGTGTGCATTTAGGAACCCCAGCCAGAAGTGCGTTGCAATAGTCAATGCGGGAAAACAAAAAAGTATTAATAAGCCTTTCAGTCACAGAGAGTGATAACATAGAGCGGAGCCTAGCAATATTTCTGAGATGAAAAAAGGAGTTCTTTACAGTGTACTGAACATGAGAGTCAAAAGACAAACTTGAATCAAATATTACTCCTAAATTTTTTAGTTTGGTTTGTGATTCCAAAACAGAGCCATCTATGTTTAAAAATAATGAACCAGCTTTACGAAGCTGATGCGAGGTGCCAATAAGCCAGACCTCTGTTTTATCACTATTGAGACACAGAAGGTTTTGGGACATCCATGTTTTTATCTCAGAAATACAGTGTGTTAAAAAAGTAAGATCCAGATTTTGACTAGGCTTAGAGTGAATGTAAATCTGAGTATCGTCAGCATAAAAGTGATAATTAAGCCAGAGTGATCTTAAAAGCAATCCAAATGGAAATATGTAAATGCTAAAAAGTAAGGGGCCTAAGATTGAACCTTGAGAAACACCCGTACATACAAAGCCGGTCACAGACCGGAATCCACTCATACATACAAACTGTTGATGATCAGAAAGGTAAGATCTAAACCATGTTAAAACAGTCCCAGAAACACCAAAGACAGTTTCCAGACGCTTGAGTAACAGATTGTGATTGACAGTATCAAAAGCGGCACTGAGATCCAGTCTGAGGCTATTAGCAGATCATTGGTGACCTTGACCAAGGCTGTCTCTGTACTATGAAATTTTCGGAAGCCAGATTGAAGGGGTTCAAAAAGATTATTTACTGTAAGATGAGTGTGTAGCTGCAGAGCCACAACACGTTCAAGAATTTTTGCAAGAAAAGGAAGATTTGATATAGGACGATAATTATTTAAGTTATCCAAATCGACATTATGCTTTGTTGGAACAGGTGTTACAGCAGCAGTTTTCAATGCTGCTGGTACGACACCAGTACACAGGGAATCATTAACAATGCTGAGAACAGCAGGGCACAATGAATCCAAACAAGATTTAAACAAGCTTGTAGGGAGGGGGTCAAGTAAGCAAGTGGTGGCTTTCATACGTGACACCTCCCTAGTGAGCAGCTCAGAGTCGATTTGAGAAAAGGTAGAGAAGGATATGCCAGAGAAACTAGGCAAGCATAATGTAGAAGCAGAAACAGGTGCAGCATGAATAAGTTTAGAAACATTATCGATTTTAGAACTAAATAAATGTAGAAAATCATTGCACAACTGATTTGAGACAGGGAGAGAAGTGCCAACATTAACTTTGAGAAGTCTGTTTATAGTGTGAAAGAGATGTCTAGGGTTACTTTGATTGTTATCTATAATCTGAGAAAAATAAACAGATCTTGCAGACTCAACTTCAGCTTTATAAACCTCCAAGTGGTCTTTCCAGGACTGATAAAATACATTCAGACCTGAGTCACGCCACTTGTGCTCCAATTTACGGCAGGCTGCTTTCTTAGAAAGCAGATCATTATTATACCAAGGGGCAGAACGAGCAAAAGAGACACTGCGAGACTTCAAGGGAGCAAAAGAATCCAAATTAGATGCAAGAACAGTATTCAGCTGTAAAATCTTATCTTCAAGAGGAGCCAACTGGAGATCACTAAGAGAGGGAACAACAGAGCCTGCAAAATCTAACGGATTAATTAATTTCCATTTACGGAAATTAACAGTGTGTGAAGATGGCAAACATGGAAGAGGCAGTTCAAGGTTAAAGAAAATCGCCAGGTGATCAGAAAGACCAATGTCAACAGAAGACAACTGTGACACAATTGCACTGTTACATAACATAAACGAATAAGCCAATCATGAGTTACTCCACGTGAAAAACAATTTTAAAAATGCCCATCAGGGGGCGCCAATGGATAAACAAAAAGGCTACCTTGGTTCCAAATGCTGTAACTTTTGATTTCTTCATGCGATCACCACAAAGTTTGATCCAGATACAGCTCACATATAGGAAAATATAATAGCTCCTGATAACAGGTGCATATTTTAGCATAGCACAACATCAAAACACAAGTTTATATGATTAAAATCATGGTTTTCCTCTAAATTCGCTTTATAACATCAGTCGAGTGTTGGAAAACCTTCTGTGATCTGATGTAGCTTCTAGTAACAGAATAAGACAGTAATTATATACTTTTATAGTATACTGTGATAAAGGCTATGTCGATTAGCATTGCATTATAAATACACATTATTTTTATGTAAATACCTGAGATGGCTTTAAGAACACAGTTTAAATGAAACTGTTACATCCAGAGACGTATTGTGTATATGTGTTGTTTTGCTGGTCCTGTCTCTCTCTCTCTCTCTCTCTCTCTCTCTCTTTCTCTTGTCCTGTCCTTTCTTTCACAGGATTGGATTCTACCAATCCAATCCTCCGGATCTAATTGGTGTGAATGGGACAAGGGAGCAGCTATAAAAGATCTGGATGGCCTGAAGAGGGAGCTCTGCTCAATTTGAGATTTCCTGTTGTTTGTTCGCAAATGTGCTATTGTGTGTTTGCTGCAGTGTGTTGTTGCTGTTAGCTTGCCTGTTGTGTGCAGTGTTATTTTGGGGTTTGAGTTGATAAGTTGTTGTCAATCCCATTTCCTTTTTGTTTATTTTTGTATTGTAACATCTGGGAGCTGTAGGGTGTGAGTGCTATTTCTTTTGTAAATACTGTTTTCTCCTGTTTTTCATTAGATAGGGTAATTTCTTTTCTTTTCTTTTGTTAGGGAATTTTTCTGTTAGGAGTTTGTGTGGAGTTTGTTTGTTGTTTTGGCCTTTGCTCACCCCTAAAGTTGTGCTTTCACTTGTGGTTTAAATAAAAGTGTACAAAGGATCTTTCATTTCACCTGCAGTGTATGTTTGTTTCCTTCTATTCTTTAAGAGCTGCTGTGCAGCCAAAATAATGTACCAGTTATCAGTGTAAAACTGCTTTGACACAATATGCATTGTAAAAAGCGCTATATAAATAAAGGTGACTTGACTTGACTTGCACCCTCACCCTAGACGGGGTCATAACACAACATTACATGCCAGTGTTTAGAGCTCCGTAATGCTCACATTGCCTAATTTTAGGAAAAATGTAATGAATATTACTACTCTTTAAGACATTTAAAGTAAGCATATGAATGTTTTATACATAATAAAATGTAAAAGTAAGTCAAGTATTTGGCGTCTCTTGAACCCAGATTTGAACTTTCCTTCATTTAAAACATGGTTCCTCTCATGAGATTTTGTCACACTTTAGGAATCTGAAAATCAGGAAATTTCCACACAGAAACTAAGGCCTGGTACTAGAACACAAATGACATTTGGAAGTGTAGTGATCATGAAATGATATCAGAGTTATGGCAAGAATAGAAGTCTGAACTTAATCTCACTGATTCTTGAGATAAGAGACCAAACATGTTTTAGATGTTAGTTCCTTTTCAGTCGGTCACGTTCGAAGTACATCAGTAGTGATAGACGAATTGGGATATCGCCAGACAGTAAAATAAAACAAGCCACTGGAATTGGTGTGTGATATTTGGATATTTGCCAGGTGGTATAAATAGGGAAGCAGATGCAATCGCACTCTGTCTTTCGCTTCGGAGCCCACCTTGGTGTTCCTACAAGAGTTACTAGACTGAGAGTGAAACTCTACAAGCCTTTGAAGAGAAACAGCGGTCTTTCTGTTTGTGTGATGGCACGTTGCAGGGAGGTTGTGAGCTTCAGAGGAGCCTGAGCTTTATTATAGCTCTCAACTGCTGTTCTTACAGCATTATTTTGCCCGTGCATATTGACAGTTTGTGATTTGGGCTGGTTCATCTGTGTATGTGATCAGGGAGTGGTGTACCTGATCACATCGCGGCTGTTCCCTGTGTGCTTCGGCACAAAGCTGAAATTTCCCCTTCTAAAAGAGCTTCACAGACGAACCCTGCGTCTTTTTCAAGATGTAATTTCGTCTGTGCATTACTGGATGCGGTCGTTCCCTAGTCCCCGCTGACGGTCAC
Source organism: Ancherythroculter nigrocauda (assembly GCA_036281575.1). Lineage (NCBI taxonomy): Eukaryota > Metazoa > Chordata > Actinopteri > Cypriniformes > Xenocyprididae > Ancherythroculter > Ancherythroculter nigrocauda. The sequence goes on from VTFQ01000002.1 coordinate 61,920,240, forward strand.
AATCGCTGCATCACATGACTGGGCGTTCAGCATGCTGAGGCAACTTTTGTGGATACCTCATGTTCTCACTGCAGGAACATGACTATCTCATGACTCTCGTACCTTGGTTCTCAGGAAGCGGGGGTCCCATCCTCTATGCCCTGTGCGGCCGTTTTCTTTGGCTCCGGCCGGAGTGACGGTGCATCGGTGTGTAGGCAGGGTGATCTGAGGATTGAAGATGAAGACTTGGCTGCGTTGCTTCCCTCTGGGACTGTAGCGTTCCCCGAGGCTGATCCCGAGTTGACGGCTATGCTTTCCCGGGCTGCCGAGAAGGTCGGGCTTGTCTAGAATCCTCCACCGCATCCCGAATCTTCTCGGCTGGATGATTGGTATCTCGGGGTGGCCTGTGCTGGTCCTCAGCGCCCCAGTGCCATTCTTTCCAGAAGTGCATGAGGAGGTGACCAAGTCTTCGTGCCAGGCCTGGCCCCTCCTCCGCCTTCACCTCCCTGGATGGCGGGGAGGCCAAGGAGTACACTGGGATCCCCCCAGTCGAGCGGTCTGTTGCAATGCAACTGTGTCCAACGGCCGCCGAATAGCGCGATGAACCACGTCTCCCATCCCGGGCCTGTAAATTCTTGTCAGGCTTGACAGAGAAAGCTTACAGAGCCTGCGGACAGGCCGCCTCTGCCCTGCATGCCATGGCCCTGTTACAGGTCTACCAGGCCAAAGCACTCATGGACATGCCTCAGGGTGGTCTTGACCAACAGCTGCTGGGGGAGCTGCGCACTGCCACTGACTTCGCCCTCTGGGCGACGAAAGTGACGACATGAGGGAGACATGAGGTTCCTGGACTCCCCCGTGTCTCAGTTTCGGCCTATTCAGTGACGTGGCCGAGAGCTTTGCCCAGCAGTTCTCGGCTGCACAGAAGCAGGCTGAGGCCATCAAACATGTCCTGCCCCGGTGGTCTGATGCTGCCTCCACCCCGCCACCAGCCGCACAGCCTCAGTCTGCTCGTCGCCAAGGGTGCCCACTAGAGCTTCCACTAGAGCTCCTTCCTCAAGGAACCTCTATGCGTTGAAGTGGAACCTGTTTATCAAATAGTGTTCCTCTCACTGAGAGGACCCCTGATCATGTTCGATCAGATCTGTGCTTTCCTTCCTGCAAGAGGGCTTGGAGCGAAGGCTGTCTCCCTCCACCCTCAAGGTGTATGTTGCCGCCATTGCCGCACATCACGATGCAGTTGATGGTAAGTCGTTGTGGAAGCACGATTTGATCGTCAGTTTCCTGAGGGGGCGAGGAGACTAAATCCACCTCGCCCTTCCTCTATACCCTCTTGGGATCTTTCCCTGGTACTTACATCTCTCCGGAGTCATCCCTTCGAGCCTTTGCAGTCAGTGGAGTTAAAAGCACTGTCCCTTAAGACTGTCCTCTTGGTTGCAGTGGCCTCGGTGAAGAGGTTATGGGACCTGCACGTATTTTAGGTCGATGAATTGTACCTGGAATTCGGGCCCGGTGACTCTCATGTTATCCTGAGATCCCGGCCTGGATATGTGCCCAAGGTTCCTACCACTCCCTTCAGAGATCAGGTAGTGACCCAGCCTTGGGCTTTGCTCTGTCCCGTCCACGCTCTGCACCTGTATGTGGATAGAACGCAAAGCTTTAGGACCTCAGATCAGCTCTTTGTCTGTTACGGAGGCCAGCAGAAGGGAAAGGCTGTCTCCAAGCAGAGGATGGCCCACTGGATAGTGGACGCCATCACCTTGGCTTATCAGTCCCAAGGCGTGCCTTGCCTGCTTGGGCTGAGAGCTCACTCCACCAGAGGAGTTGCCTCTTCCTGGGCGCTGGTGCACGGTGCCTCGCTGACAGATATCTGTAGAGCTGTGGGCTGGGTGACACCCAACACGTTTGCTAGATTCTATAGCCTTTGTGCGGAACCGGTATCTTCCTGTGTACTCGCTTCCAGTAGCCGGTAAATGCAAAGAACTGTTCTAGTGTCGGCTTGCAGTGCCATTCCCACCCCCTGGGCCGGATACGTGCATCCATTTACTCCAGTAGAGTTCCCCGCTTGGTGAACCCTGTCGAGTTCCTCCACCTCCCCTTGTGGCTCGGATATTGCAGAGTGTCTGATGCCAGGCCAAACGTCCGTCACCGACGTTGATGTTTGGCTGGGTGCCATGTTGTGACCCCTCCATGTCAGTGGTCCCATATGTGTACTGTCCATGGTCAAACTCCCCATGGTGAGCCCGTGTCTTTCCCTTAGCAGAGCCAGCTCTGCTGTCACCTGTCAGATGAGTCTCCCCCTACTCAGGCTGGAGCCATCCCAGGGACTCCATATGCGTACTGCCCACGTCCAGTCCATATATGTGTTTCCACGTAAATTCCTCCCCTGCAGGGTAGGTTGTGGCCTCCGCAGCATCCCCTACGGGTTCGCTTCCCCAGTGTTGTCTAAGTCTTACTGTAGTGGGTCTTGCAGAATAGCAGTAGACTCTCTCAGTGTAAGCTCGCCCCCTTTTCCGCCCCCCAGGTGCGCCGGGTGGCTGGAGCTTACGCTGGGCGCTGGAAGGGGTCAGTAACTATGGTGCTTTATTTGGGATCCCAATTCGTTGGGATACATACTGACGTATGTCGAACGTGACCGACTGAAAGGGAACATCTCAGTTATGTATGTAACCCTCGTTCCCTGAAGGAGGGAACGGAGACGTACATCCCGTCGCCACAGTTCCTTTGCCCTCGCTGCAGTGCAAACTCAAGTTTGTCTCCTCAGTGAAAAACAGAGTGCGATTGCACCTGCTTCCCTATTTATACCACCTGGCGGGGGCTGTGTGCATTATGGCTCTCTGGAGATATCCCAATTCGTCGGTCACTACTGATGTACTGATGTTCCCCTTCAGGGAACGAGGGTTACATACGTAACCGAGATGTTTTTATTATTTAATAACACATTATTATAAACTGATATATTTGTAGACAAAGGTCTCAGCTAATGAACAGGTTTTTCTGAAAAGTTTTCTTCTAAAAATGTACATTTATTCACTTCAGAACTGAATTTGTGTCAACTCCGTCAGACACATTAAAAAGATGCTATTTTAATTTGATCCTCAACAACAGTGTAAAATACACATGACAAATATACAGCAGTAGTAGTAAAGTGAGATCTGTGTGTCTCTGAGAGAAATATGAACAATAAAGCCTTACAAATAAGAGTTTTACAAATCTGACACTGAAAGAGAAGCTCAAATAATCATCAGTATTTATTATGACAAAAACACACTTGAAGAATCTTTAAAGTTCAGCGTTCTGCTTCAGATTTAAGCACTTCCTGAAAAAGATGAACATGTAAAGCCATAAATGAATCAATCTCACCAATATTAATATATGCTGAATCAGTCATCATCAATCATGTACCTGATGTGTGAATATGTGCTTGATCTCCTTCAGCTCTTCTGGATCTGATGTGATAAACCACAAGAATGACAGTAGCCACGCCCACCAGAGCAGAGAGGACCAATCGGATCACAGCTTCAGTAGGACCACAACAGTGGACTGAGGAATAAAAACATCAAAGTGAGATCAGCTCAGTCAATAAACGCTAATATCATCAGCGCTGCCGTACCTGAACATGTGTGACAGAGTTGAGTGATGTTCAGATGTTGAGTCTGGTGGCTGATGGGATTGTTCAGCACACAGCTGTAGGTGTTTTTATCCTGATATTCCACCTCCAGAGGTAGAGAGAGACTGATGCTGAGATCAGACGCACTGATGCTGGACAATGAACTGCTTCCTTTGTACCAGGAGAGAGTCACATGACTCACATTCACCACTGAACACACCAATGAACATGATGATGATGATGAAGAACATTGAGAAGAGTTACTGCTGATGACAGGAACAGGCAGACGAGCTGAAAACATGAGAGAATAAAGAGAAATGAGGATGAATGAAGAGATTCAAGAAACATCCAGAGGAACCAAGATGATCAAAAGTAGAGCATTTAAAACTATTGAATAGAAAGTTAAATATAAACCTGCTGTTCATGTGAAAGTGAGAGAATTAGTCATTTGAACTCATTAGTCATGATAAGATACTTCTTTAGATCTAGCTGTAATAAAACACGTGAAACTGATATTTAACTCACCGTAGACAATGAGATGAATAAAAAAAGACTTGAAAAGGTTGATCTGTAGTCGATAACGTCCAGCGTGTTTCATTGTGATGTTTGTGATGGTCAGAGATCCAGTTTGATTGTCCAGCTTCAGTCTGTCTCTGAATCTCCCATCAAGATCATCATCACGGACAGTGATTCTGATGTCCCTTTTATTGATTTCAGCTAAGAAAGTGTTTTCAAACCTCCACCAAATCCAATCATCCTTTATTTCAGTAAGAGAAGAGTCAAGAGTGACCGAAACTCCCTCCGTCACTGATATTTCAACTGAATCAAACACACACATGGAGAAGAAACAGAAACAGGTTCATCACAGATTAAGACAATTATTTATGACAGTAAATAGTTTGAAACTTAAATTATGAAATGAATATCATCATTAAACAACAGAAGCAAAATGGAGTTTGGATTAATAATTGAATCTTTATGCTGATTAAAATATAAAACGTGAAACTGATATTTAACTCACCATAGAGAATGAGAAAGAAATTAACTCTCTTATAGTTGATCTGTAGTCTATAAACTCCATAATGTTTCATTGTGATGTTTGTGATGGTCAGAGATCCAGTTTGATTGTCCAGCTTCAGTCTGTCTCTGAATCTCCCATCAAGAACATCATCATTTAGTGATTCTGTCGACCCGTTTATTGATTTCAGCTATTAAAGTGTTTTCAAACCTCCACTGAATCACATCATCATCCTTCATTCCAGTAAGAGAAGAGTTTAGAGTCACTGAATCTCCCTCCGTCACTGATATTTCATCTGCATCATCAACCACTAACATGGAGAACAAACAGAAACAGGTTCAACACCGATTAAGACACTCATTTACAAAAGTAAATGGTTTGAAAGCTTAAATTTGAAATGAATATCATCATTAACAACAGAAGCAAAATTGAGTTTAAATTAATGCTAATTAAAATCGAGCGCAGCGTTAGTTCAGTCAGGCCACGTAGGCATAGTGCTGCGACCAGCTGATGCAGCTGTCAAATCGCTCCAATCACTATCATTCTCCTATTAGACCAGGGATTTATATATACGTGGCATTACTGCTCGGTAAGTATGGTCAAACAGCTCACAACCCTCCCTCCCCCTGAGAGACACTCATAACCAAGCTACAGTATAGACATCCCACTGCCACATCTGTACGATTACTACTGTACGCTTTTAAAGACATCACTAAACTACATGTCTTAATTGTCTGTATTCCCAAGCCGATGGTTCCATGGGGGGTTAATGTTAAAGCTCTTGTATGTTCAATTAATTTCGGAGCAAGAACCATACCGCCAAAGATAACTTGTGTTTCAATAAAATCAAAGTAATTTGCCAAAGTGGTCCTGTCTGAAATAAAATATGTGAAAATTATATTTAACTCACCTCTGACATAGAGATAGAAATGTTTAGTCCAAAATTTGAAGTATAGAAGATATTGTCCAGTATGTTCAGCTCTGATGTTTGTGATGGTCAGAGATCCAGTTTGATTGTCCAGCTTCAGTCTGTCTCTGAATCTCCCATCAAGAACATCATCATATACAGCGATTCTGTCGACCCGTTTATTGATTTCAGCTATTAAAGTGCTTCCAAAAGTCCACTGAATCTGATCAGAATTCTTCATTTCAGTAGGATCAGGGTTTAGAGTGATTGAATCTCCCTCAAACACTGTCTTCTCTCCATAATGACCAAAGACTCCTGAAGAACAGAGTTTTTCACAGATTAAATCACTTGATGTTGGTTTGATGAAGCTTCACTGAAATACTTTGAATCATGTAAATGTGACGTGAATAATATTCTGCAGCAGCACAAAGACAAAAGATGATGAATGAAAAGAGAAATAGATTTATATATGGATCAATAACTAAAAAAGACACTTATAATGTTTAATGTCACACTAAAACCATTTGAGTTATTTCCTGAGTCGTGCGCTTCACTACAGCCACCGTCGCTGACACTAACAGTGAATGTTAATCTTCTCTAACTAATTTAACCAGTAATTTATCACATGGTACCAGAACAGACACAACTGAAGCCATAAAGACACATTTAAAACTCACCATCCAGACGCCACAAACAGAGCAAAACTAACTTGAGGAACATTTTCTTCACCGGTTCACTGAAAAGCCCACGATAGTGACTCTTAAAATGTCTGAAAACCCTCAGATTGACCTGAAACACACTGAACTGTGATATTTATCTGGTTGTGTGTGAATCCTCCCCCATCCTCAGTTTTTGCTTACACATCCGCATGGGTTAAAAAAAAAAATCCTGAGCCTGAACTTTTTTTGGGGTGGGGGGTGGTTTGGAGGTCACGTACGCTGGGTTATTTGTCAAAAACAAACACACACAGAAAAAAAAAAACATTTGAAAATGATTTTCCTAGAAACTAGCAAGTAACATATTTGCCGTTAGTCCTTGACAGGTTACGGTGGGCTGTTTAAAACAACAATACCAAAAAAGGTTGCTCACTACAATATGGTGCAAACACATGTGACATTTAGGATGCTTTTGATATAAAGTTTCACTGGTTAGCTTTGTCCTTGACAGTGTACAAGACGACCTACAATCTAAAACATGTTACAAACCTCCCAGTTTGTCTAGGGGTAGGAGGCTGTAACTAGGGTGACCACCAGTCCCGCTTTGCGTTGTACCGCACAGCTTTTTAACTCCTTGTCCCGCACGTCGCCTATTGAGAAAATGTCCTGCATTTTCATCAGTCTGTTCCGACGAGCATACAGCAGCCAGCTGGAGCAATTGTATAGTGATTATGTTCTCCAACAGAGGGGGCTGTGCAGCTACACTTGGTTATCAGGTCATTACTAAACATCGTTATCAGTTTCAAGGTTAGTAACATGCTAACTATTCAAACTGTTTGTATGTTTTATAACAGGGCCTCAACAGGGTGCGAGATTGTTTTGCACAATTTTAAACGTCCACAAAAGTTCCGCAGTCATAACGCAGCAATTTCCACACACACGTCTTAAAGGTGCTAAACATGCTATGTTTTTGTCAGGAGACAGGAGTAACAACTGCAAATTATGAGTTACCTGCGGTGAGTCCGACATAATGAATCCACTAACACGACACAGCGAATGCCGGTGGTAAACACTCGTGTTCCGATACTCGTGCACGAGTTTTGGGAGGCGTTCCCTCGAAATGAGCTGTGAAGGAGGGGGGCTGTTCTTACGCATGCGCTCATTTCAAAAACTCACTAACAGTCTTTGGATTCTCAGTCGACGAAAAAATCCTCTCTATCACCTTTAACTACCTTAAGGTACACTCAGATATGAATAAATAAAAATTAAAATAATACACATACTTTTTGCTTAAAATAAGTCTAAAATGCAAAATAATAGTTAAAATTAGTTAAAAGTTAAAACAGTTGTAGCCTAATTTCTGTACAGTGGCTAAAAACACCATGTGAAAATTAAAATATTAAATTCAATAATGTTAAAACATATTTGTTAAATATTTATCTTCTTATAGGCTTATTTATGTTTTATTTTTGAAATGTAATATGTTTTTGTAAAGTCACACAAATGTTAGGCTATAACAGTATTGTTTTGAACTGCTTTTACAGTGGTTACTATTAATCGTGTAAAAGTTTTTTTGGTTGTATTTAAACCAGAGCAAAAATCCTAATAATAAAACTAAATCATAATTATTCATGTAATAATAGCCTATAAGGAACCCACAACAATTAAAAACAAAAACATTAAAAAATGTATTGTCCCACCCACTCTGTGGTCACCCTAACTGTAACACTTATTGAAAATGAAATAAAAATAAACCAAACAAAACTGACTGACGGTCAATTCCCTGATCCAGAAAAGCACTGAATTAAGAAAAATAACTTAATTTATTTAATAAGTTCAAAAATAACATCAACAAAAAGAAAGAAAGAAATAAAGAAAGGAAGCAAATCTTCAGGAGAGGGCCAGGCCAACATAAACAAAACTTTCTAACTGACAAGGTTAGCATTAAATAACCTTTACAAGGTAAACAAATAAACCACAAAGTCTTACCTTGCTCCCTGTCTAACAGAACAAAAGCAAAATTCAAGTTTAAAGAAAATGGCACCCTCTCCCTATGTAATGGAGGCCAGATAGTAGTTTCAGTGCGAGTAAACCTCACTCCTCTGATCTCAAGAGATGCTTTAGCGACTGACGCTGGAGCTTGCTGCCTTTATCCTCGTTAGAGCGACCGACTCCCAAGCGGACAGGCCCAGATTCACGTCCCGCTTGGAGCGCACCTACGGCTTCCGAATAAAAAATGAAGGATTTACACAAATAAAGAATGAAAACAAAATAACACACACACACTGTGACTCTTATGATGGATGGATTCACTTTATTTCAGTGTAAAGATGTTTAGTGTGGAGTGGAAGATTGTGATCTTCTTATTATCAGGAGAGAAAATGAAGAAACACTTCAGCCTCAAGCTGCTGACACACACAGAGACGACAAACATCCAGCAGAAGCTGTTTATCCACCGACAGATCAAACCAGACACACTGATGCTTGAACAGATAAAATAAAAGAGAAAATTATCACATGGTTCATTCGACTCAAAAGCCAGTAAATCACATGTATAATGTTTGTGTTGTTACAACAAAATCCATGAGTGAACATTAATGCAAACATACAGTAACCTGTAAATGTAATCGTTCATTTAGAGAAATATCATTTGGTTACCAGAAAGTTTTGGTCTTGGGGAAATTTGATGAGAAATGAGTTCATAATCAGATGTTTTGCTTTTGATTGCAGACTTTGGTATTTTGGTGAATCTGCGCCAAATTAACTCTTTTAAAACTCTAGTTGAAACACATGTGAGTTTATCTTTTCATCTGGAGAAACTGAGAAGTGTAGATTTGCTACTAAAGTGTAGAAGTGATCTTTGATGACAATCTCTCTTTTGAAAACCACATTTCTGGCACTTGTAAAACATCTCAGTTACGTATGTAACCCTCGTTCCCTGAAGGAGGGAATGAAGACGTACGTCAGTAGTGAACCGACGAATTGGGATATCACATGAGAGCCCTATCACCTTTGAGTGTCTACTAAAAGAGCTAATGGTCATTGGTGTTCGAGATTTGCATGTCGCACTCCACCCCGCTGCGTGGGTATAAATACGGAAGTGCATGCAAGCACACTCTGTTTTTTGCTGAGGAGACGAGCATGTGGCCTGCGCTCAGCGGTGGTACATGAACTGTGGCGACGGGACGTACGTCTTTATTCCCTCCATCAGGGAATGAGGGTTACATACATAACCGAGATGTTCCCTTTCAGTCAGTCACGTTCGGCGTGCCGTACATCAGAAGTATATATAATGCATGTTTGAATAAATCCATCAAGTTGACTGCCACCATTTAAATGTTTATATTTCAAAAAAATGAATTGGAGTAGAAATCATTTTAAAGCTAGTAGGCCTATTACAACTTTATTATTACTATTATCATCAATATTAATGTAGTAACAACTGATTATCTTGTATATTATACAGCATTAGTCAAATTTACCATGTATTGGACCTGCTACACAGTATCCAGAATAACTGATATTGACTCGAACTGCAAGCTTGTGAGTCAAAATGCATAACTATGATGACAAACTGGCAGGAGAAACAAAGTCCAAACAGGGTGATATTGTGACATACTGATAAGCCTCATTTTTCCTTTATTGTTAATAATAGTTGCAACTTTAACTCTTAAATCTGCATTGAAAATTGTCAGCTAATAAAACCTATGCTCCAGAGACCATATTCATATAACATCTAAGGCTAAATGTAGATCTTAACTGGCTGAGTTAGATGTGATTGACACTAAACAGTAGAAAATCAGTCCAGTCTCTCCAGCTGTAAATGTCATTGGCTTTTAAAGTCTTGTGCTGCTTATAATAAATTGACATGTTGAAAACACACACATAAGCAGTCTTTCAGAATGCTCTCAATTACATGTAGCCTAGATCAGATGCATACTATATGCATTAGTGAGTGTGGTGGTGCTTATGGGATGTTGCTCTGGGACGGGTCAGTATGTGGCTGGGAGGGAAAAATCACAGTATTCTCACTACAAAATAACTAGACCCCCCCACCCCCCGGAACGTGATCGCAGGGCCCCCACCCAGATATTTGCTTATGGCCCCCAATAACCTAAACACACCCCTGCGGATGATCAATTTTAAAACATTTGAAAAGCAAGTAATGTAAAGATTGCATTCAGATTATAATGTTAATACTAATTCAATCCAGGAGAGGTCGCTATTTCCAGCCGATCCCCGTATTAATAACAGCATAGGATGTGCATGCTAATGTGAAAGTTTACTAAAATTAGCAAAAATAAATGAAAAATTGACAATAAGAATTGTGTTTTACCATCCAATCAGGATTTTACCAAATTCAAGGGGTCACCCATATGATTGATTTGTTTGGAAACTAAATCTGTAATGAAAGATTTTATTGTAAATTGCCATTACACCACTGCACTGCTCACATTATCCGCTTTCCACCATCGGGCCGAACAGAACGGTTCCAGTTGTATTTCCACTTGAGCCTGGTATTGCACGGCATGATTACAAACCATTCTTTGCCCGGATTTATCCAATCTTGCCGAACCGCACTGCTAGAATGCGAGTAGTGACGTTCCATTTTTGTCATTCATTTCGCCAAATGAATGACAAAAATGTATGCACTTAATTATGTTCTTATACATTTTTAAAAAATAGTATTTTTCATAGTTATATGTAAATGTGGATTATGGCAATGGCATATTGAACAACTGTTTAATAAATAAGCACTTTTTAAGGAGGCTGAGTTGAAAATGTTCTCTAGGCTTGAAATCAAGGACATCTGTTTATTTGTTTGTTGCAAATTTACAGACAATGCAACTGAGATGTTTACGTTTGCTGTTGGGGTAATACTTTTGCTTGTCAACTGAAAACAAAGTTTCCCATTTGCATTAGCAAAATTGCACAAGTTTTACAGTTAATAAAATCTTTAAAAACAAATTACATTAATTATACATTGATTTCCCTGAATAAAAAGTAAAATGAGTAAGACGGTGTAAAAGGTGCGAGTGTTGATGGCCCTCATCAGTATCAAAGTTGCCCATCACTGACCTAGAACCTCAGCGTCCCGTCCAAGGACCAGACATGAAGTTTCCAGAGGTCCAGATGCGGGTGCCAGAGGGTGCCCTGTCTCTGAGTAAGCAAGTCCTTCCTCAGAGGTGCTGTCGTGAGGAGCATGAGTTCTGGAAACCAGGTCCGGTTGGGCCAGAATGGCACAACTAGCAAGACCTGCTCCTCGTCCTCCCTGATTTTACACAAAGTCTGTGCAAGTATGGTCACTGGGGGAAACATACCTGTGAATGCCCTGGGGCCAGCTGTGTGCCAGCGCATCCGTGCCGAGGGTCCCCTCGGTCAGGGACTAAAACAACTGGTAATGGGTCGTGTCCGTTGCAGCAAACAGATCTACCTGTTTGGACGCCATATCAGCTGGACCTCCTGGGAATAGAGTCTCCATTTTCCTGGAAGAGGAAGCTTCCGTGAGAGCTCGTAGGCTGCACGGTTGAGCACATCTGGGATGTGAATGGCACGAAGCAACCTTAGATGCTTCTGACTCCATAGAAGGAGATGGCGGGCGAGTTGTGACATGCGAAAGGGGCATAGACCACCCTGGTGGTCACACTGTGTACGCCATGGTCGTAGTGCAGTACGTGCTTGCCTAGTAGCAGCCCCTTGAGGCGGCACAGCACAAGACATACTGCTAACAACTCGAGGCAACTGATATGCCACTGCAGTTGGGGCCCCGTCCACAGACGCAAGACTGCATGCCCGTTGTACGTGGCTCCCCAGCCGGTGGTGAACACATCCATGGGGACCACAGCATGCCTGGACACTTGTTCCAGGGGGACTCCTGACTGCAGGAATGAAGGGTCTGATTAGGAGGTGAGGGTATGACGCAGCTCGGTGTGATGGCCACACAGCCACGGCCATCTCAGGACTCGGCCATGGAGCCAGTGCTGAAGCAGCCTCATATGAAGCAATCTGAGCGGTGTGACTGTGGCTGCGGATGCCATATGCCCCAGGAGCCTCTGAAACAATTTTAGTGGGGCCGCTGTCCTGCTCTGGAGAGTACTCAGGCAGTTCAACACTGACTGGACATGCTCCTCGGTGAGGTGCGCTGTCTGGTTGCCCGGGTCTAGTGGGGTCGTATGGATTACTGTATTTATTGCTGTATGTGCTGTTTGATGCTTCAAATTTTAAGAACTCATGAGATTGCGTTATAAAGCATTCCCAGAGATTTTTTATTTTTCTAAAAACCTTTGTTTGTGTTCATCCGAAGAGGGAAAGTTGTACACATCTCGGAAGGCATGAGGGTAAAATATGAGTAAATGGTGAGGTCATTTCTGGTTATACTGCAATCTCTTTTAATACATACAAAATTTCAAGAAAGAAAAAGAAGACAATATCACTGATTATAATGAGTTCCATTATCTTTTGATGCATCGCACCGCTCGCGTCCGGTGTAGACACAGTGGGACTACATGAAACAAGAGGGTAACAGGCACCACTTTAATTTACTGCCTGCAATGTCATATTTACCCTGTAACTACATGGAACAAGAGTATATTAATCAGAAGAGTTAGTTATATATGAATTCTATATAAAACCTTTACGCCCAAAATAGCTCCACCTCTATTGAAAATGTTTGAAAACTCTTTAGAAAATGCAAAATTACCACAAACCCTCACAGAGCCATATATAATACTTATTTTAAAACCAGGAAAACACCCATCCAAGTGTAGTTCTTACAGAGCAATCTCATTGTTAAATGTCGATGTTAACATACTAGCCAAAATATTAGATTTCAGAATTGATTCCCTCATACCAGAAATTGTCTCCCCGGATCAGACAGGTTTTTGTCAAAGTTGTTACTTGTATACCAATCTACGGAAACTCCTGGGGGTCCTGTACTCTCCTGCTTCCAGGGAAACCCCAGAAGTTGTGATTTCCCTGGATGCAGAAAAAGCATTTGATAGGGTCGAGTGGGACAAATTATTTTTAATATTGAAAATGTTTGGTTTTGGCCCAAAATATGTAAATTGGATTGAGTTGCTTTATTCTACCCCTAAAGTCTCTGTTATAACAAACAAAGTACGCTCACAATTTTTCCCTATACTAAGAGGCACAAGACAAGGATGTCCTCTTCTTTTTGTACTAGCGATAGAACCACTTTCTATAATGCTTAAATCTTTACAATCAATAAAAGGCATTTATAGAATGGGTATAGAACATAGAGTTTCTCTATACGCAGACGACCTGTTATATATTTCAAACCCAGTTGAAAATGTCCCAAAAATAGTGCAAAATCTTTCTGTTTTTGTTTCTCAGGATATAAACTACATTTTTCTAAAAGTGTATGCTTTCCCATTAATCCTTTGGCTCTACAAATTAAAACATCATCCCTCCAATTTTATATCTCCCAATCCGGATTTAAATACTTAGGAATACATATAACCCAAACTTTTTCAGGTCTATATAAAACTAACTTTTTACCCCTTATAAATAATATTTAAAATTTATCTACAAAGATGGGATACATTATACCTATCTTTAGCAGGTAGAGTAAATTGTATTAAAATTAATGTCCTACCAAAATTTTTATACTTATTCCAGTCCCTCCCAATTTTTATTCCAAAAGCCTTTTTTTCGTACATTAAATAAGCTCATAACATCATTTTTATGGAAAGGGAAGAACCCAAGAATTCATAAAGACCATTTTGAAAGACAGCGATTTCAAGGAGGTTTAGCTTTACCTAATTTTATGGGATATTATTGGGCAGAAAATCTTCAAAAAGTAAATTGTTGGTATAATTTCGCAGAGACAGATTGGTGTAAGGCAGAAGCATGTTCTTGTACTTCTATATCACTTCCTGCCTCAATTATGGTCTCAATTTAGACAAACATACAAACTTAAGGACTTCTCCATGTTAAGCCCTCTCAGTAAAAAACCCTCTATTCCCCGCTGGTAAAATGGACCACACATATGTACAATGGCATAGTACTGGGTTGGCTAAATGTAGTGATTTTTACATAGATAACATTCTCTCTACCTTTGACAGAAGTTTCAGTTGACACAGTCTGATCTGTTCCGATATTTTATTCAATCTCAAAGATCCACCTTTCCTAACTTAACCCCTACCTCACTGATGGATAAAATTTTACTGATTCCCGTAACTCCCAAAGGTCAAATTTCTGCATCATACAATATGATTTTGTTAGCAAGAAATAATCCAATTGAAAAAATTAAAGAAAAGTGGACCAAAGATATTGGCTCTGTAATAATTGATGAAATATGGGATGATGTTGTAAAAAGAGTAAATGGATCCACTTCCTGTGCACACCTTAATTTAATACAATTTAAGATTCTTCACCACATATATTACACTAAATCTAAACTGTCAAAAATGTATCCAAATGTGTCAGATGTGATCGATGCAAAAGTGATAAAGCTGACATTATTCATATGTTTTGGTCCTGCCAAAAGCTGAAAAACCATTGGACACTTGCATTTAAAACACTAAACGAAGCCTTTAACTTGAACACAACACCCTGTGTTGAAACTGCCATTTTCAGTGTACCAGAACATGGAATACATTTAACTAACAATATGAAATATGTTTTTGCTTTTGCTTCATTATTAGCAAGAAGGAGAATATTGTTGGAACGGAAGTCAAAAAACCCACCAAAGATTTCAATGTGGATTTGTGATTTGATATTATTTTTAAAACTAGAAAAAAAATAAAATATGTCAAAAAAGGATCCATCAAAAATTTTATAAAATTTGGAAACCTATTATTACATATTATGAAGAGATAAAGACCCTACCTTCTAACTAGAGGCCATCTGACTCTAATATACTTGATCATGTTTTAGTATGATCACAAGTGTTTTATGGTTGTTTATGTATAGACCACAATATATCTGTAATGATATGTAGATTCAAGGAGCACAAAGGGAGAACAGTTAAACCAGTTTATTGTTACGATTTGAGTTCATAGACAGCATCGACAGGTCACTGAATGCAGCAGAGGGATGCGTGAAGATGAATGGGAAGTAACAGTCTAATGTTGAATGCAGCAGATGAGGAATGAAGGGGATGGATGGAGCACACACCTCAGTTGCCGTTGACCAGGAAGAACACACAAAGACAAGGGAAGTGTACAGAGAACACAGGAGACGAAGGAGATGGAGTGGAGATTGTGGATATAGAAACTAAGGCCTGGTAATAGAGCAAAAATGACATTTGGAACAAACATGCACACAAATAACTGCAACAGAGAGCATTTCTATAGAATCTGGAATTATTATTGAAATAAATGTGTGACTACAATTGTTACAGAGACTCTGACAGGAGGATGTTAGTGAACCCAAAACACAAGACACAAGTGAATGTAGTGATCATGAAATGATATCAGAGTTATGGCAAGAATAGAAGTCTGAACTTAATCTCACTGATTCTTGAGAGAAGAGACCAAACATGTTTGAGATGTTAGTTTTTATTATTGAATAACACATTATTATAAACTGATATATTTGTAGACAAAGGTCTCAGCTAATGAACATGTAAGGGAACAGGTTTTTCTGAAAATGTTTTCTTCTAAAAATGTACATTTATTCACTTCAGAACTTAATTTGTGTCAACTCCGTCAGACACATTAAAAAGATGCTATTTTAATTTGATCCTCAACAACAGTGTAAAATACACATGACAAATATACAGCAGTAGTAATAAAGTGAGATCTGTGTGTCTCTGAGAGAAATATGAACAATAAAGCCTTACAAATAAGAGTTTTACAAATCTGACACTGAAAGAGAAGCTCAAATAATCATCAGTATTTATTATGACAAAAACACACTTGAAGAATCTTTAAAGTTCAGCGTTCTGCTTCAGATTTAAGCACTTCCTGAAAAAGATGAACATGTAAAGCCATAAATGAATCAATCTCACCAATATTAATATATGCTGAATCAGTCATCATCAATCATGTACCTGATGTGTGAATATGTGCTTGATCTCCTTCAGCTCTTCTGGATCTGATGTCATAAACCACAAGAATGACAGTAGCCACGCCCACCAGAGCAGAGAGGACCAATCGGATCACAGCTTCAGTAGGACCACAACAGTGGACTGAGGAATAAAAACATCAAAGTGAGATCAGCTCAGTCAATAAACGCTAATATCATCAGCGCTGCCGTACCTGAACATGTGTGACAGAGTTGAGTGATGTTCAGATGTTGAGTCTGGTGGCTGATGGGATTGTTCAGCACACAGCTGTAGGTGTTTTTATCCTGATATTCCACCTCCAGAGGTAGAGAGAGACTGATGCTGAGATCAGACGCACTGATGCTGGACAATGAACTGTTTCCTTTGTACCAGGAGAGAGTCACGTGACTCACATTCACCACTGAACACACCAATGAACATGATGATGATGATGAACATTGTGAAGAGTTACTGCTGATGACAGGAACAGGCAGACGAGCTGAAAACATGAGAGAATAAAGAGAAATGAGGATGAATGAAGAGATTCAAGAAACATCCAGAGGAACCAAGATGATCAAATGTAGAGCATTTAAAACTATTGAATAGAAAGTTAAATATAAACCTGCTGTTCATGTGAAAGTGAGAGAATTAGTCATTTGAACTCATTAATCATGATAAGATACTTCTTTAGATCTAGCTGTAATAAATAAAACATGTGAAACTGATATTTAACTCACCGTAGACAATGAGACGAATATAAGAATGCCTGATGAAAGCGTTGATGTTTAGTTCATATTCTCCAGCGTGTTTCATTGTGATGTTTGTGATGGTCAGAGATCCAGTTTGATTGTCCAGCTTCAGTCTGTCTCTGAATCTCCCATCAAGATCATCATCATTTACAGCGATTCTGTCGATCCATTTATCAATTTCAGCTATTAAAGTGTTTTTAAACCACCACTGAATCAGATCATTATCCTTCATTTCAGTAAGAGAAGAGTCGAGAGTGACTGAATCTCCCTCCTTCACTGACACTGAAACAGAGTTTGTCACAGATAAACAGATTATAATGGTTTATTAAATTAAATAGTTTAACATTTAAATTTGAAATAAACAATATCATAAAACAGCAAAAAGAAACAAAATTGTGTATGAATTCATTTAAATTTTGTCATTAAAAACAGGTGAAAACATTTTTGAACTCACCAATGACAGCGAGATAGAAATAAACTCTCTTATTGTTGGTCCATAGTTCATAATATCCAGCATGTTTCATTGTGATGTTTGTGATGGTCAGAGATCCAGTTTGATTGTCCAGCTTCAGTCTGTCTCTGAATCTCCCATCAAGATCATCATCATCTTCAGTGAATCTGTCGACCCGTTTATTGATTTCTGCTATTAAAATGTTTCCGTAATATCCAAACCTCCACTGAATCACACCATTGTTCATTTCAGTAAGATCAGAGTTTAGAGTGAATGAATCTCCCTCCTTCACTGACACTGAATCTTTAAACACACACATGGAGAACAAACAGAAACAGATTCAACACAGATTAAGACACTCACTTACAAAAGGAAATGGTTTGAAACTTAAATTTGAAATGAATATCATCATTAACAACAGAAGCAAAATTGAGTTTGTATTAATAATTGAATCTTTGTACTGATTAAAATATAAAACGTGAAACTGATAATTAACTCACCATAGATAATTAGAAAGAAATCAGCACTCATATAGTTGGTCGATAGTTTATAATATCCAGCGTGTTTCATTGTGGTGTTTGTGATGGTCAGAGATCCAGTTTGATTGTCCAGCTTCAGTCTGTCTCTGAATCTCCCATCAAGAACATCATCATATACAGTGAATCTGTCGGCCGTTACATTGATTTCAGCTATTAAAGTGTTTTTAAACTTCCACTGAATCACATCATCATCCTTTATTTCAGTAAGAGGAGAGTTTAAAGTGACTGAATCTCCCTCCGTCACTTTCTTCTCTTCATAAACACCAAACACTCCTGAAGAACAGAGTTTTTCACAGATTAAAGCTTTAAAATCACTTGATGTTGGTTTGATGAAGCTTCACTGAAATACTTTGAATCATGTAAATGTGACGTGAATAATATTCTGCAGCAGCACAAAGACAAAAGATGATGAATGAAAAGAGAAATAGATTTATATATGGATCAATAACTAAAAAAGACACTTTAATGTTTAATGTCACACTAAAACTAATGCTGTTGAGTATCTGAGCTTCAAATTTATATTATTTTATTGAATCAATCAATAATAACTGAGTTTAGAGCTGAATTCAGACTTGATCTGACAGTAAAATCACAGTTCAGTTATTTCTAGATGAGACGAACTGTAACGTGTTTGTTCTGTTTAGGTTTAGTTTTCTCTCTGTTTCCATTTGCCTGTGTTCTCTATCATTAGTTCATTAATCCCAGACCTGTTTCTGTTCTTCCAATGATCTCCCTGTTATTTAAAGCCTGAGTTGTGTTCAGTTCATCGTCCGGTATCGTCTACGTTACGTGGTTGTGTTTCTCCTCATGATTCTCCTGTGTATTGTGTGGATTATTAGATTAAAGACTGTTCTTTGAGTTATTTCCTGAGTCGTGCGCTTCACTACAGCCACCGTCGCTGACACTAACAGTGAATGTTAATCTTCTCTAACTAATTTAACCAGTAATTTATCACATGGTACCAGAACAGACACAACTGAAGCCATAAAAACACATTTAAAACTCACCATCCAGACGCCACAAACAGAGCAAAACTAACTTGAGGAACATTTTCTTCATCGGTTCACTGAAAAGCCCACGATAGTGACTCTTAAAATGTCTGAAAACCCTCAGATTGATCTGAAACACACTGAACTGTGATATTTATCTGGTTGTGTGTGAATCCTCCCCCATCCTCAGTTAGTTTCCGCTCACACATCCGTCTGCTTTAACATCACGAAAATCAACAAGCTTTTGCTGATCTTACATTTTCAAATGAATTCTGGGCCTGAATGAAAACTAACAGCAGAAGAGTGAAATATTGGACTAGATATCTGAATCTGCTGGTGTGTTATTTAGTGCTGTGAGCTGTCAATCATATTTGAACTCTGACCTGTGACTCTTATTTGACAGTCGATGGATTCACTTTATTTCAGTGTAAAGATGTTTAGTGTGGAGTGGAAGATTGTGATCTTCTTATTATCAGGAGAGAAAATGAAGAAACACTTCAGCCTCAAACTGCTGACGCACACAGAGACGACAAACATCCAGCAGAAGCTGTTTATCCACCGACAGATCAAACCAGACACACTGATGCTTGAACAGATCAAAAAAAAGAGAAAAACATCTTCATTCGACTCAAAAGCCAGTAAATCACGTGTATAATGTTTGTGTCGTTACAACCAAATCCATGAGTGAACATTAATGCAAACATACAGTAACCTGTAAATGTAATCGTTCATTTAGAGAAATATCATTTGGTTACCAGAAAGTTTTGGTCTTGGGGAAATTTGATGAGAAATGAGTTCATAATCAGATGTTTTGCTTTTGATTGCAGACTTTGGTATTTTGGTGAATCTGAGCAAAATAACTCTTTTAAAACTCTAGATGAAACACATGTGAGTTTATCTTTTCATCTGGAGAAACTGAGAAGTGTAGATTTGCTTCTGAAGTGTAGAAGTGATCTTTGATGGCAATCTTTCTTCTGAAAACCATATTTCTGGCACTTGTAAAACAGTAACCATTCCATTTTAAAAATGTCTCTAAATTATGACATGTGCTCTTAATGAGAGATGCAGAAAAGTTACTTCATACGTTCATGACCTCAAGGCTGGATTATTGTAATGCTTTACTGGGCGGTTGCCCTGCAGGCCTAATAAACAAACTCCAGCAGCTTAAGTTCTTACCAGAAGCAGGAAGTGTGACCATATTAGCCCGGTTCTGTCAACACTGCAGAGTAGAACTGTTTCAGCAGCTCCTGTGGCAGGTTGAACTTCCTCAGCTGGAGAAGGAAGTACAGTCTCTGCTGGGACTTTTCCACACTGGAGTCTATGTGTAACTCCCACTTCAGGTCCTGAGAGATGATGGTGCCCAGGAACCTGAATGACTCCACTGCTGCCTCAGTGCTGTCCATGATGAAGAGTGGGAATAATGCTGGAGTGTTTCTCCTGAAGTCCACTATCATCTCCACTGTTTTGAGTGTGTTCAGCTCCAGGTTGTTATGACTGCACCAGACGGCCAGATCTTTAAGCTATAAATATAGTGTTGTATATAGTGCAGTATCAGTTTGAAGAATTAAGCTTGTTGATGGACACTAAAATTCAAAACAATAAAGAAGATGTAAAGAATTGTACAAGAACTGTTGTAAGAATATAAGACATTTTCCAGATCGCAGACGCTGTTATTGAGAAAATAAGAAGAACCTGGTAGAAATAAACAGTGACCGGGTGACTTGTGTGTGTGAATAGAGAAGGAATAAGAGAGAGACTTTGACAATCTCTTTATTTACAACCGATTTTAGATAAACATTCATTATATATTAAAAGGAAATAAAAATGGATTAAAACAAACAAAAAAAAAAATGTACGTACATAACTGTACATGCATCATGAACAGCAGGTTTACAATCTTTCATCTCTCAGATAAAAATTTGCAAGCATAATAATTAATTTCACAAATACATATTTATACCCCATTTAAATCTAAAACTATCCAAATCATCAACCACCTTATAATAAGCATACTCAATGTTAATACAGGATTTATTAATCCCCTAAACACCAAGATAATATCAGTCAATCCAGAGGCAAGTAGTTTTCTTTTACATGACAATTAAATAGCCAGTTTGCTTGCCCAAATATAAAATTCATTAAAACATGAGCTTGCTTTTTGCTCTTGCTGTATTTAGGAACATAAATAAAAAGCATAGGCGTAAAAGCCTCCCCCAGAGATTGACAGTATCCTTCTAATTGATGAAAAACAGTTGTAGTCTAAAACAATTAAGAAATAAGTGAGACACTGTCTCTTGTACCCCACAGAAAGGACACCCATCCCCTACCTGTGGATCAAGGTGTGCTGTGTCTGTTTGTGGCTATTATACCATGCACTGTCCTCCACTGAAGGTCTCTAGACCTTTTCTCAATGGGAGGTTTAGTCCTCCAGCAGCCTTTAGGGGAAGCGACTTGTGCCACTTGGATTCCCTCAGGTTTTCAGGCATGTGGAAATGTGCCACTTTAACAAACAGTACATATAGAGCCTTCTTTCTCGAATCACTAAACAGACTTAGCTGAGGTGTTCTGAAAGAGAGCAGTCCTCCCTCTGTTTCCTGCCATTCTCCCGTGTCTGCTGAAGAAGTCACCTCTGGGAACGCAGAGATATCCACATCCAAAGCCTCTAAAATCAGTCTATAGTCCTCTGGTTAGTTAACGGTCTCTCTGCTGCTCAAACTGACCTCATGCATAGTTTTAAGGCTAAGGCCTCAGCAGATATCTATCCTCCCTCAGAAATTAAATGTCCAATTTTAGTGATCTTTGCAGACCACAAGGCTTTTCTGAGGGAATCTGATTTAAAGATATCCAGGTCCATTAAGGAGTTAAAAAGCAACGGTTCCTTCAGCCAGAGTCTTTGTACAACATTGAATTCTCTAGAAAACCTAAAAAGTGACCACGCTGTTAACACTGTCCTGTAAAAAGATGTTAAACCGGTCAGATCCAGCTTATTAATGTTCAGCAGAAACAGGTGACGATCTTGCTCTTTTCATGTTTTGCTGTAGAGTTGACCTGAAAGGGGACACCCTTGCCTAATACCTCTATAGATCTTAACAGGAACACTGAGACCACCAGCAACTTTTATCATACATGTGGCCTCATTATAGAGAAGCTTAAGCATAGAAATAAATTTGTCTCCAAAACTAAAAGCCTTTAAGGTTTCAAAAGGAAAATTGTGGTCAACTCGATCAAAAGACTTTTCCTGGTCTAATAACAAAAAGCCAAGATTAATATTCTTGTTAGAAGCAAAGTCATAAATATCTCACACTAAATGTAAATGATCTAAAATAGATCTACCTCGTACACAGTATGATTGATCTTTATTATTAAATGTAATACATTGTTTAGTCTATTTGACAAACATTTAGACAGAATTTTTTATTCGGAACACAAAATTGCTGCAGGCCTCCAGTTTTTTAAAAGGGTTCAATCCCCTTTTTTGGGTAACAGAGTTAAGACAGCCCATTGACAACTCACAGGGAGAGAACCTTTAAAGGTGCCCTAGAATCAGAATTTGAATTTATCTCGGCATAGTTGAATAACGAGTTCAGTACATGGAAATGACATACAGTGAGTCTCAAACTCCATTGTTTCCTCCTTCTTGTGTAAATCTCATTTGTTTAAAAGACTTCTGAAGAACAGGCGAATCTCAACATAACACAGATTGTTACGCAACAGTCGGGATCATTAATATGTACGCCCCCAATATTTGCATAATGCCAGCCCATTCGACGCATTAGACAAGGAAAGGCAGTATTAACGTCTGGATCTGTGCACAGCTGAATCATCAGACTAGGTAAGCAAGCAAGAACAACAGCGAAAAATGGCAGATGGAGCAATAATAACTGACATGATCCATGATATCATGATATTTTTAGTGATATTTGTAAATTGTCTTTCTAAATGTTTTGTTAGCATGTTGCTAATGTACTGTTAAATGTGGTTAAAGTTACCATCGTTTCTTACTGTATTCACGGAGACGAGAGCCGTCGCTATTTTCATTTTTAAACACGTGCAGTCTGTATAATTTATAAACACAACTTCATTCTTTATAAATCTCTCCAACAGTGTGTAATGTTAGCCGTTAGCCACAGAGCATAGCCTCAAACTCATTCAGAATCAAATGTAAACATCAAAATAAATAATTTACTCACATAATTCGAAGCATGCATACAGCATGCATGACGAACATCTTGTAAAGATCCATTTGAGGGTTATATTAGCTGTGTGAACTTTGTTTATGCGATGTATATAGTCGACAGCTCGTGTGGCAGAGGGAACGCATCTCTTAAAGGGGCCGTGCTGAAAAAATCAGTGCATAGTTAATGATGCCCCAAAATAGGCAGTTAAAAAAATGAATTTAAAAAAATCTATGGGGTATTTTGAGCTGAAACATCACAGACACATTCAGGAGACACCTTAGACTTATATTACATCTTGTAAAAAAACAATCTAGGGCACCTTTAAGCACTTCAAATAATCAGGTCCTAATATACAGTATGTCACAAACACGCCAGGCTCTGCACTCACCCAATCACAACGCACTCCCTCTCCTGAATATTAACTAGCCACACCTGACACGCATCGACACTCATCACCACAGCAGCATACAGTGGGTCTACTACCTGTTGGCTTGACCCTTTACTAACTCAGTTAGGTTACGTTTACACGTGGGTGGCTATTTTCATAAACGGACTGACACGCGTCAGTTTTCAGAAAAGTGTTCATTTACACGTACCCGTGTATATATGACGTCAAGAGTGTAACGAGCAGCCAATCAGAATTAGAATGCCACTCTAAACGCTTCCATGATCACATGTAACTTTGACACAGGTGCGAGCTCTGGCGCATACTGTGACGTTGGCTGCCTAAACACCCGTTTGTCTCAGTTTACATGCAAACGTGCAAACGAAGATTTTCAAAATCTCCACTCTGGCTGGAGTTCTTAGAAAGACTCGTTTTCAGAGGCGAATTCTTGCGCTTGCGTGTAAACGAAGGGCGCAAACGAAGGGAAACGTCTCCGTTTTTCAAAATAACCATGTACGTGTAAACGGGGCCTTAGTCAAAGCCTGCTTACCATCTTTATCCAATTACTAAAATTATCCACTGTTCACTTGTTTCTGGTTCTGTACCCTCCTCTTTCAAATCTGCTATTATTACTCCAACCCTTAAGAAACCAGGGGCTGATCCATCTAACCTATATAATTACCGTCCAATTTCTAATTGCCATTCATCTCTAAAATCCTGGAAAAATGTGTTGCAACACAGGCTCATTACCATCTTTCCAAAAATAACCTGTTTGAGCTTTTTCAATCTGGCTTCCGTCCTCACCAGTCTGACTTCATGTCTCTGCAGTGTTTGTATTTATTGATCAGTTTCATTTGTTCCTGGAAATGCTTCATTGGGCGAAAAAAAAAAAAAAAATCACAACTGTCTTGAGCGACGCGTGACGTTTTCTTCATTTGTTGATTTTGAGTCTATTTTTTGAAGAACGAATCATAGAAATTATTGTAACATAAATGTGTTTTTAACCAGTCATGTGGTCCCGTAGAGGATTGAACATTGAGATCGTCTCCGATCACCCGCAGCAAACCGACAGGATCATGGAGTTTCTGGTTTGCCGGACTGTAAATATCTTAAATCAAACCGCTTTTGTGATGTAAATACTTGTGAGACTTTGGGGCTGGCAGCTCTTTGGTGGGTTTTTCTTCAGATTGTCTTACTCAAATAAAAAAAAAAGTCCATAAAATTTGTTTTGTCACTCTTTCAGTGTTTATTCATCAAAATAATACACTGAGTATAATGAAGGGTAAATATCAAGACACACAGTTGTATAAATCAGTGTTTTTAGAAAATATATCAAGATGAGAATCTACATCACTTGGAAAACAAGGAATCTAAGGAACGTTTGTTTGGGATCAGTGGCGGCTCGTCAGGGGAGGCAAGGGAGGCACAGCCTACCCAAAATTTTGAGGAGAAAATGGGAGAAATACGATGATTTAATGTTAATAAAATTCCCAGAATGTGTATTTTTGGTTTGTAATTTCACTGCTGTAACACCATAACATGTTACTGAAATCGATAGCACAGCTGTACTTTTAACGAATGTGCCGAATCTGAGCCGAGCTTGTCTTGTGCCTCAGTTGGTAAAAAATTAGCCAATCACCATCGAGTGTTTTACATTCAGCGCTTAGGAGAGTTGAGAAAAAAGGCTAGCCTCCCTTGGTCTATCAACCAATGATCGCAGAGACGTAAATTTCGTGAATAACGTGATATTAGTTTTGAACTGCTACCGCTGCGCTGATAATCTACCAAGTATTATAATTATGGAGAGTAGCGATATTGACCATTTGATCGCCAACTAATTTACCAAACTATCATTCAAACAGTTTCTACAAATTAAAAATGAAGGAAGACTCCAATATAGGCTACAGCAGCCAGCTTTACTAAATGGCCCGCTCTTTTAACACAGACATTTTAGGAGGGATGGATGTTCGCTTCAAGTGACAGGTGAGTGAAATTATGTTTGCATTATCTTGCTGTATATGTCATTTTCTGTCTAAATGAGAAAAAAAGCCAATTAAAAGCAGTTAAGCTAATAATAATAATAATAATCAGCAGCAGGGGATCCCAGACCACTAGAATTTAGTGTGCCTCCTCTATTTTAAAACCCACGAGCCGCCACTGTTTGGGATGGAAACATCTGAAGCTCTGTGCACCTCATGTCTGTTACTACAGAAAATAACATCTCTGTCTGCAAACGTGATTTCTGCTTTTGTAAACTGGAAATCTGAGATTTTCCAGATTGAAGCACTTCTAATTAAGAAGATGAACATCTGGTGGTGTTCCTTCAGGGTTTGATCCATGTAAACAGCTCTACTGTTGCGTCTCTTACTGTTTACGGGACTTACAGGATCATGAGAGGAGTTGAACTATCAGCTGCATCATTCGCAGATGCTTGTATGGAAAGTGAGAATATATAAATGTGCCGTATTTTCTGTGGTAATCGAGCGTAACTGAACTGTAAAGAGCTGAAGGCCGGTGAAGGTCAGTGTTTGAGGTCGATGCTGGATCCGAACACGGCCACCAGCTGCTGCTCGTACTGCGAGATGTTCCTCTTCAGGATCTGCTTACAGGAACCCAACAGACGCTCGAACGCCTGCACGTCGATCACTGACAAACACAGAGAAAACCTGCACTTAAACACACTGACTGAAATCAATGTTCACTGCAAAAATGTGTACATTTTCAGTTTGTGCTGAAAACAAGAACAAATATCTGCCAATGGGGTTAGAAAAATAATCTTGTTTTCACTTTGAATTAATTCTTTTTCTGATTTCATTGGCAGATATTTGTTCTACCCGAAACACTCAGGAGGAAAGGGAACATTTGAATAAGATTAATTTTGTATTCAATTAATATTGAATAGATGGAATGATAAAGTTCTTTGGCGTAGGCCCTGTCCATAGTGCAATAGCAGACTTTTGCAGATACTGCCTGACCCCAAAAGAACTGAGAAAGGAAAGAAAATATGCACCAGTTGGAGGATTCTTTGGATGACGTTCCTAAAAAAGTTATGATGTAAATAATGTTAAAATCATTAACAGAAGGAATCATTATGCCATAGCTTAACCCTTTAAGACCTGAAGGCTTTTTTAGAGTTTTTTTTTCTGAGTGACAAACACAAAAGTAAAGACTCATAACTCCAAAACTCTAGCAAGGACAGTCAAAAGGTAGGTATCATTTGATAGAACACTTTTAGAAAATATAAATTACATTTGGATATTTTCATGCTGAGAAACTGCTGATAAAAGACAAAAAAATATATATCATTTATAATATAATTCTTTTTTGATGATGCCCTCCTACATGTGAGCTGCATCTGGTTCAAATTTTGAGGTGATAGCATAAAGTATAGTTTAATAAATTATTAATTTTTTCGCAGCCAGGTGGCGCTCATGGGCGGTAAACTCCGGTTTAGAGGCACTTCTCAGCACTCCTTTAGTGGTATTTTGTGTTATTCCACATTGGAAAACAGACATGGACGGGTCCGGGAACATTGGATACACACTGCATACCGAAAAGATGAGAGATGTTTTTAGCCAAGTATGTTAAATCATTCCGTGAGTAATATCTTGATCAATGAG
This sequence comes from Ancherythroculter nigrocauda, assembly GCA_036281575.1. NCBI lineage: Eukaryota > Metazoa > Chordata > Actinopteri > Cypriniformes > Xenocyprididae > Ancherythroculter > Ancherythroculter nigrocauda. The sequence continues at coordinate 61,947,330 of VTFQ01000002.1, forward strand.
GTTGGTTTTGGGTTCATTTTAATCGTCAGAATCTATGATCTGTGCATTTTTCATGAAGTTATGAGTACGTGAAATCTACATACCTGTATTCAGTTAGCGGCTGTGCTGTTTTTGTTGTAAACGCATAATACTCAGACTCATTAGAGGGTGAAAACAACACAACAGAAGCATGTTGGAGGCTTGACCTGAACGTGTAAATGCTCTGGTTTTGTATGCAAAAAGAATTTTTGTGCTACCTATATGTGTTCAGTTTTTATTGGCTCTTAAAGAGAGACACGCAAATGGGCGCGCCGGCGCTCCATCCAGTCTTAAAGGGTTAAAGTATGTGAAGAATGCTGCATAAGCCGTAACATTGCCAAGTTAGACCGAGCATGAAAAGCCGCAGAGGCATAGAAGACCGCATAGACCGTGGAAGAGGCCCCACAGGCCAGCGAGCGAACATGTTAGACGGCCACTATAGGCCATAGTGAGGAGAGGAACACGGATGAATGAGTTGGCCTCAATATTCCCAATGAAAAGCAAGCCACCATTACCAGGAGTTTGTGTCGATAATATACTTACCGCAGGAGATTTAAGTTTAAGGAGTTTATGACATGCTATAAACGTACCTAATGCTTGTTAAGAAACAACGTGACTAATATGTGTTTTCTTTCTCTCAACAATGCAGTTTGGACCCGATTTATATTTAGGTGCACCTTCTGCTTACAGTGGCGTAATATTTCCGATTATGCATCACTTCCACTAATAATATTTCCACAAGTTCATCACTTCCACTCATCCGTCCAGGACCTGAACGTCTGCAGCAGCAGCTCTATCTCTATATGAACACAAGCGAGCGTCAGTCTGCTGTTCCTACCTAAACACTTGGTGTCTCCTGCCGCGTACACCGACGCCGCGCGGGGTTTATTGGTGACCAGCGCCAGCTCGCCGAAGTACTGGCCCCGCGTGCAGCGCGCCACCTCCACCTCCTGGTTTGACCTCTGACCTGCGTTAGTCTACAGAGAGATGAGTGAGTGAGCGAGAGTCGGGCGGAGGATGAGTGTCCGTGTGCGTGAGGTTCTTACTCTGCTCTTGATCATGATCCGGACTTCTCCAGACTCCACGATGTAGAAGCAGTCGGCCGAATCGCCCTGAGAGGAACCACAGGACACCTGCGTTACGCTCACATGACCACATGACGAATACGGCCCTATGATTCCTGTGATGCGGAAAACACTGACGGAATCATGCATTACAGTCAGAGACATGGACGTAGCTGTATAACGTGGAATGTCACACAATTTTGGATAATCAGATGGCGATATGGACTAGTGTGTGTGAATATTAAAGCACAAAATGTTGGGTTATATATTTCTACTGAACAGTAGAATGTACCTATCAAAGAATTAATACAATTATTAAAACTTTTCTATGTCAGTAAAATTCACTTTGTTTGTCAAAAATATTTCATTCGATTACATTTTCTCTGTTTCATGCCTTGGTTTGATTACCACCATTTTATGATAATAATAATTTGTATTGAATCATAAATTCACAACTACTGATATTTTAACGTCATTGAGAGATACTATTGTTTTTATTAATATTTTGAATCAGTTTTTATTTTTATATTTTCATTTTAATGTTTGTAATTTTTAGTTTTAAAAAATTCTATATAGTTTTTTATTAATTTTATTTTAGTTTCAGTTATTTTAGTACATCAAGTTAAATTAAATGAAAATGAGAAATGCTGCCTTGGCAACTAGATCATATTAAATAAGTTTACAGTCTTTAGATTTTATTTTATTTCAAGTAATGAAAATGTTTTTCATGGTTTTAGTGTCAGTTTCAGCTGTAACTATAATAACCCTGAACACAACAAAACATTTCTGAAAAAATAAAGCATTTCATTGTGCCGTATTATTGTAAAAAAAAAAAAAATTATAATTTGTTCAAGTTTTATTAATTCAATTAATTAGGCATGAAAACACAGATTTTGGGGAAAATAAACCAGAATTTGGGGAAAAAGGGCCATAAAAATAACATTTTGTTAAACCTTTAATAAATTATTGTTGAATTAAAAGTTTAATGGATTTCAATTATTTATGCTTTTTGATTAACCAGACAAATTAAAATGGAAAAAATGTAATTTGTGAGAGAACCAAAGGTATTCCACCTGCCGTATGATCAGCTCTCCGTCTCTGAAGCTCTTCATCCCCAGGACGTCGACGATCTTCATGCGCTCGGAGAGCTGAGAGACAGAGAGAGAGTGTCATGAGGCGAACGGCACAAGCGCAGGTGAAGATCTGGACTGGACGCACCTGCAGCGACTTCAGCAGCGGCACGCTCTCGATGAAGCGCTCGTACATCTTCCTCTTCTTGGCATTGTTCTTCACTATGAGTCTGTGGAACGTGGCTCTGTCCTGACGACACAAATAACAGAGTTTTACAGTCACTAGGACTCGTTCATCAAACTCTTCAAGCAGTCTAGAAAGCTTACAAAACGCTACATTTTGTTAGTGCAGGAAGTGACCTCACCAGCGCCCAGAGCGCCCCCTCCTGAGTGGCCCTGATGGTGGCGGCGCGCGGCGTGTTGTACATGAGGGCGAGTTCACCGAAGCTGCCTTTATTATCATAGCAGCCCACGCAGAGGCTGACGCCGTCCTTCTGGATCAGGATATCAAACACACCCCTGCAGAGAGACAGACGCTGTCAGCATCCGCTTCTGCGGGACGTCTGAGGAAGCAGGATCGTCTCACCTCTCGATGACGTAGAAGTTATCGCCATCGTCCCCCTGATTGATGATGCACTCGTGCGGTTTGACCAGCACCTCAAACATGCTGTCTAACACCTCCGCAAACTGATCCTGGGACAGACAGACACACAGACAGGCGTCACATATCCGCCGGCGTCCCACGTGTCCACAGTGTCTGAAGGCTCGTATTCACCTGCTCCAGCGTCTTGAACAGCAGTATGTCCTTGCAGGCCTCCTGCAGACGCTGACGCTGTGCCTCCGATTTATGGTGAATCACCCGCGACTCGCTGCCCTCGTCTTCATCTTCATCAGGGTTATAAGCCTCCGCACACACTGAGGAACAGCGTCTCACACACTCACACGACAGCACGACTAACAGCTCAAGGGTTATCATTAAAACACTTTAAACACTTTACCTGATACCCGTCTGTTGCATTTACTGGGAGGAGGAGCTACAGAGACAGAGAGAGAAATTATAGAACATCAGACCATATCTTCACACCCTGATCGACAAATACGTTAACCAAAACAAAACCAAAATTTTTGCTTGCTTTGTAGATTTCCAGAAGGACTTTGATTCAATTTGGCATGAAGGTCTTCTGTCTAAACTTCTAGAATCAGGTATTGGGGGTAAAACATATAAAAACAATGTACTCAAACAATCGATGCGCTATTAAAATTGGCAATAAACAAACAGAATTCTTCACTCCAGGGCGAGGTATCAGGCAGGGCTGCCCTCTATCACCGACCCTCTTCAATATTTACATTAATGAATTGGCAAAACAACTAGAACAATCAGCAGCACCTGATCTCACACTACATGACTATAAAGTTCCTCCTGTATGCAGATGATCTCCAACAGAAGAGGGTCTACAGCAGAACCTGGACATCCTGCATCAGTTCTGTCAGACCTGGGCCCTGACTATTAACCCAACTAAAACGTTTCAGAAAAGACCTATGTCAGGGAAAGAAACACAATTTTCACCCTTGGTATGAAAACAATTGACCCTTCGCAAAGACGCGCCCCCCTTAGTTACTGTTGCTTTGTCCGACAAGCCGTGGCGCTGTCACGCCACACGCAGTGAAAAATACATCACGGAGCAAAGAGGACACTGACAACACGTCGACAGACAAGACAGAGCAGGTTACTGATGATATTAAACAAAGTCCCAGCTTTCAAACTGTGTAGTTTTTTTAAAAAGAAATTCCAACAATGAAACCATTTTGTGGCTCTTTAATGTGTCGTGACAGATCGCATTAGCGCCTCAGCTCAAACGGCTCGTGAACCGATCATCTCTTCCTACTAGTTCATTTATAGCAGTGGTCGCCAACCCGTCGATCGCGATCGACTGGTCGATCTTTATCACTGTTCCAGTAGCTCACGAAAATAACAGAAATATGAGTACAAAAATACATTACATTTCTCCAGTCTTTGTACTGTATTTTTGTATTTATTTTTATGTTATTTTCTTGAGACAGACAGATAAAGGTAAATAGCCCACATCATGTCCGAGTCTGTAAACGGCCGTAAACAAGAGGCCAGAGACGCTGAAGACGGACGCGAAGAGGAGAAAATTCTGTAGCAGGCAGAGCAGCTCACTGTTCACGATGCTCGAAATATAGGAAGAAAATATATTGAATTGGGGGTGAGGGATAATATGAATGCATCTCTAAAAGGAGATCAGTCTTCAGAAAGATTTCGATGGCAATGGCATTTTATTTTCCTCTTACCTCCGAATAAAGTAGCTAATTATTAGCACATTTCAGCTTTGTTTACAGCGGTAACCAAGGAAACGCTGTATCACTGCTGCTCCATAAGCGCCATCTGCTGTCAGAGAGTGAATCTGCGTCTGATTCAGCCTGCTGTTTTTGTTTCATGCTTTTTTTGTTTGTGTAGCATTTATAATTTCACAAAGATAAAGTCAGACCGTTCTGTTTTGCTTTAAATCTTGAAATTAAATCTAATTCAAATTAAAAAGCAACTGCTCATGCAACGTGCGTAGCATCTTTGTTTGGATTGTAATTAAAAAGCAGTGGTTCCCTCTAATTTGAAATGGCTATGTATTTTTGTTTATTATAATAATATTAATAATAAATATCTGCAACCAGTATCAGAATAGGCCAATTTGCTTGTAAAAATAAATAAATATATCAGAATCTACAATGACCACGAAAAAAAATACTAAATACAATCTGGGCTGTCTTTTTCTATCAAGTAGATCTTGTCTTTCAAAAAAGTCGAGGTCAGGGATCTTGGGCTTAAAAAGGTTGGTGACCACTGATTTAAAGCATCAAGTAAACGTGAATGAACATCAGAAGGAATGTTGTTTCAAATGCGGAAAGGCGTCAATACACACGATTTTTCAAGTTTAAGTCCACTGAGGTTAATCTTGTAACTCCTGACTGCTTTGTCGGACAAAATGGCAGATTCGGCATTATGATTGGTTAGATCGCTTGTCAATCAAACTCCCGGCGAAGGGTCAATTGATCATGCCACATACCTCGGGCTGAAAATAAGTGCAACTGGAAAGCTAAATTTGACCGTGAATGAACTGAAAGAGAAAGCAAGAAGGGCCTTCTATGCCATCAAAAAATCAATCCAAATTGAAATACCAATTAGAATCTGGCTCAAAATATTCCAATCAGTCACAGAACCAATTGCACTATATGGCAGTGAAGTTTGGGGTCCTCTCCTGAACCACGAATTTGACAAATGGGACAAAACCCCAACAGAAGCCCTGCATGCCGAGTTCTGTAAGAGTATCCTGAGAGTCCAGAGGAACACACCGAACAGAATTAGGCCAATACCCTCTATTAATCCACATTGAGAAACGAGCCATCAAATTTTGGAAACATCTAAAAACGAGTGACCCCAACTCTTATCATTCTAAAGCCCTTAAAAACCAACATGCAACACTTCCTCACCAGCTGCCCTAACTATGAGGAAATCAGAAAGACATTTGATTCAAAACTTAAAATAGTTTGCCCTAACTTCATAAAAGTAAACAATAAAACACAACTTCAACATTTATTAGGTGAAAAAGAGATTGTATCCTACTAGCAGCAAGATACATTGATACCTGTCACAAAAAGAGGGAGGAGTCGACAAATCAGTAATGCGCTCACACACACGCTCACACACACACACACACACACACACACACACACACACACACACACACACACACACTCACTCACAGAATTCTAAATTGTTCTGCTTTTTATGTTTCCATATGTACATGTGATTCACTGTATGTTGATGATAGAAATGCTTTGGCAATACTTTGTAACAATTGACATGCCAATAAAGCACACTTTGAATTGAATTGAAATTGAGAGAGAGAGAGAGAGAGAGAGGGGGAGAGGGGGAGGGAGGGAGGGAGGGAGGGAGAGGGGGGGGAAGGAGGGAGGGGGGGGGGTCACTGTCTCATAGGCCTACAATTATTGAAAGATAAAACAGGAGTAAAACTAAAATTAAATGTGCCCAACATCTACAGACTGAATCTGAACATGTTCTGAGTGTCTCTGAAGCATCTGATTATATTTTCATGTGCAGAACCAACAACAAGAACTAAATGATTATGTAAACAAACTTTGATTACGGTTGACAAAAGTCTGGAACTTTAAAATAGTATCAGATAAATAGACTTTATAAGTTAATTTACAAGTTAATAAAGATAAGTTCCGCGCGCCCACCTTTGAAAGTGAAATCATCTGGAAAGTCATCTTCATCTTCCTCCTCCTCCTCTTCCTCCTGCTCCACCTTCTCCTCTTCCTCTTGCTCCTCGCTGGAGTCGGTCGGCGCGGAGTCCTGGTCGAAGGCGACGCCGCGGGTCACCGGGGAGCGGCTGCTGCTGCCGCGGGTGGAGCTCCGCCGCTCCCTCAGACAGGTGAAGTACTGCACCGCGAACTCCAGCAGGTCCGCGGGCCTCTGCTTCAGCACCTCCAGCGTGTATCCCTTCAGCAGGTCGGTCAGACCCGCCGGAACCTCCACGCTCATCCTGGTGCTCTTCACGGGCGGCTCTCGGAGCGTCAACCGGCGGGCGTTTGAGTGAGGACAGCCGCCGCTCACCGGTCAATAATCACAAACATCAAACACGCTTCAGAAACAACACACACCCGGTGTCTGTGCATCAAACAGCCCAGTTTTCAGTAAAATGTCTCGTCAAATGACTGTTTTTCACTGGGATCTTCCCAGTGGGCAGAACCATCGACTCGTGACGGATCGACAGTGTCCATCGCAGCGGAAAATATTGACTGTCCTGAAAAAATATCACGACTGCAAGTCAGTGATTTACTCCTTTCATGTTAAACAATTTTAATCAGCACATTTATCTTAAAAGAGACCGTTAAATCTGCACAGAGCACGCTCATTCACTCACATTAAACTGTAGAACGCGCTGAGGTAAGTTGACGTAAGGACAGTGGCGGGAAAAACTCAACAGAAACACACAAATCAATACAGCATCCTATGAAAATGATCAATATACATTTATTTATGAACATGACGTAGGTGATGATAACTGAGAATTAAACATAACGAACAAAACAATTAAAACAGAACAGGCCTTGACTGTGTACTGAATTCCTGTCATGAGGGCCGAAGGCAGACCGTACTGTAAACGACACGTGCTCATGTACAGACTGTTAATGGATTTTACATTACAAACATTCAGTTTCCCTGAAGGCAGAAATTGGTTCACAGTACGTTATAAGGCACTAATACAGATTAAAATCCTCTCAAATAAATCATAAAGCAGCGAGACATTCATTAACATGTGCTACAGTCTGTCGCGCTGTTCTGTTCGGACCGTCCCGTATCGATCCGTACACCGTCCACAGCGCGCGCGTTCTCCTGTCGCATCATCTGGATCTGGTCCGGTTCCGCTGGATCACAGATTTGGAGCAATCCAGTTCAGAAACTTCATGGCCACTTCAAACCCCAGGAAACAGGCCTGAGGCAGACAGAAAACAGTCAGTGTTATTGAACTACTGTAATGGGACACATCGATTGACTTTATTGAGTTTTTATGTGGGGAATCTCAGGAAAACACATCCAGGTCACATTTCCTATGGAAGCCTTCAGTTAATCATAATCATGATATAAAATGTCACAATTAAAAAATTGGAATTATGGCATAAAAGTGAATTATTAAATTAAAAAGTTCTAATTATGAGATAAAAGCGTAATTATGTGCTAAAAAGAGGAAATGTCAGTCAGAATTGTGAGATAAAAAGTTAAAAATTATGACATAACAGTGAATTATTAAATTAAAAAGTTGTAATTATGAGATAAAAAGAGGAAAATATGTCATACTTAGTCATGATTGTGAGATAAGGTTGAAATGATGACAAAAGTGAAAATTATGAGATAAAAAGTGGAAATTATGACATCAATTATGTAAGTAAAAATTCAGAACTGGGATTAAAACTTTAAATTATGACAAACTACGTCAAAATGATGACTTTGTCGTCATCATTGACTTTTTATATCATAATTATGATTTGCCAAAGCATGATTTCTTTCCTCTTATGGCAGAAATGGGCTTCCATTTATTTCACCACAAAACAAAAACAAAAACTGTAATCAAAAGAAATGATATCTTTAGAAAATAAAGCTTATTTTTTGTATTGTGACATTCATGAGAATTCAGCTCGTTCTCATTACTGTAAACATGAAAAGATAATGACGTGTAAAACGTGTATTTATACATGATCTTCTACATCTGTGGTATGTTTTATGGTAATTTAACCCTGAGAATTGAGAAGATGCCAAGATGCATTACAAAATCTGACCCTCATGTGACCCTGTACGTGTTCATGGGAGGGTTATGGAGTCTGTCGTACCGCGTTAGCCGGAAACGCTCGGAGCATCACAGCAGTAAAGCCTTTGTAGAGCGAGCCGATGCCCTCCTCCCGAATCAGCTCCCTCAGGACGTCCCGGAAGCCGTTGGGATATTTGCCCTCCGGAGCTGCGGAACGAACACAAACACACATCAGACCTTCTGCAGACGAAGCCGCTGACGCACATGACAGCGTCTCACGCACCGGTCTGGAAACGAGACTTCAGCACGTCGGGAGGAATCGCCACGGCCCAGTTGAAGATCCCTGCCATCCCGCCGGCAAACAGAATGCTGGGAACGCTGAGCTCCGACGGACTGGAGGCAACGACAAGTTTATTACACACAGAGCCGGAGCTCATGACAGCAGCACAGAGTTGACCGGCCAGATGAATATCTGAATATTAATAAGCGGCGGTTGTGTGACCCGTCTGACCTCTTGCCCTCCGGCGTGAGCGAATACTTCAGCCACTCGTACGTCATGAAGTACATTCCACTGGCCGGCACATCTGAGACAGAGAGTGACAGCTGTCAATCATCTGACATCAGCGTTTCAGAGCCTCTCAACTGTCATGTATTCATATTACCCTGAACTGCACATGAACCAATTAACATTTTACAATAATAACCATTAACAGGATTTTGTTGACATTTTTCTTTTATAGTACATGCGAGTGTTTGTTTTGCTATTCTAATGGTATGATGATTGTGTTTTGTTTATACAGTGTTGTTTTTCCTCTTATTTTGTCATGTGGAAGCTGTTTTCTTATATATATTAACAATATATATCCCTGATTCAACTAATGTTAACTAATGGAGCCTTATTGTAAAGTGTCACCATTAAAATAACTGTTTTTGTCCAGTTAAAATAACTGGAAGCAAATGACAAGTTACGAATGTTGACCATAATGTGGATGAGCGGAAGCGGTGTGTGAGCGGCTCCATCTGCAGGCGGCGGCGCGTCACTGCAGCGAGTGTCTGTACCTCTCATGAGCGTCAGAGCCGTTCCTTTATAGATGCTGCGGATGCCGTTCTCTCTGTACAGCTGCTTGACGCAGTCCATCGGCCCGGCATACTTCACCTCGCCGGACACCTGCTGGATCTGGACGCACAGACACAGTCGTCACACACACACACACACACACACACACACACACACACACGGGTCGTAGGTGGAACAGTGAAGCATGTGTGTGTCTCTCACCTGCAGGAGGCATTTGATTCTCTCTCCTGGAGCCATGATGGCCGTGGTGAAAACACCTGACAGCATACCGGCCGCGAACAGCTGCGGATACCTGACACACACACACACACACACACACACACACACACACAGAGGAATCACACTCATGTATGGCACACTCTGTGAAGTCATAATTATGAGATGAGCAGTGAAATGATGACATATGACAAAATAAGTCAAAATTATGATTCACATAATTATGACCTTTTATCTCATAATTTTAACTTTTTAATCGCATGCATGATTTTGTTTGTTATGTGGCAGAAACGGGCTTCAACTGAATTAAAAGATCTGATCATCTGCAGCGGCTCACGTCAGAACGTCGTCTGGTGTTTTCTGCTGCAGTTTCTTTCCAAGTCCAAAGCCGAAGAAGCAGACGGCGAACATGGGCGTGACTCCGATGATGGGTGCCGCCATGCCCTTATAGAGCCCGCGCAAACCCTGAGAGACAGACAGAGACAGACAGGCATCACCGTCAGGCTGTCTGCAGCAAAGTCACGAGTGACACAGTGAGACAGGTGCAGTGAGACAGATGCAGTGAGACAGATGCAGTGAGACGGGTGCAGAGAGACAGATGCAGTGAGACAGATGCAGTGAGACAGATGCAGTGAGACAGATGCAGTGAGACAGATGTAGAGACAGATGCAGTGAGACAGGTGCAGTGAGACAGATGCAGTGAGACCGGTGTAGAGAGACAGGTGCAGTGAGACAGGTGCAGTGAGACAGGTGCAGTGAGACAGGTGCAGTGAGACCGGTGCAGTGAGACAGGTGCAGTGAGACCGGTGTAGAGAGACAGATGCAGTGAGACCGGTGTAGAGAGACAGATGCAGTGAGACAGATGCAGTGAGACAGATGTAGAGACAGATGCAGTGAGACAGATGTAGAGAGAAAGGTGCAGTGAGACAGGTGCAGTGAGACCGGTGTAGAGAGACAGATGCAGTGAGACAGGTGCAGTGAGACAGGTGCAGTGAGACAGGTGCAGTGAGACGGGTGCAAAGAGACCGGTGTAGAGAGACAGATGCAGTGAGACAGGTGCAGTGAGACAGGTGCAGTGAGACGGGTGCAGAGAGACCGGTGTAGAGAGACAGATGCAGTGAGACGGGTGCAGTGAGACGGGTGCAGAGAGACCGGTGTAGAGAGACAGATGCAGTGAGACGGGTGCAGAGAGACCGGTGTAGAGAGACAGATGCAGTGAGACCGGTGCAGTGAGACAGATGCAGTGAGACGGGTGCAGAGAGACCGGTGTAGAGAGACAGATGCAGTGAGACGGGTGCAGAGAGACCGGTGTAGAGAGACAGATGCAGTGAGACAGGTGCAGTGAGACGGGTGCAGTGAGACGGGTGCAGAGAGACCGGTGTAGAGACACAGATGCAGTGAGACGGGTGCAGAGAGACCGGTGTAGAGAGACAGATGCAGTGAGACAGGTGCAGTGAGACGGGTGCAAAGAGACCGGTGTAGAGAGACAGATGCAGTGAGACGGGTGCAGAGAGACCGGTGTAGAGAGAGACAGATGCAGTGAGACGGGTGCAGTGAGACCGGTGCAGTGAGACGGGTGCAGAGAGACCGGTGTAGAGAGACAGATGCAGTGAGACGGGTGCAGAGAGACCGGTGTAGAGAGACAGATGCAGTGAGACGGGTGTAGAGAGACAGATGCAGTGAGACAGGTGCAGTGAGACGGGTGCAGTGAGACGGGTGCAGAGAGACCGGTGTAGAGACACAGATGCAGTGAGACGGGTGCAGAGAGACCGGTGTAGAGAGACAGATGCAGTGAGACGGGTGCAGTGAGACGGGTGCAGAGAGACCGGTGTAGAGAGACAGATGCAGTGAGACGGGTGCAGTGAGACCGGTGTAGAGAGACAGATGCAGTGAGACGGGTGCAGAGAGACCGGTGTAGAGAGACAGATGCAGTGAGACAGGTACAAGGAGACGGGTGCAGTGAGACGGGTGCAGAGAGACGGGTGCAGAGACACAGATGCAGTGAGACGGGTGCAGAGAGACCGGTGTAGAGAGACAGATGCAGTGAGACGGGTGCAGTGAGACGGGTGCAGAGAGACCGGTGTAGAGAGACAGATGCAGTGAGACGGGTGCAGAGAGACCGGTGTAGAGAGACAGATGCAGTGAGACGGGTGCAGTGAGACAGATGTGGAGAGACAGGTGCAGTGAGACAGGTGCAGTTAAACAGATGCAGTGAGACAGATGTGAGAGACAGATGCAGTGAGACAGGTGCAGTGAGACAGGTGCAGTTAAACAGATGCAGTGAGACACTCGTACCTCTTTTGCCAGGGTTTTCTTGAAGCAGTCGAACGTCCCGCCATAAAGTGCAGATTCACCTGGACGGGGTTTGGGCTGCGTCTGCAGTCGCACCTGCGCATGACAATCACATGACAGCACATCGGTTCAATAAGACACTACTGACTACACAAACAAATCCAGGTCAAAGGTCACTATCCAGGGTTAAATCCCACTGACAATAACACATACACTTAAAGACCAATAGTTTGTTATAGTTTGGCTTTGATAGTATCCAGTGAACACTAAAACTATAATGACTGAGTAACTATGAATATTATATAATAACTAACAATTAGAATAAATAAGTTGAATAATAATGAGTATAGTTACTTTGATGGTATCCAGCGGGTGTCCCGCGAACACTAAACAAACTCCCCCGAATCCACCGGCGAAGAAATTCTTCAGCGGACTGATCGGCTGCTGCTTCGACATGATCGACTCAATTCGGCGAAATCAGAGAGAAATCCGGGTGATTTAATGTGTCTGTCTGAAATGCACACAATGACATACAAATGACAGATAGACAGCTGTTTTAGCGGCGACTTTCTAACGTCTCCGTCTCACCCGCGACCTTTCACCCACATACTCACCCGGAACTATTTCACCGACGGACCCGCGGGACTAGAACGGGCGGAGCTGTTTAAATAATAATAATAATAATAATAATAATAATAATTATATATATATATAAAATTATATTACATTATATATATATATATATATATATATATATAAAATGTAATATAATTTTATATATATATATAGTATTTTTAATCAGAGATCTATAAAAATGTCCTCGTCATTATTCATGTATAATTATTCAAAGCGCTGCTAAAACATCACATAAGCGGCTGTCGCGTATTATGACTTAATGTCATGACTTTTTGTCAGAATTTTGCCTTTTCATCTCACAAATGACTTAGTATTTCATAATTTAAACTTTTTATAGCATAATTATGATATGCAAACAAAGGCATGATTGTTTATGTGGCTAAAATGGCTTCCAATCTACATTATAGGTTTAAAAAATAAATCACACAGACACGTTTAGATGCATTAGGATGGCAGCATTTTATTAGTCTTTCACCGTTAAGAAAATATATTATGTCACGTTTCCCTTCTGAACAAAAACTGGAAAGAGGAAAAATAGATCATTTAGCACAAATCTGCATCCGATGTTTATGACAGACAAGAGCACAAACCTGTGAAACACAGACGCTTCGCCTGCAGTGCGTGATAAACACATCGATGTGACAATACTGTAAACTCATACTCCACTAACTAGTGAGGATAGTTAGGGGTCACGATTAAGGGTTAGGGTTAGTAATTAGAGGGTTAAAGCTGAAGGTCACTAATAGAAGTGGATTAGTGAGGTTTAACAGTGAGGGATGGCCTGAAGAGGTGTTAACATCACAGTAATACTTGATAAGCGCTTAGTGAAGGTTTGCAGTAGTTTTTAAGACTGTTTCTACAGGTTCATGAAAGATATGAAGCAGTTTAACACCATCTAGAGCAGGGGTGCCCAATCCTGATCAGAGTTCAGCTCCAGCCCTGATCAACACAGCTGTCTGCTCCTGGAGAGCTTCATCAACTGATCCAGGTGTTGATCAGGGCTGGAGCTGAACTCTGCAGGAAGGTGGATCTCCAGGAACAGCGTTCCCTGATCTAGACTGATCCGGCTTAAACTACAGATTCAGTTCCCACAGATTTGAGGAAACTCCTTGTAGATCTGCTGCACAATGAGTTTGTCCATCTGTCCGCTGGCGCTCGAGCCCGGATCCTCCCCACAATCCTCCTCTCCCAGGATCCTCTGCAGCGCCGCCTGCAGGTCCGGCAGCCGGTGCTGGTGCTCCAGGTAGTCGGTGGAGCGCATGATGGCGTGCATGAGAGACAGATACTCCATCCGCATCTGAGGAGACAGACAGACAGACGGACGGTCACATGACGCTCGCACAGGCCAGACGCACACGTGCTCTAGATGGGTCAGCGGGTCTCACTCGATCGCCAGGCGACAGGTCTGAGATCTGCCTCACCGCGATGTCAATCATCACCATCAGATCCGAGCGGTAGAAGATATCTGACGTGTCTCGACTGGCAAACACGTCCTGCAGGAACTTGAGCACGGCGTGCGGCGCGGGAGGAGAGTGTGTGAACACACAGACGGGATCCTCTGCACACACACACACACACACACACACACACACACACACACACACACACACACACACTGTCAGCAGCTCTAAGGTCCTGATATACTCACGCCAAAGTCTTTTCGGTAAAAGGAAGTTTGACTGTTAGCGAACATCCCAACAGTACCCACATTTAGATAAGTATATAAATATGTGCTGCACTTTCCTCTCAATAACAAAATAAACACAATAAAAATGAGAAAACAGCAGTTCAGAGAGCATCTGATCATTGCAGAAGCTCTGAGATTCATGTCACATTCATTTATACAGCACTTTATGTGCTAGACTGATTTAAAGCAGCAGTTTCACAGTATTAAACATGAAGATCAGTGTCAGTGTCTCTTTCAATAGAATCACAGCTTCAGATTCTAATATAAAGCGTCTCTCCGATGTGTTCATGTTTAGTTGAGCCGGAGAAGATTTACACCTCAGAGAAGGCGGAGCCTCACAGCCACACCCACTTATCACATCATCACCATGGACCAATGGGAGTTCAGGAGTTTACCAGCCAGAGTCAAGCCGTTTCAAACTCCAGAAACTCCAAATGAACTTCATTTTGGCCTGATTTTATTCGCAATGACGTCACACCAGTTTGTTCCTGTATTTCGCTTGAGCCTGAGTGTGTGTGTGTGTGTGTGTGTGTGTGTGTGTGTTTGTTTGTGTGTGTCTCACCTCCTCTGTTAAGCAGTAATAAGAGTTTCTCGGTGAGAATCTTCACGTTGCGTCTCTTGATCAGCGCCTGCATCACCATGTTAGTCTCCGGTACTGCAGGGGGCAGCAAACACACAAATGAACGTGACAGTTGAAGTCGTTAATAAAGATGAATGGTCATTGACACAGTTGACACTGATTGTTTTGTGATGTTCGCACCGCTCAGGTGGAGGTTGAAGGCCAGCAGCAGGTTGATGAAGAGATCGGGCAGCTGCTCGGTGGCGTCGGAGGGCAGACCGTCCTCAATCACGTCCATCAGGAACTGCAGGAACGCGGCGTTCAGATGCTCTGAGACAGACAGACACGGTCAAACTCACACCGTCGGCGTCCGAGCGTCTAACGGCGCGAGCGTCTCTCTTACCGTAGTGATGCAGCGGGATCTGCTCGCCCATGGAGAAGATCATGGCCATCAGCAGCGCGCTGTAGCACATCTTCTCATGCTCTGCACACAAAACACACGTCAGCGGACGGCACAGACACGTCATCACCACAACTAGAGCCGCGACTGACCGTGAGTGTCCGTCTGCAGGTCTCGCGCCAGCTCCATGGTCAACACGGAGTTGAGGAGGGTGGAGATGAGCGCAGCGTCCAGACCGCACATGGCACCAAACACCTTCAGCAGCAGCAGCCGCAGCGACACGCGGTGTTCCTGAACGATCACGCGCATTAATGACCGAACCACAACTACACCTGTCACTGCAGCGATAACTATTAGCTACAATGATAACTATACACATAACTGTAACTCTAATGATGATTATAACAATAATCATATAACTATAATTAGAATGTACATTTCCTGAAGAAAATGTGAATGGTGCTTATAGTGGCAAAACTCGGCACACTTGATTAGCATCATAATGCTAACATGATTAGCATTCTGTTAGCATGATGCTAACATGATTAGCATGCTGTTAGCATGATGCTAACATGATTAGCATGCTGTTAGCATGATGCTAACATGATTAGCATGCTGTTAGCATGATGCTAACATGATTAGCATGCTGTTAGCATGATTTTAACATGATTAGCATGCTGTTAGCATGATGCTAACATGATTAGCATTTTGGTAACATGATGCTAGCATGATTACCACGTTGCTAGCATGTTTTTAGCATGTTGCTATAATGATTAACATGTTGCTAGCATGATGCTAACACATTTTGACTTGTGTCATGTTTTAATCCTAAGGTAATTGCTATTAGCATGTAGGTATTCATTGCTAGCATGTGTAGCATGTTGAAAGGTATGGTCTTACAGAGCCTGTGAGCCTCTTCAAACGCGGTAACCCACATGTTTCTACAAAATCCTCGCTCAGAGCTATGACTCGACAAAGTTTGTCGCAATGTTAAGTCTATGGGATTTTTCGACCGATTTTTCGCCGGCTGGGTGAACATCGTACACCTGATCGCTTATAAAAGTCATAGCACACCATTCCTCAATAATCTGCACGATTAAACACCTCATTTGTGGGTCTATGACAAACGCTGCGGGATGAGTTATGCGGCGAATTTTGTGTGGAAGAAGAAGAATAATAAGTATGAAAGAGAACAATAATGATGCTTCGCCAAAGGCTAGCACCATTAATAACACACCTATAACCTTAATGATAACTACATAACGCACAATATTGTTCTGTTTATTGTAAGCGCTACAGTTTTGTCGCCTGTCTCTTTAAATGCTCGAGCTCTTTAAAGCAGGATGGATTCTGATTGGCTGTCAATGTTTTATTGTTCATCATCTGGAAAACAAATAGTTATGAAAGTGATTCCAGTGATATCGTTCCTTGGTGTCATTATCGTTATAGTTGTGCTATTTTCAGAGTTATTACAATTATTAAAACTTTATTGTTATCGTTACAGTTATGGCGTGAACGGGCATTGATGACATCATCAGCAGAGGGACTCACCATCTGATAGTACGACACCAGCGACAGAACCGCCTCGAACTCGTTCACACGACACATCTTCTTGCACACCTCAGGATCGGCGTCAGTCTGAAACAAACACACAGTTATGATGTAAATCATCTGTAGGATCAGGATCATCATAAACACACATTAATGTCTCACCAGTATCTGCAGCAGCTCCTCCAGGTAACAGGCGATGAGCGCGTGATCTTCGTACAGCGCCCAGCTGCGCTGCTGAGAGTCGTCACGGTGACGCGCCAGATCCCCGAAGATCACCTGCAGCCGCTGCTCGTCGTGACACACCTGTCCGAGCGGCAGCGCCGAGCTCTGGTCCTGAGGAGACAGCGGGTTAGCAACAGACGACAGCGGAGTCAAGACGAGCCTACAGACACTCACCTTACTCTCCACCAGTGACAGCAGCACCTGCTCCAGCTCCGGCCCCGCCTTCGGCAGAGCGCTCTGCAGGTGTCCCACCACCACGCCCACGGCAACCCGCGACAGCTCGTAACTAAGGTTCGTGTTTTTGCGCACCAGTTCAATCAGTTCCGCTCCGATCGTCGTGGGAACGGCTGCAGACTGGGTGGGGCTACCAAGGGGGCTGAGAGAAACAGAGGGCGGGGCCAGTGGCCACTCCGCGTCCGAGTGGCATTCGGCAGCAGGCTGTGAACTGATTGGCTGAGGCGCTGGCCTCTTTTTAGAAGGGTCTGGAGAAGGGGGCGGGGCCTGTGCACTGATCAGTTGAGGTGCTGGGCTCTTTTTTGTAGGCTCTTCCTGGGGGGATCGGTCAGGCGGAGGAGGGGGCGGAGCCTTGCCTCGTTTTGGCACAGGGGGCGGAGTGCTGCTGATGCTGGGAAGACTGACATCTGAGGAAACGGCCGAGTGGGAGGAGCTGGAGTCTAAGGAGGCGGAGCTGACAGATAGAGAGGGTCCAGCAGGAGGTACAGAGCTGGGGGCGGGGCTTGTTGAGGAAACTCTCATTGGCACTTCCGGGTCTGTAGAGAGAGAGAGATGTTCAGTCAGTCAAGTGTGTGCAGCGTAACGTGAGCGCGGCGAACACTAGTCGTACCCACCGATGCGTCGTAACTCCCGGTGTTTCTCCGGAGGAGGCGGAGTTACAGGTGCCGCTCTACGAGGGTGAGGAGGAACCTGCGGCAGAAACACATCATCAGCACACACACACACACACACTGAACACACACACACACACACACAGTACCTGATACAGTCCAGGAGCACCAGCGCTGCGCTCTGACATCGGCTCGCTGCCCTGGCAGCTGTAGGCTCGGCTCAGGCCATTGGGCGGCTGCGGCGTGCGGCTCAGAGACACCTCGCTGGAGGATGATGGGATTTTCTGCTTGTGGCCGGATGGAGTCGGGCTTCTGCGGGACAGTGTCTCCTTCCTGTGGTGGATCAACTTCCTGTAAAATATACAAAAATATATATCATAATATAAAAGATAAATATATAATAAAAATATAAAAATGTAAAACTAATAAAAATAAATAAAACATAAGAATATAACAATGTCAGAAAATAAGAAATATACAATAACAATATAAAATTATATAATATAAATTTATTATAACATGAACACGTGTTCAGTGTGAGTGTGTGTGTTCAGTGTGTGTGTGTGAGTGTGTGTGTTCAGTGTGAGTGTGTGTGTACAGTGTGAGTGTGTGTGTGAGTGTGTGTGTACAGTGTGAGTGTGTGTGTTCAGTGTGTGTGTGTGAGTGTGTGTGTTCAGTGTGTGTGTGTGAGTGTGTGTGTTCAGTGTGAGTGTGTGTGTACAGTGTGAGTGTGTGTGTGAGTGTGTGTGTACAGTGTGAGTGTGTGTGTGAGTGTGTGTGTACAGTGTGAGTGTGTGAGACTCACTGCAGGACGTCTCTCTGCTCCAGGTTGTATTTGCCTCCGTTGGTCATGGCCACATTGTGAATGGCTTCAATGGCTCGATCAATAGACTGCAGCACCTCATCCTGCTCTGGAGCCTGAGACGAGACGAGACGAGACGAGACGAGACGAGACGAGAGAAAATATGAGACGAGAGGAGAGGAGAAGAGGAAATATGATTTTAATTATATATTACATATAATTTGGTAGTAAAACCTAAAGTGTTCCACATTTTATTGGGCCGGTATGTGTATTTTGTGCATTTGCAACTTAATTAGAAGCACCACAGTTTTAAAATGGTGTCTTCTGTTAGTTACACAGCGACCACTGAACAGACATTTAGAAGTGTATTTTAAAATAAAAGTACTGAAAATAAAAAAGCTTTGTAAACTTGCATTTTCTGCAACACACAGTGTGTCCCATCAGGTCATCAAAAGTTCATCACACACTTGAACACTTGAGCCAAATACAGGAAATACGTCATGCAAGTAGACAAGTGGTCAAGTGCAAAGACCGCAAGTGTGTGTTTGCGTCTCAATGTGCATACTATCCATCCTAAATAGTATGTGACACTAGTAATATTCAATACTATTTAGGGCGGATAGGGTGGATAGTATGCACATTGGGATGCAGGGTGTGTATTTGGATTTGGACAGGGAAATCATCATCGCTACACACACCGCGGCAGAGCGCATGCGCAGATGGCATCAGCTTCATCAGAGATTAATCTTCTCAGATGAGAATCATGACTGATTGTCTGAGTTCTTCTATATATTACTGTGTGTCTCACTGCTGTTTGCTCTATATGCGTCACAGCGTGTGTGTGTGTGTGTCTGTCTGTCTGTCTGTATGTGTGTGTGTGTGTGTGTGTGTGTGTGTGTGTGTGTGTGTGTGTGTGTGTGTGTGGGTGTATAGGGTGACGCAGTAAAACGACCCGCCGGTGTAAACGAGCAGCGCTCTGATTTCTGCAGAATACGCAGAAAAATATTCATTTTTTTAAATAGATGTCATGAATGAATGAATAAATAAATAAAATATTCTGTTTATGCATGCATGTTGACAACTTATCTAAGTTGAACTGACATCAAAATACATATGAGATTTACTCTATGAATTATAATCTATGAACTATGTACATTATATATTTAAACATATTTAACATAATTAAATATTTATATAATATTCCTAATCTTACCGGTATTTTCTCAATATATGTCGCGGGGATGTATCCCGTCTCTCCGGAGCTGCAGCGCGTCGCGAGCCACCAGTGCGCGCTGCTGCGCTCGAGGATGAGGAAAGTCTCTCCCGCGGGGAAGCGCAGCGCGTTCCGCTCCGCAGAGCTGAAGGCGAACAGAGAGCGATACATCATCAAAACGGCCGTTTCCGCCGCACTGACGCGTCCGTCCCGCGTTAATGGCGCACTCAGAGGAGAGTTACAAACACGAGAAGCGCGATCATTATGTGTTCAGATCATGTGAACGCGCGAGTCGGTGAACCGCAGCCCGTGTCCCGTAAACACGACACCGGGCTCGCGCACTGGCAGTCACGCGCCCTCCAGGAAAAATAATCGCGCTCAGAGACTGTAGGCTGATTCACATCAGTTACAGAGAATATGATCATTGTCATGCTGGAGCTGAAATAACATCATAGTGAAAACTGAACTGTGAATATAAGAGAACACAGTAATATATACAGGTTTGAAGCGGTTAGATTTTTAACTTAAGATGGGCAGACGAGGATGTTGACACCGGCAGCGTGTGCCAGTCAAATGTGTCCGTGTGCACGCGAGCGCGTGAGTTCCGCGCGTCATGGCCGCTGTGAGCTGCGCGAGGTTACTGTCACCGGGATGCGTTCACGGACTGCGGCTCGGTTCGAGGGTTCTTCCAGCTCTGACCCGGTAAACGTGTCGCTGCAGATGAGAACGAGTGTGTCCTAATGTCTCTAGTGCACTGTATAGTGTGTAGTATTTACTGTCTACTGCGCACTGTGTAGTACAAAACATTGTCACATGACCTTTAAGTTTAATTAGCATGTTTAAGTGTGTCTAGCTATCCCAGAAAATGAAATTATTTCTATATAAATACTACAATTATTTAAAATTTTCTATGAAAATATTTAAAGTTTTGTAGGTCTGATCAGATAAAGGTCACGGTTGATTTATTACTTCAGATTAATTCATTCCACTAGAAATACGTAGAAGGAAATATAGACCGTCCAAAGATTCCGTGAGGCGCGCTCACATTTACCGCAGATCTGCGAATGTTTGCACACGTTTGCGACTTTCGCATGAGAGCGAAAGATTTCCCCACGCCCAGTTCGCAACAGATCAAGTTGGTAGTGATGGGGAAAATTAAGCTTTGAATCAATAGCATCACAAAATAATTCACTTTTCGATTCGAATTGCTGGAGACGCCACACGCTGGCGACCCCTGCTCGTCAGAAGAGTGTAAAATGCAGCGAAAACTCATGCATAAAACACCTTTTACAAGCAACTGCAGATGCTTTAATGAAAGCGCGATGTATTAAATGCGACATGCATCTGTTGCAGAGTCGCTCCGCTGCGCAGCCACAGGCTCGGCCCCGCCGATGACGAGCTGTACCAGAGGACCACGGTGTCCGTGATGCAGAAGGAGGCGGAGGCGGAGGCAGGAACCATCATCTACAGCTACAGCCCGCGAGGATTCAACATCAGCGGCAACAGAGTGCTGGGCCCGTGTGCCGTGGTGCCGCCGGCCATCCTGCAGTGGAACGTGAGCGCAGATCGAAGCTCAAACCTCGCGCTTCACGCTCGCCGCGCGCTCACCGTGTGTTTCTGTTACAGGTGGGTCGTCACACGGACATCACGGAGGAGAGCTTGTCTCTGTTTCACCTGCTGGAGCCGCGCATCGGTGAGCAAATCATTCCTCCACATGTGCACCAGCGCCACCTGCTGTCTGCAGTGGAAAACAGCTGCTCAGAAAGTAGCTAAATGTCGCTAAACGACGTAAAGTTCCTCCTGTCGTCACTTCACATCTGTTTCTCTCCTAATCCGAGCTCACGTGCTGTACTTCTGTACTTTAATGTATGTCTGAATGTGCAATAAAGCTGGTCTGTCAGACAACGAAACGACTACATGTTAACCAGCAGAACAAAAAGTCGCTAAATTTGTCGCTACTCGCGTTTTTGAAAAAAAGTCGTAAAGGGGTGTGAAAAGTCGTTAATCTAATTGCAATTCTTTCCAGGGTTATTTCTTTGATCAAAAGTTTAATTTCTCAACTGGACACAACTTTATTCGTTAGTAGACTGAGTATGACTGAGATACTGTTTTAACAAATGGGGGCTCGTCTTAAAGATTGTTAACTGGATAAAAATAAATACGTATTCGTTTGATTTAAATGTAGAAATATAGTTTAGCTTATTTGGGTTGTGCTCTGTTTGAGGTAAATGTGAAATTGGCAACCAAATTATTGTTTACTCGTATTATTTTGGAGGTGCATGCAATTTAAACACTTGAGTTATAAAATGTCCTGCGAGTTCGTAGTTGTCATGTAAGGTAAGTGCATTTTTATTATGGTTATAGATTAAACATTGTTCATGTTCCCCAGTAGGTATTAGCAACGCTTTGCGTTGGTTTGTTGTTTTGCCTTTCTTATTTTTGTGTAGGCTTTTGGGTGAAGCACACCGCCGTGGTAACAAATTGGGCTGTTTTGCTCAGTTTTGAAACTATCGGTATATGGTGTTTAATGTCGCTTTGCTCTTGAAAGCTGCACGAAGATTAGGTATATAATAGTTTAGTGTGTGGATAGGCAGTGTAGAAGGGGAAATAATGGACTGATGTTTTCTCTGTAGCTGTTGTTTTTAAATGCACTGGCTTTTCAATTAATTTAATATGGCATCCGTTGAAGAATTTATTAACGCTCCATCAGAGGACGTGTTGAATTTGTTTGTGAAGCAACAGTTGTGGGAACTTGTAGAGTACTTTAAAATTAGTGAGGTAGACAAACGAATAAAGAAAAACGAACTTCGTTCTATTGTGAGAAATTGGTTGATTGAAAACAATTTTTTAATCGTTTCCGCACAGAAAAAACAAGAGGTTGAGAGAAATCCTGTAGATATTTTTTCAGGGTTGTCTTTTGAACAAAGAAAAGAGATTTTGCAAATGCAACAGGATCATGATAAAGAATTGGTCAAGGAAACTAAGCGATTTGAGTTTGAGATTGAAAAATTAAGAACCGATAACTTACTCAAACAACGTGAAATTGAATTTGCACAGAAACAATTAGAGGTTGAAAAATCAACACGTGAGTTTGAGTTGCAAACGGAGCGTTTAAAATTGGTAAAGGAACGTAAACTTTCCCCAGAGCGTGGTGAGAGGAACGATTATGGTGGTTTCGACTTGGCCAGTAATTTAAGATTGCTACCTAAATTTAATGAACATGATCCTGATGTATTTTTCTCTTTGTTTGAGACTATTGCTGAAGAAAGGAATTGGCCAAATACTGTCCGAATTGTTATGCTCCAAACTGTGATTACAGGCAAAGCACAGGAGGCATATGCAGCGCTTTCGATGGACGACCGGAAGGATTATGATAAGGTAAAGGTGACAATCCTAAAGGCTTATGAGTTAGTTCCTGAGGCATACCGCCAGCGTTTTAGGAACTGGAGGAAAGGTGACCGCCAAATGCATTCTGAGGTGGTAAGAGAACTTGTTTCTCATTTTGATCGTTGGTGCAGTGCTTCCAATGTTGATAATTTTGAGAGGTTACGTGATCTTATTATTTTAGAACAGTTCAAGAACATTGTGCCTGACTATATTGCTACATACATAAATGAAAAGAAGCCACATGATGTGTGTGAAGCTGCAGTCTTAGCAGATGATTATGTTTTGACGCATAAATCTGCATATAGAGTTGAACGATCAGGTCATCACTATGGTAACTTTATTGAAAATAGAGTTGCAACAAGAAGATTTGAACCAACTTTTTCTTCAAAATTTGAGAAAAATGGTCGTGGAAAACCCGATCGAGATTTAGTATGCAATTATTGTTTCAACGCTGGACACTGGAAAAATAAGTGTCCTGTTTTGGCCGCAAAATTGAAATCCAGTCAAAAGAAGTCAAATGCTAATGTTAGTCCTGTGTTAATGGCGGAGACTGCAAAAGTTAATGATTTTCAATCTAGTGCCTCTATGGATGAGACTGCGATGTACCAGTCAAAAACTGAAAACCTCTTTGTACCTTTTATAACAGAGGGTTTTGTTTCTTTAACCAAGTCAGAAGCGGCAGTCCCAGTTAAGATTTTAAGAGATACAGGATCTTCTGAATCCTTTATTCTTCAGTCTATCTTGCCTTTTTCTGATGAATCAAGTAAAGGTAGGGATGTTTTGATTAAAGGGATTGGTTTAAACACACTTTCTGTTCCGCTGCATAGAGTAAACTTGACTTCGGAGTTGGTCTGTGGAGAAGTAACCCTGGGAGTCCGTCCATCATTACCAGTGGAAGGTGTCATGGTAATACTTGGGAATGATTTAGCTGGAGGTAGGGTATGGCGAGAGGTAATACCACCACCTGTAGTAATGCCCACTCCGTTGATGGAGAAAGCTGATTTGTTAAAGCAAAAGTTCCCTGAGGTATTTACGTCATGTGTGGTAACTCGTTCAAAGAGTCGTGAGACATCTTTTGAAGAAAAGGAATCAAAGTATGTTGTGCCTGGTTTGTCTACTTTTTCTCCTATTTCTAATAGGGAGCTGGTAATGGCCCAACAGAATGATCCTGGATTACATCAGTTGTTTGAGAAGGTTGTTCCATTGCAAGAGGTAAGAAGTGCTGTCAGTGGATATTTTGTTCAAGATGCGCTGCTCTTGAGGAAATATGTTCCCTGTAAGAAAGGTTTAGTTGGAGAAGCTGTAATTCAAGTAGTGGTACCAAAACCGTTCCGTGAGATGGTAATGAAGGTTGCTCATGGTGAATTGGCAGGTCATTTAGGAGTAAATAAAACTTATGACCGAGTTTTGCGACAATTCTACTGGCCATGCTTGAAGAAGGATATATCAGCCTTCATTAAGACATGTCATACGTGTCAGTTAACAGGCAAACCCAATCAAACTTTGAAACCAGTGCCTCTATGTCCTATAGCTGTCACAAGTAAGCCTTTCGAACATCTAATAATCGACTGTGTGGGTCCGTTACCTACTTCTAAATCAGGTAACGTTTATTTGCTGACAGTAATGTGTCAGGCAACCCGGTATCCGGCAGCTTACCCTCTCAGAAAAATTACTACTAAAGCAGTTGTGAAAGCTCTTACCCAATTCATATCTATTTTCGGGATACCTAAGATTATTCAAAGCGATAAAGGGACAAATTTCACTTCACGTATGTTTGCTGAGATTTTGAGAGTGCTCAATGTGAAACATAATCAATCAAGTGCATATCATGCTCAAAGCCAAGGTGCGCTTGAACGGTTTCACCAAACATTGAAAGCATTGTTGCGCGCTTATTGTGTGGAGTTGAACCGTGATTGGGAGGAAGGGTTACCCTGGTTATTACTTGCAGCTAGAGAAGTACAGCAAGAGAGCTTAGGTTTTAGCCCAAATGATCTGGTTTTTGGTCACAGTGTACGTGGTCCTCTTTCTGTTTTGAGGGAGGGACTGGTGGAAGATGATCCGCCAAAAAACTTGTTAGAATATGTGAATGGTTTTCGTAGACGTTTGTTTTTGGCAGGTTTAAGTGCTCAGAAAAATCTTGTTGGAGCACAGAGTAAAATGAAAAAGCACTTTGACAAACATGCAGAATGTCGTGTTTTTACACCAGGTGATCAGGTGTTAGTTTTGTTGCCTTCATCTGGATCTCCTTTTTGCGCACGATTTACTGGTCCATACAGAGTTCTTTGTAAAATGACAGACCAAAACTATCAGATTGCAACTCCAGATCGACGAAAAGCAAAGCAGTGTTTTCATGTGAATTTACTTAAGCCTTATCATTCTTGTAGTTCTGAAACTCAACCAATTAGTCCAGTTGTCACCATTTCTAGTGCCTCTTTTGATGATCAGCCTCTTTCTGTGGAGGGGGGGGAGGATGTGATTGTCCCTGAGGACTGTGTTTTGCTTCCTCGATTGAAGAATTCAGAGACTCTTCGAAATCTGGAGGCTTTGTTTTTGCATCTATTTGATGTACAGAGGTCAGAATTGACAAAATTGTTGCTTGACTTTCCTTGTTTGTTTGCAGATGTGCCAACTCGTACGCATCTGATCCAGCATGATGTGGATGTGGGAGATGCGCGTCCTATTCGTCAGCGTTTTTATAGAGTTCCTATCAGCAAGCGAAAAGTATTGGAATCTGAAGTTCAGTATATGCTGGAGAATGATATCGCTGTTCCTTCTTGCTCCAGTTGGGCTTCACCATGTTTGCTGGTGAAGAAGCCAGATCTTACTTACAGATTTTGTACTGATTATCGTAAATTGAACGCTATTACTAAACCTGATGCATTTCCACTTCCTCGAATGGAGGATTGTGTGGATCAGGTGGGTACTGCAAAGTTTGTAAGCAAACTGGACCTTTTAAAAGGATATTGGCAGGTGCCTTTAACTCCTAGAGCTCAAGAAATAACTTCGTTCATTACGCCATCTGGGTTATATTCGTACTCGGTTATGAGTTTTGGCCTGCGAAATGCACCCGCAACCTTCCAGAGATTGATGAATAGAGTGGTATTTGGCCTGGAAGGTTGTGCAGTGTATTTGGATGATGTTATCGTTTTTAGTAACACATGGGAGCAACATCTGATACATCTTCGTGCTCTTTTGACCCGTTTAGCAGAGGCTTGTCTTACAGTTAACTTGGCAAAGTGTGAGTTTGCCAAGGGGACAGTAAGATATTTGGGCAAAGAAGTTGGCCAAGGTGAGGTACGTCCTATTCAAGCCAAAGTTGTGGCGATTCAGCATTTTCCTCCCCCATCAACCAAGAAAGAGCTGATGCGATTTCTGGGTATGGTGGGGTATTATCGAGGGTTTTGTCACAACTTTTCAACTGTTGTTGCCCCGCTCACTGATTTGCTCAAGGATTCTGTTAAGTTTGTTTGGAGTGTAAATTGTCAGAAAGCTTTTGACAATGTTAAGCTGTTGTTAACCGCGGCTCCTGTTCTAGCTGCTCCTAGGCTGGATCGGCCATTTAAAATCCAGGTGGATGCGAGTCAAGTTGGTGCTGGGGCTGTTTTGTTGCAGACGGGTGACTCTGGACTTGATCATCCAGTAAGTTTCTTTTCTCGTAAGTTTAATACTTACCAAAAGAATTATTCTGTGATCGAGAAAGAAGCGTTATCTTTAATTTGGGCTCTTCAGCACTTTGATGTATACGTGGGGGGAGGACTACCTGTGGAGGTTTATTCTGATCACAACCCTTTAACGTTTTTACATTCTCTACAGTCTCCGAGTCAGCGGTTGATGCGCTGGATTCTCTTTTTACAGCCTTACAGTCTAGTTGTAAAACACATCAAGGGTTCTGATAACGTAGTGGCAGATGCGTTATCTCGTGTTCCTGATCACACTGAAGAAAAGTAATGTTTAGGCAGTTGTTTCTGTTTTTCTGTGCCCTTTTGTCTCCTTAATTTGCTTTCAGGATCCAGATTGCTGGGGGTAAGGTGAGCAATCATGAAGAATTGAGATGACTGTAGGAACATGATTGTACTGGTGGATCGGATGCTATGGAAAAAAATAGAGTAAAAGGAAAGTATGTTTTAAAAAAAAAAAAAAAAAAAAACGTTTTTCTGGTGTTGTAAGGATCCTTTTCATAGGATTTTACAGGATTTTTTTAAAGGGGGGTGTGTGACGTCTCAGTGAGTCAGTGAGTCACTGTGTTTCTATGAGCTACAGGTAGTAACAGTATCAGTATTACGAGCCCCCATTTGTTGACAGAGCGTTGATTCGGTACAGGTGCAACATTACGTCATCCAATCGGCCAGTCACCTGTAGCTCATAGAAACACAGTGACTCACTGACTCACTGAGACGTCACACACCCCCCTTTAAAAAAATCCTGTAAAATCCTATGAAAAGGATCCTTACAACACCAGAAAAACGTTTTTTTTTTTTTTTTTTTTTTTTTTAAAACATACTTTCCTTTTACTCTATTTTTTTCCATAGCATCCGATCCACCAGTACAATCATGTTCCTACAGTCATCTCAATTCTTCATGATTGCTCACCTTACCCCCAGCAATCTGGATCCTGAAAGCAAATTAAGGAGACAAAAGGGCACAGAAAAACAGAAACAACTGCCTAAACATTACTTTTCTTCAGTGTGATCAGGAACACGAGATAACGCATCTGCCACTACGTTATCAGAACCCTTGATGTGTTTTACAACTAGACTGTAAGGCTGTAAAAAGAGAATCCAGCGCATCAACCGCTGACTCGGAGACTGTAGAGAATGTAAAAACGTTAAAGGGTTGTGATCAGAATAAACCTCCACAGGTAGTCCTCCCCCCACGTATACATCAAAGTGCTGAAGAGCCCAAATTAAAGATAACGCTTCTTTCTCGATCACAGAATAATTCTTTTGGTAAGTATTAAACTTACGAGAAAAGAAACTTACTGGATGATCAAGTCCAGAGTCACCCGTCTGCAACAAAACAGCCCCAGCACCAACTTGACTCGCATCCACCTGGATTTTAAATGGCCGATCCAGCCTAGGAGCAGCTAGAACAGGAGCCGCGGTTAACAACAGCTTAACATTGTCAAAAGCTTTCTGACAATTTACACTCCAAACAAACTTAACAGAATCCTTGAGCAAATCAGTGAGCGGGGCAACAACAGTTGAAAAGTTGTGACAAAACCCTCGATAATACCCCACCATACCCAGAAATCGCATCAGCTCTTTCTTGGTTGATGGGGGAGGAAAATGCTGAATCGCCACAACTTTGGCTTGAATAGGACGTACCTCACCTTGGCCAACTTCTTTGCCCAAATATCTTACTGTCCCCTTGGCAAACTCACACTTTGCCAAGTTAACTGTAAGACAAGCCTCTGCTAAACGGGTCAAAAGAGCACGAAGATGTATCAGATGTTGCTCCCATGTGTTACTAAAAACGATAACATCATCCAAATACACTGCACAACCTTCCAGGCCAAATACCACTCTATTCATCAATCTCTGGAAGGTTGCGGGTGCATTTCGCAGGCCAAAACTCATAACCGAGTACGAATATAACCCAGATGGCGTAATGAACGAAGTTATTTCTTGAGCTCTAGGAGTTAAAGGCACCTGCCAATATCCTTTTAAAAGGTCCAGTTTGCTTACAAACTTTGCAGTACCCACCTGATCCACACAATCCTCCATTCGAGGAAGTGGAAATGCATCAGGTTTAGTAATAGCGTTCAATTTACGATAATCAGTACAAAATCTGTAAGTAAGATCTGGCTTCTTCACCAGCAAACATGGTGAAGCCCAACTGGAGCAAGAAGGAACAGCGATATCATTCTCCAGCATATACTGAACTTCAGATTCCAATACTTTTCGCTTGCTGATAGGAACTCTATAAAAACGCTGACGAATAGGACGCGCATCTCCCACATCCACATCATGCTGGATCAGATGCGTACGAGTTGGCACATCTGCAAACAAACAAGGAAAGTCAAGCAACAATTTTGTCAATTCTGACCTCTGTACATCAAATAGATGCAAAAACAAAGCCTCCAGATTTCGAAGAGTCTCTGAATTCTTCAATCGAGGAAGCAAAACACAGTCCTCAGGGACAATCACATCCTCCCCCCCCTCCACAGAAAGAGGCTGATCATCAAAAGAGGCACTAGAAATGGTGACAACTGGACTAATTGGTTGAGTTTCAGAACTACAAGAATGATAAGGCTTAAGTAAATTCACATGAAAACACTGCTTTGCTTTTCGTCGATCTGGAGTTGCAATCTGATAGTTTTGGTCTGTCATTTTACAAAGAACTCTGTATGGACCAGTAAATCGTGCGCAAAAAGGAGATCCAGATGAAGGCAACAAAACTAACACCTGATCACCTGGTGTAAAAACACGACATTCTGCATGTTTGTCAAAGTGCTTTTTCATTTTACTCTGTGCTCCAACAAGATTTTTCTGAGCACTTAAACCTGCCAAAAACAAACGTCTACGAAAACCATTCACATATTCTAACAAGTTTTTTGGCGGATCATCTTCCACCAGTCCCTCCCTCAAAACAGAAAGAGGACCACGTACACTGTGACCAAAAACCAGATCATTTGGGCTAAAACCTAAGCTCTCTTGCTGTACTTCTCTAGCTGCAAGTAATAACCAGGGTAACCCTTCCTCCCAATCACGGTTCAACTCCACACAATAAGCGCGCAACAATGCTTTCAATGTTTGGTGAAACCGTTCAAGCGCACCTTGGCTTTGAGCATGATATGCACTTGATTGATTATGTTTCACATTGAGCACTCTCAAAATCTCAGCAAACATACGTGAAGTGAAATTTGTCCCTTTATCGCTTTGAATAATCTTAGGTATCCCGAAAATAGATATGAATTGGGTAAGAGCTTTCACAACTGCTTTAGTAGTAATTTTTCTGAGAGGGTAAGCTGCCGGATACCGGGTTGCCTGACACATTACTGTCAGCAAATAAACGTTACCTGATTTAGAAGTAGGTAACGGACCCACACAGTCGATTATTAGATGTTCGAAAGGCTTACTTGTGACAGCTATAGGACATAGAGGCACTGGTTTCAAAGTTTGATTGGGTTTGCCTGTTAACTGACACGTATGACATGTCTTAATGAAGGCTGATATATCCTTCTTCAAGCATGGCCAGTAGAATTGTCGCAAAACTCGGTCATAAGTTTTATTTACTCCTAAATGACCTGCCAATTCACCATGAGCAACCTTCATTACCATCTCACGGAACGGTTTTGGTACCACTACTTGAATTACAGCTTCTCCAACTAAACCTTTCTTACAGGGAACATATTTCCTCAAGAGCAGCGCATCTTGAACAAAATATCCACTGACAGCACTTCTTACCTCTTGCAATGGAACAACCTTCTCAAACAACTGATGTAATCCAGGATCATTCTGTTGGGCCATTACCAGCTCCCTATTAGAAATAGGAGAAAAAGTAGACAAACCAGGCACAACATACTTTGATTCCTTTTCTTCAAAAGATGTCTCACGACTCTTTGAACGAGTTACCACACATGACGTAAATACCTCAGGGAACTTTTGCTTTAACAAATCAGCTTTCTCCATCAACGGAGTGGGCATTACTACAGGTGGTGGTATTACCTCTCGCCATACCCTACCTCCAGCTAAATCATTCCCAAGTATTACCATGACACCTTCCACTGGTAATGATGGACGGACTCCCAGGGTTACTTCTCCACAGACCAACTCCGAAGTCAAGTTTACTCTATGCAGCGGAACAGAAAGTGTGTTTAAACCAATCCCTTTAATCAAAACATCCCTACCTTTACTTGATTCATCAGAAAAAGGCAAGATAGACTGAAGAATAAAGGATTCAGAAGATCCTGTATCTCTTAAAATCTTAACTGGGACTGCCGCTTCTGACTTGGTTAAAGAAACAAAACCCTCTGTTATAAAAGGTACAAAGAGGTTTTCAGTTTTTGACTGGTACATCGCAGTCTCATCCATAGAGGCACTAGATTGAAAATCATTAACTTTTGCAGTCTCCGCCATTAACACAGGACTAACATTAGCATTTGACTTCTTTTGACTGGATTTCAATTTTGCGGCCAAAACAGGACACTTATTTTTCCAGTGTCCAGCGTTGAAACAATAATTGCATACTAAATCTCGATCGGGTTTTCCACGACCATTTTTCTCAAATTTTGAAGAAAAAGTTGGTTCAAATCTTCTTGTTGCAACTCTATTTTCAATAAAGTTACCATAGTGATGACCTGATCGTTCAACTCTATATGCAGATTTATGCGTCAAAACATAATCATCTGCTAAGACTGCAGCTTCACACACATCATGTGGCTTCTTTTCATTTATGTATGTAGCAATATAGTCAGGCACAATGTTCTTGAACTGTTCTAAAATAATAAGATCACGTAACCTCTCAAAATTATCAACATTGGAAGCACTGCACCAACGATCAAAATGAGAAACAAGTTCTCTTACCACCTCAGAATGCATTTGGCGGTCACCTTTCCTCCAGTTCCTAAAACGCTGGCGGTATGCCTCAGGAACTAACTCATAAGCCTTTAGGATTGTCACCTTTACCTTATCATAATCCTTCCGGTCGTCCATCGAAAGCGCTGCATATGCCTCCTGTGCTTTGCCTGTAATCACAGTTTGGAGCATAACAATTCGGACAGTATTTGGCCAATTCCTTTCTTCAGCAATAGTCTCAAACAAAGAGAAAAATACATCAGGATCATGTTCATTAAATTTAGGTAGCAATCTTAAATTACTGGCCAAGTCGAAACCACCATAATCGTTCCTCTCACCACGCTCTGGGGAAAGTTTACGTTCCTTTACCAATTTTAAACGCTCCGTTTGCAACTCAAACTCACGTGTTGATTTTTCAACCTCTAATTGTTTCTGTGCAAATTCAATTTCACGTTGTTTGAGTAAGTTATCGGTTCTTAATTTTTCAATCTCAAACTCAAATCGCTTAGTTTCCTTGACCAATTCTTTATCATGATCCTGTTGCATTTGCAAAATCTCTTTTCTTTGTTCAAAAGACAACCCTGAAAAAATATCTACAGGATTTCTCTCAACCTCTTGTTTTTTCTGTGCGGAAACGATTAAAAAATTGTTTTCAATCAACCAATTTCTCACAATAGAACGAAGTTCGTTTTTCTTTATTCGTTTGTCTACCTCACTAATTTTAAAGTACTCTACAAGTTCCCACAACTGTTGCTTCACAAACAAATTCAACACGTCCTCTGATGGAGCGTTAATAAATTCTTCAACGGATGCCATATTAAATTAATTGAAAAGCCAGTGCATTTAAAAACAACAGCTACAGAGAAAACATCAGTCCATTATTTCCCCTTCTACACTGCCTATCCACACACTAAACTATTATATACCTAATCTTCGTGCAGCTTTCAAGAGCAAAGCGACATTAAACACCATATACCGATAGTTTCAAAACTGAGCAAAACAGCCCAATTTGTTACCACGGCGGTGTGCTTCACCCAAAAGCCTACACAAAAATAAGAAAGGCAAAACAACAAACCAACGCAAAGCGTTGCTAATACCTACTGGGGAACATGAACAATGTTTAATCTATAACCATAATAAAAATGCACTTACCTTACATGACAACTACGAACTCGCAGGACATTTTATAACTCAAGTGTTTAAATTGCATGCACCTCCAAAATAATACGAGTAAACAATAATTTGGTTGCCAATTTCACATTTACCTCAAACAGAGCACAACCCAAATAAGCTAAACTATATTTCTACATTTAAATCAAACGAATACGTATTTATTTTTATCCAGTTAACAATCTTTAAGACGAGCCCCCATTTGTTACTTTTATTTAGAATAATTTTCCTTTTCATTTTAGTTAAAATTTTGTTGTATGTTTGACATTTTTATTAGTTTTTATTTCAGTTTTAGTTATTTTAGTACATCAAGTTAAACTAAATGAAAATGAGAAATGTTGCCTTTGGCAACTAGCTGAAATAAAATAAGTTTTATTTTTATATTCTATTGTATTTCCACAGAGCCCCGCACAAATGAATTAACACTTCAGTCACATGATTACTAATACACCAGCGCGTTTTACAAATTCATTCCTTCGCTTTAAAGTAAACTGTGCAGACGATATAATTCGTTCCTTAGTTTTAAGCAAATCGTGTGGACAATATAATAATTTGTTCTCCCATTTTACTAAATCATGTCCACGTTGTAATAATTTGTTCCCTTGTTTTAGTGAATTATTTCAGCAAGGCCACGATTTAACTAAAACGAGAGAACGAATTGTTAATTCTTTGAAACAAAATATATTTTGCATGTCATGTGTGGGGCTCTGTATATTTCAGTTTGTGCTTATTTTGTTTCAAGCAGTGAAAATGATGTTTTGTGGCTTTAGTTAGCTGGAACAATACATCGATTCTCGATTCACGATACAAAATCTGGAGTGATTCCGATATTTTCCGATGTATCGCGATTCTCTCTCGAATCGATCCTGAGCTCAGTTTTAACAGCAGATGGCGCTAAAACACACGTAACGTTACTCTGCTTGCTTACAGTTCCTTACACACACACCATTTAAACGTAAAATAATCATTTAAAAAGTTGGAAAAGTTTGCAGTGGGCTGCGTTTCATTAATCTGGCATCATAAAAGCATTCTTTAACCTGACATGACTGTCCAGCACTCTTCTTCGTGAGCTTTTGAGCGTGTGGTTAAACACTGGCCTAGAGCGCCATCTGCTGTTACAACTAAGCTCAGAATCGATTCAAGAGAGAAAACATCATGATCGATTCAGATCTGCTGTATGGAGACGTATTGTCCCAGCCCTAGCTAACGGTAACTGATGGTGGTCTTGCAGAGGTTCTGGTTTTGGGGACGGGAGCTCGTACTGAACGTCTGGATCCAAACGTGCTGGACTCCCTGAGGAAGAAGGGCATCGCCGTCGAGGTTCAGGACACGGTAAACGCCCTCACATTCTCTTCACTGTATGAAGCCACACACGTCAGCGCCGGTTCACCGTTTGAATCTTTCTCTTGCAGCCTAACGCATGTGCGACGTTCAACTTCCTGTCCAGCGAGAGGCGATTAGTAGCGGCCGCGTTGATTCCCCCTCCGGCCTCGAGCGCCGTCGAATGACAGCATCACGCAGGAAACATGTTTTGTGATGTCATTTCCTCATGTGTGTCACGTGACCTCTGTAAATGTCTTTATGGCAGAGTTCTGCTGATGAATGTATAGTGAATACAGACAGATTAAAGGTATTAAAGGTATTGTGTGTGTCCCAGATTGAGGCTGTTAATCTCTCTGTCCTCTGTGATAATGGGTTAATCTGAGCTCAGACAC
Organism: Ancherythroculter nigrocauda; assembly: GCA_036281575.1. Classification (NCBI taxonomy): domain Eukaryota; kingdom Metazoa; phylum Chordata; class Actinopteri; order Cypriniformes; family Xenocyprididae; genus Ancherythroculter; species Ancherythroculter nigrocauda. The sequence continues at coordinate 61,982,118 of VTFQ01000002.1, forward strand.
AAACACACACTCGTCATCACATCACATCTTTATTAGCACCAGCGTTACCATCTACCACACATCACAGCACACACAGGAAACAGAAGTTGACAACTGTTGGAGAACGTGAATATCTGCAAATGCAAATGAAGGAAACACTTACAACAAACATCAGTGTTTACAAGAAAAGATCTGCACAAACTACCATCAGTCATTTCATTGTGTTCATGTGTCTTTCTCTATTTAATGTTGGTTTGATTCTATAGGTGACAGAATTGATTCAAATTAGCTAATGCTAGGTCTACATTAATCCAGATACATGTGAAAAAGCATCATTTTTTCAATATTTTGATGCATTTTTGTCCTGCGAAAAGCTCTCTCAAGCAGATATATATTATACTTTGGACTGTGAAAACAAAGGTGCGCACGTTTAGTCATGTGACGCATATCATACCCATAGATATCTGTCCATATGTGCTATTCACTTTCATAGTGTTGCTGAAGATAAATGTGACTTCATTTTACATTCCTGCAAAGGTGACCGGAAATGTACTGCAGCCAAACATGATTTGTGTTTTAGACCAAACGTGGAATGCCGATTAAGTGCGACCAGTAAAAGGGTGAGATATTTTGTGTCAGAAGAGTAGCGTGAGAACTTGATACGGTATCATCTAAGGGAGCTTTTATTAGCTTTCATGCAGTTAGATGTTTTAAGAGTAAGAAACTTTTGGAAAACGCTTGAAAGTGTGGACGGATTTCAAATGTGTCCGGATGAATGCAGACGCAGCCTGATTCAGCTGAAGTCTCGCACATAGTTTCATGTTTCTGACAGCAGGGGGAATTACTGACCCTTAAAGGGATCGTCCACCCAAAAACGATCGTTCTGTCATCATGTACCTGCACGACGTTCGTTATTCAGTAGATATTTTGAAGAACATTGGGAACCAAACAACACTGGCAGACAAAAACCCACAGACAGTGTTTCTCAGTTGTGTTCAAATGATAACGATGACAGAATGATCACGTTTGGCTGAACGATCCCTCGTTCACTCGTCAGAGTCGCTGTCGCCGTCTCTGGGGTTCCTGAAGATGAACTCTGACCCCGTGATGCGGCGGTAAAGATCCATGATGTCTTCGGTGTCGGTCTCGAAGTGCGTCGTGGGGTCGTACGATCGAGAGATGAAGATCTAGATGAAAAACACAATAATCAGCAGTGCTGGCGGGCGTTGGTGTCACATGACACTAGAGCTGCACGATTAATCGTTAAAAGATGGCGATCTCGATTCAAACACCCACACGGTCTCATTCCTAAATGACAGCGATTCGGCTCTTCGTTTAAAGCGGTATTAGTAAAGCAGTAAGAACTCAGTAAGATTTGCGAAGCTCCCCCTACAGTTTCCTTCAGTGAATCACACTGTCATAAATACTCCAAGCGCAGCTCTGGACTACAACGACTACAACGCTCACCAACGCAGTAGTTTTGCAAATACAGTACACTCGATGGAGGTGGGTAATTTTCTAAATTGTCTTATAAAGTCATAATATATACATTGTTTTTGAATTACCATAAAGCATTTTGTCACTCTCGCGTGAACGTGAACATGAGACGAGATTGTGTCGGGTCGATGCAGCTCAACTAGCAAGTGCTGTTTTCTGGCGTAGACGTGCCAGAGGGGGTTAGTGCTCGCCTCAAACACACCACTACAAGTCAATTAACCATCGTGAGGACTTAGAAAACTATTTATGAAGGTAAAAAAAGTTACTTAGTTCTGCTTTAATAAAGTACGATCACAGCGAACATTCAGATCATCACCCAGTCATGTATAGATATGTAACATGCGGTACCGTTATTTTTGTTACAAATATTCATATTATCACATAAAAGTTTATAGTTCAGATATAAACACTGATGTCTACGGTAGCCATCAAAATCAAGTAAATCACCTTTTGAAAGTAACTTGATGCTTCAAATAAAGATTGTATTCATTACATCATTACACCAGTAGGTGGCGACAAGTGACTGTTAAAAATATGTATTTGTCATTGAATCATTCATTTAAGAGATTCGTTCAAAAACACTGATCCAGTAATGAAGTCTTTATGAGTGAGTCATTGAATCATTCACTCAAACAGATTTTTTAAACACTTTAAATAGACTGCAGAAATTTTGTCAGAACCTCTAGTAAATTACATGTTATTTTTTTTAGTTTTCTGTTCAGAATTGCAATCTCTGTTTGAGACAAAAATAATCATGATTCTCAAGTTATCCAGAATCGTGCAGCTCTACGTGACACTGTTGTCTTTTTAGAGCAGCTTTACAGCAGAATCGAATTTATCACTGTGAAACAATCTGTTCTGTATGAAGCGCAGCAGACATAAAGCTGACTTGAGCGTTCGTTACCTGACTCCGGCGGCCATCGTCCGTCGGGACCATCAGGTTACTGACGGACACAAACCTGCGGAACAGAAGTACCGTGAGTGACACGCATGTACATCACGCCACTGCTGAGAGGTTTGGTGCTCACTTTTCCATGATGGGCTCCAGCAGGGCCAAACCGGGCTGAACCTCCTTCTCAGGGTTGCTGGTCTCCACCATGGTGCTCACGGCAGCGATGTACTTCCCTTCGGTGGCCACGTTATGAGAGTAGGACACCAGGCACACGTAGATATCTGCACACAAACACCAGACGCACACTGACGGCGCGCTGAAGACGGAGACCACACACAAGCCAACAGGTTCTGACGCTCTCACCTGACTTCCTGTTGAGGTGCGCCTGCGGGATGATGATCTGGCAGGAGTTGGCATCATGCGTGTTTTTGATGGGGTGGTTGAGCAGACAGATGACCCGTATGACGCGGCCGGCTTTCTTCACGCGCTCCGGCACGTAACTGGGGTCGCAGATCAGCTGCTTACAGAGGAAGACCTTCATCGGGACACAAACACAGTCAGATCATCACCATCATCACTGTCATCACGAGGGGCGGATGAAGGTGCGTTTCTGCTCACCTCTCCTTCAGACCGCACCGCTGCCACATGGCCGCCCTCCATCACGATCTCGTCCACGCGTCTGTTCAGCATGTAGCTGTTCCCGTAGACGGCGCTTAGCCTGCGGAGCGACACGCGTCTTTCAGGCTTCATGTGTGAGCGCTCACTGGTCTCATGCCATGTCTGAATCTCACCTGATGAATCCCTGCGGCAGCTCGCCCAGACCGAACAGCGGGTAGAGAAACGGGCTGAAGTTGTAGCGCGCCAGAGACTCGGAGTACAGCTTGATCCGGTTGATGGTCTTCAGACACGGCTGCTCCAGGTAACTAATCGACACACAGTTTCACAGGTCAACAAAATCACACAGACACACACTGAACTGAGTAACGTCTGAGACTCGCTTCAGAAGAACAGAAGACATTAGCATAGCATGGACAATGTAATATTTTACTAATACTGTTCATTATCTCTATATTTTCCAGAATCAGGAAGTGTGTTGCTTTCAAATAAAGTCTAATATCGTATGAGTTTGTATCCTCACTTATCGTTGACGTGAAGGGCGAGAGCGTGACCTGTGAACTCCATGACATCATCGCCCAGGTCAAAGTGACGGAACACGTCCCTCATGGTGGTTCTGCGCGGGTCCATGTCCTGATGCGTCCGTGGATCGTTCTCCTCGAAGTTCAGGATGAAGGACATGAACTTACGGAACCTGCGCTTGTCAAACATCCCCATCAGATCTGAGAGAAACACCAGGGTTATCATCCTGAACTAAAACTGAACACATCCATGAGAAATATTTACGTTACGTGAAATGAATGAAACGGTAACTGAAATAAAATATTTTTTTCAGTTACTTGCCAAGGCAACAGTTCTCATCTTTGTTTACTTTACATTGAAATACTAAAATAACTAAAGTGAACACTGAAATAAAAATACATAAAACTATCAAAAATATTTAAAAAAAAAAAATAAAACTAATAAAATAACAAAAATGAAAATAGAAAATACAGTATAAAAATAAAGCAATTATTAAAAATTACCTGAATTCTGCGTCTCAGTCTCAGTGCAGGGAACTTTGTGAAGTTTCCCTCCTTTGAACACGAAACTGCCTTCAACCACCTTGAAGTCCAGATAGCGAGTGACTTCAGTGTAGAGCAGCATCTTCACCAGCTGCCCTGTGATGAAGAGACACCATCATCATCATCATCATCAACATCACCATCACCATCGTCAACATAAGCATCAACACACACTCACACAAACACTCACAATCACGCACACTCACACACTCTCACATACACACTCTCAAACACACACTCTTTCTCTCTCACACACACACACACACACACACGACTCTCACCGTTTGCAAGGAGAAACTTAGGAATCAGATCCACATTCCAGTCTTTCCCGCGTCCCATTGATGTGGAAGGAACAGGAACCTGGAACCTCTTATAAAGCTGTTCAGAAGAACAAGTCAAGTCTTTATTTCTACAGTGCTTTATACAATACAGATTGTTTGTGTGTGTGAGTTATGCTCCTCGACTAGTGCTCAGTATGACCTCACCATCACAAACACCATAAAAAACACATTTAAGGCATCTTGGAGACACCACTGCTCCAAACACTGACTGCCACCGTATGAGCCAGAGGCAGCTGAACTTTGACAGCCTTGATGAAACTGCCATCAGGCCTCTGAAAAACAACAATCAAGTCTACCATCCTTGCTACCTGCAAAACCATTCTTGGGTACAAATCCAGAAAATACCAGTTTGAGAATGACACAGGGATAGAAATAAGGAAAGACTTTCGTGCCTGGCAAAATGATGTAATAATAATAATAAGTTTAATTTATATAGCGCTTTTCCAGAGCTCAAAGCGCTTTACCAACAAAACATAAACACAAGAAAAACACAGTATACAATACAAAGAAACAATACAGTGAACATATCAAACATCACAGATAATCATGGTATTGAAAAAAAATGCATAATCCGGAGTGAGACAGATACAGTTATTTGACTAGATTGTCTGTGCAACAGAAACGGTAGAGTAAAAATGCAGCAAACAGTCCCTCGTGCAAGCAAATCGCGTCAAACTACACCTCGAAGATTGAACACAACAACATCCAAAAAGTGCAAACTCCAGGACCTCAAGCAACAAACGGGAACACTCGATGATAACTTGATGTTCACCACAGAGCCCGATCGAGTGCAAACGGCAAGTGGGAAAACTCGACATAAAGACGCAGACACTCCGTCCACAGCATTCACACCGCAAACAACGCCAGGCAGGCAGGCCGGCGGGTTCATGTAGGCCAGATGAAACACCCAACAAGTGGCATAGTGGGGCACACCACCTCTGCACACCAGTGGGAATCATAACATGAATTGTCCAGTTAAAGTCCAGGTGAAGTATGTAAGACATAAAAACATTTTAACAGGACAAAAAAGACAAACAGCCCTGTGTGAAGCGGCAGCCAAACGCGCACAGCGTACTCACACCGGAAACACGTAACCTGCAAGACCAAAAGGCTGGCTCACTCCAGAGTCAAGGCGGATGTCCAGAGATGGGTGAGGGAGTTAAATAACTCTTGGTGGACAGACAAGGATCTGGAAATCCAGAGACTGACAGACTCGGGTGACACCAGAGGTCCAAGCTACCGTGGGCGGCCTAAACCCCCTGCGCACAAAGGACAGGCAGGAGAGGAGTTCTCTTCCAAGAACTCCTCAACAGTTACAGCACAACTGAAATAGACATTACTAAACAGATCCCCATCAGAGAAGACATGGGGAGACCTCCAACTATAACAGAGGTACAAGACGCCATCAGGAGCTAAGAACAACAAGGCCGCCGGTCCAGATGGGATCCCAGCTGAGATTTTAAAAGAAGGTGGATCAGAGCTATTGTACCACATTCATGCCCTAATCCTCAAGGTCTGGGAATAATAAGAACTTCCCTCGGAGCTCAGGGATGCTCTAATAGTGACCATATTCAAGAAGGAGGACAAGGCTGAATGTGGAAATTACAGGGGCATCTCGCTCCTGTCAACAAGTCCTTGCAAACCGACTGCTACCACTGTCTGAGGAAGTACTCCCAGAATCACAGTGTGGCTTCAGCCCATCCAGAGGTACAGCAGACATGACATTCACACCATAAAAGTGGACAACACCACCTTTGAAAACATGACCACTTCCCCTACCTCAGCAGCCTTCTTTCCTGACAAGCTGACGTCGACTCTGAGGTCAATTGCCTGAGTTGTGCCAGTGGAGCCTACGCCAGACTCAGGAAAAGTGTCTTCGAAGTCTGAGACCTAACAGCCCGAACAAAACTCCTGATCTACAGAGCCGCTGTCCTCCCCACCCTGCTGTATGGAGCGCGTCATGGACCACCTACAGCAGGCACTGGAACAATAGCACCAGAGATCCTTACGAAAGGCTGGGAGGACAGACGCACCAACATCAGCGTCCTGGAGGAAGCCACTGTAATAATGCAGTACCAACTTCGATTGACCGGGAATCCATGCAAGACGGTACTGCACATCATGCAATAGCATCAGCTTCACAAGGAATAAGATAAAAAAGCCCAACCACCACCAAAGATCAGCGCTCTGCTCTGCCCACACTGCAGCAAAGAGTGAGATCACGGATCGGCCTCTACAGCCGTCTAAAGACCCAAGAGTAGATGACCCAAGGACAGTCATCCTCGAGTGACCGCTGCTGCTGATGTGTGTGTGTGTGTGTGTGTGTGTGTGTGTGACGGCTGACCTCTTCCAGGGGTGAAATAGAGGCGCTCTCTCCTCCATAATACGGGTTACAGTCTATATGAAGGACCTTCTTCCCGTTGACTGACATCAGTCCAGATAAAACACATTCCTGCAGGACACAAGCAGATGACTGAGCAGGAACATCATCAACACTCCTCGATAACCAGTCTGAACCAGTCTGATGATTCTTACCTTCAGTCCTGTTCCCAGAACAATCACATCAAACTCCGGCATTCTGACGCTCGACCGTCTGAAACACACACTTCATCCGTCTGCTTCAGCCGTGTGTGTGTGTGTGTGTGTAATTACTTTATTATCCTAAACTCATAATCCTCACGTCATGGAGGGTCACTGACATTCACACCATCTCTCTGTTTATCTGCGGCTTTATGAGTGACAGCTAGCCTAGTTTGAGATATTACTTCATTTTTAGATTTGAGCCAATTCATTTTCACAATAATAAAACCATAAAAGATAACACATTAATTGTAATAAACAATGTTTCTCAATATATTATTATTCATACACGAATTGAGCACTCAGTTTAAAGTACATTTTATTTATTTAGTAGCTCTACTTTCACAATAAACATTGATTCAAAGCAGCTTCATGTTAAAGTTTGTAATAACTTAATATCTTCATGCCTTACAGTCACATTTATCAGATCAGACATGGATGATAATATAGTTTACATTCTGCGATGACAAGAGACAGTTTTTGACAGTGCATACACATTTCCCATCATGCTCAGTTCGAAAGTTACTACATCCCCCAGCATGCTCAGCGCCAGAAACTTCCTCGATCCGATGAACCGGTCGAGTTTTGTGAGTTTCGCTCCTTTTCACGTCTTAAGGTCGTTTTAAAGCGATAGTTTGATCAGAAACAGACGCGCGAAGCTGTTGTTTGGGACGGTAAAGATTCACATTCGCGATCGCGCTGATCAGCGTCTCTTCCTGAAACACACAGAATGACTGAAGCAGTAAGTCATTCATCTTTATATGTCTGATTTGTAATTCTGCGCTCCAATATTCACCAGCAGAGCAGTCTGCTCAGTGCTGCAGTAATAACGCTGTCTTCACCTGTCAGTTCTCAGATGAGCAGCACACGCGCGTTCACGAGCGCAAACCCGAGGGTTTCCTGGAGCGTCTGAGCGCGAGCACGGGCGGCGTGATCGCGGGCCTGTGTCTGTTCGTGCTGTCATTATACGTGCTGTTCACAAATGAGGTGAGAGTAAATCAATCAATCAATCAGTCAATCAATCGATCAGTCCATCTGTCAATCATCTGTGTGTCTGTAGGGTCGCGCTCTGCGCACGAGCTCGTCTCTGGATGAGGGTCTCTCTCAGGTCGTGTCTCTTCATCCAGACATGATGTTGGACCCTCAGAACAACAATCGCCTGGTTCATCTGACCGGAACCCTGCGGACCGCACAGGTGACATTATCGACTCTTAAAGGGCCAGTTCACTAAAAAATAAAAAAAATTCTGTCATGAATTTCTTTCTTTGACTGAACACTAAAGAAGATATTTTGAAGACTATGAGTAACCAAACAGTTGATGGGTTAAAAAATACTAAGGAAGTAAATAGGGCCAACTGTTTGGTTACCCATATTCTTCAAAATATTTTCTTTAGTGTTCAGCCTTCTTTGGATTTAAAGGGATAGTTCACACAAAAATGAAAATTCTGTCTGTGTTGTTTTCAGTCGATGCTTGAACAAAACTTCACTAAACATTATTTGTATTTGTTTAAATGTTTATATTTAAAAAAAAAAAAAAAAAACTAATTTGGGTAGATACATAATTAAATAGGTATGTTATGATTATAAAAAACGCCTTATGTGAATCTGAAATGTTTGTATTCAAAGCAATTGTTAATTTTAACTCCTGGTTTACAGCATTAGTTCAGAGATTGTTTTCCTTGAGAAACATTGATGTACTGTATCTGATATATATCCAAATGAATGGATATGGAATCAGAATCAGAACTGAATGCAATTATGAGCCAGTGAATGGGACTGGAATGGACTGACGGTTCTGTGTGTCCGCAGCCACTGTACGACCCAAACTACGGCGTGTCGGTGCAGGCGGTGAAACTGCAGAGGCAGGTGGAGATGTACCAGTGGGTGGAGTACAGCGAGAGCAGGTCGACACACGTCTGTCTGACACACGGCCATCAGCACATTCACTCGCATTCATCATCTGATTCACTCGCATTCATCATCTGATTCATCATCTGATTCACTCACATTCATCACACTGATTCATCATCTGATTCACTCACATTCATCACACTGATTCATCATCTAATTCACTCACACTCATGCTGATTCATCACACTGATTCATCATCTGATTCACTCACATTCATCACACTGATTCATCATCTGATTCACTCACATTCATCACACTGATTCATCATCTAATTCACTCACACTCATGCTGATTCATCACACTGATTCATCATCTGATTCACTCACATTCATCACACTGATTCATCATCTGATTCACTCACATTCATCACACTGATTCATCATCTGATTCACTCACATTAATCACACTGATTCATCATCTAATTCACTCACACTCATCATGCTGATTCATCACACTGATTCATCATCTGATTCACTCACATTCATCACACTGATTCATCATCTAATTCACTCACACTCATCATGCTGATTCATCACACTGATTCATCATCTGATTCACTCGCATTCATCACACTGATTCATCATCTGATTCACTCACATTCATCACACTGATTCATCATCTAATTCACTCACACTCATCATGCTGATTCATCACACTGATTCATCATCTGATTCACTCGCATTCATCACACTGATTCATCATCTGATTCACTCACATTCATCACACTGATTCATCATCTAATTCACTCACACTCATCACACTGATTCATCATCTGATTCACTCACATTCATCACACTGATTCATCATCTAATTCACTCACACTCATCATGCTGATTCATCACACTGATTCATCATCTCATTCACTCACATTCATCACACTGATTCATCATCTGATTCACTCACATTCATCACACTGATTCATCATCTAATTCACTCACACTCATCATGCTGATTCATCACACTGATTCATCATCTGATTCACTCACATTCATCACACTGATTCATCATCTAATTCACTCACACTCATCACACTGATTCATCATCTGATTCACTCGCATTCATCATCTGATTCACTCACATTCATCACACTGATTCATCATCTGATTCACTCATTCATCACACTGATTCATCATCTAATTCACTCACACTCATCATGCTGATTCATCACACTGATTCATCATCTGATTCACTCACATTCATCACACTGATTCATCATCTCATTCACTCACATTCATCGCACTGATTCATCATCTGATTCACTCACATTCATCACACTGATTCATCATCTAATTCACTCACACATCATGCTGATTCATCACACTGATTCATCATCTGATTCACTCACATTCATCACACTGATTCATCATCTGATTCACTCACATTCATCACACTGATTCATCATCTAATTCACTCACATTCATCACACTGATTCTTCATCTAATTCACTCACACCCATCATGCTGATTCATCACACTGATTCATCATCTAATTCACTCACACTCATCATGCTGATTCATCACACTGATTCATCACCTGATTCACTCACATTCATCACACTGATTCATCATCTAATTCACTCACACCCATCATGCTGATTCATCACACTGATTCATCATCTGATTCACTCGCATTCATCATCTGATTCACTCACATTCATCACACTGATTCATCATCTGATTCACTCACATTCATCGCACTGATTCATCATCTGATTCACTCACATTCATCACACTGATTCATCATCTAATTCACTCACACTCATCATGCTGATTCACTCGCATTCATCATCTGATTCACTCACATTCATCACACTGATTCATCATCTGATTCACTCACATTCATCACACTGATTCATCATCTAATTCACTCACACTCATCATGCTGATTCACTCGCATTCATCATCTGATTCACTCACATTCATCACACTGATTCATCATCTGATTCACTCACATTCATCACACTGATTCATCATCTGATTCACTCACATTCATCACACTGATTCATCATCTGATTCACTCACATTCATCACACTGATTCATCATCTAATTCACTCACACTCATCATGCTGATTCACTCGCATTCATCATCTGATTCACTCACATTCATCACACTGATTCATCATCTGATTCACTCACATTCATCACACTGATTCATCATCTAATTCACTCACACTCATCATGCTGATTCACTCGCATTCATCATCTGATTCACTCACATTCATCACACTGATTCATCATCTGATTCACTCACATTCATCACACTGATTCATCATCTGATTCACTCACATTCATCACACTGATTCATCATCTGATTCACTCACATTCATCACACTGATTCATCATCTAATTCACTCACACTCATCATGCTGATTCACTCGCATTCATCATCTGATTCACTCACATTCATCACACTGATTCATCATCTGATTCACTCACATTCATCACACTGATTCATCATCTGATTCACTCACATTCATCACACTGATTCATCATCTGATTCACTCGCATTTATCATCTGATCCACTCACACTCATCTGATTCCTTTCAGGGACATTAAGGAAAACGGAGAGACGAAGACGGAAACGACTTACTCGTACAGTGAGTGTCGGCCGCTTCCTGCCGTTTCTCGCAGTGTCTCGGGAACTTCTCACTGAGCTTGTGTTTCTTACAGACACCGAGTGGAAGTCAGAGGTCATCAGCAGCAGACACTTCGATCAGGAGGTCGGACACATGAACCCCAGGTGAGCGGCCGCGGTCTGGTGAACGGTGATGTGTCGCACACGCGTGTGTGTGACGTGTGTGTCGTGTTTTCCTCAGTGCCATGGCGGTGGAGAGCGTGACGGTCGTGGCTCCGGACGTCTGGGTCGGGAGGCTCTTCCTGTCCAAAGGTAGCACACACTCTTCCTCCTCTTCCTCTTCCTCGTCCCGCGGCAGGCGTGTCACGTGTTGCTCACGCGTGTGTTTCCAGGGCTGGTGGAGCAGATCAATGACTTCCAGACGCTGAGTCTCGCAGGACTTCCTGTTCCTGTGTTCAACACCTTCCTCACGGTGCAGGACGATTATTTTTACCACACGGCAAACCCTCGACGTCCAGAGGTGAGCAAACACACACACACACACACACACACACACACACACACACACGTGAATGTTGCTGTATCCATGGTGATGCTGTCTTCTTGTTGTTCAGGTCGGTGACGTTCGTGTTCGTTTCGCTTACGCTGGTCTCAGCGGTGATGGATTCTATCCTGGCCCCGCCCACAAGGTGAGAACAGCCAATCAGCTCTCTTATTCTGTGCATGTGACATCATCCTCCACTCCTGTGGAGAAACCTAATACAGTCATTCTGTCAGACGAGTGTCAGTCAGTGTCAGCGGTGAACAGAACAGAATTCTTATGGAAGCTCATTTCTGCCACAGAATAAAAAAAATCAAAACGGTTTGTGAGATATAAACTTGCAATTGTGAGAAAAATAAATCTGTCGCACACAATCTCCTCCAGTCCTTCTGTCTCTGATTGAGAGTTTAATTGAACAAACGTCCTTCAGCTGTTTTTCCTGTGAAATCTTTACTGATTTTTATCAAGTAAACGTAAGAATATCTTTGATATTGTTAGTAATATTTCTGATGAACACTTACTGGACTGAAGCAGCTTCATATTACTCGATTATCCAGACATCTTTTTTTTTAGAAAAATCAAATGTGTCTCAAATGTGATCATCAGGCTTTTGAGGAAGGGTTCATGTGTGTGTGTGTGTGTGTGTGTGTAGGTCAGTATTGTGGCCATGCAGCAGGCGGATCGGCTGACGGCCTTCAGGACGCGGGCCGGAGGCGCGCTGGAGATCCTGTACATGGGCGATCTGTCAGCAGAGGTGCGTCACGTCACATGACACGGATCCGCCGCTGCAGTCGCGCTGCTGACGTGTGTGTGTGTGTGTGTGTTTCACTGCAGGAGGTGTTTGCTAGAGAACATCAGCTGAACGCCATGAAGACGTGGGCGCTGAGGCTCGGAGGATGGGCGCTCATGTTTCTGTCCGTCAGTCTGAGCACACGCATCATCTACACACTGGGTAACACACACACTCTCTCACACACACACACACTCTCTGATGGGTGGTTGTTGAGTCGTGACGTCTCTCTGGTTCAGTGGACAGTGTTCCTGTGCTGCGTGAGCTGGTGTCGGCGGGGCTGAAGATCTTCGCTCTCTGCGTCTCCTGTTCGCTGTCGCTGCTCACCATCGCCGCCGGCTGGATCTTCTATCGCCCTCTGCTGGGCGTGATGATAGCGCTGCTCGCGCTCCTGCCGCTGCTCATCGCACACGCTAGAGCGCCGTCCAAGAAGAACCAGTGACTGGTCTGACGTCCAGCAGCGATAATCGAACCATCAGCTTTGAGCTTCTCTAATGTTTTGAGCAGCTATAATGAACCTGTTTTTTTACACTGCAAATAATCATGTTCGCTCTCAGTGTTTCTGTCTTGTTTCTATATCTAAACGTTCTTAAATCAAGAAACATTTACTGGAGAAGCAAAATAAAGGAAATAATGTATCTGTCTTTAAATTATTTATTTTTTTGACTCTATTAGCAGATAAACAAAATCTCACTTCATTTCATTAAACAAGATGTTTTCTCTTCTCCAGTAAATGTATCTTGATTTAAGAATGTTTAGATATTTGAGCTGGAAAACAAGACAGAAACACTGAGGAGGAACATGATGTTTCAGAGTGAGCTTCATGAACAGTGTGTGTTTCTTGTGAGTGTGACTGCAGAAATAAAGGTCAAATCCTTCAGTGTGTTTTCAACATCAGTGTTTCAGTTGTAAGTCTCTTTGGATAAAAACTAAATGAATGAATGTAGATGTAAATCACTGCATGACAAAACGCATCAAAAGTGTCTTATAAAGGCTTTAATACACAAACATACCAAATTCTGCTTATTGTGAAAGACAAAAGAATGAGTTTCAAGTCTGTCCGAGTGTGTGCAGTGCACCTTGGTCCGGATCGGTTGCATATTCGTGTGTTTGCGGCTCACGGCGAGTCTGAATGTGGCAAATTCAATCGAAGCGTTAAATACTGACATAAACTCTCAACACTAGATGAACTGATTCAGTTAAAAGGAATAAAATGAACACAGTCCGTTTACAGCAGCAGGCATTTGTTGCTCTTCTTGCCCTTCCTGGCCTGCAGCGCCGCCCTGGTGGCCATCTCGAACACCTCCCGCACGCCGTCCTTGGTTTTGGCAGAGCACTCCATGTATCCGAAGGCACAGATGCGGTTGGCCATGTCTCGGCCCTCCTCGGGTTTGACGGGCTCCTGCGGGACAAAACACTGTGAGCGACCGTCTGCCTGAACCGGAATCACACTTTCTCACGGATCGGATGTTTTCGCACGGATAGATGGACGTGCATTTATATACAGGCAACAAAAACTCTCTTTAGAGTATAATGTTGCTGTTGGAGCATGAACAAGATTTCAGGGTTTGTACAAGACTTTTTGAAATCCAGTCCAGGAAAACCCTTGAAAACAGCACTTACTGAATTAATATTAATATTAATATTCTCATTAGTATTCTCGTCTCTTCATAACATTAAGGTTGAACCACTGCAGTCACATGACTGTTTTAACAATGTCTTTAGTTCCTTTCTGGACCTTGAAAGTGTTGATTATATTGCTAGTCTCTCAGATTTCATCAAAAATATCTTAATTTGTGTTCTGAAGATGAAAATAAATAAAATAAAATTTAGAAATTACTGCACCAATTTCTGAATTAGTGTAATATTTTGGTGTAAATAAAGCAATTCAGAAATGGGTGCAACAAATAAAACAAAGTGAGCACAAAACTTGTAAATAAATTAATATATATTCAATTTAATAACGTATCGTTTTGTGTTGATCGCAGTAAAATAGCCTCATGGAAGTGCTGTAGTTTTGCTGTACTTGATACTAAAAATCTGAAAAGTAAAATACAAAATTACATTTTAAGTAACTGATGTCATAAATACACAAGGCTGATTTTTGTTTCAATTGTCAGAATCTATCGTACATGAGGAATACTAAAAAAAAAAACATGATGGCTGTGATGATTTTATGAATAAATAATTCAATAATAAAATAATTGTGCATAGGCTATACAGTTTATTAATGTTTCCATATTCATATTTCAATTTAACAGTATGGATGCACATGAATTAATAAAGATCTATTTGCTCAAAATTGGCCTTTCGTTAGGGCAGTGCGTCATATTTCAAGGCCTTATGTCCACTTTAACGAATTTAACTCTGTGGCGTCATGAATAGGCTCAGTGTGCATCGTCATACGCCAAACTTCATGGTTCATGAAAAAACTATTGGTACATTAAAATTATTTTTAAAAAAATGGATTTAGCTACGGCAGTATATTTATATTGTCTCATATAAAAATGATTGGAACAGTAAAATGTAGGCTACTAAAATTTCATATTTCACAAGATCAAAAGCCCATTATTATTAAAACACTGTCGGATTTAACGCATCCTTACGGATGGCAGAGAAACGCTTCTCTTCTTCATTCAGTTCTAACAGCGCTAGAGCCACAGACATGAAGAACAGAGAAAGACAAACGAATGATTAGAACGACAGACCAACTGCTCTAACGAACTCCAACACTTGAGCACTTTTTTAGCCCACTGCACTCATCAGCCGTTTCTCGGCCGTCACAGAGGATGTGTTCAAGCGCACATAAGAGGGTGTGATATTAGAGACAGCGTATACCGCCTGAACAAAAGCCAAATACAGCTTTATTCATTCATGTGCATCCATACTCGTTTTCTTCACAGTATGGCAGTGACGCGCAGGAAACGGGTTATAGACAGCATAAATAAAACAGATTGTGACGCATGAGCACGCAACAGTCTGTGCATTTTTATTTTTGCAAAGGTCCCCTAAGGGGCTCCGTAGACACCTAAAATGACGCCATAGTCTTTAGTTTTTAATTTTTTTATTATTAAGACACCATTTTAAATAGTTTTCTTTTTCAGACAGTTGCACCACCTGCCATTTTGGGGGTTTAAGATAAAACAAAAATGTATTATTTATACTAAAAATGAATTCAAACTAAATAGGATTAATAGAATAAAGTGACATATGGAAATGATGCACTCGAACACAAATATAGGCACGTCATGTCATTGACTCAACTAAAAAAAAAAAAAATCCTTAAAAAAGCAACAATATTTTTAGTGCAAACGAGTCATTAAGTTGCAATATAATTACTTTGCAATTAGTTACATTAAAATGCTTCACATTTAATCCTTTGTTTTCTTGTGTTATTACATGTTTTTTAAACAATAATTTTGTAAGAAGTTTATGCTCCGTTTCTATTTGCTCTTCTCGGCACTAAAGTTCTTTATTCGTGCCATATTGTTTTATTCGTATATTTTTATATATCTGTTTTTTAGAATCGTAAAAAATAAAGATATTGTTCGAGTTCTCTAATTGTAGTTCTTGAAAATCAAAAAAAGTACTGCTTGAAAAGTCCTTGAATTTCATTTTACAGTATCTGTACGAACCCTGAGAGTCCCTCCAGCAGTTCTTCTCCGTTTCCTGAAACGCCTCCATCTGGAGTTTTCTTCATAATATTCCTCATTTAAATAATTCATGCGCAGAATAAAGGGGCGGGGCCTGGTTGAGTTAGTTAGTAGTGTGTTGAAACTGGCGGTTATGGTAAGGGGCGGGACATTTCCCAAACACCAATCACAACACACTGCTCCAGCCGACCAATCAGAGCACACTGTGCTTTTCAGAAGGAGGGGCTTCATAGAGACAGGAACTAAACAGAGGTGCGAACCCAAAGCAAACTATGGTCGCAAGTTCCATCGTTACCAATAGAGTTCAATGGGACTTACGACCATAGATGCTTTCGGGAAACGCACCCCTGAGCGTTACTGACAGACTGGGAAGAGAGGAGCTGAACAATGGAGATTATGAGGAGAATAATCAACCTGTTCTAGTAGAGCCCAACAACAACATCAAGGTTGTAAGAGACTGAGAAACACACCTGCTTCATCTTGAAGAGCTCGCGGCGCGTGTGTTCGTCGTTCCGCAGGTCCTTCTTGTTGCCCACCAGGATTATGGGAACGTTGGGGCAGAAATGCTTGACCTCGGGAGTCCATTTCTCAGGAATGTTCTCTGAGGGCCAGAAAGGTCAAAGTTGACATGAAGCCGCAGCAGTGAGATGTACGCGTGGCTCGTGCGGCGAGACTCACCGAGGCTGTCGGGGCTGTCGATGGAGAAGCACATGAGGATGACGTCCGTGTCGGGGTAGGACAGCGGCCGCAGCCGGTCGTAATCCTCCTGCCCCGCCGTATCCCACAGCGCCAGCTCCACCTGAAAGAGCCACACGCTCACGCCTCTGACACGCGTCACATGACACCAACACCTGCGCTCCTTACCTGCTTGCTGTCCACCTCGATGTCGGCCACGTAGTTCTCAAAGACGGTGGGCACGTAAACCTCGGGAAACTGGTCTTTGCTGAAGACGATGAGGAGGCAGGTCTTCCCGCACGCGCCGTCCCCGACGATCACCAGCTTCTTACGGATGGCCGCCATCTCTGAAAACACGGAAGAGTGGCACAGCGTTACTGACCTCCGGAGAGCGACGGGACGCGTTCGTAACACTCATGAGTCCATCATCATTATATTTCATCACTGCATTTCTCCACGTTGGAATATTAAGGATTAATATGAAGCATTCTGAGCAGTTTGAGATCTTGAGCTTCCAAACGTGTTTGAATTCCATCCTGCTTCGTAGATCGAGAACCCTTCTGCTTTCTGATGCACAAAAAACATCACATAATAGTTGTCACTGAATAAGAATATATGAATAACTCAATTTGACAAAACTGTCAGACAGAACCTTATAATTCCACGATTTATGCATTTGGCAGAGAGCATTAAAGGGATAGTTCACCCAAAAATGAAAATGTGATGTTTATCTGCTTACCCCCAGCGCATCCAAGATGTAGGTGACTTTGTTTCTTCAGTGGAGCACAAATGATCATTTTTAACTCCAACCGTTGCCGTCTGTCAGCCGTATAATGCGTGTCAATGAGAACTTTGTTTATAAGAGTCAAAAAAAAACACGACGGACAAATCCAAATTAAACCCTGCGGCTCGTGACGACACATTGATGTCCTAACACACGAAACGATCGGTTTGTGCGAGAAAACGAACAGTATTTATATCATTTTTTTTACCTCTAATACACCTGCCTTGAGCATCCGGTGTGTGAGGTCAGAAAACGCGTTCTGATGATGGCAGTGATGTCTCGCGCTTATACTTCAATGACATCACTTCCGCTGTCAGAGCGCGATCAGACCTCACTAACCGAGTGCTGAACGCAGTTGGACATAGTGGTGTATTAGAGGTAAAAAATGATATAAATACTGTTCGGTTTCTCACACAAACCGATCGTTTCGTGTGTTAGGACATCAATGTGTCGTCACGAGCCGCAGGGTTTAATTTGGATTTGTCCGTCGTGTTTTTTTTGACTCTTATAAACAAAGTTCTCATTGACTCGCATTATACGACTGACAGACGGCAACGGTTGGAGTTAAAAATGATCATTTGTGTTCTACTGAAGAAACAAAGTCACCTACATCTTGGATGCGCTGGGGGTAAGCAGATAAACATCACATTTTCATTTTTGGGTGAACTATCCCTTTAAAGGTGCACATATTAATATTATCAGTTCATGCTTTTCCTGGGAAATAAATTCCACAATCTACTGTTTAAACTACAGAAATGCCTATTATTATATTTCATATTAACTACACACACACACACATTATATTTAATATATATATATATATATATATATATATATATATATATATTATTTATGAACAACATAGTTATAAATTATATTTTCAAAAAGAATACAGACTATTATTTTAGGAGAATTCATATTTCTGCATCTTGGCTTTTATTTTCATGACGATTAACCACATTTCATTATCAAATATAGAAAAAGAACAATAGAAAATTGAGTTTATGGTGTATGTATAATACAATACTTTTATGTTTAATACAGTAGAAGTGACTTACAGAAATGACAATCAAATAAACATTCGCGTGCAAATTAAAGGCTCATTTTCATGATGTGAAATATTATTTTCAATGTAAATGAAACGCTGCAGATGTGTTTTCATGAGATTCACCCGTTAAATGCTGCAACATTAAAACTACTGTCACAGAAAAATTAAAAATGAATGAAAATAGTTGATAAAAAGCACTGTTAATTCAATAAGAGTTTCATATTAAATGATCAAAGCGCAGTTGTTTTTAAATGTGTTTATATGCTGCTATTTGATCAGTTTTGAGCGCTTCCGACTCTTTTCAGGAATAAATGCAGAAGTTTACAGCGCAAGGGTGAAATATCTTATTATTCACTTCTCATTCACATAAACGTGTGTTTTGTTTTAAAGTTAGTATTTATTTTCAATGTGTCGATGCGAAGCTAACAGCTACACAAGCGGAAGTGAGCGACTCTTCTCAGTAAAGTCATTCAAAACACCGAACATTTCAGACCCGACTGACTCTCTCGGGCGAGTGAAGTTTAATAAGAGTCGTTGATCTTTTTAAAGCTTGAACAAGCGGGGAGATTTTAATTAAACTCGGTCTCACCGTCAGTTTAACTCGGCTCGAGTTTTCCGGGTCGGTTCAGTGCGCGCGCCTGAAGCCAGACACAACCAGACAAGATGGCGACTGAACTAACAACCCGTCAAAATAAGAGTCCGCAACAGCTGCGTCAAAATAAAAGTCCCCACAGTTCAGTTTCCAACATTTCATTTATTAAGTGCATCAAGTTTTCACATTCAAACACAGACAGTATACTATGGAGTTTGTAAGCCACTATTAGAGTCACTAAGACTTGGAGCTCAGCTTTTGACATCTGACGGCTTGTTGTCCTCTGCTTGCCGCTCCTGTTCCGAGGTCGCACACACCATCCTCGCTTTGACCTTCTTATTAGAGGAGATGATGAGGAACGGGCTGAGGGAGGCGTAGCACGAGGAGAAAAACACCCTCATGTCGGCCACCACAGGCGGCACCTGCGCCACCGTCAGCATGTAGATCCAGATGACGTTATCGATGCCGAAAAACACCGTGTACAGAACCACCAGCATCACCACGGTCTTGGCCGCCCGTGTTTCCATAGAGGCGCCCTGCGAGCGGCGGATGCCCCGCACCTTCCTGCTGTGGCGGTGAAGCAGGACGAGGATGTACCCGCTGGAGCCCAGCATCACACCCACGAACGCAAAGTCGCGCACCGACACGGCCACCCCGTTAATCACGTAGGACAGGTTATCGCGGAAGTCCACGTGGCAGAAGCCCAGGTTGAGCGTGAACGGGGGGACGGTGCCGTTGCGAGGGGCCACGGAGAAGAAGGGCGCGGCGATGCAGACGGCCATGTTGATGAACCACAGCGCGGCGAAGGTGGGGACGAGCAGCCGCGGGAGCCGGGCCTTCAAGCGGGACAGGAGCGGCCCGGCAGCGGGTGCGACGGTCACCGCCTGGAAGACGCTCAGCATGCAGGTGATGCAGACGGACAGCGCGCGGGCGATGCGGTACGTGTAGATGACCACTTTGCAGCCGGCGTCGTCCAGCAGGTTCTTCATGCCGAACACGGTCATGGTCTGCGGGACGCCGCGGGTCAGCAGCAGCAGCAGGTCGGCGAAGGCCAGGTGGCACAGGATGGCGTCCACGGGCTGCAGCTGCGCCTCGGTCAGCAGGATGTGGGCGTAGGCCAGCAGGACCAACGCGTTAGCCAGGATCCCCAGACCCGCCTGCAGGAGGAACGAGACCCCTTTGATGGTGACGCAGAGGTCCATAGAGCCGCTTCAGAGGTTCAGAGACGCAGCAGGGCGACTGTGTGAACGCCGGCTTTCTGAGGTCCGTGACCCATCGCGTCTGAATATAAAGCCTCCGCTGCACCCACGTCAAGAAGACGCAAAAGAGAAAAAATGTCCAGCTGAGGCGCGTCCTAATTACTGCAAGACCAGAAGATGATTCAGAGCTGAGAAAACATTGCTTTTTCATTTAAATGAACTTAATCTTCACAGGAACCCATTTTAATTCATGTCACATTTAACTAATGTGTTCGGGGTTTTTTTTGACACATTTAACCTTTTAATAAATAAGGTTATTGTGACACCAACATTTGGTGAAACGTCACGTTTTGACAAGCCTAACTAATGTAAAGTTCAAACATTTTAAATGAACTAAGAACAAATAAATTAATAAAGATTCCAATAAACCTATTTTTAATATGTTAAACTGAAAAACTTTATCACTGTTATCATTATTTTTCGTTTTGCTGAAATGTTTCACAAATGTAGAAAACACTGAATCTTATCCTTGTTTGTTTTTCATTTCATTCTTGTGTATTTTGTACTTCATTTGTTTCTCATTTCGTTAACGATTAAGCGGTAAAAGTGGTCAATCTATTTCCATATTTAATCAACTCTATTTGTGACAAATAAAATGTATCTTGTTTGTTCTGGAGAGCAGCTGTTGTGAAATGTGGTGTAATTGTGTGTCCTGGAGAGATAATTAGACTCATTAGAGCTGTGTAATGAGGAGGTGAGGGACTGCAGGTCTGGGCTGGTCTGTTTTCTTCCGTCAGGGGCCCACGATTCCCTCGCCGACAGATGAGAGCCGTGTTTGTGCTTGAACGCAGCTGAACACACTGTACATCTGTTTAACATTAGACCCGTGTCACCCTGAGGATTTAACACTGCAAACCCATCGCAGATCAACGCCGTTTTGATACAAGTTCAGAAAAATTGCCTTTATTTGCATTTAACAGATGCTGTCGTCTTTGGTTTGCTTATGGTGACATGTACCAGAAATATTATCGATCTGACTGCACTGACACTATCAGATGAGAACAAAACCTGAACTGAATTGATCTGAATAATTAATCTATTGTCTTTTTGGAGCAGCTGCACAGATGAATTGAATTCTGTTTACTTCACTGATTCTTTTATTTTCCTGTTTATTATTACTGTGAAGTTGATTTGAAACAACCTGTATCGAATAAAGCGCTATAGAAATAAAGCTGACAGGACTTTTAACCAGAATGACATATAAAACACGAGAAATGCTGCAATACAAAGTCCCAAAATTGCTCAGAGAAAGAAAGACAAGAGACAGCGAGACACATTTTAATTTTTTAACATGATATATAAAGCAAGGAGTATAAACAAGGCAACAGCAACAAAAACAAACAAACTTAAAGAAAGTAAAGAACATAGACAAAGCACAGAAAAAAGGGTAAAGAATTGTTACAGCATTATGCAGATTTGATGAAATCCAGAGTGAAAGTCGTGTTTAAAGCTCTGATCGTTAATGCATTGATCTGATGAGCAACTTTCAGTGACTTTTGTATCGATTTACATTTGCTGTATGAAGGGAACGTTCTGGCAAGGTTATCTCAAAGTTACCAACAAACGTTCTTCCAGTAACGGTAATAGAACGTTCGTTCAAAATGATCCGATCTTTAATAATGTTCATTAGCACAAAAACATTATTTATACACCGATCAGGCAAAACATTATGAGCACCTTCCTAATATTGCGTTGGTGCCAAAACAGCCCTGACCCGTCGAGGCATGGACTCCTCTAGACCCCTGAAGGTGTGCTGTGGTATCTGCACCAAGATGTTAGCAGCAGATCCTTTAAGTCCTGTAAGTTGTGAGGTGGATCCTCCATGGATCGGACTTGTTTGTTCAGCACATCCCACAGATGCTCGATTGGATTGAGATCTGGGGAATTCGGAGGTCAAGTCAACACCTCAAACTCGTTGTTGTGCTCCTCAAACCATTCCTGAACCATTTTTGCTTTGTGTCAGGAGCATTATCCTGCTGAAAGAGGCCACAGCCACCAGGGAATACCGTTTCCATGAAAGGGTGTACGTGGTCTGAACAATGCTTAGGTAGGTGGTACGTGTCACAGTAACATCCACATGGATGGCAGGACCCAAGGTTTCCCAGCAGAACATTGCCCAAAGCATCACACTGCCTCCGCCGGCTCGCCTTCTTCCCATAGTGCATCCTGGTGCCATGTGTTCCCCAGGTAAGCAATGCTCCCCACGTGCATCAATGAGTCTTGGTCGCCCATGACCCTGTCTCCGGTTCACCACTGTTCCTTCCTTGGACCACTTTTGATAGATACTGACCACTGCAGACCGGGAACACCCCACAAGTGTCATCTAGCCATCACAATTTGGCCCTTGTCAAACTCGCTCAAATCCTTACACTTGCCCATTTCTCCTGCTTCTAACACATCAACTTTGAGGACAAAATGTTCACTTGCTGCCTAATATATCCACCCACTAACAGTTGCCGTGATGAAGAGATGATCAGTGTTATTCTCTTCGCCTGTCAGTGCTCATGATGTGATGCCTGATCGGTGTACATTGTTCATGGAGCGTTTCTTTTCTGAAATGTTTTAGTTGGATGTTCTAACTAACTAGCCCATAATGTTTGATAGATAGATAGAAGATGAATGTTCCCTTAATGTTCATATGACCAAGTTTAAACATTTTTAAAACAATTAAAAAGCCAGAATGTTCAGAGAACTTTCAGAAATAACATTATCAAAACTTAATGGGAAAATTATAAAGTGTTTTGTGAGCTGGAACTGCAGCGCAAACTGACACTCGCTGGAATATTTCCACAGGAGAATTAAGTATTTCACTGCGTCTGTGACAGGATCACTCAACTGCACATCATTGACATAATTGAGCTCAGGTCTGAAGGCACTGGACCGTCCCGTACATGAACGTCCCCACAGCTTCAACCAGACTATAAAACGGAGGTGGCATGAGATCTTTCTACCTACAGCTGAAGCATTCAGAAGAACAGAGGAGTTTCACTGACAGTGTTGAGATGAACCCGGACGCTTTGACACGTGGACTGCTCTTCCTGTCTCTCGCCGTGACGGGCGTCCCAGGCAACACCATCGTCATCTGCGCCTTCCTCTCGCTGGCGTATCACGAGGGCCGTCTCTCGCCCGCCGACGCCATCGTGCTGCACCTGGCATCCGCTAACCTCGTGGTGGTGGCCGTGCGCTGCCTGCTGGAGGTCCTGGCCACCTTCAGCGTCTACAACGTGTTCGACGACACCGGCTGTAAGGCGGTCATCTTCATCTACCGCACGTCCAGGTCTCTGTCCATCTGGCTGACGTTCGTGCTGAGCGCGTATCAGTGCCTGAGCGTGGCTCCGCCGGGCTCGCGCTGGGCCGGCGTCCGTGTTCTGGTCGGCCAGTACCTGGGAGTCATTTTCCTGGCGTTATGGCTGATCAACACCTCTATGAGCGTGGCTCCGCTGCTGTTCGCTGTAGGGGCCCGCAACGACTCCAAACTCACACAGAACGCCATCAACGTCGAGTTCTGTTTCCTGAGCTTCCCGTCCAGGCTGTCACGGGACGCCAACGGCGCGGCCCAGGTGGGGAGAGACGTGGTGCCCATGGCACTGATGGCAACGGCCAGCCTGGTCCTCCTGGTGTTCCTGTACCGCCACAGCCGGCGGGCGGAGGCTCTGCGGAGCGGCGGGGCTAGGCAGGGCCCGTCTGCAGAGCGGCGCGCGGCCGTCACTGTCGTCACTTTAGTCACACTGTACGTGCTGTTTTACGGGGTGGACAACGGGCTGTGGGTTTACACGCTGACTGTGCCTCAGACGCTGGGCTCCTCGCTCATCTCAGACCTCAGGATCTTCTTCTCCTCGCTGTACGCCGCCGTCAGTCCCCTCGTGATCATTGTCTCAAACAAGAAAGTGAGCCAAAGAGCCAAAGACGCCCTCGGACGCTGCTCAGCCCCATGACTGAGGTTTACTGTGGTAAATGTCTGATGCGATGGACAGTCAAAGAGAGATAAACCACAAAACATGATGGATGTAACGTCTAAAGGGCTCGATATGTGTCAGCGGTCTTTAATAATGTTGGGACATTGCAGTTGTGCATTGTTAGGTTTGGTTACTGAATAGTTTTTGACTAGAAAAGTGAAGTTTGAGAGAAGAGAAACTTTGAATATTGACTTGATAAAGCCTTGTTTGAATATTTTTTATAAAATGTTAAAAAAGCCATGAAAGGTTATAGTCTTCACAGACAGAGAAAATGATGGATGTAAAGATGATAGATAGATAGATAGATAGATAGATAGATAGATAGATAGATAGATAGATAGATAGATAGATAGATAGATAGATAGATAGACATTTGATGAGAACAGATTGTCCTGTTTCTGTGCTGTGAATGTACTTGTATGTGAAGCAATCTGTCAGCAGGTGGCGCTTGTGTCTCAGAAAAACATATCAAACTGACCATTTCTAATGAATATCTTTGTCAGACTTGTTTCCAAATCATTTTTATTTGTAATCCAGATTTTGCATTTTCACAATGAAAAACATCATAACACTGTTGAATGACATCAGCTGAGACTACAGGGCAACAGCATTGGTCACAACGTGGTCTCGTCCACAGACACGCTATTTCAGGATGGTTCCCAGATGCTTTTCTCCATGTGTCGTGTTCTTCATTCCACTGAAATCTGATCCGTCCCAACAGACTCCGGTGGAATGAAGGGCACAATGCATGGATGGATCCGGCAAGAGGAGCTCCAGTGATCTATGTAAAAACAAAAAGAGTGGAGATGAATAATGACTGAATGAATCAAATGTAAGAGCTGAGTTCTTCTGAACTGTGTATGTGAGATCAGAGGAGTCTCCTGTGCAAGACTCGACGTGTGGCAGCGGCAGATACACAGACACACACACACACACACACACACACACACACACACACACGCACACAGAAAAGACCACACAAACTAGACAGGTCCTCCACACAGACCCTATGACCAGCTTCGGCTACATACCAGTGGGATGAATCCAATCTTCAAGCAAAAGGAATATTGAAGATGAATATTTGAATTCTATGTGATGCTGCCTGAATCATAATCACATCGTGTTTGTTTGTTGGCCAGAGGAGAACTGAACGACTGAGTCTGGTTTCTCCAAAGGATTTTTTTCCTCCATTCTGTCACCTGATGGAGTTTGGGTTCTTGCGACTGTCGCCTCTGGCTTGTTTAGACTGGGACACTTAATATTCAACAATATTACTGATCTGACTGAACTGACACTATTGTATGAGAACTGAACTGAGCTGGACGATGACATCACTGTTTTCTGCAGAACTGCTGTATAGATGAAATGAATGTAGATGTAATTTAATAATTGATGATCTTTACAACGGAACTGAATCAACACTGAACTGACTTCAGCTGAACAACAGCCTAAATGCAGCATTTTCCTGTTATCACTGTAAAGCTGCTTTGAAACAATCTGTATTGTATAATATGCTATATAAATAAAACTGACTTGACTAGACACACACACACCATCTTCAATCATTCTCTACAAACACCCAAACCACAGAAAACTGCATTTCTTATTTAAAAAGAAACATCATTTGCTTAATCCATCAGTCATTTTGTCTGATGAGGATGTCTCCAGATTTAACTCACTTACTCGGGATAAATGTTTCCACAAACTAAAGCGAAATAAACACTCACAAAGGGTCAGGGTTATTATGCTAAAACCATAAAAAACATATAAAGTACATGAAACAAATGTTGACAAATAAAATATGAAAAAAATCTCAATGATATTGGGAAAATAACACTGTCAAGAGTGTCGATAAAGATTTTTCCTCACCTTTCGACTGATGGGTCCAAAGTCAAACTACCTGCCAAAATAAAACAGGCACAAATGTCAAATAGATAAATAGAAGCTGGAGTTGATAAACATCTGCTGATTACCGTCAGACAGAGAAGAAAAACTGTCATCCGTTACAGAAAGAGGAAGAAGGAAGTGCTGAGACGAGCTGCTGTGGACTGAGCACTGATACCTGTCGCAGGTGCTCGCGTTCAGACCAGCCCCGCCCCCTTACAGGCACAGCCCTGCCCATCGGAGGTAGTGGGTCTGGAGGTGAAGGATCCAGAACAAGCCCCACCCCTCACAGACATGTCTCCGCCCATCAGAGATCCTGCACTTTGTCCAAAATCGAATACTTCCCTACTATATAGTATGTGAAAAACAGTACGCCAACAGAGTAGTATGTCCAAATACATAGTATTTGAAAAACAGTTGGTGAACATGGACTCTTTCATATCTGGACATTTTTTTAAAATTACTATCTGAAAGCTCTTGGCTCAGGCAGTGGCGTCTGACAGCAACTGTTTTAACACACAAATGGAAATCAGGTGTTGAGGGTGAATCGAGCGTCATCAAGTGGCCCAAACGACACGAATCGCCCCGTTTCAGTTGCTTGAGAATATGATAACAGACTTATTCAAAAGCACACAGTTGAGGCTGGTAATTCTCTGGATATCTGTGTGATTTTGTGCAGCACAAACACTGCACTGATGAACACTGCACTAATGAACACTGATAAACACTGCACCAATGAACACTAATGAACACTGCACTAATGAACACTGATGAACACTGCACTAATGAACACTGATAAACACTGTACTGATGAACACTGATAAACACTGCACTAATGAACACTGATGAACACTGCACTAATGAACACTGCACTAATGAACATTGATAAACACTGCACTGATGAACACTGATGAACAATGAACTGATGAACACTAATGAACACTGATGAACACTAATGAGCACTGATGAACACTGCTCTAATGAACACTGATAAACACTGCACTAATGAACACGGATGAACAATGCACTGATGAACACTGATGAACACTGCACTGATGAACACTGATGAACACTGATGAACACTAATGAGCACTGATGAACACTGCTCTAATGAACACTGATAAACACTGCACTAATGAACACGGATGAACAATGCACTGATGAACACTGATGAACACTGCACTGATGAACACTGATGAACACTGATGAACACTGCTCTAATGAACACTGATGAACACTGATGAACACTGATGAACACTGATGAACACTGCTCTAATGAACACTGATAAACACTGCACTAATGAACACGGATGAACAATGCACTGATGAACACTGATGAACACTGCACTGATGAACACTGATGAACACTGATGAACACTGCTCTAATGAACACTGATGAACACTGATGAACACTGATGAACACTGCTCTAATGAACACTGATGAACACTGATGAACACTGATGAACACTGCACTAATGAACACTGATGAACACTGCACTAATGAACACTGCACTAATGAACATTGATAAACACTGCACTGATGAACACTGATGAACAATGAACTGATGAACACTAATGAACACTGATGAACACTAATGAGCACTGATGAACACTGCTCTAATGAACACTGATAAACACTGCACTAATGAACACGGATGAACAATGCACTGATGAACACTGATGAACACTGCACTGATGAACACTGATGAACACTGATGAACACTGCTCTAATGAACACTGATGAACACTGATGAACACTGATGAACACTGCTCTAATGAACACTGATAAACACTGCACTAATGAACACTGATGAACACTGATGAACACTGCTCTAATGAACACTGATGAACACTGATGAACACTGATGAACACTGCTCTAATGAACACTGATAAACACTGCACTAATGAACACTGATGAACAATGCACTGATGAACACTGATGAACACTGCTCTAATGAACACTGATAAACACTGTACTAATGAACACTGATAAACACTGCACTAATGAACACTGATGAACACTGATGAACACTGCACTAATGAACACTGATGAACACTGCACTAATGAACACTGATAAACACTGCACTAATGAACACTGATGAACACTGCTCTAATGAACACTGATAAACACTGCACTAATGAACACTGATGAACAATGCACTGATAAACACTGATGAACACTGATGAACGCTGCACTAATAAACACTGATGAACACTGCTCTAATGAACACTGATAAACACTGCACTAATGAACACTGATGAGCAATGCACTGATGAACACTGATGAACACTGCACTGATGAACACTGATGAACACTGATAAACACTGCACTAATGAACACTGATGAACACTGATGAACACTGCTCTAATGAACACTGATGAACACTGATGAACACTGATGAACACTGCTCTAATGAACACTGATAAACACTGCACTAATGAACACTGATGAACAATGCACTGATGAACACTGATGAACACTGCTCTAATGAACACTGATAAACACTGTACTAATGAACACTGATAAACACTGCACTAATGAACACTGATGAACACTGATGAACACTGCACTAATGAACACTGATGAACACTGCACTAATGAACACTGATAAACACTGCACTAATGAACACTGATGAACACTGCTCTAATGAACACTGATAAACACTGCACTAATGAACACTGATGAACAATGCACTGATAAACACTGATGAACACTGATGAACGCTGCACTAATAAACACTGATGAACACTGCTCTAATGAACACTGATAAACACTGCACTAATGAACACTGATGAGCAATGCACTGATGAACACTGATGAACACTGCACTAATGAACACTGATGAACACTGATGAACACTGCTCTAATGAACACTGATAAACACTGCACTAATGAACACTGATGAACACTGCACTAATGAACACTGATGAACACTGATGAACACTGCACTAATGAACACTGATAAACACTGCACTAATGAACACTGATGAACAATGCACTGATAAACACTGATGAACACTGCTCTAGTGAACACTGATAAACACTGCACTAATGAACACTGATGAATAATGCACTGATGAACACTGATGAACAATGCACTGATGAACACTGATGAACACTGCACTAATGAACACTGATGAACACTGATGAGCACTGCTCTAATGAACACTGATAAACACTGCACTAATGAACACTGATGAACACTGCACTAATGAACACTGATGAACACTGATGAACACTGCACTAATGAACACTGATAAACACTGCACTAATGAACACTGATGAACAATGCACTGATAAACACTGATGAACACTGCTCTAGTGAACACTGATAAACACTGCACTAATGAACACTGATGAATAATGCACTGATGAACACTGATGAACAATGCACTGATGAACACTGATGAACACTGCACTAATGAACACTGATGAACACTGCACTGATGAACACTGATGAACACTGCTCTAATGAACACTGATAAACACTGCACTAATGAACACTGATGAACAATGCACTGATGAACAATGCACTGATGAACACTGATAAACACTGCACTAATGGCCACTGATGAACACTGCACTGATGAACACTGATGAACACTAATGAACACTGTACTGATGAACACTGATGAACACTGATAAACACTCCACTAATGAACACTGATGAACAATGCACTGATGAACACTGAAGAACACTGCACTAATGAACAATGATGAACACTGCACTAATGAACACTGATGAACACTGCACTAATGAACACTGATTAACAATGCACTGATGAACACTGATGAACACTGCACTAATGATGAACACTGATGAACACTGCACTGATGAACACTGATGAACACTAATGAACACTGCACTAATGAACACTGATGAACACTGCACTAATGAACACTGATGAACACTGATGAACACTGCACTAATGAACACTGATGAACACTGCACTAATGAACACTGATAAACACTGCACTAATGAACACTGATGAACACTGCACTAATGAACACTGATTAACAATGCACTGATGAACACTGATGAACACTGCACTAATGATGAACACTGATGAACACTGCACTGATGAACACTGATGAACACTAATGAACACTGCACTAATGAACACTGATGAACAATGCACTGATGAACACTGATAAACACTGCACTAATGAACACTGATGAACACTGCACTAATGAACACTGATGAACACTGATGAACACTGCACTAATGAACACTGATGAACAATGCACTGATGAACACTGATAAACACTGCAAACACCACTCTTCCGTTCCGATTAGAACATCAAACAGGTTCTCCCCACTCAGTGACGCACCCACTGAGAATCCTGTTGAAAGTGCCCTAGTTATTGGCGATTCTATTACACGGAACGTAAAAATAGAGACACCAGCCACCATAGTCACATGTTTGCCGGGGGCCAGAGCACCTGACATCAAAGCAAATTTAAAAGTGCTGGCTAATGCTAAACGTAAATATTCTAAAATCATTATCCACGTCGGCACAAATGATGTTCGACTTCGCCAGTCGGAGATCACTAAAATTAACATTAAAGAGGTGTGTGAACTCGCAAATTCAATGTCAGCAGAAGTAATTTGTTCTGGCCCTCTTCCTGTTCGTCGGAGTGATGAGATAGTTAGCAGGTTATCATCACTCAATGGCTGGCTGTCTAAGTGGTGTCCGCAGAATAATATAGGTTTCATAGACAATTGGAAAAGCTTTTGGGGCAGACCTGATCTGTTGAAAAGAGATGGTATTCATCCCTCCCGGGATGGTGCTGCTCTTCTATCTAGAAATTTGGCAAATAGTCTTAGAGCTGAAACATGACAAACCAGGGCCCAGATCAGGACGCAGACAAACTGGCTAAACCGACCGTCTGCTAGCCGCCTCACGTCACAGAACTCAGATAATTCACAGCACATAGAAACACTTACACCTAGATATTATCACATAGAGACTGTGTCTGTACCTTGAACTAGTAAATACAAAAAATTTCCGAAACCTTTTAAGGGTAAAAATTTAATTGATGTTCAAAAAATGAAAATCACAGATAAATCAGATAAACAAATGATAAAGCTTGGGTTACTGAATATTAGATCTATTTCTTCAAAAGCACTTATTGTAAATGAAATTATCACAGACAATAAACTAGACTTGCTGTGTTTGACAGAAACCTGGCTAAAACCAGACGATTACATTACTTTAAATGAATCTAGTCCTCAAGGTTATGATTATCGACACAATCCTCGACAGAAAGGCAAAGGGGGAGGTGTTGCTGTAATTTATAGTAATATATTCAGAATCATTCAAAAGAATTTCAAATATAATTCCTTTGAAGTGATGGTGCTTTATGTAACATTATGTAAGTTGACATTTGTGCTGGCTACTGTATACAGGCCACCAGGGCACCATACTGACTTTATCAAAGAATTTGCTGATTTTCTATCAGAGTTAGTACTAGCTGCGGATAAAGTCCTTGTTGTTGGTGATTTTAATATCCATGTAGATAATAACAAAGACGCATTTGGATTGGCATTTGCAGACATTTTAAACTCTATTGGAGTTAGACAACACGTGTCAGGACCCACTCATTGTCGCGATGATATATCAGATCATTATTTAGTCTCGTGTATAATACAATTAGCCAAGGCTACAAAACCACCACCCAGCCATAAATATTGTAGAACCATCACGTCTACCACTAAAGATTGCTTTATAAATAATCTCCCCGAGCAGTTTCATCGCCTTAGTATACCTGACAACTTAGAAGAACTCGATGCTGCAACAGAAACTATTGGCTCTCTCTTTTCCAGCACATTAGATGCAGTCGCTCCTTTACGTCTAAAGAAGATTAAGGAAACTAATCCAACGCCGTGGTATGATGAGCACACTCGGGCTCTAAAACGAGCTGTGAGAAAAGCTGAACGTAGTTGGAAGAAAACAAAACTAGAAGTTTTTCGCCTTTCGTGGAAAGAAAAAATGATTGAGTACAGAACGGCTATAAGAAATGCTAGATCTACTTATTTTTCAAATCTCTTAATAGAAAACAAACATAATCCTAGGTATTTATTTGACACAGTGGCTAAATTAACTAGAAACAGAGATTCAACTGCTGACGTTTCCATAGAGCACAGCAGTAATGACTTTATGAACTTCTTTACTTGCAAGATTGATAATATTAGAGAGAAAATTATAAACATGCAACCGTCTACAGTTTCGCTTCAGACAGTGCACTGTAGTGTCCCTGAGGTAAAACTAGAATCATTCGCCGCTATAGGAGAGGAAGAATTATCTAAACTTATCAAATCATCAAAATCAACGACATGTATGTTAGACCCAATTCCGACTAAACTACTGAAAGAAATGCTTCCAGAGGTCGTAGGTCCACTTCTTGATATAATTAATTCATCTCTAACACTAGGATACGTGCCAAAAACCTTTAAGCAGGCTATTATTAAACCTCTTATTAAAAAACCTCAACTAGATCCGAGAGATTTAGTAAATTACAGGCCAATCTCGAATCTACCTTTTCTGTCAAAGATACTAGAAAAGGCAGTTTCAACACAACTGTGCTCCTTTTTAGAAAGAAATGGAATCTGTGAGGATTTCCAGTCAGGATTTAGACCATACCATAGTACTGAGACTGCTCTCGTTAGAGTTACAAACGATCTACTCTTATCATCCGATCGTGGCTGTATTTCTCTATTAGTGTTATTAGATCTCAGTGCTGCTTTTGACACTATCGATCACAACATTCTTTTAAAAAGACTATATTGGCATTAGTGGAACTGCTTTGGCATGGTTCAAATCGTACTTATCTGACCGTTATCAGTCTGTAGTAGTAAATGAAGAGATGTCGTATCAATCACAGGTTCAATATGGAGTACCACAAGGCTCAGTACTAGGACCGTTGCTTTTCACTCTATACATGCTGCCCTTAGGACAGATAATTAGGAAGCATGGTGTTAGTTTTCACTGCTACGCTGACGATACTCAGCTCTATATTTCCTCGCGCCCTGACGAAACCTACAAATTCACAAAACTAACAGAATGCATAGCTGACATTAAAAACTGGATGACAAGAAATTTCTTATTATTAAATTCAGAAAAAAATGATATCCTAATCTTTGGACCATAAACTTCCTCACGAAAAAACCTTGAATACTCTCTAACACTTGACGGGTGCTCCATTAAACCTTCGTCCTCAGTTAGGAACCTGGGTGTGCTCTTTGATACCAATCTTTCATTTGAAAGTCATGTTTCTAGTATCTGTAAAACCGCATTCTTCCATCTAAAAAATATATCTAAATTACGACATATGCTCTCAATGACAAATGCGGAACAGTTGGTTCATGCATTCATGACCTCAAGACTAGATTATTGTAACGCTCTACTGGGTGGTTGTTCTGCTCGGCTTTTAAACAGACTACAGTTGGTCCAAAATGCGGCAGCTAGAGTTCTTACTAGAACCAGAAAGTATGACCATATTAGCCCAGTTCTGTCAACATTACATTGGCTCCCTATTAAACATCGTATAGATTTTAAAATCTTGCTACTTACTTATAAAGCTTTAAATGGTTTAGCTCCCCAGTACCTAAGCGAGCTCTTAATGCATTATAGTCCTTCACGTTTATTGCGATCTCAGAATTCAGGCCAGTTGATAATACCCAGAATATCAAAATCAACTGAAGGCGGCAGATCCTTTTCCTATTTAGCACCTAAACTCTGGAACAATCTTCCTAGCATTGTTCGGGAAGCAGACACACTCTGTCAGTTTAAATCTAGACTAAAAACACATCTCTTTGCTCTTGCATACACATAACACATTATCAATACACTAACATTTTTCAAATCCGTTAAAGGATTGTTACGCTGCAATACTTAGGTCGGCCGGAACCGAGAACATTTCCTATAACACTAGATATACCTGTACATCAGAATAAGAATGGCATCTACGCTAATATCTGTCTCTCTGCTTATCCTGAGGTTTGCCGGGTGCTGGATCCAGGCCGTATCCAGATCAGATGGAGAACCTGTGTCTGGACCTGCCTACAATGTAGCCCAGGAGACAATGGGCCTACAGATCCAGTTCTGGCTGCATCTATAATTCTGATTTTTAATCCCCGTATCCGCTTACATATATTTATATATAATCTATTTTTAATCTCTATAATAAAATGTATAATTCAGATTTTGATCTCCATATCCATTTACATATATTATATATATCTTCCAAGGGGTTTTTTCCCTCCTAGGACTTTTTTCCCAGTGTTAGCACGCTGGGTTTTTCTCCTAGGGGGTTTTTTCCACCCCTGGGAGTCAGCCGACATTGGCTTAATGTAGCACCATCTTGTATATGTTACATATTACCACGCTTGTTTGTACAGCTTATTTTTAACCACTTCCCTTTTTTCTGTGCTTCTAATATGTAAAGCTGCTTTGAAACAATTACCAATTGTAAAAGCGCTATATAAATAAATTTGACTTGACTTGACTTGACTGCACTAATGAACACTGATGAACACTGCACTAATGAACACTGATGAACAATGCACTGATGAACACTGATAAACACTGCACTAATGAACACTGATGAACACTGATGAACACTGCACTAATGAACACTGATGAACACTGCACTAATGAACACTGATGAACACTGATGAACACTGCACTAATGAACACTGATGAACACTGCACTAATGAACACTGATGAACACTGATGAACACTGCACTAATGAACACTGATGAACACTGCACTAATGAACACTGATGAACACTGATGAACACTGCACTAATGAACACTGATGAACACTGCACTAATGAACACTGATGAACACTGCACTGATGAACACTAATGAACACTGATGAACACTGATGAACACTGCACTAATGAACACTGATGAACACTGCACTAATGAACACTAATGAACACTGATGAACAATGCACTGATGAACACTGATAAACACTGCACTAATGAACACTGATGAACACTGATGAACACTGCACTAATGAACACTGATGAACACTGCACTAATGAACACTGATGAACACTGATGAACACTGCACTAATGAACACTGATGAACACTGCACTAATGAACACTGATGAACACTGATGAACACTGCACTAATGAACACTGATGAACACTGCACTAATGAACACTAATGAACACTGATGAACACTGCACTAATGAACACTGATGAACACTGCACTAATGAACACTGATGAACACTGATGAACACTGCACTAATGAACACTGATGAACACTGCACTAATGAACACTGATGAACACTGCACTAATGAACACTGATGAACACTAATGAACACTAATGAACACTGATGAACAGTGCACTAATGAACACTGATGAACACTGCACTAATGAACACTGATGAACACTGATGAACACTGCACTAATGAACACTGATGAACACTGCACTAATGAACACTGATGAACACTAATGAACACTGATGAACACTGATGAACACTGCACTAATGAACACTGATGAACACTGATGAACACTGCACTAATGAACACTGATGAACACTGCACTAATGAACACTAATGAACACTGATGAACACTGCACTAATGAACACTAATGAACACTGATGAACACTGCACTAATGAACACTGATGAACACTGATGAACACTGCACTAATGAACACTGATGAACACTGCACTAATGAACACTGATGAACACTGCACTAATGAACACTGATGAACACTGATGAACACTGCACTAATGAACACTGATGAACACTGATGAACACTGCACTAATGAACACTGATGAACACTGCACTAATGAACACTGATGAACACTGATGAACAATGCACTAATGAACACTGATGAACACTGCACTAATGAACACTGATGAACACTAATGAACACTGATGAACACTGATGAACACTGCACTAATGAACACTGATGAACACTGCACTAATGAACACTGATGAACACTAATGAACACTAATGAACACTGATGAACAGTGCACTAATGAACACTAATGAACACTGATGAACACTAATGAACACTAATGAACACTGATGAACACTGATGCTCCATGTTTTGAGGAGCAGCGCTGACACATGGCCACCTGTCTGGACCCGCTGCAGGAACGTGATGTCAAGTTTATCCTTAGATCAGCGCCGGGCTTTGAAAGCAAGAAAACATGTTCATTACAGCTATAACATCCAAACTAAAAGATTATTAGTATCACAAAGGCAATCAAAAAGATGCAAAGGAGTACATGTGAATGATCTTCAGGTTTTATATGTATTGCATGTAATTTAACTGGACTTATTTGATTGCTCTGGATATATTATATTTTAAAAATGATATACTATATTAGTAAAAAAAAATAGGTACCATTCACATAATATTTCACAAAAGGCCACGAGTGACCAAACCTCAATATATCACAAGCACACTGGAACTTTTGACCTCATGATGCCTGTTTTATTATTATGTTTATTATTACTGCTCAACTGACAAATTTTGCTCTTGCTCGGTTTTACTCAAATGACTTGAGGGGCGTCCGGATACTTATTGCCAGTCAGTCGTGATGCCATGAGCAGATGTTATAGGAGCAGCTGAACCACTGAAACAGCTGTTGAAGAGACGATAAGCAGTGACCACATCTTCCTGGAAATTTCCACAGTTCGGTGCAGGAATGTGGGCAGGAATGAACACGCCGTCTGAAAACCTGTGCTACCTGTGGTTAAAGCGTGGAAGAGAAACTGCTAAACAGGGAAGAACGTGCTTCCAAACCCCCTGTAATTCACACCCTGATAATAAAGAGTCAATTCGAATTCTATTCTAAATCTAAAGCTTCTAATTTGAACGTATGAATCTAAAGTTCACATGTTGAATCAGATACAGTTATAGTTGATCAAAGGCCAGCAGCTTCATGCACTTTCAGACATGTTCAGTAATGGTGCTCCTTAATAAATACAGATTACAGAGTTTCATGTTGTGTATTTGTGTGTATAACCATCTTCAGCTTCACACTCTTAAAAATAAGGATTTTTTCTTTACATCTGTGGTTCCATGAAGAACATTTAACATCCATGGAGTTTTTCCATTGCGCAAAAGCTTCTTTATCGTGGAAAAAGGGTCTTTAGATTTTTAAAATGTCCTTCACTCTCAGAACAGATGCTTGTAATGGTGAAAACCTCATATAGGCTGTCCACTTGATTAAATATGTTTGTGTGTGTGTGTGTGTGTGTGTGTGTGTGTGTGTGAGAGAGAGAGAGAGAGAGCTCAACAGATATTGCTACACAAACCTCAAACCAGGTGGTTTTTACAGTCAGGAACTGATGCTTTATTATCCCATACAGGTGCTAAACCTGATGATAGATCCATAAAGCAGCTCAAACCTTGATGTTGGACTAATGGAGTCAGAAACATTAACATTAACTCCATCTGCTGGACAGCTCAAGTAGGAACAGTGCACTTTCAAGTCGGGTCATTTTTATTTGCATATCGCTTTTCACAACGGGTGTTTAAACATGACAAACGTTGAACAATGCTTAACAGATCGTGACAGTTGTTCAAGCCGAAATACATTTAGTTTGACGTCACAGTAATTAATGTTCCTTGTTGAAATATGTTGAAAAATATAATTTTTTTTTTACATTATTCAAGAATGTATAATTTGTTATTCTACCCTAGCATTAATAATAATAATAATAATAATAATAATGACAACCTCTGAATTCTTGAAATG
Source organism: Ancherythroculter nigrocauda (assembly GCA_036281575.1). Taxonomy (NCBI): domain Eukaryota; kingdom Metazoa; phylum Chordata; class Actinopteri; order Cypriniformes; family Xenocyprididae; genus Ancherythroculter; species Ancherythroculter nigrocauda. Next base: position 62,020,509 of record VTFQ01000002.1, read on the forward strand.
TTGAAACATTATTGTTTAAATTATTGTTTTTTTTTTTTTTGTTTGTTTTTTTGTTTTGGTATTTCATTTTTTACATTATGGATTTTTTTTTACTTAATTTGAATTACAGTGAACTGAATTATGGAGAAATTGATCGCGTAGACACGCCCACCTGCGCGCGCCTGTCTGTCACACAAAATCAATTCTCTTCAGACTTCGCGCTCTTTTCTTCTGAGTGGATTTTGCGAGATTACAGTCACAGAAGAACCAGCGCCAACGAAAATGTTATTTTAATCGGAAAACACACATGGATTACAATAGTTTGCGCATATTGAGAGAGTAATCGGGTCTGTTTCCACATGACGACAAATCCACATTGAAGTCCTGGTCAGAGACGTGAGGTAAATTTATTTTTATTCCGCGTGCAAAATGATATCAAATGTAATGTTAACCTCAGAGAATCAGAAGTCTTGTTGATTCTTTTTATGGTCTTATGTTTTAAACTGAGTTTAGCGTTTTCTACAGTTTGTATAAAAAGTCATAATCCAACTGCAGATTCAGTATGGAGGATTTTCAGTGCAGCTGAGGACCAGTGTCAATCCACAGGCCATTACAGCTTTTCATTAAAGTTCCTTATCTAAAAATAAATAATGATGTCTTCATTTATTTGTGATAGAATGAGTTACTGGTAAGAGTTGTAAACCCGTGATGTTGGCTTGTTTAACTTTCAGCCTGCCATTTGTGAGGGTCCTTCTTTAGAGAAGAGCAGCTGAAACTCAGTTAAAAGTCTCATAAAATAACTAAAATATTGTGTTTCTGAGTTCTGTGGGGTTTTGTGGATGGTACCTATGGTGCTCCTAATCTATTTTAGGTGGTTGCTAAGGCGTTGCTAGGTAGTTTAGTGAAAAGTATCAAGTTTAAGGTAAGTAAAATATAAATGAAACTCATCACTAACATTAACATGGACAGCAAGTAATGATGACTAGAAATGTAAGTTTGGTTATCATATTATCCTTTGATTGAAATCTAATGATCATAGGTTTTCGTTTGTACCTGGAAAAGATTTGTTGTATTGCCATGTTCAGTGCTCAACTTCGGTAAAGTTGGTTTTATATTCGCACATTCGGACTTCTGATAAATTCCGACTTTCCAATAAATGTGCAATAAATTAATGTTTGTGAATTTTAAGCAGCGACATGATATTGACAACCAACGATTGTCAACTTACAACATTTTTCACAGTCGATCAAAATAGGCAAGTATTGTTTTAATGGCATATTTACTTGTGAATGTCCACTGAATGTCCAATGTAGTGTGATTAACAAGGCTGTTGAATACGGATGTCTGAATGTGCGAATATAAAACCAACTTTACCCAAGTCAGTGCTGTATGTTTTTGGTGAACGAAATGAACAGTAGTTGTTGTAATATGTCAGAATAATAGCTTAAAATCCCCTTTTTCAAGACTAGGCATTAGTAAACCTCAACCTCAACCATCTGGTTAATAACTAAAAGACTCGTAAAATGTTTGCATCTGTGTTAAGTATGTTCCTGTATGTAGATTCAAATAGAGATGCAGTGATACAATGATTATTTGAGTTATGGTTTATAACTGGTCAATGAAATTAGGCATGACAGTGTAATAATGTACAGTATGAAAGATAGATAAATATTCTAAAGGACTATAAATACCCTTATTCGTCTGTTTTATTATGGTTTGCCTGTTTTGTTGCAGACACTTCTTGTCCCCGTATGGTGCAACGCTGTGTTGGAGTGCTTGATAAGAACATAACAGCAAGAAGATTGCAGGTTTACCTTTATTGTTACTAAGTGCATACTGACATTTCACAAGAAATTCATATTATACGAAGACTTGCTACTGTGTCCGGATGTTGTCCTTCATTCTGCAGCTTCTTTGCTCTGAAAATAAGAACATATCAGAGTATTATGGCAAGGGCCTCACTGGGCTCTTTGAGAAATCAGTTTATGCGTGAGTTTCATGCAGAGCTCCTGCACATCAGCCTGTCTGCAATGTTTAGATCCATCTCTAACCAGATAATCATGATCTATTTGCTGAACTGAGTTATTTTAGTCACTGAAGCTGCATGGACAGAAGCTTTCACTCGCACATTTTACACGGATGGATGGAAAGGTGAGCTCAAACTTCTGTTTACATCCACAATGCTTTTGATCTTGACTGATGTGACTTGCTTAAAACATTTTGTTCAATTCAGCTTTATTGTCATTAGTAGGGATTAAACGGATCGTTGTTGATCCATGCTTCTCTGGATACTTATATAATATCTTTCATTTAGGCTCACTAGGAATCTGTTTGGAGGAAAATCCCAACAAGCAGCATTTGTAAATGATGTCATCCTGAATATGCTGGATGATCGAGACGAAGTACTGGGATGCACTCCATAAAGTCAGGAGCAGAAATGTGAATTCACCTTATCTATTTTCTAAAGGCAACTTGTTTCATTGATCTTATTGTGAAAGATTAGTCTATGCATATGTTCATTTTTTTATTTTATGATCACCTAAATTTTAACCAAAATATCATCTCTATCTTCTCTCTGGTGACATATGCAGGACATCTCTCATCATTTAGTCCTATTAAACTATGCCCCTGCAATCTCACGCTCATCTGCCTCCTTTTGTCAGTGCAACACCCTCATATTAACTTCCAATCAACAACCGATGCAGAGAACAAAATTCCCAGCCTACGTCACAATGCGGAAGAAAAGGTCTGTCTCTACTTCTGTTTTATCACAACTTTATTTGCTGACATATGGACTTACGTAAGCCTACCTTGCAGTTGCATACAATTACACAAGAGGATGAGTGCAAGATGATGTCTGTCCACCTCACCAACAAACCACTCAAAGACAGACAAGCAGCAGCAAACACCACACAGTGGTTGGAGGAAATAGCAAGTATGAAATGAAAAAGTGTGTTGTTCACCAAAAACTAGCATGCACACTATATATATAACATGTAGTTTAGTATAGTTTATATGATAGAATTAATGCAATGTGAAAAATCTGACCTGATAACAGGTGGCTAAAAAATATGCGGTTCACACGTCTAGTGTGAAATGGCCCTTTTTGTGGTTTTCTTTTGCTTATTTCTTTTGGTTATCCACACAAGTTCTGCTTAAAAAATGTATAATGTTAAGTTTAAATTATAATAAACAAAATATGCTAGCAAAATGAGTTTGGATAGAGTTAACTGTTTATCAGTTGCAGTGATGGGAATAACGGCGTTATAAATAAACGGCATTACTAACGCCGTTACTTTTTTCAGTAACGAGTAATCAAACGAATTACTTTTTCTCCTGTTACAACGCCGTTACCATTACTGGCAAAAAAATGCCGCGTTACTATAATTGAGCTCACTGAAACGGTTTTCATCCGAGTAGGCTCTCTCTCAGCCATAGGACCTGCAAAGATTTTTCTCTGGTGTGTGCTGCGGTTAGTCATACACAAATATAATTTTAAACTGATAATAATGAACGATGCTCTGTGTGTGTCTGTGAGCATGCGAGCTGAGCGCGAGCTCAAACCAGAATACCCTTTATGACATGCTGGATCAAAAATATGTGAAATAAGTTTTTCTAGTCGACTAGTAGTTATTCATTTAAGCCATTAGTTGACTAATCACATTTATATTAATTTAATTTCTTAAATACTGGAGAGAATAAACCTAATGATCGTAATATAGGCTATAGCACCCAAGTGCAAGCATAAAGCTTGCCATAAAGAACCGGCAAAAGTAATAATTATGAATGTGACCAAAACAGCAAGGAGACATTTTAATTGTTTATTAATAAAGTAATGTTTTCTGAATCAGTGTCCGCTGTGAAGATGAAGCTGACATTGCTGACTCTCATCATCTCCGCATACTGGACGCACCTAGAGAGAGAATTCACATTTCATCCGGATTAGGCTACATAATCAGAGTAGCCTATTTCTTTTCGTTTTTAGATATTTCAAGCTTTCTATAGATACATTTCTCATGTCTGCGAGGCAAGCAGCCTATACGCTGAGTTTCGGTTCATTTAGCCTATAAGTCGCGTTCCAGTTCACGCGCCAGTGATCGCGCCCGCGCCTGCCATTATTATATTGTCTGCTATATTTGCTTCTTATTTATTAAATCCAGGCAATTGGTTGATGAAACATTGATTAAAATTAAGATACAATTTTTACAAAACGAAATTCACTTTAAAGAAAGGATTTCTACAAAACAAAACTTAATGAAGTGTTTAAAATCATGTCTGACCCACTCCATGTCTCCCGATAGATTGCGTATCTTATGATGTATTCTGTCTAATGCTTTTCACTTTTCATAATCAAGTAAAGGAATTTAAAACATAACATAAGACTATTTAAACATAAATATGAAACTACATTTTCTTTAATGGCTACCAACACGTATTGTACAGTGAAGAGAAATTTCATAAGCAAGAGCGGATCATGAGTCACGAGTCGGATCATGATTAATTTATTCTTATATTTAATATTAGGGGCATTCAAGTTATTTGACTTTTTTTTTTTTTAAGTAACGCAATAGTTACTTTCCCTGGTAATTAGTTACTTTTATAATGATGTAACTCAGTTACTAACTCCGTTACTATTTGTGAGAAGTAACTAGTAACTATAACTAATTACTTTTTTAAAGTAACGTGCCCAACACTGATCAGTTGTCAATGTTATCAGTCAATCACAATATTGTGCAGTGCTCAGATTCTTATTTCAGCAAGATTCAATTGAATCAGCAAGAAAAGTCTGGGGTGGTCATTTATTTTGTTACCCCTGTTCCAATTTTTTTTTAATCTGCATTGCTTGCTGGACCTCCAACAAGATGAGATTTGACTAAAACCGGAGGTGAGAGATCCTCAACCACATTTGAGTTGTTTCAATAAGCTAGTGGGGTTAACTAAACTAACATCTTTGCTCTTTTTAGCTATTGTACTTCCCAACACTGTTATAATTGTAGTATAGGTTTGACTGTTACCTTGCCAGCTTCACGGCTCTTGGCCCTCAGCTTGTTGACCTGGGACTCGGCGATGTCAGCGCGCTCCTGAGCCTCTTCCAGCTCATGCTGCACCTTCCTGTACCTGGACAGGTGAGTGTTGGCCTGCTCCTCCTGTTACGATTACACAAGATATCCAACCCTTTTCATAGCAGTGCATTCATGGCAGTGGACACTTTTGTCAATACTAAAACTTCATGCTCCAGACATTTGATTTTAGACTTACAGCTTCTTCAGCCTGGCGCTTGTAGGCCTTCACTTTCAGCTGCAGCTTGTCTACCAGATCCTGCAGTCGGATCACGTTCTTCTTGTCTTCCTCAGTCTTTGGGTGTAAATATTGGACATGGTCTTAGTTAGACTGTATATTGTAAAAGGTGGTAAATTTCTAATTCCTGGGTAGTTTTACCTGGTAGGTGAGCTCCTTCACCCTCCTCTCATACTTGCGCACTCCTTTCACAGCATCTGCACCACGTCTCTGCTCAGCTTCAACTTCAGACTCTAACTCACGCACCTTCAGTAGAGAGTTATTGTTTCACCTGTCAGATCTCTGGCATGACCAGTACATCTAAAAACGTGTTTTGTTCCTAAACACTCAAATTTACCCTGGACTCCAGTTTCTGGAGCTGTTTCTTTCCACCCTTCATGGCCAGACTTTCAGCCTCATCCAGACGGTGCTGCAGGTCTTTGACAGTCACCTCCAGGTTCTTCTTCATCCTCTCCAGGTGAGCACTGGTGTCCTGCTCCTTCTTCAGCTCCTCAGCCATCATGGCAGCCTGAAATATAAGCCAGTTAAAATGAACTAACCAATATAGATAGAATTACCTTTCATGACCTTTCATCTGTTACCACATGCATCTAAAAACAATGCAAATAACTGTTTAAACTGGAATAGAAAAGCAGAATGTAAACACTCACATCAGTGATGGCCTTCTTGGCCTTCTCCTCTGCATTTCTGGCCTCCTGGACTGAATCATCCACCTCACCTTGAACCTGGACCAGATCAGCCTCAAGCTTCTTCTTGGTGTTAATAAGACTTGTATTCTGTGGGATGTAAGCAGTTAGTCTACAGTGTCTACAGTTTATCATGTATCCTGAATTTGTTCCTGGTATTTAGTAATTGTTTGTACTTGTGAGTGCAGCAGTCCCACACGCTCGCTGGCATCAACCAGCTCCTGCTCCGCCACTTTGCGGCCTCTCTCTGTTTGCTCCAGTGCAGCTCTCAGCTCCTCAATCTCTGCTTGCATCAGGTTATTCCTGCGCTCCACCATGGCCACCTGCTCCTTCATGTCCTCCTGTCCTCTGAGAGCGTCATCAAGGTGCAGCTGGGCATCCTGTGGCAACATTCTTTCTTTGTTAGTTGTCATGCTTTGGTTAATTCATGTTTCATATTCATATTGTCAAACATTTAGTATTTATTGCAATTCCACATTCTACAGAAAGAAACCTTGAGTTGGCCTTGGACGTTCCTGAGCTGTTTCTGGGCCTCAGCAGCCTGGCGGTTGGCATGACTCAGCTGGATCTCCATCTCATTCAGATCTCCCTCCATCTTCTTTTTGACTCTCAGGGCATCATTTCTGCTCCTGATCTCAGAGTCCAGAGTGCTCTGCATGGAATCGATCACTCTTTGGCTGTTCCTCTTGATCTGTTCCATCTCCTCATCCTTCTCAGCAAGCTTCCTGTCAATCTCACTCTTCACCTGGTTCAGCTCCAGCTGCACACGAAGAATCTTGGACTCTTCATGCTCCAGGGTGGCCTGATGGATAGGATATAAGAATTATATCAACCTGGTAGAAAAAATGGTGTAATGTTCACCATGTTAGAACAGTATTTTTTTTCATGGTTTGTTGATTTGATAGTTTTAAGTAACAATACTTCAGCTTCTTCAAGTGCAGTCTGGATCTCTGATTTCTCAGCCTCCACAGTCTTCTTTGCCTTTTCCAGTTCATGAATCGTCTTTCCAGTCTCTCCAAGCTGCTCAGTGAGGTCAGAAATCTCCTCTAAAGTGTTTAAAAAGCAGATTTTAAAAAAATGTGTTTAAATGCATCCCTTTTTTTTTAGTCTTTGGTGTACAAATAAAAGTTGCATTACGTTGCAGATTCTTGTTCTCCCTCTTCAGGGTCTCCAGGTGGTCAAGAGCTTCCTCATAGGAGTTCTTCATTTTGAAGAGCTCAGTGCTGAGAGAACGAGCTTCTTTCTGAGCACCTTCTAGTTCAGCCTGGCTTTCCTCATACTTCTGTTTCCAATCTGCTAGCACCTGATAATGAAGTACATGTAGTCATTGTTAATTAGCTAAGTTGTCGGTTCAAGGTCTAGGTTTACAGGTTATCCATGTATTTCTTACCTTGTCAAAGTTTCTCTGCTTCTTGTCAAGGTTGGCTGCCAATGCATTTGCCCTCTCCACATCAATCATGAGATCCTCTACTTCACCCTGCAGTCTCTGTTTGGTCTTTTCCAGAGAGGCACACTTGGAGTTCACCGCCTCAATGGATTCTTCAGCATCCTGCAGACGCTGAGCCAGCTTTTTCCTGAGGAAAGTGATTTGAAATTATGAAATCTTATTAATATTTGTCATATTAAATGTAGGATACTGAAGACTTTTCCCAATGATGTATTTACTTGGATTCCTCAAGCTCCTCAGTGCGTTGGATGGCATCAGTCTCATATTTTGTTCTCCACTGAGCCACCTCACTGTTGGCCTTAGACATTCCACGCTGGAGTTCAGCTTTGGCCTCCTGCTCTTCCTCATACTGCTCTCTGAGCAAATCACAGTCATGGCGAGCAGACTGAACCGCATGGGCCAGAGCGTTCTTGGCCTTGAAGTCAAAATGTTTCCTTTTATTGTACACAGCTATGTTCATAGTTATTCACAGTATTTGGTAACAGAAAATTGTAGCATCTTTTTAGTTACCTTAACCTCTTCTTCAATATGTCTTTTGAGTTCCTCAATCTGCTGAGTGTAAGCTTGTTTGCCTCTTGTCAATTGAGAAACAAGAGCTTCTTTCTCCTCCAATTGACGCCCATATTCCCCTAGTATAAGACAATGTGTAATTTATGAAAGTGTTCACAAGAGTTGTATGATGTCAGTATTGGGTTCTTGCATCGCAGGTTTTTGCACATTTCTTCAACTGTGTGCAGAGTATATTAAATGTGTGCATGGCATATTGTTTATTTACATACCATTTTCAGTTTGCAGCCTTGCCTTCTGTGCATTTAAGTCATTAAGTTGGCGTAAAAACTCATCATTTTTGGTTTTTAGCTCGCTTGTTTGGTCTTCTAATGTACGGCACATCTTTTCAAGGTTTGCCTACATTAAAAAAAAAATTAAATTTTCTTTTACCTCTTTGTGCTTTGTTCTTGTGTCATTTATTTATATTTCAAGCTGTCAAGGTTAAAGTACAGCAGTCAACATTTGAAGTGGATAAAAAAAAGTTCATCAAAGTTGTCCTTAGAACTAAGTTGTCCTAAGAAGAAGGTTTTAGGACAACTTTGATGAAAGGTTTTGATCCACTTCACATATTGACTAGTGTAGTTTTGTAAAACAAAAAATAAATCTTTACTTGAAGTTTTCCCAATAGTATACCTTTGCTTTAGCCACAGCCTCCATGTTGCTTGTTAAGTCATCAATCTCCATCTTGTATTCACTCTTCTCCTTCTCCAGCTTCTGCTTGACCCGCTGAAGGTTGTCGATCTGTTCTCCAAGCTCAGCCACAGTATCTGCCTGCTTCTTTCGGAGAGCTGCAGCAGTAGCTTCATGCTGCAAGGTGGACTCTTCCAGATCACGACGCACCTTCTGGAATTCGGCTTCACGCTTCTTGTTCATCTCAATCTGGGCAGCAGTGGCACCACCAGCTTCCTCAAGCCTCTCGCTGATCTCTTCAAGTTCCCTGGAGAGATCAGCTCTCTGCTTCTCCACTTTAGCACGAGCAGCTCGCTCAGCCTCAATTTCCTCTTCCAGCTCCTCGATACGGGCCTAAATAAAGAACGAAATATTAACTACCCAGTGATACTGGTAACATGGGTTTTCCCAGCTATGCATCTATTTCATATAACACAGATTAGGGTTAGTTTTACCTGAAGTTCTTTGATCTTCTTCTGAAGCTGTGCTCCCAATAATTGTTCATCCTCAATCTTGCTGAGAAACTGACTAATCTCGAAGTCTTTCCTGTTTTTAAAGCATTGTTTTGTAAAATGTGTAAAATACTCATTTTGTGTAATTGTGTGAATACTAAAATCCACTCACTTTTTGATCTTCTCATCTGATTGCTGTTTGTCATTCTCCAGGTCCATTATGGACTCCTGGGCCAGTTTCAGATCACCCTCAAGCTTCCTCTTGGCTCTCTCAAGGTCCATACGGAGCTTCTTCTCTTGCTCCAGTGAGCCCTCAAGCTATTGTTACAGAAACCAGAGCATTTAATTCTAGTTTAGAGACACAAATTAACTTACCATTGATTCAAGCTCTTATTCTCATGCCAAATATCTTACATCATCCACTTGCTGCTCAAGCTTTGTCTTAGATTTAGTCAGAGTGTTGACTTTGTCTTCCTCTGCCTGAAGGTCATCAAGAGTCTGCTGGTGTGCCTCTTGGAGGGCTTTCTTCTCTTTGGTCAGCTTGGCAATGCTTTCATCCTGAGAGGCCATCTCCTCCGTCAGGTTTTTAACCTAAATGGAAACATTGTTCATTGTTTTCATTCTCAAGATCCTGAACAATCAGCAGTGTGAAGAACATGTGAAAAGATGATTGACCTTATTTTCTGTTGCATGTTTCTCCTTCTCCACTTTGGCCAAGGTGAGCTCCAGGTCGTCAATGTCTTTCTTCAGTTCAGAGCATTCATCCTCCAGTTTCCTCTTCTTGGCAGTGAGTTCAGCATTGATTTCCTCCTCATCCTCCAGTCTCTCGGTTGTTTCTTTGAGTTTTGCTTCGAGCTGGATCTTGCTTTTGATGAGACCTTCACATCTCTCCTCAGCATCAGACAGGTTTTCAGTTTCCTGTTCGAGATGGATGTAAATAATGACTTTTGGCTTCTACAGGTTTCATTTTGACTCAGTAAGAACGGAAATACTCACAGCTGCTACTTGCAGTTGAAGATCGTTTTTCTCTTGAAGAAGTGACACCATTTTCTCCTCAAGCTCCTTTTTTTTAGCTAATGCCTTTGCTAGATCCTCCTTCATTTTCTCATAGTTCTCCTTCATGGCTGCCATTTCTTTCTCAGTCTCTGCACTCTTCAGAAGAGGCTTGATCTTGAAGTAGAGCTTCATCCATGGCCAATGTTTCACATTCATGAATGAGCGAATGTTGTATTGGATGGAATAAATTGACTCTCTGTCAAAGGGTGTTTCTGGTTAAGTTTGACAAAAAATATTCAATTTTGTTAATTTAATTGTAAATGAAATAATATCTAATTCACTCACCTCCTCTCCATCATTTTGACAAACTCTTTCCTCATGACAAATCCACGGCACAAAGCCTGAGTCATGGTAACCAGTGTTGCTAGTTTCTCATCTCTCATCTCCTCAAGAGTACCCAACAAACCAGCTTTAAAGAACACCTGCAAGAACATACAGTGATGTTACTGGTATATTATGGAAGCCATTGTTTTTATTGTAGATTTGAGTTTAGCCATTTGCTGTGCAGCTCACCTTGGTATGTCCAAACTTGTATTGGGTGTGGTCAACATCAATAGAGCCCAGGAGTTTCTCTGAAGCCTTTTTGTTGTCAATGAACTGTCCCTCAGGGATGACGCTAGCATTTAATACTTTGTATCTAGAGAACATTCAGGGGAGAGTCATGTTCTTGTGAAAAATATTCATAAGATGATGAAGATCAGGTGGTATCTACGGAAGCCCTGAACCGCATGGTGAAAAAAAAAAAAAAAAAACTTGGTGGGGAGGAAAAAAAAAAACCCGAAAAGTTATCTCGTTATTTCAACATAATAAGTCGTTATAACGACATAATATCTCGTTATTTCAACATAATAGGTCGTTATAACGACATAATATCTCATTATTTCAACATAATAAGTCGTTATAACGACATAATATCTCGTTATTTCAAGATATTAAGTCGTTATAACGACATAATATCTCGTTATTTCAACATATTAAGTCGTTATAACGACATAATATCTCGTTATTTCAACATAATAAGTCGTTATAACGACATAATATCTCGTTATTTCAACATAATAAGTCGTTATAACGACATAATATCTCGTTATTTCAAGATATTAAGTCGTTATAACGACATAATATCTCGTTATAACGACATAATATCTCGTTATTTCAACATAATATCTCGTTATAACGACATAATATCTCGTTATTTCAACATAATAAGTCGTTATAACGACATAATATCTCGTTATTTCAAGATATTAAGTCGTTATAACGACATAATATCTCGTTATAACGACATAATATCTCGTTATTTCAACATAATATCTCGTTATAACGACATAATATCTCGTTATTTCAACATAATAAGTCGTTATTTCAACATAATAACTCTTCATTATCTGTCAAGTATGATAAAGGACATCCACTTATCAATGTCCTCAGTGGCGTAACGTTAACGTGTTGGACCGCCAGTCTAACTTTTACTGCGATCGCCGCGGTTTCGAATCCGCCTTTTGCCGAGTTCGTTCTTCTCTAGTTTCACATCACATATCAAAAAAGGCATTTATTTTCAATAAAAATTAAAACTATGTTATAAAAGTGCAAATAACCTGCCTAACGAGTGTTTAATAACATTAAAAGTATTCATTGGGCAGGGTTAGCAGCATGTTCGATATTACCCACTAGAGGGCAGAATAAGACCAGGGAATCAATTAAAGAATGCAATCGTTATGTTGACCTACTGTTACAATTTGGTGCTCCAAAATCCCAGAGGTTTATCATGGGAATTTGCGTTCATCCCAGGCTAACCTTTATTGAGGTTAAATTTATTAGACCATAGTAAATAAAACAATTTACAGTGCAAATGTCAGGGGTGTCAAACTTACAGCCCGGTGTCCAATCTGATTTGAGGTAATAAAACATAGAGATACACTAGTCCAGGGGCCAAAAACGTTTTTAAGCGGGGTTTTTTTTTTTATTATTATTCTGGGCTTGCAAACAAACTGCTTTGTAATATTTTCTAAAGATATAAAAATCAAAATAGGTGCTAATATATTGAAATAATAGGACACGGAGTGTCTATTTACAGTAAGTGCAAATAGCGTCCCTTGTTGACAAACACTCTTTACAGTATAGCTCCAATGTCTGGTTGGGCCACTGAAGTTTAAAAAGGGACAGTTGTAATTTGATGTATTCAGTGGCGTAACAATAGCATGTAGGGTTTCAGATTTTGGCTTTTACAGCGATCGCTGCAGGGTCGAATCAGCATTTTGCAGAGCTCACCCAATAATAGAGCTCACTCCTATTTTCTCATCATATACATTTTCAATAAAATGAAAATAATGTTCAAAAAGTGGAAATAAAATGTGAACAAGTGTTTAATAATATTAAAAGTGTTCATTGAGTAGGGTTGGTGGAAAGTGGAGGGGTTTTATTCTCCCAATAATGCAGCATCCATTTAATAATTTTAATAAATATAATCACTCTATATGATATTATTGCATCCTGTACAAAAATACTGAGGTACAAATAGTATCTGCCAATACCAGCCTACAGCATCTAAATACTATTTACACTTCTTGCAAAGAACTGAGCTACTTTTACATGGTGTCAATAGAATATATCGCTATTTTCACCTAGTATAAATAGCATATCGTGAAAATGCTGCTATTGTCATTTAGTATAAATAGGATGTATCGGTATTTTCACTTAGTGTAAATAGCATCTACAGTAGGGGTGTCAAACTCATTTTAGTTTGAGGGACGGACTGGAAAGAAATGAACCATATGCGGGCCAAATTACCTTCTTCTTATAATAACCTTAGTGCGCTGATAGTTACATTAATATTAAACATATGAACAACAAATTAATTTGCAAGAAAACTGCATTGTTTTTTTTTTTGTTTTTTTTACAGTAAAAAGACTATTCGATTTTTAAAATTATTTTTTATTTAATATTTTTTATTAGCATCTATTTTGATTTATCATGGCCAATTTCAATTTTTATAAGAAGCAAAACGTCTGGGGCCGTATTCACAAAACATCTTAAGGCTAAAAGTAGCTCCTAACTTGCCAATTTAGGAGAAACTCTTAAAAATAATGGGTGTGTCAGTCCTAATTTTAGGACTCCTAAATTTTTGCTCTAAGAGTATTTCACAAAGCATTTTAGCGCTAAAACTAGCTCCTAAGTCTGTGAAATGTTAGGAGTAGTCAAGAGGACTCCTAAGTCACTACCCCGCTAGAAATTTTACGTTCCCAGAACATTCTCAGAACGTCCCCACTGGTGTTGAGTAACGTTCCCATTATGTTCACAGACGATCACGATGTGGAGTTCTTTTAAGTTTTGGGGGACATTATTTGGTGGACCTTCAGGGAACATTCAAGACATTCTCTGAACGTTTAGGGAACCATACTTTATTTGGAAATGTTCTCAGAACGTCCCCGCTGCCCTTGTCAAAAACTTGACTAATAAAAGTGGCTGTTCAAACAAAAACTATTTTCACTTAAAGCTCTATACAGGTATTTTCATAATTAATATTTTGAAACCTTTTCTTTAAATTGCAAATCTCTTGCATTAAATCATTAGCTGACAAAAACACACACATGAGCTAAATGTAACTGCTGTATCACTGCATCAGTAACTACACAGTTACTGTCTTTAAATAAAGCAACATGCAGCAAAACATCAGTGTTTCTGGATCATCACTGACTGAAGCACAGGAGCTACCCTTCAGCACAATGGTGACACATAAAACTCAGATAACACAAACAACATTAAACAATAACAGGGGCCGTATTCACAAAACATTTTATCTTACCACTAAGAGTTCTCCTAAAAGTTCTTAGCTAAGAGTTTTCTCTTAAAACCTATTCACAAAGCTGCTGAGACCAACTTTTACTAAGGAACAGACTGAAGTCTTAAGCTAAGAGTAAGGGCGGGGTTGACCTCGTTGCTATGGAGTAAACACACAGTGATTGGCTGATGGGGAGGAGTCAGTGATTTAATCACAGAAATATTGTAGAATGAGGTGTCATGTTTCCATATTAAAATAAAGGTTTAAAAATACAAATGTTGCCCTATTCAAATAAATGTTTTTTTTTTTAATAAAAATGTTCCCACAGTCAAAATAAAATGTTGACATATTTTTGCCATAAAGGTTTTAAAATGTAGGCTAAGTGTCACTAATTAAACTATCCAGTTAATTGTCCACCTCTTGGATGTCTGCATCTCAAGAGAATGCAGAATTCAACCGACAAATTATGTTTTATAAACAAAGTTTGGGAGAAACACATTCAAACGGTCTTTCTAATCAGCACGAGAAGAGGAATAAATACACAGATGAGATTATATATATATATATATATATATATATATATATATATATATATATATATATATATTTTTTTTTTTTTTACTCTATTCAATTATTTGTAAGTGTGAACCCATGTAAACCACTGCCACAGGTAATCAGACAATATTTATTTATTTATTTATTTGTTAAAGATTAATTTTTGGCATTGATTCAAATCTATAAATTACATTTTTTTTTTATTGCATTGCATTTTATTGCATTTATGAAGAAAATGTTCAGCACCTAAGGCTCTATCCTCTATTCCCTCAATGGTTTTCAGTGTCTTTGGGTGGATTAGGACTGATTGTGATTTGGTCTTAGTGACTTAGGAGTCCTCTTGACTACTCCTAACGTTTCACAGATTTAGGAGCTAGTTTTAGCGCTAAAATGCTTTGTGAAATACTCTTAGAGCAAAAATGTAGGACTCCTAAAATTAGGACTGACACGCCCATTATTTTTAAGAGTTTCTCCTAAATCGGCAATTTAGGAGCTACTTTTAGCCTTAAGATGTTTTGTGAATACGGCCCCAGATCTCTCTAGATATCTGCATCTTCACTTATTACAAACCAAATTTTACAGAACATTTGGGACATAAAACATCCTCTTTTGGTTATGAAAGAGCTGCAGTTCAAGGTTCATTATATGATTTTAGGGGGACGTTCCAATTTGGTTTATTTTATGGTCACATAAGAACGTTACAATGAGGATATTTAGGACATTAAACTGAACATTACTGAACTGAACATAGACAATGTTCTTAATACCAGTGGACGTTCTGAGAATGTTCTGGGAACGTAAAATTTTTAGCAGGACAACCTCCCACATAGAAGGCAACATTCTCAGGACCTTGCGCAACGTTCCCTAAAAGTTCTCAAAAGGTGATGAAAATTCTGAACCTTTACAGAACATTCGGGACGTTCCTTAAACGTCTTCTTTTGGTAATGAAAGTGCTGCAGTTCAAGGTTCCTTATATAACTTTAGGGGGGCGTTCTCTTTTGGTTATTCTATGGTCAAAAAAGAACGTTACACTGTAAAATGTAATTAGTTGAGTTTACTTAGAAAGCTTAATTAAACTGTTGGGTTTACATAAAAAACTTAAGGAAACCGATTGCCTTAAATTTAGCAAGTAAGTTAACTCATTATTTTGAATTGATAAAACTAGCTACCACACAGTACAGAGTACTTAGAAATCTTGAGTATTCACTGTAAAATGTAATTAGTTGAGTTTACTTAGAAAGCTTAATTAAACTGTTGGGTTTAGCTTCCACACAATACAGAGTACTTAGAAATCTTGAGGATTGGTAATTCAATTTTACAAATTGAGTACTTAGTTCAGTCATGTTAAAAATCTTGTTCACATTATGTAGAAACTGCCTTAAATTTCTCAAGCATTTTTTACTCAGTTGCAACAATGGACCATACATTTATTTGTGTTTATTAAACTGGAGATACTGTTGAAAATAATAAAGTTTGATGTCACCATCATGGTGGAAAGTGTTTGCTTTAGTTGGGCTCTTGACCTTGACTTTTAACATTAGTGTTTCTCTGGCTGTCGTAACTCAGTGTTTGTAAGACACAGCTGTTATGGTGAAAAAAGCCAAGAGAAATACTGGGATTGATCTGTTGCATCTTTCCTGATGATATCATTGAATACCCAAAGATTTAATCCTGAGGTTTATTCTTAATCAAAAGTGTGAAAAGTGTGGTTTGTCATTAAAAACAAATAAGTATTTTTTTTTTAATAACCAATGAAACTAGCAAGAGACGGCGCACTGTTGAAATCATATTTTTAATATGTTAGTCAAAAAACATTTTGGACTATATAGACACACGGAGACATCAAGAATCAGTGGTACAGATCCAACAGATCAATCCCAGTATTTCTTTTGGCTTTTTTCACCATAACAGCTGTGTCTTACAAACACTGAGTTACGACAGCCAGAGAAACACTAATGTTAAAAGTCAAGGTCAAGATCCCAACTAAAGCAAACACTTTCCACCATGATGGTGACATCAAACTTTATTATTTTCAACAGTATCTCCAGTTTAATAAACACAAATAAATGTATGGTCCATTGTTGCAACTGAGTAAAAAATGCTTGAGAAATTTAAGGCAGTTTCTACATAATGTGAACAAGATTTTTAACATGACTGAACTAAGTACTCAATTTGTAAAATTGAATTACCAATCCTCAAGATTTCTAAGTACTCTGTACTGTGTGGAAGCTAGTTTTATCAATTCAAAATGATGAGTTAACTTACTTGCTAAATTTAAGGCAATCGGTTTCCGTAAGTTTTTTTATGTAAACCCAACAGTTTAATTAAGCTTTATAAGTAAACTACACTAATTACAAAAAAATTACATTTTACAGTGTACAAATAGGAGATTTGGGACATTAACAGAATATTCCCACATGGTCCTCTGTTGGTCATTTAATTACGTTCCCGATATGACTTCAGGGGGACATTCTATTTTGGTTATTTTATGGTCATGCAAGAACGATGTGGAGTTCTTTTAAGGTTTGGGGAACGTTATTTGGTGGACCTTTAAGGAACATTCAGGACGTGTTTAGGGGACTATCACTATAGGACGTTCTGTTAACTTCCCAAATGTCCTCTTTGTAACGTTCTTGCATGACCATAAAATAACCAAAATAAAACGTTCCCCTAAACTCATATCGGGAACGTTATTAAATGACCAACAAAAAAAACATGTAGCAACGTTCAGTTAATGTCCTAAATATCCTCATTGTAACGTTCTTGTGTGAGCATAAAATTAACCAAATTGGAATGTCCCCCTAAAATCATGTAAGGAAACTTAAACTGCCGCACTTTCATTACCAAAAGAGGACGTTTATGTCACAAATGTTCTGTAAAGTTTTAGAATTTTTGTCACTTTTAGAGAACTTTTAGACAAAGTTGCACAAGGTCACGAGAATGTCGCCGGCTGTGTGGGTGTTTTATACAAAATAATAAAGTTTGAAGTCACCGTTATAGAGGAGAGCGTTTGCTTTAGATGTGCTCTTGATTCTTGCCATTTTTAACATTTGATTTTCTCTGGCTGCTTTAACTGTGTTCTTTAATTTGGTTGTTTTGTGCTGGTGATGCAATCATCATGGAGTGTCCTGATTCATTGATCATCACCAAAATGTAAACTGAGTGTATTAAATTGCATTTTTGCATTAATTAAAGGTGTTTTTACACCCTTTTTTATTAGTTTTTTAATACATTATGCAGAGTTTTGAGCAGTGTCTTTAGGACTCACACAGACATCATGAATCAGCGTATGATCCTCAGCGATGGTGTCACTAAAATATCTTTTTTGTAGCTTGTTTTGTGATGTTCAGTGTTTATCTGAAAATTTTGTCACCATTGTTGAGGATCATATGCAGAATCTTGATGTCTGTGTGAATCTACGTGATACTGTCTGAATAATTTCTGCATAAGGATAAAAACTTTCATAATCCTGCATTATGTCTAGATGAATGATAACACAATTTTCAGAGATTTGTGAATAAGACCACTGTATGAGTTTATATCATCATCGATAATCAAGCATCCAAAACCAATTTGAACAGACTTTAATTTTCTCACAATTTTTTATTGTACCAAATGCTTTAGAAAAACACAGTTACAACAATTGGAGAAAAACTAAAGTCAAATTGTCAAGGGTCAGGAGCCCAGCTAAAACAAGCGCTTACCTCCATAACGGTGACATTTATAAATTTTGATAAAACATCAACACCTCATTAAGAAGATGTGTATGAAAGAAACAAAGAAACAAAAACTTTTATTAGTCAATTTAGCTCTAATTTTCAATTCATGTTTTTTAAAAAAGGGCAGCAGGGACGTTCAGAGAATGTCTTGAATGTTCCCTGAAGGTCCACCAAATAACGTCCCCCAAACCTTAAAACAACTCCACATCGTGACCGTCTCTGAACATAATGGGAACGTTACTCAACACCAGTGGGGACGTTCTGAGAATGTTCTGGGAACGTAAAATTTCTAGCGGGGTAACCTGTCACCTAGTAACGTTCCCAGAACATTCACAGACGATCACGATGTGGAGTTCTTTTAAGGTTTGGGGAACGTTATTTGGTGGACCTTCAGGGAACATTCAGGACGTTCTAGGAATGTTGAGGGGACTATCACTATAGGACATTCTGTTAACTTCCCAAATGTCCTCTTTGTAACATTCATGCATGACCATAAAATAACCAAAATGGAACGTTATTAAACGATCAACAGAGGACCGTGTGGGAACGTTCTGTTAATGTCCCAAATATTCTCTTTGTAACGTTCTTTTTTTGACCATAAAATAACCAAAATGGAACGTCCCCCTAAAGTCATATAAGGAACCTTGAACTGCAGCACTTTCATTATATTCATTATATATATACTAGTTTAATTAGTGACACTTAGCCTATATTTTAAAAACTTTATGGCAACAATATGGCAACATTTTATTTTGAATAGGGCAATATTTGTATTTTTAAACCTTTATTTTAATATGGAAACATGACACCTCATTCTACAATGAGAGTTTCTATGATTAAATCGCTGACTCCTCCCCATCAGCCAATCACTGTGTGTATAGTCCATAGCAACGAGGTCAACCCCGCCCTTACTCTTAGCTTAAGACTTCAGTCTATTCCTTAGTAAAAGTTGGTCTCAGCAGCTTTGTTAATAGGTTTTAAGAGAAAACTCTTAGCTAAGAACTTTTACTGCTATTTAGGAGAACTCTTAGTGGTAAGATAAAATGTTTTGTGAATACGGCCCCTGATTCTGATACTGGTTGCAGATTGTTTTTAAAGCAAATTTATTTGTTGTTTATTTTTTCACAGGCCAAACTGGCCATAAACAAATATCTCTTTGATATTAGAGGCAAACACTGGCATTTGGATATTAGAGGCATTTTTATCATAGTCAAAGATGTTATGCACATGAGCATGAGCAGTTGTTTTTAATTTAAATTACTGAATAATTTCAAGATTAACAGCAAAAACTAGGTCTGGTCTGACTTTAGCTTTGTGAAATTATGCTACATAACAAAACAAAATCAGCAGACGGTCTGAATGAATATTACTACTTTATATGGAGATAAGAGGAAAAGCCATCAAAACTTTTCTTAAAACAGTTGCCTTCGGAGATATATTCATATCAATCCCACTGTAATATTTATATTATTCTCCCTATTTTTTGCGAACAGTGAGCTTGTGCATGGTACAGTAGTTCCTCTGCTGGCGGGTCTGTTCTCTTTGTGTCCGTATTCAGCGTGTTAAAGTCCTTCTTACATACTTCGTAAATACACAGATGAAATTTTGGGAAAATATTACAAAGCAGTTTGTTTGCAAGCCCAGAATAATAATAATAAAAAAAAAAAACGCTTAAAAACGTTTTTGGCCCCTGGACTAGTGCATCTCTATGTTTTATTATAGTTCAAATCAGATTGGACACCGGGCTGTAAGTTTGACACCCCTGACATTTGCACTGTAAATTGTTTTATTTACTATGGTCTAATAAATTTAACCTCAATAAAGGTTAGCCTGGGATGAACGCAAATTCGCATGATAAACCTCTGGGATTTTGGAGCACCAAATTGTAGCAGTAGTTCAACATAACTATTGCATTCTTTAATTGATTCCCTGTCTTATTCTGCCCTCTAGTGGGTAATATCGAACATGCTGCTAACCCTGCCCAATAAATACTTTTAATGTTATTAAACACTCGTTATACAGGTTATTTGCACTTTTATAACATAGTTTTAATTTTTATTGAAAATAAATGCCTTTTTTGCTATGTGATGTGAAACTAGAGAAGAACGAACTCGGCAAAAGGCGGATTCGAAACCACGGCGATCGCAGTAAAAGTTAGACTGGCGGTCCAATACTTTAGCGTTGCGCCACTAAGGACGTTGATAAGTGAATGTCCTTTATCATACTTGACAGATAATGAAGAGTTATTATGTTGAATTAACGACTTATGTCGTTATAACGACTTATTATGTTGAAATAACGAGATATTATGTCGTTATAACGACTTAATATCTTGAAATAACGAGATATTATGTCGTTATAACGAGATATTATGTCGTTATAACGACTTAATATCTTGAAATAACGAGATATTATGTCGTTATAACGACTTATTATGTTGAAATAACGAGATATTATGTCGTTATAACGACTTATTATGTTGAAATAACGAGATATTATGTCGTTATAACGACTTAATATGTTGAAATAACGAGATATTATGTCGTTATAACGACTTAATATCTTGAAATAACAAGATATTATGTCGTTATAACGACTTATTATGTTGAAATAACGAGATATTATGTCGTTATAACGACTTATTATGTTGAAATAACGAGATAACTTTTCGGTTTTTTTTTTCCTCCCCACCAAGTTTTTTTTTTTTTTTTTCACCATGCGGTTCAGGGCTTCCGTAGGTATCATCTCTAATTTGGAGGTTGCAAAAAGGTGTCTTTACCTCTGCTTGAAGTCACCATAGAGGATTCTGCTGGGGAAACCTTTCCTGCAGATTCTGATACCTTCCAGCACACCATTACACCTGAGCTGGTGGATAACCAGGAAGTTCTCCATCAGACCTGCAATAAAGATGTTCTTAAGGTTCCAGAGATATTTTCAAAACTTTTTAGTCTTCAGGGATTAAGTTTACCTGGAGTCTTGGACTCATTAGGAATTAAGCAGCGCACAAAGTGAGGGTGAGTGCTCCTCAGGTTAGTCATCAGCTTACCCAAGTTCTCCTGTGGAAATGTTTTTCATTAGTCTAATCTTTAATGGTGTAAAGGTTCACATTCTTCATTAAAAGAGAGAGTCTGTTTACCCTAAAAAGTGCAGACACCGTCTGGAAGGAACCACCCTTCTTCTTGCCTTTCTTTCCACCGCCTCCCTCAGCTGTTTTATTTAAACAAAATAATTTATTATTTTCCCTGTTGCTTTCCTTTAACCCTTTCAATAACTCCCTATTAGATCATGTCTATAATTACATCATGACACAAAGGAATTGAGGAATTGCAAATAAAAGTCTTACCTTCAGAACCTGCATGAGCAGCATACAGGAAGGCCAGCACTTTAAGTGATGACTTTTGGTAGAGTTGCACGACAGAGTCATTCAGTGGATCCTTGTTCTTGTCCAACCAGCCATTAATGTTGTAGTCCACAGTGCCGGCGTAGTGCACCAGAGAGAAGTGGGCCTCTGCCTTGCCTTTGGCAGGCTTGGGCTTCTGGAAAGCTGCAGATTTGCCCAGATGCTGATCATGCAACTTGTTTTTGAAGCTTGTGTCTGTAGCTTTGGGGAACATGCACTCCTCTTCAAGGATGGAGAAGATGCCCATTGGCTGTTGAAGAAATATTCATGCTCAAGTTCAGTCATGATATGAATAGTCATTTTAATTTGCTGAATGTCCTCTTACCTTCTCAATGAGCTCAATGCAGGCAGCCAAGTCCATACCAAAGTCAATGAACTCCCATTCAATGCCTTCTTTCTTGTACTCCTCTTGCTCCAGAACAAACATGTGGTGGTTGAAGAACTGTTGCAGTTTCTCATTTGTGAAGTTGATGCAAAGCTGCTCCAAGCTGTTGAACTGATAATTAAACAGAAGAAAGTGTTTACTACTGACTGTTATCTTTTATGTTTCGATTAATAACTGATGCTCACATCAAAGATCTCAAATCCAGCGATGTCCAGCACACCAATGAAGAACTGTCTAGGCTGCTTTGTGTCCAACATCTCATTGATACGGACGACCATCCACAAGAACATTTTCTCATAGACAGACTTGGAGAGCGCAGAGACTGCGTTGTTCACCTGAGAAATTCAAAGGTCAGTGTAATTGATATTAGACTTTACTTTCCCATAAAGTCTATGAATGTCTACAAGACTGCAATTTCTATTTGTATTCATCTATAAAGTAAATAAGTGATCACCTGTGGCACTGTCTGGCCTTTGGTCACCATCTCATTTCCGACCTTCACTCTGGGGTAACACAGAGCTTTCAGCATGTCAGCGGAGTTGAGGCCCATGAGGTAGGCGATTTTATCGGCCACTGAGGAAGAACATTTTTACACATTATTGTCGTTAATGAAGTGAATGTTTATATGTTAATGTGCTAATAGTATGTCTTACCCTCAGTGCCGTCAGGTTCGGCCTGCTCCTCTCTCTGCTTCTGTTTAAACTTCATGCTCCCATGATGCATCACAGCACCTGTCAGCTTGTAGATGCTGATTTTCTCATCAGCACTGAAGCCCAGAATGTCAATGGCAGTCTGTTTTTACCATGACCAAGTGAATCACACATTATTTGAGTCAAAGAGAAGGGTATTTTATATTGTATGTCATTCAATTTATGCTGGTGTTTTTCTGATGTTTGTTTGCTCAGGTATATTTTATATAATCAGAAAATACTACTATGGAGTTTGGGTTCTTGCAGCTGTCGCCTCTGGCTTGCTTAGTAAGGGATAATTAATATTCAACAATATTACTGATCTGCCTGTATTGACACTATTGAATACAAACTGAACTGAGCTGGATGATGACATCACTGTTTTCTCCAGACCTGCTGTATAGATAAATTAACTAAATTAATCACTAATGATTTTTACAACGGAAATGAATCAACACTGAACTTAAGCTGGACAATTACACCTTTTTCTTCTAGAGCTGCTGTACAGCCAAAACAAAACTGTTGCATAATTTTCCTGTTATCTTCATTTTAAAAAGCGCTTTATAAATAAAGGTGACTTGACTTGATAACTACAACTACTACTAATAATGTAGTTGTGCACATACATCTGTGGCAATGAACTCCTCCACATCATTGATACTCTTGACAGTGATTTCACCCTGGCTGATCATTGGATAGTCGTAAGGGTTGGTGGTGATGAGCAGGGCCTCTGTAAAGAATTGATGTGCAGTATGTTAACAGTGTTCTCAAACATGGAAATAAATGAAACGCACAATACTGTAGATTTCTCACCAAGCAGCTCTGGCTTGTGTCCGGTCATGAGCTGGTAGAAGATGTGGTAGCTCCTCTCAGCAGACAGCTGGAATGTTACTCTTGACTTTTCCAGCAGATCTTCCAAAAAAGACAAAAATGGAAAAAAAAGTCATTGACTGCAATTGATTAACCCACATTTTGGCCTCGAAATAAAATGATTGGTTTAAAACAGTGTTGACTCACAAGTTTCAATATCAGCTGAGGCCAGTTTTCCAGTGGTCCCAAAGTGAATCCTGATGAATTTACCCTAAGCAGATTGAAATATTTAGAAAAGTTTAGAATATTCCATCTTTGGAATGTTAACTGAATTTGTACAATTCATTTCATCTGGCCACAGTAACTTACAAAACGAGAGGAGTTGTCATTCCTCACAGTCTTGGCATTTCCATAAGCCTCCAGTAGAGGGTTGGCTGCAATGATTTGATCCTCTAGCGACCCCTAGTGAGTAGTTAAGTAATTTCAAAATGCAGAATCATTCTTTCACTGTTCTTTGAATGGTATTTGACGGTTTAGTCACCTGCATTTTGCCAGGGACAGGTTCTGCCTTCTTTGCGCCGCCAGCCACAGCGATTGTCGCAAAATACTGGATGACACGTTTGGTATTGACAGTCTTTCCTGCACCAGATTCTCCACTGAGTGGACATGTTAAAGGTGGAAAAGAACGAATTTCAGAATAGTGTAAATGTGATATGTTGGCTTTTATGTAAGTGGTTCTTTAAAATCCATAAATTTCAGACACTACTTGCGCACCAGAAAGCAACTTGAGGCCTGAAACCTGCATTTACATGCATCATGCTGGCAGTGTGGTCTTAAGAGGGTCACACACTGGACGAGAAGCATATCTTCGCGTCTACGACAACTTGAGGTATCGCACACCAACATGCACATTCTCTTATCAGTTTATGGTCAGCAATATTGTTATGTTTAAGGACATTATGAAATTAAGACAATGTCTGTGCTATGTTATGATTGTACTGTAATGGCGTGGCAGGATTTTGAACAGCATCATAAGTCGTAGGTGGGCGCCGCCGACAGACGGCGAATGGCACTGCTGGTGTGTGTACGCTTATAGAAAATATGTGTTCGAATTTTAAAGAGGTCGTGCGCTGGGCTTCTCATCCGGAGTGTGACCCCCCCTTTAACCTCATATACATGCACCACTGTCAGTAAGCGGCTTTTCCTCACACCTTTCTGTTACTTTAGTTATCCTGTCTTTCCTGGCACATGCCAATAAGAACAATGCTTATGCATTTACATGACCACGTTATCCGCATTCTCCATCAGAAAAGCCAGGTGTTCAACTGCCTTCTCTCAATAGCTTAAACAGTGTTAGCATTTACATGATGATTCTTGTACAATAATTAATAATCATCATAGTCTACTTACGTAATCAGGATAGACTGATTCTCCCTGTCTGAAACACATTTATAGTGTTATTTTAAGGGAAACTGCTAAATAGATTGTATTTTCAGTTTTTTCTATATATCATATATGTAACAAAATGTACACCACTACATAAATTACTTATGAGAGATCCATTAAGTAAAAAGAGTTTGTTAAATAAAGAAACTGTAGGTGTATTAAGCAAGATATAAGTAGGCTCAAGTTTAGCACAAGTTTATTGGATTGCAAAACGGATTGAAAATTTATATCCACACTTACCAGTGAGCATGAACTGGTAGGCGTTGTCAGAGATGGAGAAGATGTGAGGCGGGGCTTCAATCCTCTTTTTGCCTCTGTATCCAGCCACAACGACTGAATCGTACACTGGGAGCCACTTGTAGGGATTGACAGTGACGCAGAACAAGCCAGAGTAGGTCTGAAACGAAGATATATAGTCCAGTTTAACAATGCTGTTACCCCATTCCTGGAATAAGATATGATTTGCTTAGACTTACGTAGATCATCCATGCTGCGTAACGCTCTTTGAGGTTATACAGCACAGTAGGCTCATTGAGGTGGGTCATCATGGCCATGTCCTCAATTTTATCAAACTTGGGAGGATTCATGGGGAAGATTTCATCTTCTTTTACCGTGATTGTCTATAAAATTTTCAACATGGATGAGAGATTTATTACAAACAAAATATTTGTTTCACCTGGCAAGTAGTTGTACAGTCCCACAGCATCATGTAAAACTGTTTTACAGAAGATCAACACATTTTCTACTTCTACTTACTTTCCCACACAGTGTTTTGACAGTAGCTTTGCCGCCTTCTCTACTAACAAGAACACCTTTCAGGTACATCTCATCCGGCACCGTCACGAAGAATGCCGTTTTGGCATCAAAGGGGGTGTTCTGAGCCTCTATCCTCTCTCTTTCCGGCTTCCGGAGGAAAATGGCCGCTGGGCCAAAACACTCCATTTCACCATCTCCCATGATTGCGGTTTACTTTGAGAAGTGACGAGGAGAGAATGTGCAGAGGGATTTATACTTTGACTAAATATTAAACAAATGCAAGTGGAGTAAAACATATTCATTCCTATGAATGTGGAGGGCAATGATGCTTCTCCATGTCTCCATATAATATTATTAAACACAATCATAATACCTGCTGTCCTGTCCAGAGAGAATGTGTCTGAGGTAGGAGATGCTAAGAGAAAGGCATAAAAAAATCCTGAGTTTGAATTGGACTTGGACTAATTCAGTCAGATTGGTGTCACAACATGTTGAATGTACAGTGCATAGCCACACTTTAAACTCTTACATGGTAATCAGTTAGCACAATTATCAGGGTTAGACATTTAATCTCTAAACTGCAGAACACAAGTATGAAATATTAGGTTAATAGTAGAAGGAGAGCATGATGAACAACTCACCCACCTTTGAGTTCCAGTCAGTCCTTAAAGGAGCCTGAAGCAGCTTCTTATATAGACAGTATACTGTTCACTCAGCAAAACGAACTCACCGTATTTGGTCATGTATTTTCAGCTCAGTTTCAAGAGGAATTTTTGTAAATGATTGTCATGTTCATCAATATCATGACACCAGCCAAATATATTATCACTTTGATGTAATTAACTGTCCAGTCATTAGTTTTAGTTTTGTTTAAAGGAAATATTGTGTTAGAAGAAGAGCTAATGGGTTCAGATAATGGCAGTGAACCCTTCGGTAAGATGAGGTGAACTGACACTAGATTAAACAAATATTTGAAAATAAGCCACCAATATTGTGATTAAAAATTAAACGATGTATTTATAGGTGTCACTTGTGATCAAGCACCTTAACCTTAAGAAAGGGTTGTTATGTGAAGGTATCAGTTACCGGAGTTCAGACATTGTTTAGGTCTTATGTAGAGCATAATCTTCTTCAAGTGCCTTGGCATTACAGTAGAGCCCAGTTTAGCCATGGAGAAGCTCTTAAATGTCACTGGGATACTGTTCCAAGAAGCCTGGGAAGCTTTTCATGTGTCAAAACAGCAAATTTGGGCACAACAGTTGTCATTCTGTGAACTTGCATATAGTGACACTTATGCTGAAGAGCGGACGAGATTTGGCAGAATAGCGCGGTATAGTCAATTTCATTGTGTATTGAGGAGTGTACTTTTTTTTTTTTTTTTTTTTTTTTTTTTTTTCCAGGTCATATTCTAAATCGGTGGTTCCCAACCTTTTGTATATAAGAAACCCTGAGGACCCCCCCCCCCCCCCCCCCCCAAAAAATAAAAATAAAATGGCAACAACAAAAAAAAACATGCAAATTCACTCTCTACCAGAAGGTGGTGCTAATAGAACAGCAGCAATACACTGCAAAAAATGCTTTTCTTAGTATTTAAATATCTCAAAAATCATAAATCAGAATGCTTTTACTAGATAAGTAAAAATAAAAAATACACACAAATATAATACACAATTATGTTGTCACATGACTAAAATAATGCAATAAACTTTAAACATTACATGTAAACCCCAAATGTACATAACTAATAACAAAAACTATGAAACAATTATTTAAATGAAATAACATAAAATGTGAAGTCACACAGGGAATTCCGGGAATGTCAATTTAGAGGAACAAGAACAGAAAAAAGAGAAGAGATGAGCAGAAACACAAGGACTGCAACCGATGTCCAGCCACAGCCTTAGATGAAATCAGCTGAAGATAAAAAGACATTAAATCTCTTAAGATCTCAGCAGAGTCCACAAACAGCATTCCCAGCTTCACTTATTACTAACCAGTTTGACATTATTTCTGTCATACATCTACAGAAGTTATTGAGAATTTACAGAGGTTTAGATGTTGATGATTTATTGAAAATAAGTTTCGAATTAAGTCAATCTTATGGTGATCAGTGTTTTGCTGTATTTGGGCTTCTGACCCTTGACTTTTTAACATTAGTTTTTATCTGGCTGCTGTAACTGTGTGTTTATAAAACACATTCGTTATGGCAAGAGAAAATGGATCAGGTGATAATGCTTATGTATTGTTGATGAGAAACATCATGTAGTGGCCTGATTCACTGAACTCATATAGTCTTTGGTCTACTTTTATTTTATATCACAAAACAAACTTGTTTTTGTTGCCAATTTTTTAGTAGCTCGTTTTGTGATGTTCAGAATTTTATCTGAATATTTTGTTGATTGTCACTGTTGTTGAAATTCATATGCTGATTTTTACATATGCTGTGTTTGTCTAAATGATACAGTAGTTTAAAACTTTTTGTACACAATGCATTTTTAAAGTTCTTCAAACTGAAAAGAGCTGAAAAAAAGCAAACACCATAATGATAACTTCAAACTTTATTATTTTCAATCAAACATCAACATGTTATTCTGTTAATTCTCAATAACAACCTATGAAAGAAGTAACAAATTGGTTTGTAATAGTAAATTTTTTTGGTGTTTACGTCTAGGGCTGCATGATTAACCGCATGCGATTCATCTGCGATTATGAACGCAATATTGCATAGCTTGTCGGCGAACTATGGCTCTGTATATTAAGTGCTGCTCCATTTGAAAGCAGGTGATGGACATTTACCGCTAATCACAGAACCGGCTTTACTGATGAGACACGCATGACAATCTCATGCGATTAATCGTGCAGCTCTATTTACGTCTGAACTTGGCCAGATCTTGCGTCAGCATCACACGCATGCCTCGTGCTGCTCACGTGACCAGAGCCGGTGAATACTGAGCCTGTGTTCGAAAGTAAACATGGAAGCTCTGCAACGCAAATAACGTATCGGGGCAGACGAATTTGTTGAATAAAGTCGTTAATTTTGTTTTGGTTTTGCGCACAAAAAGTATTCTCGTCACTTCATAACATTAAGGTTGAACCACTGCAGTCACATGACTGTTTTATCGATGTCTTTTAATACCCTTCTGAACCTCAAAAGATGCAGTGGCATTGCTGCCTATATGTGGATCAGATCCCCTCGAATTTCATAAAAAAAATATCTTAATTTGTGTTCTGAGGACAAACAAAGGTCTTATGGGTTTGGGACAACATGAGGGTGAGTACTTAATGACAGAAATTGCATTTTTGGGTGAACTAACCCTTTAAATGCTGTTGATCTCAAGAGTCGTAGTCATATTACAGTCACTCAAAGTCAAATTAATTTGTATAGCTCTTTTCACACTACACATAATTTCAAATCAGCTCTACTGTTATATTTATAATGCCTTAGTACTGTACCATAGAGCAAATTTTAGAGCTGGGCGAACAGATGATATACAGCAATGTGACATGAACGATTCTCCAGATTTAGGTGTAGATATATTGTATTTAGCGTAGTTGTTGTGCCGCAGTGACTCATATGTCTGAGTGTTCAAGGCAATTAAGAGATTTAAATATTGGTCAGTTTTGTTCTAAGCGAGAGTAGGATCAGTGTGTGGTATATTCAGTTAATGGTAAATCCCATTTTGCAAAACTGAAGTAAATTGATGATGATTGGATGACTGAATCCATGATCAGCAAGTCTTGTGTGATGGTTCTGAGCTGTAACGAAGCACAAATGCATGAATGCATCATGAAAGCGGCCCTGATTTCTACAGAGCTCTTCAGGATGGTGTGGCGTTGGGTGTGTCTGATCTTGGATTCTGCCCATGTTCTTTTTCTTTGCCTTGCAAGGACAATGCAATGTGTCCAACATGCTTTCCTAGTTCCTTTGAAAAGATGGCAGGAGGCTGTGGAATAAATTCCAAGGCGTCGACACCTAATGAGAAGGGGACATGTGCTCAATAAAAAAGGCATCTTTCCCCAAGGGTGGTCATATTAGGACTTTACACAAATATAGCTGGTCGGTCAGCTATGCCATCAGGGCTTTGCCATTTGTCAGCAAAAGCCGCAAGTGTTATTGTGGTGTCAAGTTGAAAGGTTTGATATCAAATGGCCATTTGCTTTAATCAACTCCGTCCTGGACACTCTATACGAATATTGTAAGAAGCTATTGATTAATTTAATCTTTAATTATTGGTAATTCCATAGTTTGGTCAGTATAATGGAAGACTTTACATTAGTGTCTATCTTTATTTATTCAGGTACTTTTATTCAGCAGCTTCATGTTCTTGCATTGATTCATTGTTTGGCTTTCCTGTTGTTGACATACAGTAGTGGGACACAGCTGAACTGGCCAGGTAACATGTCTTTAAAAAAATTGTATTATTTGCATTCGTAATCGATAATACAGACATTCTCTGTCATTTTGGATACTTTCTTGCTCTCCTTAGGAGAATTCACAAGCAAGAGTTAAATCTTTAAACTTATAAGTAATGTGGTTCAGTCTAGCCAAAATTGATTCTACAGTTTGTTTACAGAGTTTCTAATACATGTGATGAGAATGTATCTGTAGTATTTTTGGGATTAATTACTTGTCTTTGAGGACAGATGGGGTCTTGTGATTTGGGCATCTGTTAGTCATTCTGAATTTCTGATAGTATTTAGATTAAACGTGAGTTTTACACTTAGACTAGGCATTTATCATGTGATATTTTTGGGATGCAAACTGGAGCATTATAATACATTTGAGTGCTGTTAGAATATATATTTGGTAATAACCTGTTTATTGTGAAATGGAGTTCTCTCATTTCGCAAATAATAATCTAACCATTTACATTTATTTTGTGGGAAATGTCTTTTTTTTCAGTAACATTCTATTAAAATCGGCTAACTATATTATTTAACTTGAAATAACATTGAACAATACTGTTACAGCATGAATTAATCTTTATTAATTTCAAAATGAACACTTTTTCACATCTGTTAACATGAGTTAATGCACTGAAATAACATGCAATCAAGAATTCTGTGCGTATTAAGAATAATAAAGACCGTATAAATGTATATTTTTCTGATTGCTGATTCATGATAGCTAATGTATTAATTAATGTTGATAATGGGACCTTATTGTGAAGCGTTTCTATTTTCTGATTTGTTTTCTTTGCTGCTCCCGCTAACAGAACATTGCTGATGTATGCTGTCCTTCCATACAGCCATACTCAGTGCTTTCCACAGGTTTGAAATATACTTGCGGTGGTAGCCGAGTGAAAAATCCTCCTATTACCCACAACACAAAAATGGTCTACTTCATGTGACAAACAATAAATAATGTGATTTTTTTAACATTATTTTTTTGATTGAAATTAATTTTAATTACATAGCATACTATTACATTTAATTGCATACTAACATTATGCATTAATATGCATTGTATATTATGCAAAATTTCAGCATTTAAATGGTTCTCCCTTTCCTATGTTCTCCTTGCTGTCATATAGTGTCTCTCTGTGAATGGGACCCAGAGTTTTCTAGTGAAATTTATATAATGAATAATATATGTGTCAAATAATGTTCTTTTCTTCCTGTGGGGGAGACTACAGTAATTTACTATGAATTAAATGTAAATCAAAGTAAATACAATTTATTGCGAAACCAAAATACTAATAATGCCCAGAAGAAAAAAAAAATCAGCGTATGACTTTTAATTGTAAATACTCTAAGACTCTTATTTTGAAATGTCTACACAATTGCAGGCTGATCCTTCTGATTCTTACAACCAAAACATATTATATAAAGGCCATAAAGTTTCTGCAGTGCACGTGGGAATGTAAGCGGGAGTAAACAGTTCTGACGCACACATAACAAGCAGGTATGAAACGTGTAGGGCGAGGGGAGATTCTCCATTAGTTAATCGATCGTGGATGGTTTCATTATCTTGGGCGGATACAAAAGTATAAGAGAATAAAAATAATAAAAGCATAAATGTGTCTCCAAATATACTTGGGCGGCCGTTATTATACCTGGGCGGCCTGTCAGTCGTCTTGGACTTTACAGATAAAAAAGTTATTTTCAGCCATGATGATTAATTGTTCTGTGAGCAAAAGTTTTCAATAACAATCCCATGTATCCCAATCCCCTGCCTGTCTCAATACATGTCTCCTTTATATTGTAATTTTCTGCTGGTCCAGCACTTTGCAACAACACAAGCTTGTTTCTGCAGCGACTTTCAGCATGTTTCATATAACAACGTCTGATGATACATTTTAAGTGGCATGAGGAAGTCACAAACCACGCAAAATCCGATCAGAGCAGCCATGCATTCCGTTAGTTTTTTTAAATTGATAATTTTCATCAGGGCGTTATGAAATATAGAGCTGGGTATCATCAGTGTAACAGTGAAAACACAGTATCTTCCAAGGGTAGCATGTACAGAGTGAAAAGCAACGGTCCTAGTACTGAGCCTTGTGGTACTCCATATTGAACTTGTGATTGATATGACATCTCTTTGTTTACTACTACAAACTGATAACGGTCAGATAAGTTTGATTTGAACCATGACAATGCAATTCCACTAATGCCAACATAATTTTCAAGTCTATTTAAAAGAATGTTGTGATCAATAGTGTCAAAAGCAGCACTAAGATCCAGTAACACTAATAGAGATATACAACCATGATCTGATGATAAGAGCAAATCATTAGTAACTCTAATGAGAGCAGTCTCAGTACTATGGTACGGTCTAAATCCTGACTGGAAATCCTCACACGTGCTATTTCTTTCTAAAAAGGAACATACTGTCAAACCAAAAAATATTCAGACATTTTTGATATTTTAGATATATTTTTACTAGTGGGTGCTTGGTAAAATAGAAACATTTGGAACCAAAAATTATTCAGATATTATTACTATAAATTACAGCAACACCTCCCCCTTTGCCTCATTTATGTAGCTCAGACGGATTTGTAAAAATGGCATTTTATCTTTTTTTTCTTATTATTTTTTTCCAGATATGCACAAAAATCGGATTTGGACAGACAGTCTGTCAAGGCTTAGGTTTGGTGTTTTGTGATTTTTGATAAAGTCTCACTTTTTAAATTGTTACTTTTATCACGAAATTCGAATGATAAATGGGACTCGAATGATAATAGGCTATTTGTGTACCTTTTAAATGTTTATAGGTATAAATTAATTTTATATGTCTTTGGCTTAAGAATAATGAATGTTGTGAAATTCTGATTAGGTTGTGCAATAAAATTTACTGAAGTGACTTTCCTGCTTTTCCTGGAACTGTTTGTAAAAACGTCATTTAAATCTACACCGTGTTCCAAATTATTATGCAAGTGACATATCAGTAAGGTTTCAGTACAATAAACATTCAGATTTTAGTTTTTCTAAGAAAATGTGTGTTTGTTTATTTATCCATGTCTTTTTAGATAACTGGTATCAATCTCAGACAAAATAATTTGCCAGGTCTATGGAAACCCTACTTAGAGGTTGTTCCACATTATTAAGCAAGTCACAGTTCTTATGCAATATGGGGAGGAAGAAAGATCTTTCTGAAGATGAAAAGCATGAAATGGTGCAATGTTGTGCAAAAGGCATGAAAACAACTAATATTGTGTGAAACTGAATGGAGATTATCGAATTATCATCAGATTTGTGAGTGATTTAGAGTACAGCAGAACTCTGTCAGATAAAGGCTTATTAATGAAAATTCCTGTCAAAAAAATTAATTGTATTAAAAGGGCAGCTATAAAAAAGCCAGTGTTGAGCAGCAAACAGGTATTTGAAGCTGCTGGTGTCTCTGGAGTCTCAAGAAGCTCTCCATGCAGGCTGGCAGTTGTGCGTAAAGATGCATTTCAGCCACTCCAAACCAAACCTCACAAAGAGAAACATTTACAGTAGGTTTAGAAGTACATGAAGACTCATTTTTAAATAGTTTAAATGTGAGTGGTAGTTTGCATTTGCTTGTCATGGAAGGGTATCAAGGAATGCAGGAGAAGATGAGGATCTATTAGTGATGTTCGATTCTTGAATGAATCGTTCTTTTGAGCCAGTTCTCAGAAAAAAAAAACGGTCGGGTCGGTTCACTAATCGAAACTCAAAAACTTAAAAAGAACAGAATGAACCGGTTCAACCAACTGTCAAAGTTTGCTGATGAGTGAGTTGATGATACGATGCAAACCTGAGGCATGTACTGTAAATATGCTGAATCAGAATCAGAATCAGAAAGAGCTTTACTGCCAGGTATGTTTACACATACTAGGAATTTGTTTTAGTGACAAGCTCCACAGTGCAACAGAGTGACAGTGACATCATTGCTTGATGACTGATTGGGAAGTTTATTGCAAATTGAGAAATCAAGTAACTAAAATTAATAAGAAAAAGAAGAGAATGTTTTACAAAGTAAAAATAAGTGAATGTAAATATGATGGTAAAAAATAGTGGAGTACACTCAATAAAATAATGGGTAAGAAATCAAGTAAAACTTATTGATATAGGTGATTCATTTTTAACTAAATCATATAAATGCTAATTATTTTAATTATTTTTTTTATAAATAAAGTTTAAAAAAATTAAAATAAGAAAGGTTGACTGTTAATATTCCATTAAATTAAAAATTGATTGAAAAAAATATAAGTGATAAACCATGTTTTTGAATTGAACAAGGTAAATATAAAACAAGTGGAACAAAAACTGTCAACTATAAACATTGATAAACCAGCGGGATGGTCGCCTGTGGCCTGTTTCAATAAGGAGGTTCAACCAACTCTGAGTTAAAACTTGAACTCTGAGTTGACTTGCCCTGAGATGGGAAACTCTTACGGTAGGTGTCCACTGGCATGGGGTGGGCGGAGCAGAGTCAGCATTTTCAATTAATTCCTATGGAAGTCGAGCTTCACGCTTGCGAGGTGCATTGTGGTATTGTGAAGCTCGACTTCCATAGGAATGAATTGAAAACGCTTACTCTGCTCCACCCGCCCTGTGCCAGTGGACACCTACCGTTAGATTTCAGAGCAGCTGAACTGAGTTCAGTCAACTCTAAGCAGGTTGACTCTGAGTTAAGCGCGTACACCACGACTATGAAAAGCTCCGATATTATGATTCACTATGGCAACAGCAGCCAAAAAGCATCCGCGTGTTTCCGAGTCAATACAAATGTAATTCTTATCACTGTTATCAGGGGCGGAGCTAGGGGTGGGCTAAGGGGGCTGGAGCCCCAAATGTTTTTCCAAAAGTAGCAGTTCTTTGTAATAAGTGTAATTAGTAATTAGATGCTAGTTATATTTTATACTGGCAGATACATACTATTTGCACCTCAGTATTGTTGTACATTAACAGGATGCAATAATAATAGAGTGTAAATGATTTTATAATTTTTAAACAGTCTTTTATTTACAATTTACTTCCACTTTTAGAACATTTTCTTCATTTTAATTGAAAATAAATGCCTTTCTGATGTGATATGTGATGGGATATCACATCACATCACCCCCCAGGAAACAAGACTAAATATCTTATATCATTTTCGTATATAGAAAATGCATTTTGATTTAAGAATTTTTAGATATTTGTATTTGAAATAAGACAAAAATACTCAGTAAGAAAACCATTTTTGCAGCGTGAATGAATGAATAAAGTATTTAAACATCTCTTATGCTTTAAAAATTGGGAGGAGACTGAAAGAAACACTGGGTTTATCGAAGAAAACCTGCTCCCGACCAGGTTAGGTTCACAGAGTAAGTTACCATAGTAACTGACTCTGAGCATAAATTATCTCTCTTTCAGATACAGGCTTGACTTACCCTGCTTTCTCGGGTTTGGCATACCTCCCATTCTGAAATGGAAAACTCATTTAGATCCTGCTTCCTCCTTGTTTTCAGCTATGAGTAGGGGCAGTATTGTTAGATTTTAGCTCAGCTTTTGATGTATTGGATCATAAATCATTGCTGGACAAATTGAAATGCTACATGTTGATCTGTCTAATAGGGGACAATGTGTATTTTATAATGGAAGTTACTCGGATGTGAAAGATTTGCAATGTGGAAGTTGTTTGGGACCATTATTATTTTCTATTTTTACCAATGATCTTCTTGTTTTAAAGTGCTGCATCAATTGAGCAATTGCCTACTACTTTGGATGAGGTTATGAAGTGGGTATGGAATATTAAGTTGCTTCTAAATTTGACAAAAATTAAAAGCATTGTATGTCTGTTAAAGAGCGTTCCTATTGAACAGGTAGAGGAAATAAGATTTATTGGAGTTAT
The DNA here is from genome assembly GCA_036281575.1 of Ancherythroculter nigrocauda. NCBI lineage: Eukaryota > Metazoa > Chordata > Actinopteri > Cypriniformes > Xenocyprididae > Ancherythroculter > Ancherythroculter nigrocauda. The sequence goes on from VTFQ01000002.1 coordinate 62,056,489, forward strand.
ATTAGACAGTAGGCTGAAGCGGTCAATAACGGTTATGGGACAAGGTCTGTCAGTTATTAAGAGACTGGAATTTTTTACCACAACATTGCATTTCTCAAATTGTGCAAACAATGGTTCTTTCTTATTTAGATTATTGTCCAGTGGTGTGATCGAGTGCATCAAGTAAAGGAAAAAAATACAATTAGTCCAGAATAGAGTCGCATGACTCACTTTAAACTGTATAGAAGGGCTAATAAAATAAGAATGCCACTGGTGAATAGGATGATTATTTCCCTGCTTTGTTTTAAACTAAATATTTCTGTCTAGAGTTTCTAATGTCCTGTATTGTCAACTTTTGTATAGCAGTACTAGTCATAAGTTTAACACCAGGTATGCATCAAAGGGATGTTTTTACTTCCTGTTTCAAAAACCAATGCAAAGCAACGGACTGTAATGTATAATGTTTTTTCTTTCGTTTTGTTAATCTGTTAATTATTTAAGTTAAATATATATATATATATATATATATATATATATATATATATATATATATATATATATAAAAAAAAATATATAGTTTTATTCAGTTTTTCTCCATTCATAGAAGCACTGCAGGTGTGTGATGTGATGATGTGTGAATCCACGAGTTCTGTTGTTTATGCTGCTATATGCGCATGTAAAATTAAACCCTTGGAAAACAGATTTTGTCACTTTTAATGGGTTACAGACACTTATCCATTCTACTTTTAACATTGGTCGTCAGTTAGGATACCCCCCACCCCCCGAAATGAACATCCCTATTAAATACTGCTGGTTATTGCCATATAATTTGACATTTCATTTGCACACAGTAATTCTCATTCATCATTGAAAGTGAGAAGCTTGGATTGTATAGCTCTGTTGTATTATGATTTTTATGGGTAAAATTATAATGACGTGGTTTTATAATTTAGCTGAATTTTAAAATGAGGTATTTGCGTAAAAGTATATACACACCAGAACATTTGATAGAAACTTTCCTAAGCAACGTACATTGCATTCAATGTATGAATTATTTTTGTATTAGTTCATGCATTCCCTGAGAACTGAACCTGTGATCTTGGCATTGGTGCCATACTCTACCAGTCTACAATAACACAGACAAAGAGTGCTTTGAGAAACTGCATTTAATGGACATGTAAGACACGGCACAAGTCATATTATATGCTTGTTTGTAGATGTGGTGTGATGTCTCATCTTCATTCTTCATCCTTGCTCTTCAGTAAATAAAAAGACATTTACAATTACAAAAATGAATTTGCATGTTTGTTTGATTTTCAGTCAGAAACTTGTGTATATTACACAGTGTATATTAAGGTTCACTCCCTACCCTTTTTGCAATAATAAAAATAAAAATTACAATACCTTTCCAGCTTCACGGCTCTTGGCCCTCAGCTTGTTGACCTGGGACTCAGCGATGTCAGCGCGCTCCTGAGCCTCCTCTAGCTCATGCTGCACCTTCCTGTACCTGGACAGGTGAGTGTTGGCCTGCTCCTCCTGTTACACAAGATATCCAACCCATTTCATAGCAGTGCATTCATGGCACTGGACACTTTTGTCAATACTAAAACTTCACTCTCAAGACATTTGATATTAGACTTACAGCTTCTTCAGCCTGGCGCTTGTAGGCCTTCACTTTCAGCTGCAGCTTGTCTACCAGATCCTGCAGTCGGGTCACATTCTTCTTGTCTTCCTCAGTCTTTGGGTGTAAATATTGGACATGGTCTTAGTTAGACTGTATATTGTAAAAGGAGGCAAATTTCTAATTCCTGGTTAATTATACCTGGTAGGTGAGCTCCTTCACCCTCCTCTCATACTTGCGCACTCCTTTCACAGCGTCTGCACCACGTCTCTGCTCAGCTTCAACTTCAGACTCTAACTCACGCACCTTCAGTAGAGAGTTATTGTTTCACCTGTCAGATCTCTGGCATGACCAGTACATCTAAAAATGTGTTTTGTTCTAAACACTCAAATTTACCCTGGACTCCAGTTTCTGGAGCTGTTTCTTTCCACCCTTCATGGCCAGACTTTCAGCCTCATCCAGACGGTGCTGCAGGTCTTTGACAGTCACCTCCAGGTTCTTCTTCATCCTCTCCAGGTGAGCACTGGTGTCCTGCTCCTTCTTCAGTTCCTCAGCCATCATGGCAGCCTGAAGTATAAGCCAATTGAAATGAGTTAATCAAGATACAAATACAATGCAAATAACCATTCTCCTTCTCTATTCTAATTTAAACACTCACATCAGTGATGGCCTTCTTGGCCTTCTCCTCTGCATTTCTGGCCTCCTGGACTGAATCATCCACCTCACCTTGAACCTGGACCAGATCAGCCTCAAGCTTCTTCTTGGTGTTAATAAGACTTGTATTCTGTGGGATGTAAGCAGTTAGTTTAGTGTACTGAGATGAGCTGAGCTGGACGATGACATCAGTGTTTTTTATCCAGAGCTGATGTATAGATAAATTAACTAGATAACTGAATTTACTTTAGCTGGACAATGACACCATTTTCTTCTAGAGCTGCTGTGCAGACAAAATTATTTGACATAATCTGCATTGTAAAATGCGCTATATAAAGAAAGGTGACTTGACTTGTACATTCATATGAAAGTTTATCATGTATCCTGAATTTGTTCCTGGTATTTAGTAATTGTTTGTACTTGTGAGTGCAGCAGTCCCACGCGCTCGCTGGCATCAACCAGCTCCTGCTCCGCCACTTTGCGGCCTCTCTCTGTTTGCTCCAGTGCAGCTCTCAGCTCCTCAATCTCTGCTTGCATCAGGTTATTCCTGCGCTCCACCATGGCCACCTGCTCCTTCATGTCCTCCTGTCCTCTGAGAGCGTCATCAAGGTGCAGCTGGGCATCCTGTGGCAACATTCTTTCTTTGTTAGTTCTCATGTTTTGGGTAATTCATGTATGATATTCATATTGTCAAACATGTAATATTTATTGCAATTCCACATTCTACAGAAAGAAACCTTGAGTTGGCCTTGGACGTTCCTGAGCTGTTTCTGGGCCTCAGCAGCCTGGCGGTTGGCATGACTCAGCTGGATCTCCATCTCATTCAGATCTCCCTCCATCTTTTTTTTGACTCTCAGGGCATCATTTCTGCTCCTGATCTCAGAGTCCAGAGTGCTCTGCATGGAATCGATCACTCTTTGGCTGTTCCTCTTGATCTGTTCCATCTCCTCATCCTTCTCAGCAAGCTTCCTGTCAATCTCGCTCTTCACCTGGTTCAGCTCCAGCTGCACACGAAGAATCTTTGACTCTTCATGCTCCAGGGTGCCCTACAAGGACAAAAGGAAACAATTGACTTTTTACATTTGTCACAATATAGTGTAGCCTCTAAAGCAGGGGTGTCCAACCCTGCTCCTGGAGAGCTACCATCCTGTAGACTTCAGTTCCAACCCTGCTCCAACACACCTGTCTGTAATTATCAAGCAACCCTGAACACCTTGATTCACTGGTTCAGGTGTGTTTAATTGGGGTTAGAGCTGAAATATGCAGGATGGTCGCTCTCCAGGAGCAGGGTTGGACACCCCAGCTCTAGAGTGATGTCAGTACATTTATGAAGGTTTAAGAAGGAAATAATTTGCAGAAATTAAGATTCTAATTTAAGGTTTAGAACTATTACATGTTCAATATTTCAATATTATTCAAAGCAATGGTATCATAATGTTAGTGTTATAGCAAAGGAATGGCACCTCAGCTTCTTCAAGTGCAGTCTGGATCTCTGCTTTCTCAGACTCCACAGTCTTCTTGGCTTTCTCTAACTCATGAATGCTCTTTCCAGTCTCTCCAAGCTGTTCAGTAAGGTCAGAAATCTCCTCTAAAAGGGTTTAAAAAACATTGGTGTAAGATTTTCTGTTATAATACATCTTCTTTTTTAGTCCTTGGTGTACAATTAAAAGTTGCATTACGTTGCAGATTCTTGTTCTCCCTCTTCAGGGTCTCCAGGTGGTCAAGAGCTTCCTCATAGGAGTTCTTCATTTTGAAAAGCTCAGTGCTGAGAGAACGAGCTTCTTTCTGAGCACCTTCTAGTTCAGCCTGGCTTTCCTCATACTTCTGTTTCCAATCTGCTAGCACCTGACAATGAAAGAAATGTAGTCATTGTATTCATTGGTAAGTCCTCATTTCAACGTTTAGGTTTATAGGTTGTCCATGTCTTTCTTACCTTGTCAAAGTTTCTCTGCTTCTTGTCAAGGTTGGCTGCCAATGCATTTGCCCTCTCCACATCAATCATGAGATCCTCTACTTCACCCTGCAGTCTCTGTTTGGTCTTTTCCAGAGAGGCACACTTGGAGTTCACTGCCTCAATGGATTCTTCAGCATCCTGCAGACGCTGAGCCAGCTTTTTCCTGAGGAAAATGATTTGAAATTATGAAGTCTTGGTCACATTAAATGTAGAATACTGAAGACTTTTCCCAATTATGTATTTACTTGGATTCCTCAAGCTCCTCAGTGCGTTGGATGGCATCAGTCTCATATTTTGTTCTCCACTGAGCCACCTCACTGTTGGCCTTAGACATTCCACGCTGGAGTTCAGCTTTGGCCTCCTGCTCTTCCTCATACTGCTCTCTGAGCAAATCACAGTCATGGCGGGCAGACTGAACTGCATGGGCCAGAGCGTTCTTAGCCTATCAGACAGAACTTTGAGTTTTTCAACAGTTTACCATCCATTCAATGGTTTAGATTATCAAATTAAGTATGTATAACTTTACCTTGACTTCTTCCTCAATATGTCTTTTGAGTTCCTCAATTTGTTGTGTATAAGCCTGTTTTCCTCTAGTTAATTGTGAAACAAGTGCTTCTTTCTCTTCTAATTGGCGACTAAATTCACCTTGGAGACAGGTTACAGATATTACCAAATATGAAATATAATAACATACAAACTTTTTACACAGTTTAAGGTTTTTACATCTGTAGCTTACTCTGTCTTACCATTTTCAGTCTGAAGTCTTGCACGTTGTGCATTCATGTCATTCAACTGACGAATATTTTCATCACTCTTGGCCTTGATTTCACTCAGCTGGTCTTCCAGGGTACGGCACATCTTCTCTAAATTAGCCTAAAGAGATTCAAGGTTATATGCAGTTGTTTGTAAAGATGCTTTTATATTTAATGATCCTCTAGTGAAATTACTTTTGATTTAGCCACAGCCTCCATGTTGCTTGTCAAGTCATCAATCTCCATCTTGTATTCACTCTTCTCCTTCTCCAGCTTCTGCTTGACTCGCTGGAGGTTGTCGATCTGTTCTCCAAGCTCAGCCACACTGTCTGCCTGCTTCTTTCGGAGAGCTGCGGCCGTAGCTTCATGCTGCAAGGTGGACTCTTCCAGATCACGACGCAACTTCTGGAATTCGGCTTCACGCTTCTTGTTCATCTCAATCTGGGCAGCAGTGGCACCACCAGCTTCCTCAAGCCTCTCGCTGATCTCTTCAAGTTCCCTGGAGAGATCAGCTCTCTGCTTCTCCACTTTAGCACGAGCAGCTCGCTCTGCCTCAATTTCCTCTTCCAGCTCCTCAATACGGGCCTAAATAAAGAATGAAAAAATAACTACCCAGTGATATCTGGTTTTCTCAGATATACATCTACTTAACAGTTTCACATAAAAAAAAAAGATTATGGTTAGTGTTACCTGAAGTTCTTTGATCTTCTTCTGAAGCTGTGCTCCCAAGGATTGTTCATCCTCAATCTTGCTGAGAAACTGACTAATCTCAAAGTCTTTCCTGTATTTAAAGTATGATTTTGTAAAATGTGTAAAATACTAATTTTGTGTAATTGTGTGAATAATAACGTCCACTCACTTTTTGATCTTCTCTTCTGATTGCTGTTTGTCATTCTCCAGGTCCATTATGGACTCCTGGGCCAGTTTCAGATCACCCTCAAGCTTCCTCTTGGCTCTCTCAAGGTCCATACGGAGCTTCTTCTCTTGCTCCAGTGAACCTTCAAGCTATTGTTATAGAAACCAGAGCATTTAATTCTGGTATAGAGACCCAAAATTAATTTCTCATTGATTCAAGCTCTTAGGCTTTGTTTATATGTGGTAGTAAGATGCGTTTTGGTCAAGTAGACGAGGGAGACACACACCTATTTACACCTGGTATTTATATCTGTCTTTTGTCCACTTTCAACCACTTCTGTCCTGATTACTTTGAGGGGAGGGTTTATGGGTGGGTAAATATATGGGTTTTCTTCAGCTCTTTTGATCTAATGGACAAAATAATCTTACACAATTTACTTCTACCACTAAAGATTGCTTTCATTGCCTTAGCATACCAGATAGCTTCGAAGACCTCGATGTTGCAACAGAAACTATTGACTCTGTCTTTTCCAGAACGTTAGACTCAGTTGCTCCTTTGCGCTTAAAGAAGATTAAGGAAACTAATCCAACGCTGTGGTACAACGAGCACACTCTGGCTCTTAAGAGAGCTGCCAGAAAAATGGAGCACAGCTGGGAGAAAACAAAACTAGAGTTTTTCGCATTTCATGGAGAGAGAGAATGATTGAGTACAGAAAGGCCTTAAAATCGGCTAGATCTGCTTGTTTCTCAAATCTTTTAGAAGAAAATAAACACAACCCTAGGTATTTATTTGATACAGAGGCTAAATTAACGAGAAATAGAGAACTTCTGATGTTGCCAAACAGCACAGCAGTAATGACTTTATGAACTTCTTTACTTGCAAGATTGATAATATTAGAGAGAAAATTATAACCATGCAACCATCTACTACAGTATCTCGTCAGACAGTGCACTGTAGTGTCCCTGAGGAAAAAATCCATTCATTTGTTGCTTTAGGACATAAAGAATTGTCTAAACTTGTTAAATCATTAAAATCAACAACATGTATGTTAGACCCTATACCAACTAAGCTATTGAAAGAGATGCTTCCAGAGATCATAGATCCTCTTCTTAATATTGTTAATTCATCTCTATCACTAGGATATGTACCGAAAACTTTTAAGCTGGCTATTATTAAACCTCTTATTAAAAAACCACAACTTGATCCTAGAGAATTAGTCAATTACAGGGCAATCTCGAATCTACCTTTTCTGTCAAAAATTCTAGAAAAGGCAGCATCATCGCAACTACGTTCCTTTGTGGGAAGAAATGGTATCTGTGAGGATTTCCAGTCAGGATTTAGACCATACCATAGGACTGAGACTGCCCTCATTAGAGTTACAAATTATTTGCTTTTATCTTCCGATCGTGGTTGTATCTCTCTGTTAGTGTTACTAGATCTCAGTGCTGCTTTTAACACTATCGACCATACTATTCTTTTGAATAGACTTGAAAATTTTGTTGGCATTAGTGGAATTGCATTGGCATGGTTCAAATCTTACTTATCTGAACATTATCAGTTTGTAGTAGTAAACGAAGAGATGTCATATCACAAGTTCAATATGGAGTACCATATAAGGCTCAGTACTAGGACCGTTGCTTTTCACTCTGTACATGCTACCCTTGGGAGATATCATTAGGAAGCATGGCGTTAGTTTTCACTGTTACGCTGATGATACTCAGCTCTATATTTCTTCGCGCCGTGACGAAACTTACCAATTCACAAAATTAACAGAATGCATAGCTGATATAAAAAATTAGATGACTAGTAATTTCCTACTACTAAATTCAGAAAAAACAGAGATTGTAATTTTTGGACCAAAAACTTCTTCACGTAATAACCTAGAATACTGTCTAACACTTGATGGCTGCTCTGTTAAGTCTTCTTCGTCAGTTAGGAACCTGGGTGTGCTCTTTGATACCAATCTTTCATTTGAAAGCCATGTTTCTAGTATCTGTAATGCGTTCATGACCTCAATGCTAGATTACTGTAACGCTCTACTGGTTGGTTGTTCTGCTCGCCTGTTAAACAAACTACAGCTGGTCTAAAACACAGCAGCTAGAGTTCTTACTAGAACCAGGAAGTATGACTATATTAGCCCGGTTCTGTCAACACTGCATTGGCTCCCTATTAAACATCCTATCGATTTTAAAATCTTAGTGTTTGCCCCCCTCCTGATTTATTTTTTTGCATGTTTGTCACACTTTAATGTTTCAGATCATCAAACAAATTTAAATATTAATCAGAGATAACACAAATAAACACAACATGCAGTTTTTAAATGAAGGTTTTTATTATGAAGGGAAAACAAAATCCAAACCCACATGGCCCTGTGTGAAAAAGTGCTTGCCCCCTAAACCTAATAACTGGTTGGGCCACCCTTAGCAGCAACAACTGCAATCAAGTGTTTGCGATAACTTGCAATGAGTCTGTTACAGTGCTGTGGAGGAATTCTGGCCCACTCATCTTTGCAGAATTGCTGTAATTCAGCCACATTGGAGGGTTTTCGAGCGTGAACCGCCTTTTTAAGGTCATGCCACAGCATCTCAATAGGATTGAGGTCAGGACGTTGACTAGGCCACTCCAAAGTCTTCATTTTGTTTTTCTTCAGCCATTCAGAGGTGGACTTGCTGTTGTGTTTTGGATCATTCTCCTGCTGCAGAACCCAAGTTCATTTCAGCTTGAGGTCACAAACAGATGGCCGGACATTGTCCTTCAGGATTTTTTGGTAGACAGCAGAATTCATGGTTCCATTTATCACAGCAAGTCTTCCAGGTCCTGAAGCAGTAAAACAGCCCCTGACCATCATACTACCACCACCATATTTTATGGTTGGTATGATGTTCTTTTTCTGAAATGCTGTGTTACTTTTATGCCAGACATAATGGGACACACACCTTCCAAAATGTTCAACTTTTGTCTCGTCAGTCCACAGAGTATTTTCCCAAAAGTCTTGGGGATCATCAAGATGTTTTCTGGCAAAACTGAGACGAGCCTTTATGTTCTTTTTGCTCAGCAGCGGATTTCGTCTTGGAACTCTGCCATGTAGGCCATTTTTGCCCAGTCTCTTTCTTATTGTTGGAGTCATGAACACTGACCTTAACTGAGGCAAGTGAGGCCTGCAGTTGTTTGGATGTTGTTGTGGGGTCTTTTGTGACCTCTTGGATGAGTTGTCGCTGCGCTCTTGGGGTAATTTTGGTTGGCCGGCCACTCCTGGGAAGGTTCACCACTGTTCCATGTTTTCACCATTTGTGGATAATGGCTCTCACTGTGGTTCGCTGGAGTCCCAAAGCTTTAGAAATGGCTCTATAACCTTTTCCAGATTGATAGATCTCAATTACTTTCTTTCTCATTTGTTCCTGAATTTCTTTGGATCTCAACATGATGTGTAGCTTTTGAGGATCTTTTGGTTTACTTCACTTTGTCAGGCAGGTCCTATTTAAGTGATTTCTTGATTGTGAACAGGTGTGGCAGTAATCAGGCCTGGGTGTGGCTAGAGAACACACTTTTTCAAGCACTGGCAAGCACTTTTTCACACTGGGCCATGTGGGTTTGGATTTTGTTTTCCGTCATAATAAAAACCTTCATTTAAAAAGTGCATGTTGTGTTTACTTGTGTTATCTTTGATTAATATTTAAATTTGTTTGATGATCTGAAACATTAACGTGTGACAAACATGCAAAAAAATAAAAAATCAGGAAGGGGGCAAGCACTTTTTCACACCACTGTACCTACAAAGCACTAAATGGTTAAGCTCCCCAGTACCTGAGCGAGCTCTTAATGCATTATAGTCCTTCACATCTATTGCGATCTCAGAATTCAGGCCAGTTGATAATACCTAGAATATCAAAATCAACTGCAGGTGGCTGATCCTTTTCCTATTTAGCACCTAAACTTTGAAACAGTCTTCCTATCACTGTTTGGGAAGCAGAAACGGTCAGTTTAAATCTAGACTAAAAACATATCTGTTTAAACTTGCATACACAAAACACATTATCTACTTCTATAATTCAATTCTTGTAAATTGTTAGGCTGCATAGATTAGGTCAGCCGGAACCGGGAACACATCCCATATCATCTGATGTACTCGCCTCATCATAAGAAGAATGGCGTCTACGCTAATATTAGTCTCTCTCTGTTTATCGTGAGGTTTGCCGCAGCCTGCCAAATCCAGGCCGCATCCAGACTAGATGAAGGACCTGCATCTAGACATGACGATAATGCAGCCCTGAAGTGTCAACTAAACTATCCCCTGCGAAGGCCTCCTTCCCTTTCCCTATGTATAGATAAAACGTTATCAAATTATTCCAGTTCGCATAGATCAAACACGCAAACCTGTAGACTAAACATGTAAATGAATGGCAAGAATGCATTAAAGGTATTCGGTTTTTCAGTAGGAAAGGTGTCATTTAAGCTGCCCCTAAAGTAATAATTAACAATTTTTTACAACGTAAGTGATTCAATCAAAAAACAACTTTAGTTTTTCGTCTTTAACCCAAACTTGGCTCTTTAGCCAACAAAGTTTAAATCCTGTCTAGCTTGCATGCTTCCAATCATTTTTACGCATTAGGTCTTGTGGCTGTTCGAACACATTCGACCACATTTCCACTATGAAAGCAATCAGGTCAAATGTTTTTTTTCGACTACCTCTGGAAGTGGTTGAAAGTGAACAAGCTCAAAATGCTTTAGACCCCATTTACACCTGTTTTTAGCATTGTCTTGTTAGGGTTAGGGTTGTTATCCGATCGACCAAAACGCATCTTAATACCAGGTGTAAACAGGAACTTATTCTCATGCCAAACATCTTACATCATCCACTTGCTGCTCAAGCTTTGTCTTAGATTTAGTCAGAGTGTTGACTTTGTCTTCCTCTGCCTGAAGGTCATCAAGAGTCTGCTGGTGTGCCTCTTGGAGGGCTTTCTTCTCTTTGGTCAGCTTGGCAATGCTCTCATCCTGAGAGGCCATCTCCTCCGTCAGGTTTTTAACCTAAGTGGGAAACGTTCACCAGTTTCACTCTCAAGATCCTGAACATTCATCAGTATGAAGAACATGTGAAAAGATGATTGACCTTATTTTCTGTTGCATGTTTCTCCTTCTCCACTTTGGCCAAGGTGAGCTCCAGGTCATCGATGTCTTTCTTCAGTTCAGAGCATTCGTCCTCCAGTTTCCTCTTCTTGGCAGTGAGTTCAGCATTGATTTCCTCCTCATCCTCCAGTCTCTCGGTTGTCTCTTTGAGTTTTGCCTCGAGCTGGATCTTGCTTTTGATGAGACCTTCACATCTCTCCTCGGCATCAGAGAGGTTTTCAGTTTCCTGTTCATTGAGATGGATGTAGTTTAATGGCTTATGTTCATAGCTGTACCATCCATATTAGGATCATTAAGAGGTAAAATACTCACAGCTGCTACTTGCAGTTGAAGATCGTTTTTCTCCTGAAGAAGTGACACCATTTTTTCTTCAAGCTCTTTCTTTTTAGCTAAAGCCTTTGTTAGATCCTCCTTCATTTTCTCATAGTTCTCCTTCATGGCTGCCATTTCTTTCTCAGTCTCTGCACTCTTTAGAAGAGGCTTGATCTTGAAGTAGAGCTTCATCCATGGCCAATGTTTCACATTCATGAATGAGCGGATGTTGTATTGGATGGAATAAATTGATTCTCTGTGTAAATTGCAGTCAGTAAATTAGTCATTATCAATCATTCGTAGCAAACAGTTGTGTTCCAAACAGTTTTGTAAGTTCATTGTACCTCCTTTCCATCATTTTGACAAACTCCTTCCTCATGACAAATCCACGGCACAAAGCCTGAGTCATGGTAACCAGTGTTGCTAGTTTCTCATCTCTCATCTCCTCAAGAGTACCCAACAAACCAGCTTTGAAGAACACCTACAAGAACATTTGGGAGATAGTAGTTTTAAACAAGCAAAGTAGATGTGAGAGTAGATGTGAAAGTAAATCATATATTCTATACTATACAATGACATTTTTGATAATTCTGTGTTTTCAACTTTGACTCAGCTGTCTGGGGAGGCATAACAATGTCTCTTTGCACAAAGTGGGGTCCATTAAGAAATACTTTACTAAGTCTGGTGTGGAAGAACTTGACTGGCACAAAGCCTCAACCTGAACACAAATTGAACACATTTGAGATTAACCCTCTGGGGTCTGAGGATTTTTGGGGCCCTGGAGAAGTTTTGACATGCCCTGACATTTGTGCTTTTTTCAGTTGTTCATAAACATATAAATGACAAAAGTGTCATTACACTGTATTCAGCACAAACTAGGCTACAATAATAATACGTGAGGAACATGTATTTACATGTTTGTGTTTTTGAAGGAATAACGTTTATGCGTGGTTATTGAAAAAACAAAAAACTTAAGTCACTGAAATAAAGCCAAAAAATATATATTAAATCTGTGTTCACAAGACTTCTGGGTATTGGAGGTTGTAGACTAGAGTTTTTGCTTCAGAATGATGTAAAAATTATGCTGCCTACTCCTTCATGTAAAACAATAGAGAGATTTAAATTTTGTAAGACACTTTTTGTCAAGAAACACAGTATGCGTGGAGGCGTGAATCATCATGAATAATGGGTGATTCTCACCTGAGAAGACAAAAGAATCGCACAATTATGACCTGAAATGACTTGCATAATAATGAGCTCTTTCAGACAGGTAGGCTGTGAAAAAACCCTCTGTGATCATGTCTCAGCTCATCATGGTGTATATCAAACATACAGAAAAAACAGCAATACTGTGAAATATTACAATTTAAAATAATGGTATTCTATTATATACTTTAAAATATAATGTATTTCTGTGATGCAAAGTGTCTGAACAATTATGCTACCTCTATGGCATTTCATATAGCCTTTTAGCTTAAAAGCATGCACATTTTGAGAAATATTGATGGATTCTCATATGTTTATGTCAATTTTCTATACAGAGGAGTAATATTTATTCAATATTTATTGTCATCACTATGAACGCCTGATACTGTGTTTTCAATTCATACTTGCAGCCGGAGGGCGCTCTGTGCACCTTTAGTCCACAAATTAATCTAAAGAAGAACAACCATGTGACTCTCCAGGAACTAACAGGGGCCAGAGATCGCTATAACATCCAGATAAACACTTTTCAAGACAATAAATACATGATTGAGACGATGTATGCATGTGTTGCCTCTGTTTTTTTTGTCTGAATAGCGCTCCCTCCATGGGCGTGGCCACATTAGCAGATAATGAGCTGAATCACAGACTTCTGACATGGCTCTCTTTTCATACAGATTACATAAACACAGAATTTTTGTTTTCGATTTGACTTACACGATTTAAAACCTGACATTTCAACGTTTCTTTAGACACAAGTCTAATTTTTTTGTGATTAGTATTCACTAAGTTACAGTTCATTTTTTGAGAACTATCAGATTGGACTTCGTTCAGAGGGAGACGAGAGATCACGCATTATGTTAGTTTTCTTTATTTTACAAAAAGCACAACATTTTGTTTTTACTCTGAGTGTACACAAATAAAAGAAGATATTCCACAGATTAAAATGGCGTGTAGCTCTTAATTGTATGTGCAAGATTGACGGAGTATTTTGAGTCTCTTTCACACTGGTAAGAAAAAAAAAGCGGTGGTATCGCCGGCGTGACCTCCGACCCGAGGGAGTTAATTGCAATGCCGACTGTAAACCAGATGCCATCACCACATTGCCTTATTGATGCTCTGTTGTTTGAATGGCAGGAAATCCATGCATTCATCTTCACCATCTAGTGCAAGACCTTCCCTCCTCAAACTGTTGCATCAAAGTTGCAAGTACAGAATTATTTACAATGGTATTGTGTAATTTAGCTTTTTGTTTTCCATGGAATTATAGGAATGATTGAACTTCTTAAAGGGATGCTTTACCCAAAAATGCATGTAAACATATACTCAGGCTGTTCATTTTGGTCCACATTAACTTTCAACGTATGGAGAAAAAACAGCTTAAACATTCTTCATATATCTTCTCTTGTGTTCCACAGAAGAAAGTAAATGGTACAAGGTGCAACATGAAGGTCAGTAAATGATGACAGAATTTACATTTTTGGGTGTCCATATACTTTTGGTTTAGGGTTAGTAGGGTTTGATCACCTTGGTGTGCCCAAACTTGTATTGGGTGTGGTCAACATCAATAGAGCCCAAGAGTTTCTCTGAAGCCTTTTTGTTGTCAATGAACTGTCCCTCAGGGATGACGCTAGCATTTAATACTTTGTATCTAGAGGACATTCAGGGGAGAGTCATGTTCTCGTGAAGCCAAAAATATAGTCATTAAATGATGAAGATTAGGTTGTGCATCTTGTCTAATTTGGAGGTTGCAAAAAGGTGTCTTTACCTCTGCTTGAAGTCACCATAGAGGATTCTGCTGGGGAAACCCTTCCTGCAGATTCTGATACCTTCCAGTACACCATTACACCTGAGCTGGTGGATAACCAGGAAGTTCTCCATCAGACCTGCAATAAAGATGTTCTTTTGATTCCAGATGTATTTTGACTGTTAATTTTGATTCACTTGATTCTTCAGGAATTAAGTTTACCTGGAGTCTTGGACTCATTAGGAATCAAGCAGCGCACAAAGTGAGGGTGAGTGCTCCTCAGGTTAGTCATCAGCTTACCCAAGTTCTCCTGTGGAACAGTTTGTCATTTGTCTAACCTTTAATGGTGTAAAAGTTCACATTCTTCAATAAAAGAGAATCTGATTTACCCTAAAAAGTGCAGAGACAGTCTGGAAGGAACCACCTTTCTTCTTGCCTCCCTTCTTTCCTCCGCCTCCCTCAGCTGTTTTATGTCAACAAAATAAATGTTTTTTTTTATTGTCCTTGTGTTGCTTTCCATTAACCCTTTCAATAAATCCCTATTAGATCATGTCTATAATTACATCATGACACAAAGGAATTGAGGAATTGCAAATAAAAGTCTTACCTTCAGAACCTGCATGAGCAGCATAGAGGAAGGCCAGCACTTTGAGTGATGACTTTTGGTAGAGTTGCACGACAGAGTCATTCAGTGGATCCTTGTTCTTGTCCAACCAGCCATTAATGTTGTAGTCCACAGTGCCGGCGTAGTGCACCAGAGAGAAGTGGGCCTCTGCCTTGCCTTTGGCAGGCTTGGGCTTCTGGAAAGCTGCACATTTGCCCAGATGCTGATCATGCAACTTGTTTTTGAAGCTTGTGTCTGTAGCCTTGGGGAACATGCACTCCTCTTCAAGGATGGAGAAGATGCCCATTGGCTGTTGAAGAAATATTCATGCTCAAGTACAGGCACAATATGAATAATCATTTTAATTTGCTGAATGTCCTCTTACCTTCTCAATGAGCTCAATGCAGGCAGCCAAGTCCATACCAAAGTCAATGAACTCCCATTCAATTCCTTCTTTCTTGTACTCCTCTTGCTCCAGAACAAACATGTGGTGGTTGAAGAACTGTTGCAGTTTCTCATTTGTGAAGTTGATGCAAAGCTGCTCCAAGCTGTTGAACTGGTAATTAATCAGAGGGAAATTCTTACTACTGACTGTTTTCTTTTATGTCTTGATTCTTACACAGACATTAATAACTGATGCTCACATCAAAGATCTCAAATCCAGCGATGTCCAGCACACCAATGAAGAACTGTCTAGGCTGCTTTGTGTCCAACATCTCATTGATACGGACAACCATCCACAAGAACATTTTCTCATAGACAGACTTGCAGAGTGCAGAGACTGCGTTGTTCACCTGAGAAAAGGTCATTGTGGATCATATCATTACACTTTTACTTGTCAAGACAAATATGAATGTCTGAGACATTTCTAAATTTATTTGAGTAGATAAGTGATCACCTGTGGTACTGTCTGGCCTTTGGTCACCATCTCATTTCCGACCTTCACTCTGGGGTAACACAGAGCTTTCAGCATGTCAGCGGAGTTGAGGCCCATGAGGTAGGCGATTTTATCAGCCACTGAGGAAGAACAGTTTTATGAATATTGTACTAATGAAGTGAATGTTTATATGTTAATGTGCTAATAGTACATCTTACCCTCAGTGCCATCAGGTTCAGCCTGCTCCTCTCTCTGCTTCTGTTTGAACTTCATGTTCCCATGATGCATCACAGCACCTGTCAGCTTGTAGATGCTGATTTTCTCATCAGCACTGAAGCCCAGAATGTCAATGGCTGTCTGTTTTTACAATGACCAAGTGAATCACACATTTGAGTCAAAGAGAAGGGTATTTTATATTGTATGTCATTCAGTTTATGCTGGTGTTTTTCTGATGTTTGTTTGCTCGGGTATATTTTATATAATCTGAAAATACTACTATGGAGTTTGGGTTCTTGCAGCTGTCGCCTCTAACCCTAACCCTAACCCTAACCCTAACCCTAACCCTAACCCTAACCGAGTTCAGACTGCACGATTTTCAAAGTAGTCAGGTCACTGTTCTTTTCACACTGCATGACTATCTTGGCCAGCATTCAGTCGCTGCTGCGTTCATACTGCACGATGGATCGGCGACAGAAGGTTTCACACTGCGTGACTTTACAATAGGAAGAATCGCCGACAACTCTGTCTGGCACGCAAACTACGTTTCACAACCAAACACACGCGAGACCTGACAAGGAAACAACGCGCGCAAGACCAGAGTTCTCACGTGAGACTGGCCCTGCGTCTCAATCAGCTCCCTAGCTCCCTAGGTAGTGAATCAGTACATAATGAAAGTGAATGTGGCTGATACCCTGATCAGTGCCCTGACTACTGAACTAGGGAGCTGATTGAGACACACGGTGGGATTATTATTAAAAATAGTAGCCCGCATGAAGCTTGAAATACGAATTGCCTGTGCGCTGATTTGCAGCGAAAACAATACAAAGAAAAGAAGAATATGGAGGAAATGTTTGGGGAGACGCAAAGTACAAGGATTGTGTGTTCTGCAATGACAGTTGGAGCTAAATACATAACTTTTCAATGTGCTGCTGTTGCGGATGGTCAAGCAAATGTTTGTGCTTTGTTTCTGTTTGATAGAATTGTAATGTTTATGTGAATGAAGCCATGCTTGCTGATGTTGTGGTCTATAACTCCTCCCCGAACTCCACACTGCTCTGTATCTCGCTCTCTCATTGGCTGTCAGTCATCGCCGATGTAGTTTTCAGTCAGAACACTTTTCACACTGCAGGATTTTGAATCGCCGACAGGTCCAGATATTTAGCATGCCAAATATCTCATGGGCGTCGGCGACTCATCGGCGATTCTATCAGATCGCGTCTTTGCTCATTCACACTGCGTGATTGTCACTCGCGTGAACGAGCACCGATTTGCCTGTGATTTCGGGCATTTGTCGGCGATTTCTCAAAACCTGTCGGCGAGCCAAAATCGGGGCTAAAATCGTGCAGTCTGAACTCGGCTTTAGTTTGGGATAATTAATATTCAACAATATTACTGATCTGTGTGCATTGACACTATTGAATACGAACTGAACTGAGCTGGATGATGACATCACTGTTCTCTCCAGACCTGCTGTATAGATAAATTAACTAAATTAATCACTAATGATTTTTACAACGGAAATGAATCAACACTGAACTTAAGCTGGACAATTACACCTTTTTCTTCTAGAGCTGCTGTACAGCCAAAACAAAACTATGTTGCATAATTTTCCTGTTATCTTCATTTTAAAAAGCGCTTTATAAATAAAGGTGACTTGACTTGATAACTACAACTACTACTAACAGTGTAGTTTTGCACATACATCTGTGGCAATGAACTCCTCCACATCATTGATACTCTTGACAGTGATTTCACCCTGGCTGATCATTGGATAGTCGTAAGGGTTGGTGGTGATGAGCAGGGCCTCTGTAAAGAATTGATGTGCAGTATGTTAACAGTGTTCTCAAACATAGAACTGAATGAAACACACAATACTGTAGATTTCTCACCGAGCAGCTCTGGCTTGTGTCCGGTCATGAGCTGGTAGAAGATGTGGTAGCTCCTCTCAGCAGACAGCTGGAATGTTACTCTTGACTTTTCCAGCAGATCTTCCAAAGACAATAAATAAATAAATAAAAATCCCCATTTTTGCCTCCATATTAAACATTTATATATTGGTTTAAAACAGTGTCGACTCACAAGTTTCAATATCAGCTGAGGCCAGTTTTCCAGTGGTCCCAAAGTGAATCCTGATGAATTTACCCTAAGCAGATTGAAATATTTAGAAAAGTTTAGAATATCCGAGCTTTGGAATGTTAATTGAATTTGTACAATTCATTTCATCTGGCCACAGTAACTTACAAAACGAGAGGAGTTGTCATTCCTCACAGTCTTGGCATTTCCATAAGCCTCCAGTAGAGGGTTGGCTGCAATGATTTGATCCTCTAGCGACCCCTAGTGAGTAGTTAAGTAATTTCAACATGCAGAATAATTTTTTCATTGTTCTTTGAATGGTATTTGATGGTTTAGTCACCTGCATTTTGCCAGGGACAGGTTCTGCCTTCTTTGTGCCGCCAGCCACAGCGATTGTTGCAAAATACTGGATGACACGTTTGGTGTTGACAGTCTTTCCTGCACCAGATTCTCCACTGGACATGGAGTGGACATGTTAAAGGTGGAAAAGAATATATTTCAGATGGCGGGATAAATGACGGGATATGGTGGCTTTTATGTAAGTGCTTCTTTAAAATCCATAAATGTCAGACACTACATTTACATGCACACCAGAAAGCTGCTAAAGGCATGAAACCTGCATGTGCATGCATCATGCTGGCAGTGTGGTCTTAACCTCATATACATGCAGAACCTAGCAGTAAGCGGCTTTTAGTTACTTTAGTTATCCTGTCTTTCCCGGCACATGCCAATAAGAATGACCCTTATGCATTTACATGACCACGTTATCCGTGTTCTCCATCAGAAAAGCCAAATGTTGAACTATTTTCTCTCAATAGCTTCAACAGTGTTAGCATTTACATGATAATTCTTATACAACAACTTTAATTATCATAGCCTACTTACGTAATCAGGATAGACTGATTCTCCCTGTCTGAAACACATTTATAGTGTTATTTTAAGTGAAACCACTAAAACAGATTGTATTTTCATTTTTTTTTTGTATATATCATATATGTAACAAAATATACACCACTGCATAAATTACTTATGAGAGATCCATTACATAAAAAGAGTTTGTTAAATAAAGAAATTGTAGGTGTATTAAGCAAAATATAAGTAGGCTCAAGTTTAGCACAAGTTTATTGGATTGCAAAACGGATTGAAAATTTATATCCACACTTACCAGTGAGCATGA